>CM052808.1:64739405-64919663 GCA_028533885.1 Nasua narica
GAGGTAAACACCATCATTTATATCTTGCGCAGAAATGTTTTTGTGTTTTTGCTACACTTGGCGGCTGAGGGGCTGGGAGGTAGAATTGTAATCCCTGTCTTTTCCTCCTTTCCACTTCTTTTGGGAGCATGGAGGGAGCTTTTTGAATGGGAAAAAATAAACCCTAAGCATCAGTTACTTGAGCCGTGGCTTCTGAGGGTCTTTGTTCCAGTTGCAAATAGTATGAATCTGATTTTTTAAAAATATTGAGTTACGATAGCTGAGTCTTGTCCTTTTGACAGATCCTTCTAGCCCCCAAACACTACCAGTATCACATAAGGCCACAGAGAAGTGTATAGTCCTAAGCCAACCTTCAAAGGGAGTCAGGTCCACTCGAGCCCACAAGATCGTTCTAGTGCAAATTCTTTGCTTGATTCTGGCTCAAGTACCTAGAGAGTTACAAGTAAATAGCAAAATACCTCCTTTTGAGGAGCTGACATATCCATTAATATAAAAACATTTCAAAAGAGAATAGTAGGAGACAGATTATAATCAAGCTTGAAATAGAGTGCGGAAAAATCTGAGAGCCAAAGGCAGTCAGAAGAGTGTGCTAGGACGCAATCGGGATGTGAGTGGGTAACAGCAGAGTGAAAGAACAGCAAAGTGAGAAGGAAGATTGAGAAGAATTATGAAGGTCACGTGATAAGCCTGGTTTTATTTTTCTAAAACACTTCCTCTGACCACTTTTCACAGCCCTTAGAAGAGCATCATTTTTGTTTTTAGACTAATTATTTAATATCAATTGTAATGGCAGAAAATGTTATCAAGAATTAAAATGCTATTATTCTTAAGATACTGAACCTCATGTCCTAATGTCCTTTGGTAAATGTTGTGAGTGTCTTCGATGTGGGCTCTGATGTGACAGAGCGTGTCCCGCAACATTACCCAGGCAGCTGCTGAATGGTGAGGGGGCGCCACTGAAGTTTCTCCCTGTCCTGCATCTATTTCCTATTTCTTTTTTTTTTTTAATGATTTCTTTATTAGAGAGAGAGAGTGCACACACATGCAAGCAGGGAGAGGGGAGAGGAAGAGGGAGAGAGAATCCTCAAGCAGACTCCACGCTGAGTGTGGAGCCTGACATGGACTCCAACCCAGGATCCTGAGAACATGACCTGAGCCAAAACCGAGAGTCAGACGCTTAACCAACTGAGCCACCCAGGCGCCCCGCATCTATTTCTCTTAGTTTCAAAGCCTCCTGTAGATAATTTTCACGGGACTCCAAATATAAACTTACACTGTAATTTTGATTGTTTCCCATCAACCTCTTCTTTTACCATCACTAAGTTATAAATTTGACCATGAAGTACCTATCAGTAAACTGTATCTCATCATTTATCACTTCTTTTATAAAATTAAAGGAGCATTTCTTTGAAAAAATGCTTTCAATACCTAGATTTGCAAACCTCAATTCAGAATGATGAGTTACGGAGCTACAGATTATGGCAAGCCAGATCTTTTAAAATCAGCATTTACATTTTTTTCTGACATTAAAAATGAAACATGTAATTGTAGAAAGATTGAAAAATTCAGAAAATTATTGTAAAATAGTATCAAAAGTTACAAAACTTATGAAAAGGAAAAAATATAAATGAATATTGGTATTTTTCCTACATATTATAAATATTCAAATTTTATTTTTATTTATATTTATTAAAGATTTTTATTTATTTATTTGAGAGAGAGAGAGAGAAGAGGGGCAGAGGAAGAGGGAGAAGCAGACTCCCCACGAAGCAGGGAGCCTGACACAGGGCTCCATTCCAGGACCCGGGGATCGTGTCCTCAGCCGAAGGCAGACGCTTAACTGACTCAGCCTCCCAGGCATCCTTTTTTTTTTTTTTTTTAACAAATAAAAATGATTTATATTTAGGGTATACCAAGTGATGTTTAGATGTATGTATACATTGTGAACTTATTACCACAATTGAACTAATTAATATATCCATCACTCCCCTTGGTTACCATTCTGAATATTTCTATAATGGATATTCCTAGACATGGGAACGTAGGGTCAGAGACTATGGACGCTTTTAAGACTCAACAGGTCTTGCCGAGTTGAATTCTAGAAAAGTTGTACTAGTGTACATTGCTGCCAACAGTTTGTAAGAGGCCAATGTCCCTGCAGCCTTGCCACCCACAAATATAATTTTAAAGGTGTTTTTCAATCCAGAACGTTGGGGTGGCTCCAAGAGTTGGGGCTTCGGAGGCTGAATGCCAAGGTCAGCAGACCTGAGTGAAGTTGTGAAGGGGAGCTGGGGGGCACAGGAGGAAGGCTTAGAAGAATTCCTGCAAGTACTCAAATGCCACTGGGTATCTTTGGGGACTTTTCACGAGCGAGCAGACGAGCTCCTTGGGCGTGGACCTGTTGGGTGGGCTTAAAGATGCAGACCAGGGGCAGGTCTCATAGGCATTTTTTTTTTAAAGATTTTATTTATTTGTTTGAGAGAGAGAGAATGAGAGGGGAGAAGGTCAGAGGGAGAAGCAGACTCCCCATGGAGCTGGAGCCCGATGCGGGACTCGATCCCAGGACTCCGGGATCATGACCTGAGCTGAAGTCAGTCGCCTAACCAGCTGAGCCACCCAGGCGCCCCTCATAGGCATTTATTATTGACATCTCTTCTTCCCCAGGCTCTGCCTAATTTCTCTTGCCTCGGCCTTCTCTACAGTTCCTCTCAGTATAACCTACCAATAGCCCTAGCACAACCACTTCTATTCACTTCTGTTTCAAGCCAGGCAAGAAGGGAAACATGAACCCAAATTGCCTCCGTCCATTGGAATGCAAACCCATTCACATGCCCAGGAATGGTGTTTCCATGTTGCATCTTCGGTCACCTCCATTTCCAACCAGATTCAGGATCTAATGCTCAGGGATAAGGGTGCACATATAGTGGACTCCTGCTGCTTCCCTTCCCCTCTCTTCTCCACCATCCAGTCCCCCACCAGTGGTACCTCGGAGCCGGCTTATACCAGCTTGTGAGAGCTGATGGCTACATGCTCAGGAATTCTGAGAGTCAACTGTAAAAGTTATTAGTAAAAAAAAAAAAAATTAAATTATATAAACTTACCACTAACTATGGCTAAAAGCAAAAGTGATAAATACCCAAAATTTAGCACTTGGTTATCTCACACCATTTTACTCTCATTTACATCTGTTGAGTCTGTGTGGTGGACATAATATACAACGTGCTACTGCTCATCTCACTTCCATTCAAAGCTCAACGATGTCACGCTGGTGACTTGAAATCGGCTGTGGCGGAAGTGCTTCCATTCAAAACCGCGGTCAATGCTATAATCTGGGACTCAATTTATTGTCCTGCCCCTTGTCTAGGCTTGAGAAACTCTCGATAGAGAAACTGTTAATAACTGAGGATTACATTGAAAATCGTGTCCCATTCGCAGCTGTTACGTCCCGAATAGCACAAAAATATTAAGGAAATATTCTTCCCGTGTGGGAAACTCTTACCGGATGCAGCGAAGAAGTCACTGATGCCACGATGAAGGAATGAAGCCCCCACTTGCTCTGACGTGGAAGTAGAAACTGAAAAATAAGGTGGGCGTTTTAGCTGAATGCTCATTTTATTTCTAAAATCGTATGAAGACACATTGACAGAAGACTTTATATTGCCCTTCAAGTGGTTGGTATTGTAACTTTCGCTGGTATGACATACAATTCTTTTTCAGATTCTGATACTTAAAAGGCCAAAATGACAGTGATGTTGTAGTGAAGCTGAAAGAGGTTTTGGTGTAATTAACATAGCATTACAAGGCCGAGGGGGAATTTAATGGTAGATCGCCTATCAGAATTAATGACGAGTTTATTGGAAGAATAGTGGTTGGGGTGCAACTCCACTCACCCAGAGTGGTTGATTTACAACCAGAGGTAGACTATGGATATGAGAATTTGATAAAAATAAGAATATTTTCTGTAAGCATCAAATGGCTATATGGAATTTATAATGAAGAGTATTGTATATATTAGTATTGTTTATAAGCTGTGCGCTCCACATCTCTTATGTGTGTGAAATTTAGCAAACACACATGTACTTTTCCACAGAGCTGGTTGTGGAATATTTACGAGTCTACCTCTGCTTGTCACTAACTTCCAGCTATCCTGACCACGCCCTCCAGAAGGTTCGAGTTCTGTCATGAGTCCCCCTTGACGTCAATCATGCCTAATATTACAGGCACCCGCCTTTAGACCAGTAGTCCAACGCCAATGCTATGATACTTGGGAGAGAGCCATGAGCACGTCTTGGCTGGGCACAGCACCCTTCTCCGAGTTGGCCCGGGGCCCCAGCCCCCCTCGGGTCTCTAGCTAGGTTCCTAGCCCTGCAGAAAGCATTTCCAAGACTCAGTCATTGCTCCCAAATGTTGGGTTCTGAAATCCTTGACTACATTTTAAAATAGTCACACAAATGTCATACCACATTTTTTCCCCCAGAAGGAGCCGCCAACTGTCTATTTTCTAGCCTAGAGAATTTTTACATTTGACGTTTTAACTTGTTCTTTTGACAATGCTGACGTCTACCTGGATCGTGATCAATTAACTTTGAGTGTTTGTGGGGTCAGGTAGGGGCGCCTCAGCCCACAGGCGTATTTAGGTGCTGGCATGAAATGGTAATCGGCAAGAACGTTGCTTTCCCCGGGCCAGGTTGGTCTGATCAACTTACTCCAAGAGCGAAGTCTCACAGGGCTTGGTAAGAAATAACTTCTCCACACGCTGGAGAGACTCTTAAGAAGCCAGGAAGGCAGGAATAATCTTGGAGCCTTTATTTCAACCGCCTCTTCCTTTGCATTAAATTTAGCTAAGACCATTGCCTTACACAACTCCAAACTCTTTATTTTTTTCTTTTCACATGGACTTATTTCCAGCACCATGCACCCCCCCGGGGAGCCCCAGAGAGCTGTGTGGGTGTTTTCAGAATTAATTTATGGGCCTCTGAGGCCACTCGGCACAGTCTCCTTTGCCCAGGTAACGCAGGAACTGGCTGTTATTTTGTACGAGACAGATGTCCTCTGGAACATGAAGCAAAACGCCGGTGCCCCGAAACAAGCAAGGCCCTCGCAAACAGAACAAGCTCGTTGTTTAACCACGTAAACGGCATGCGGAGGAGGGGGGATCGGGTGGGAGCAGAATTCATCTAGTTCCCGGACCATTCGCGTGGTATTTGCGTTTGAGACGATTATATTAGCTCAGAATTACTTAGATTTTATTTATTTATTTATCAGAACGAGAGAGCGGCATACAAGCAGGGGGAGCAGCAGGCAGAGGGAGGAGCCGATTCCCCACTGGGCAGCGAGCCCAGTGTGGGGCTCCATCCCAGGACCCAGGGATCATGACCTGAGCCCAAAGCAGATGCTTCACCAACTGAGCCAGCCAGGCGTCCCCAGAATCATTTAATTTTTAAGAGCAGCATGCCTAAACCATCTCAGAGCTCAACCTGGGGGTGCTCTGAGCCTCCTGAGTAAGCACAAAGCCCTCGGAGATAGACAGCTGCAGATAAAAATTCAGCACCCCTTCCCCCTCCATCTCAAATGTCAGAGAGAATTTGAAAGACCGGAAGAATCAAGTGTTTGCTAATTTCTCTCTGGCCTGAGTGATGGAATTAAGGTGAACCCAAACTGAAAATACGTGACAAGCTTTGGAAAGATAAACAGCCAGGAGAATGTAGTTTCTGAAAGGGAATCCTTGCAACAGTTTCATTAAGAAAATTAGCCTGGTTGTAAATATCACCTATTGAATCCTTCCTCGTGTCACCCTTTTGTTATTCGCACAAAGAACTGCACATTCATACTCCTTTGCTGAAAAGGGCAAACAACACATGGCTGACAAAAAGCACGTACCCGGAACAAGGGTTTCCAGAGCACATGTTCCCAGCAAACATGGTTTCACCGTAGCAGTTCCAAACACCTTGGAACGATCTGCAAGATCAGGGTCAGGGCCACGTGAGGTCCTGAGGTCACCCCCCTCAGGGGCTGGTGCTCCCCCTGCCAATGTGGGTTTTTTCGGGGTGGGAGTCTTCTTTCCCATGCTCTCCTGTTGGACTCAGTTCCACTCAGGGTCTCTTGACACTTGTCCCATAAATCACTGCCTAGTGATCAGTACTCACGAGGGAGAAACTCCAAGCATTTATTGTCGGTGGAGGATTAACGAGCCAGCAGGTGAATGAGCCTGCTGATTGCATGCCACCAATCAAGATTTTCCGTCCTCCCCTCTGCTTCCTCATCATATGCTGACACTATGCAAGGGTGCGTGAAGGCACGCACGCACATGCACACGCACGCACACGCACGCAGGTGGGCCTGGAGTCAGGAGTCTGGGCTTTTTGCTACTTCTCTGCCACAAACAGCATGATTGAGAACACCCCACACATCTGAGGCCAGTTTGCTCTTTTGTAAAGTGAGGGGGTGGGATTACAGTCCCTGGGGACCAGCCTAGCTCACACAGCTCGGGGACCAGGACCGCTGCACGGCGTAGCTTCGAAAGGACACAGATGGTCTCTGCAGTGGGGACAACGAGAGCACTTGTTCCATCCCCCTAGTGACCCATCGCCCTCCTGGCGTGCAGTCCCTGAATCTCTCCTGCACTTACTTCCCTTTGGCCCTTTCTCTTCAGAGCATCTTGTGATTAACATTGTAGCTCAATTAAAGCAGTTAGCACAGGGTCACTGAGGGAGAGAGGCAGAGGTTTTCCTGGAAGAACTTTTTCAGGGTGATTGAAGAGGCTGAGGCCAGGGAAAATTAGAATTGTTCTTACTGGAATTTCCCAGGCTGGGAGCCCAGGTACCTCCCAGAGGCCTCCGTGAATCCTAGGGATACCGAAGGGAAACTCACCGAGAAAGGAAGGCTGGCTACTTCTGTCCTCCCGGAAAGAGCAGCTCATGTAAAAATAGCGCACTGTTCCAGTTATCTCTTGTTAAGTGGAAAACTAACCCAAAACGTACTGGCTTAACACGGCAACTACTTTATTGTATTTCCCGATTATGTGGGTCAGGAATTTGGGCAGGATGTGGCTGGTGATTCTTTCATTTTTATTTCATTTCATTTCCCCCGTCATCCGTAGAGGTCATTCCCTAGTTGCTGGAAGAGCTGGTCCGGGGCGGGAAGGGAGGGGGGGGTATCCAAGATGGCTTCTCTTGCTAGTATGTTGCTTCAGTTAAGGATGGCTTACCTCAGAGGGGAATCTTGACTGGAGCACCTACGGGAGATCTCTCTGGGGGAGGGGTCTCAGGTTACGTGAATTTCTTACTCAGCGTTCAGGGCTCCCACAGAGAGTATTTGAAGAGGCCAGGTAGAAAAGAAAGCCTATTATCTCAGCCTGGAAGTTTCCAGAACATCACTTCCACTGCATTCTACTGATGAAGGAAGTCACTGTGGCCAACCCAGATTCAAGGAGGGATGAAGTAAATTCCATCGCTCAGTGGGAGTAGCAAAGAATTTGCAGCCATCCTTAATCTACCAAACCCACCCCATCCCCCCAAAAGAAAATTCCCCGTAGCAGGTGCAGTGGGTTTCCAACTACCGAGCAGGACTGCCTGCTTCAGAGTCCAGGAACCTAATCAAGGGCACAGGGCTTTCTCCTCCGTGTGCCTAACACTTAACCCAAATGTTGTTGGCTTAACTTGAATGGCCAAAGCCTGTGGTCTATTTTCTCTTGGCTACTTGGCGCAGACAGTTCCCTGCTCCTCCTCATTCGTTCTTCTTCCACTTTTCCTATGAATAATAAATAATATGGTGTTTGTCTTCATTCCTTCAGGCTGCTGTAACAAATGGAGTGGCCTCCAAAACGTTTATTTCTCACAGTTCTGGAGGCTGGGAAGACCGAGGTCCGCTTCCTGGGTTGTAGACAGCAGCCCTCCTGCCGTATCGTCTCATGGCAGAGAGAAAAAGATCATCTCTCTCCTGTCTTTTCCTATAAGGATGTTCATCCTATCCAGAACATTCCTATAAGGATGTTCATCCTACCCAGAAGGACTTCTTGACCTAATTTTCTGGTAGAGGTTCCAGCTCCAAGGACCTTGGAAGTTAGGCTTTAACATACGAATTGGGGTGGGGGTGGCACCCCAAGCATCCAGCCCATAGCAGTGTTCTTTTTAATCACAAAGTAACACATGCTCGTTGTAGAAAATAGAAGGATGAAAATGACTCATGATGCCACAATCTGGAGATAAGCACAAGTAACCCATCCTTCCATTCTTTCTTCTGCACGTACATATTTACCTTTGTAGTTTGCTTTGTATATAGCTCGTATCTTGCTTATTCAATAAATAACTCATGACCATTTTTGTAAGTCAAATACTCCTTGCATTATGTTTTAATGCTCACAAACTATTCCATTACATGGGATGCCATAATTTATTTAGTAATTTCCTAATTGCAGCTCATTTAGGCTTTTCTCAAATTTTGACTTTGATAAGTAATACTCCAAACATTCTCACATCTCAAGCTTTGTCCACGTGTTTTATTATTTCTTTAAGGGAGATTAGGAGAAGTAGAATTCCTTGGGTTGAATCTCCTCACCTTGAAATTCTTCCTTCCTTTGACTTTTGCATCGCTTTTTCCTTCAAGATCCTCCTATCTCTAGATAATCAGTCCTTGGCATAAGCCTTCATCTTTTCCACTGCTTATGGTAGGTGTTTAAAGTCCTGATGATGTGGAAATTGTTGGGGTTCAGATTGCCCAGTCAAGAAAGAATTCTTGAGATGTCTTCAGTACAAAAAGGTGGTTTTATTCAAGCACGGGGACAGGACTCTTGGGCAGAATGAACTGCACTGGGGTCTTAAGGAGTGGCCCATGACATACTTTCAAGTTGGCAGGGGGTTAGGGGTAGCCTAAGTCTCTAAGGAATTTTGGAAGAAGGTTTCCAGGACCTTGAGGGGGCTAGCTGTTGTTAGGAAAAGGTCATTTATTACTGTCTAATAAAACCTTAGTCATGAGACCCTTCAGATGTATATCGGTGGATCATATGCTTAGAGGATAATTGCTAACATGTATATTGGGGGTAGAGATAAAGGAAGTTTCCAAAGGAATTTTTATAAGTTAAAGAAGAGCTACAGGATCCTGGGGGGTGGGGCTAAGATTGCCTTTTGCCCTTAGCAAAGTGTCAACATCCAGGCCCCTGTGTTCCTAAAAGGAATGTCACTCTGCCTGTTTCAAGGGCTGCAGGCAGTAAGGAAATTTAATGTTTTTCATTTGCCTTTGTTCCCCATATCGCCAGGACCTGGTAAGAAGGGCCTGAGCTTAAAATCCCAGAAAAACACAGAAAAAGATTATTCTCAACTGGCAAAAATGAATTCTTAATAAACCCAAAGAAGTACACACAAACATTAGTAAAGACTATTTAAAAGTTCCATAAAATGTCTGGCTATGAGAGTCACCTTCAAGTTTCAGTATTGTATGTAAAAAAATATAATCAAAATAGTATAATTTTCATAAAGGCAGGCAAAAATATAAAATAGTTGAGAATCTAATAGCACTGGAGCAAAAATACCATGTTCCTTGGGTGCCTGGGTGGCTCAGTTGGTTGAGCAACTGCCTTCGGCTCAGGACTTGTTCCTTGAGTTCCGGGATCAAGTCCCACATCCGACTCCCAGCTCCACGGGGAGTCTGCTTCTTCCTCTAACCTTCTCTCCTCCATGCTCTCTCTCACTTTCTCTGTCTCTCAAATAAATAAATAAAATATTAAAAAAAAAACCATGTTCCTTTAAAAAGAGAGGAAATATGGTAATTGAGCAATTCTCTCTCATTCTAAACCAGAGTTTTAGCACTATTCTAATTAAAATTCTAATTGCATACTTTGCAGACCTTAATATAATAAGCCTAAAATTTGTTTGGGAAAATAAAGGGAATACTGATAAAAAGAATAGTGAGAGACAACTAGCTTTATCTGAAAATTGGTCTTTTTATAATACTCAAATAGTCAAAATGATATTTTAGAGATTTGCTCTAAAACAGAAGCTAACAGAACCAAACAGAAGTGGAATACTTCTAATTTATGTGCAAAATTTAATATGTAAGAAATAAAAACAAAACAAAACAAACAAAAGAAATCAAAACAAATGACAGAATTATTGTTCCTATAATAACATATCTGTGTAGTTAAATATCAGTAATAGAAAAATTCACTTGAACCCACACTTCTCACTGGGGATGTTAAAGAATCAGTTTTTATTTTAATTGTCAAGATGAACAAAAATTCAGAAAATGATTAAAGGAATTAATACACATTTTTCAAGCAATAGAAAAACTCATCCCCCAAAAGGACACATTTTAAACAAACTCCTAGAAGATCAGGGGAGAAGCCTATTCTATATGTAACTTTCAAATGAGAGCATTTCTTATTTCACGATCTGAAAAGTTCTGGAAATTACCATACCTGGGTCCTGGGGGACCAAAGCTGCTTAGTTTCAGGGGAATAGAGTATATACAGAAGGTGTCAAAGCTGCCCAGAGACCTTCCTACTGGTGACAGGGAGCTTGTCCGAATTTGGGTACCAGCATCTGAAATAGGCTCCGTGACGAGCTTCGTGTCTGAGGTTTTTCCATTTCAAGATAAAGTGGCTACTCTCCAGAGAAAGGGAGAAACCAGCAAAGAGTTCTTCGAGGTAGCATTCTGGAGATGCTGGCGCCAGGGGGCAAAGAACACCCGAGAAACCTGTCTGTTGGTAACAGGGAGGGCCTTGAAGGACACTCCTTCAACTGGCACTCAGGTTCAGGTTGTGTCTCCGTTCTACCTCTTACCACACACTGGGAGCGAGCCTGGATCCTGGGGGCAGCTAGCTCGAGCGGAAGAACTATGGCGAGAAGAGGAGCCAATGGGATCATCATTACCCAGGACTGTCAAGGAAGCCACATGTTCACTGGTTGTCTTCCAGGAGAACCCGAGGGCGGGGAGCCAGCTGTGCTGGGAAGCAGCCTGTGTCATGCCCCAGTGGGTCCCAGCAGTCATCTTGTGCCAACCAGAGGCCAGAGCATTAACCCTTTGTCAATTTCCTTTATTGCTTGAAAGGGGAGAGAAAAGTGGAGAAAATACACCCTGTACCATTTCCCATCTCAACAGACATCTTTAAAAATGCAAGAGCTTGGGGCGCCTGGGTGGCTCAGTCCTTGGGCACCCGCCTTCTGCTCAGATCATGATCCCAGAGTCCTGGGATTGAGCCCCACCTCAGGTTCCCTGTTCAGAGGGAAGTCTGCTTCTCCCTCTGCCTGTCGCTCCCCTGCTTGTGTTCTCTCTTTCTCTCTCTGACAAATAAGTAAATAAAATCTTAAAAATAACAACAATAACAAAATGCAAGAGCTTCCTTTGTAAGAATAATGCATATTTTGAAAACCTACCTTTCTTGATTATCAGATATATCAGATACATTAACACTATGTTATGAAAGGGGATTCTAGTTTAAATACATGTGGCAGGCTACTGCCTACATAAGGGAACCCTACGGTGAACCATTTGTAAAGCAAATAATCATCCCTGATGATCTGTCTCTAAATCTGTGTTTTCATATTTTAGATCAGACTTGCCTGAAGGAGGTGCTCTCTACAAATTTAGAAGTCATCGGTAGCCCCACAACCCTCGGAACAAGACTTCTGTAATGAGCCACCAAACGAGCGTGTGGTAGGGATCCAATGCCGTCAGCAACTTGCGCTCAGTTGTTGTTTTATCCAGACTTCAGAAAACACTGATACCCTACTGAACAGAATATGTTCTATTTGGGGGTACCTGCCTGGCTCAGTCGTTAAGTGTCTACCTTCAGCTCAGGTCATGATCCCAGGATCCTGGGATCGATCCCTGCCTCGAGCTCCCTATCCAGCCTTGCATCCAGCCCCACATCAGGCTCCCTGCTTAGCGGGAAGCCTGCTTCTCCCTCCCCCACTCCCCCTGCTTGTGTTCCCTTTCTCACTGTGACTCCCTCTGTCAAATAAATAAGTAAAATCTTGAAAAAAAAAAAAGTATGTTCTGTTGTTGTTTTGTTGTTGTTGTTGTTTCGTAAAACCTTAGGGCTTACTCCACCAAAGAAGGAGAAGAATGGCAACTCCTTTGCGAAAAGATGCTCAGCCTCCCTAGCAACCAGAGACACGCAAATTAGTGTCCCCTGGACGTTGGTCTCTTCTAGGTTTCAGTTCTGGCCTGGTGGCTGATCAGTCCGAGAAGCGAGAGCTCAGGGCTGGACCACACTTACACACTTCCTGGTTCCTTAGCGGCAGACTGGACGCACTCTGCCGGAACCCATGCTAAGTAGTTTTAATTTGTGGAAAGGAAATGTTATCTGGAAAAACAGAGTTTTTAGTGCTTTTACACTGCGGTAGGGCTCGGAGTGCTGGAGAAAGCACTGTGAGAGCAGAAGTCCAGCCACGTTATTAGTAATTCATTGGCTTCAGCACATATGGGAGATAATGCGTTCCTTGGCCCAGTGGTCCAGGTGGTCAGCTCTGCCAGCGACGACTTGGAAACACTTCTGAGCCGAGCACCACGTGGGCGGCTGCAGTGGGTGGGGGGCCTCCCTCCTGCTGCAGCTGCTCCGGCAGCTGGGATAGAAGCTTTCCCTTTTGTCTGGTTAAAGCAAGTGTCCAGGTTTAGCACACAGCCGGGTGTGCTGCAGTCCAGACCCACTGAATGAAAACGGGAATGCTCACAGACGCCCAGTGAGCCATTGCCGGTGCCCCAGTGCCCCGTTTTCATTGTCTGCATGAGACCTGATTGAGCCCAGCTCCCGCATCCTCTAGAAAGTCCCGGGGTATCAGGACTGCAAGGTTGGGTGGGGCACGAGAGCTGCACATTAAATCTAGAGTGGATCCCTGTGCTTTTTCGGCACGTTCTGTATGGAAACGAGCCCTCTATGATAATGCTTAGTAAATTCCCATGGAGCGTGAATCTTAGTAATCTAACTTAGGTAGACTAATGCAGATAACTTGCCAAATAACTATAATTACTCAACTATCTATAATTAATTATCAGTGGCAAGGGAGGAGAACAATACTATAACTTTCCTATTATAAACAGATATCTAACACATACTTTTCATTGATTATAATACGAATCAGCGGTTGAAAAAAAAAAAAAAACAGAAAGAAAGGAAATAACCCACTAGTTCATCAGTCGAGTGGGATGGCATGAAATGTTCCTCGCAGTTGGTGTGCCCTTCTTTTAATTGTTTTTGCTGGGCTGGTGCTGAAATGAGCTTGAATTTCTCAGTATGCACTAATTAATGCTACAGAGAAGTGGCCAGGAAGTATGGTACATGAGAGAGGAATTGAGTGTAGGATTAGCATTTGAACAGCATTTGCTGGGGAAGGCAGAGGCAGCTGGTTTTTTCGCCCATGCAGAAACCTGCTTTGCTTACATTATCTTAGCACTTTGATTCCAACATGCAAAAAAGAGGTTTTTCATCCATTCTTTTTTATGTTTCCCTAATAGGCAAATGAAAGATGTGATGTCATCATGGAGATGCCCTTTACATGGTCACCGATTAATGCATCAGTCAGGGACCAGCCATCCCAATGGCCATCAATCACCTCCATTGAAGGACAGGATTGAAATCATGCTCCTCCAATTTCTAACCAGAGGAGAGAAAGAAAGAGTCTGGAATCTTGATAGGTCAACCCTGATGGGTCAACCATCAGGACCATGGGACATCCAAGCCCTCTGTGAAACTTCCCGAACCCATCTGGGCTCCCTAATGTCCCCTTCCGTGATCTCTAACTGCACCTGTTGCTTTGCACCTCTCCACAGTGTTTGCTGCAGTCACATGGCGTCCCATTATATTTCACGAGGGCTTGTCTTCACTCAGTCAGCGGTGGGATACAACCTTAGATTGTATGGTCAGGCCTGTGAAGAGGTGATCTGGGGCTGATACCTCCATGGTGAGTGTTTCTGGTCAATTTCCTCAAGAAATAGACTCTGAGTGGAAATTAGCACACAAGGCATTGATTATAGTGTGTGCAGGGGATCAACCCCCATGGAATGGAGAGAGAGGAAGCACCATTAGCAGATACCCTCCCAGTGAGGCCTCGGGAATGGAGACAGCCTTTCAGAGTTGCCCCAAGTTGGGGCAAGGGGGGACAGTCATTTATGCCTCTGCAATAATCAGCCATTAGATGTGGACTGCTCCAGAAAGGAAACATGACCTTGAGAGAGGCAGCTCTCCTGGCTGGGGAGCTCCCCAAGGACA
Source organism: Nasua narica (assembly GCA_028533885.1). NCBI lineage: Eukaryota > Metazoa > Chordata > Mammalia > Carnivora > Procyonidae > Nasua > Nasua narica. The sequence continues at coordinate 64,753,609 of CM052808.1, forward strand.
GTGACAGCTGAGGACTCTCTGGTGGCAACACTTTCAGCAACTGGGGGCAAGTCCTTCAGTTCTGAAGTGGGATCTCAGCAGCATCCATAACAATGAACGCAAATAGAACGTTATAGAGGAAGAACATTCTGGGTAGAGGAACGAGCAAACGCAAAAACCTAAGGCAAGAGTTTGCTTGGTATGTGTAAATAACAGAAAGAAGGAATATAAGTGTACTAGAGGGAATGTGCTAGAAGACAGGGAGTGGAGAGGCAGGCAGGAGCTTAGGGGCCAGGAGTTCTGTGTCTTTTCTGGTGGCAATGGGAGCCATTTCAGGGTTGAAGCAGGGTTGAAGGAGAGTAACAAGATTGATTTATACTTGGTCCTCGGGCCAAGAGGCAGCTGCCGGCAACCAGAAGTCGGGCTGGTGGGCACTGAGATGGTTCCCTCGTGGGAAAGAATAGATCCAGAGTCAGGACCTACCTAGTTAAGATATCAGGTAACACAAGCAGGTGCTAGGATGGGAGGGAGCCAAGGCCAAGGGCCAATCACATAGCCGACTGTCAAGTCACAAAGAGAAAAAGCACGCAGCCAGATGAGGCAGTGGTCTGATCTGAGGGATGCCCATGGACAGAGCTTCTGGGCACTTGGCACAGCTGTAGAAGGTCCCAAGTCAATAATAGGGGATCTCGCCAGTTCCAGAATCCCAGTGGGTTTGAATGGTCCCTTAAGGGATCTCAGAGCTGCTTCTCTGGGGAACTTGCTCCAAGACTGATGAGATAACTTTCTCAAGGTCATCTATAGACCTGAGGTGCTGTAAATGTTTCTCTTCTACAAATGGAGGTGCTGGGGTGCAAGAAAGAGAAGAGTTTTTCTTACACTCCGCACGTTTGCCAGCGTCCCCAGCTAGAGTGCACCGCACACATAAAAGCTCATCTCAGTAATTGTTTCCACGAAGGAGGCCTGACGATTTTATCAATATTCATGAAAAAAAGATTTCTTAAAGCTAATAAGCGTGTCAAAACATCTCAAGGCTGAAGGTCACATTATTCAGAATTCTTTTCTTCTCCTATAGTGCTTTAATTCTCTGTCATCTTTCTATCACAGTCCAGCACACGTTCCCAAGTAGTAGTAATTACTCCATTACTTAATCAAAGTCCCAATCAATTAGGACCTACTGTCAAATGTAATCATCTCTTTATCTTAAACAGGCTGTCTTCTCTTCTCTAAAGTCATAGTCAATGGAAGTGTTGGAATTTTCCTAAAGAATGGCTGAATGTAACCTCATGGTTTCCTTCCTCAGCCCCTGATCCTCTCGTTCTGGAACTGGTAACTGATTTTCCAGGCAGGGGTCTTTTCTTAACCAAAGGTGGTACGGGCAGGGGTAAAGCTTTGCAATTTAAATCTCAACAGCCTTCAATTTGGACATGCTCCTGAAGCTTCTCCTAGGCACAGCAGGGGACCGGATTTCCCTTCAGCTCCAGTTTTTGCTCTTAGCAATCTTTGCTTGGGTCCTTCATGTTGGTTTGGCTTAACTTTGCTCTCAAAAAGTATTTATGACTCTGCCAGGAAAAACCCCACCCTTTGAGTTCTCATTAACTCCCAGGCAGAGGCTCCTAACCTGAAGCTCACGGAGCCCTAACAATCCATAGATTCCTGTGAAGGATTCCATGGACTGTTTCAAATGAGTCCAAATTTGATGTGGCTCTGCATTTAGGCTTTTCCAAGGTAAAGATCTTTCTACAGCTTCTCCAAGAAATAGGTGACCTGAAACAAGACTGAAAATCACTTTTTTTCCTCATTCCTTGTAAAAAGGCATCCCCGAAATAATTTTCCTTTGTTTTATGTTTTCCCTTTGAGCCAGCTCTTCATTCAGGGCATCAATTATGCTGCTCCCCTTCATCCGAAACACCTTCTATAATTATTATTATTATTATTATTTTTGCATTCATGCCAGATCGCTCACATTTATACTCCAAACCCATACAGTGAGGTAGGAAATTATTCTCACTGATTCTTAAAGTGGTTAATTCCCCGCCCCCCCTTGGAATGGCATTAAGATTTTGTCATTTCCTCATTTATTTATAAACTGTAAACTTAGATTCTGCTCAAATAAAGATGTCCCATTGAGTTTACCATGCTAGGGGACAGAAAAGTGAAAGGATATTCTGAGGCCAAGGCCAAAGGAGGCAATCCTTCTTACATCACACCAGAGACTTTTCCTCCTCCTGCTGGCTTTCACACTCACAAACAGTATGTAGATAATTAAAGGTTACCCAGGGATGGGGAATGATGAAAAAATTAGGTCCAGACCAAACCCTAACACATTTAAAAAAAAATTTTTTTTTTAAGAGAGAGAGAGAAAGGAGGGGAGGGACAGAGGGAAGGAGAGAAAATCTTAAGAAAGTTCCATGCCCTGCTTGGTGCTGGACAGAGGACTCGATCTCACAACTCTAAGAAGACCTAAGCCAAAATCAAGAGTCGGACTCTTACCTGACTGAGCCCCACCTAATATATGTTTTTAATTTTTTTCCTTAAGGTCCACAGCACACATGGGGCTCCAATTCACTACCCTGAGATCATTAGTCACATACTCTACTGGCTGAGCCAGCCAGACACTCCAGAACCCTAGTATTTAAGACACAGATTAACAAACAGGAGACTAACAAGCAGTCTTCAGGGACTAGAAAGGAAATAAAATGTGTGTTGTCACCTGGACGAGCCCCAAGAAAAATTATGACGAGTGAAGCAAACCAGTCACAAGAGGAAAAACATTGCATGATCCCACTTGTTTGAGGTACTGGAAGCAGTCACATTCTGGATTCCCGGGAGCAGGGACAGAAAGGAGAGTGGTAGTATCAAGGACTAGGGGGAAGGAGGAATGGGGGGCTAGTGTTTAATGGGTATAAAATTCCAGTTGTGCAAGATGGAAAGAATTTTGGAGATGGACAGCGGTACTGGCGGCTCAACGAAGTGAATGTACTGAAGGCCACTAAACCATATGTTTAAAAGTGGTTGAGACAGTATATGTTATGCTATATGTATTTTGCCACGATTTCTAAAGTGTGCCAGAGAAGCCAGAAGAACAGCATCTGGAGAGAAAGAGTATAGTCAACAGGAACACATGTCAAGAGGCCAAGCATGATTGCGACTGAAAGATGTTTAGTCGAGCAACATAAGGACCACTGATGTTCTTTTAAAAAGTAGTTTTACAGGTGTCATGGGGATAAAAGTCAGATTTCTGTGGGTTAAGGAATGAAGAGGGGGCACCTGGCTGGCTCAGTCGGTAGAGCACACAACTCTTGATCTCAGCGTTCAAGCCCTACATTGGGCACGGAGCCCACTTAAAAAAGAATGGAGGGCTTCTAGGTAAGATTGCACTGTAGTTTTAAGATGTAAGGTACCCCCTCTTTGCTGCAATATACAATAAATAAGATATAAGTATATATAAAAATATAAAAACAGTTGTCAAAGAAAAGTCAGAACAGGACAGAATTTAAGGCAGGGAAAACAGATTTTATTCAAAAAGCTATTGCAATAGGGGAAGAGACTCTAGTGTAGAACTGGGCTTAATTCTGGAAACAGTTGGAAGTAGTTGGAAATTGCAACCAAGCAACAAGCTTTGGGGAGGGGGCATTGGTGATGGACAATGACTATGAGGAGACACCACTCCTGGGGGAATTATGGTTGGACCCACCTAATAGAGTCTAGCTCAAGGTCAGTCAGGGTGATCTGATATCACCTGGGGGGAGGGGATAATGGTAGTGGGAAGTTTGATCAGATATCAAGGGTAGGGAAATCTTGCTAAACTGAGACGCTTTTTTTTTCAAGTTTTTTTTTTTTAAGTAATCTCTACACCCAATGTTAGGCTCAAACCTATAACCCCGAGATCAAGAGTCACATGCTCCACCAACTGAACCCCACCAAGTGCCCCTAAACTGAGGATTCTTGCTCAGACTGGGTCCTACAAGGAAGTACAGACAGGCCTTGTTAGGGAGAGGGTTCAGGGCACTGGCTAAAATTTGGTCAAGCAAGAACACTTTGTTGTAGTCCAAAAAATAACACAAACACTTTTTTGCTGGAATAAAGCCAAGGTACCAAAGACTTGGTGACTGATCTTAAATATTCTCAACATCATATGGAACAGTATTTCCATGTTGCTTTAGGGAAGGCAAAAAAACCAAAAAATTGGTTCAGTGGGTGGGGACCATGAATCAAGCTGAAAAAAAGACAGATTAATGGGAAAAAAAATAGATTTTGTTCTCTACATATAAGGGGAGTTCACAAAGAAATGTGACTCAAGAAGGAAATTAGGTGAGCAAAGGGGAAAAAAAGAAAGAGAGACAAACCGAGAAATAGACTTTCAACTCTAGAAAACAAGCATCATGGTCACAAGAGGGGAGGAGATGGGAGGTGGGGGAAACAGGTGATGGGGACAAAGAGGGCACTTGTCGTGATGAGCACCAGATGACATAGGGAAGCATTGGCTCACTGTACTCTACACCTGAAACTAATATGACATTGTATATTAACTGGAATTTAAAGAAAAATTTAATAGGTTAGCCTGGAGTATCCAATGTAATACCAGGTATCCTTTCAACGTGGAGGGAGGACGTGGAAGTCTCCATGTCAGGGGGAGGTGGGAAAGACTCAGCAGGCCTTGCTGGCTTTGAAGGTGGAAGAAGAGGCCACAGGCCGAGGAATGCAGGCCACCTCTGGAAACTGGAAACCACAAGAAACGGATTCTCCCCTGGAGCCTCCAGGAGGAACAGGGCTCTGCTAAAACCTGGATGGTAGCCCAGTGAAACCCACAGCAGACTTCTGACCTCTAGCACCGTGAGATAATGCATGTGTTTTTTTAAGCCAAAAAAATAAAAATAAAGAAGAAGGAAGACAGAATTCAGGGATTATACACCATTTTAACAAAGGTTAATAAACTGATTGTGGAGAAGTAACTAGACAGAGAAGGAAGGGTTGGGTGTCTAAGAGCAGTAAATTAATTGTGGGGAGACAGATACATGGGGAAAACTAAAGGAAGATCAAAGTCATATAAAGAGGTTTGTTAAAAAGACTCAAGTGGGGGGTCTTTCCCATTGATGAGAGTTGCTTGGTGGTTAAGGTCATCCTCCTTTACCTGTTTCAGGATGGGGAGATACCTTTACAAATGGAGATACCTTGACAGAGGGAAATTGATGCCCTCCTGGCCTTAGAGCGAGGTCAGTGAGATTTTCCTGCCTCTGCTGTTTCTCAGTTGCCTTCATCTCGAAATAATCCTTGTGCCAAAGTTGCGTGTTTGGGGATCGCATGCTCTGATCCTTTTCATTGCCAGGATGAGACCTGAGTGTGCGCTGGGCCCCACATGAAATGCTGAAGGCAGCTGTGAAAATGGACCAGGAGGAGGGGAAATATGAGTGAATGAGTGTGCATGTTTGTGTGCACGTATGTGTATGTGTGAGAGACAGAGAGGGAGTGAGAACCCTCCCACTAAGTGTAAGCCAGAATTCCAAAGTATATGAAAAAAAATCTAAGAAAGCCAACAAAATGATCAAAAGATAAATTCACTCAATTGATAATTTTGAACTCATGCTCCCTAATAAATAGTTAAAAATAGTCACAAAAGAGAGAGGATATAAAGGAGTAAAGAAAACTAAACACCAAGACAAACAAAACAACCTTTAAATCTTCAGAAAAGAAGAAAGGATATGTTGCATATATCCAGCAAGATCAGAGATGCTAAAACAAGGAACATTTTGAGAGCAAAAAAGAATATTTGGGAATGAAAAACATAATTTGAAAAAACTCCACTAAAGAAGTAGAGAACAAAACAAGAGTCATCATCTGGAAATCAGAACAAAAGGACAAGAGAAAATGATAGAAGAGAACCAAACTGGAGGATCTGTTTTAGAGGCCAAACATCTGATTCTTCACCAGACAGACTCTCAAAAGGTCTGTGGAGAAAATTCAAGAGATCCAGGAACTTGGATATGAAAAAAAACACATCTTTATTTTCCCTAACCTCTAACAGAAATAGAGCATTTCCTTCTGTTATTAATGTAAGCAAAAAGCACAGTAGTCCTGTGACTCGGTCACCAATAGAAATCCTAGATATTTTCAGTTGTTACAGATCTCTTAAAATTAGTTTGCATGCGTTACTGGTTTTTTTTAAATTTAATTAATTTATTTTTAAAAAGATTTTTCTTTATTTGGGAGAGAGTGAGAGAGAGTGCATGAGCAGAGGGAGACGCAGACTTCCCACTGACCAGGGAGACTGACACGGGGCTCGATCTCAGGACCCTGAGATCATGACCTGAGCCAAAGGCAGATGCTTAACTGACTGAGCCACCCAGGCACCCTGTAAGATTTTATTTTATTTTATTTTATTTTATTTTTTATTTTTTAATTTTTTTAAAAGATTTTATTTATTTATTTGACAGAGAGAAACCACAAGTAGGCAGAGAGGCAGGCAGAGAGAGAGGGGGAAACAGGCTCCCCGCTGAGCAGAGAGCCTGATGCAGGGCTCCATCCCAGGACCCTGAGATCATGCCCAAACTGAAGGCAGAGGCCTTAACCCACTGAGCCACCCAGGTGCCCAAGATTTTATTTTTAAGTAATCTCTCCAGCCAACACGGGGCTCAAATTTACAACCCTGGGATCAAGAGTCACATGTTCAGGGTGTCAAGTCTGGCATTGGGCTCCCTGCTCAGCAGCGAGTCTGCTTCTCCCTCTCCCTCTGTGCTCTCTTTCCCTCTCTCGCTTTCTCTCAAACAAAAAATAAAATCTATTAAAAAAAAAAAAAGTCACATGCCTTACTGACTGAGCCAGCCAGGAGCCCCAGTTATTATTATTTTAAAAAGTCATGGAAGTTATTATATTAGTTACTAGATTTGGTTATTTAAGCATATAACTCTAACAGATACAATAACAGATATGACCATATGATATATTTATTTCTTAATGTTTTGTTAATTATATTTCAGTAGACCTGTTTTTATAATCTGTCAACTGGAAGAGAGCCAACTGGGAAGTAGCTTAGTAAATGCTCTTATTCGTCTTCTTACTGCGGACTATGGTCCCGGAGACCATCTTTCAGGTTATTCTGAGAACTGTTCCAAAGCCTGTTAGCTATAGTGGATTCTATATACAAAAGGGGGAAGGAGGTGTACAAGCTTGTAAGCAATTCTCCAAACACTCATGGGTCACCAGGTCTAATTTGTTTTGTTGTAAAGACTAAGGTTTATTGATTTTCACACAGACACACGGTATACCCTTAAGTCATCATAATACACTATGTTTCTATCATAATGATTATTCAAAAATATTGCCTGCATGCCTCTACTTCCCTGGTTTTCTGGGCCTTGTGTGTGAGTACTCCTTGAAGTCACCTGAGAGTGTCCCAGAGGCTGACATCAGTTGCCGATTTTAATGCACTAACTTTAGGACATAAACTCTATGCATTTAATGCACAGAATGCATCTATGTATATTGTGCATTTCAAAGTGTTATTGTGAAAAGGGAGTCATAATATAAAAAATAAGAACCCTTAATTTGGAAAATGGGAGTTTCATAAAGAAAGATATCAAGAGAGGGGGGCCTGGGTGGCTCAGTGGGTTAAGGCCTCTGCCTTCGGCTCAGGTCATGATCTCAGGGTTCTGGGATCGAGCCCCGCATCAGGCTCTCTGTTCAGCAGGGAGTCTGCTTCCCCCCGCCCCCCGCCTGCCTCTCTGTCTACTTGTGATCTCTCTCTGTCAAATAAATAAAATCTTTAAAAAAAAAAAGATATCAAGAGAAAATTAACTAAAGAAATGAAAACAAGAATAAGATTTCCAGACCTGAAGAACATGAATTTCCAGATTGAATGGAGCATCTGTGTGCTTAGACCAATAAATGAGGATCCCCATCAAGATCTAGGATCATGGATCCTGGAGTCCTGGGATCGAGTCCCACATCGGGCTCCCAGCTCTGTGAGGAGTCTGCTTCTCTCTCTGACCTTCTCTCCTCTCATGCGTGCTCTCTCTCTCTCTCTCAAATTAAAAAAAAAAAAAACTAAAAAAAAAAAGATCTAGGATCATGAACTTGCAGAACTTACGTGAAGAACCCCAGAATCTTCCAAAGAAACAAAAAAAACTTATGAAGACTTGGGCATTGGGAATTCATCCGACAGCTCATCTGCAACACTGGAAGCCAGAAGACAATGGAGCAAAGTCTTCAAAATTCAGAAGGAAAATTATCCCCAGCCCAGAATTTTATACGCAACCAAATTATCAATCTTAACAGATAGTGTGAGTGCACACTGAAGCTTCTGCTCCAGCAAAATGAAGGAAGAAATCACAAAAGTATGAGAAGGGGATTCAGCAAACTGGTAATCCAACACAGGGGAGAGTAAAATTCCCAAAATTACAGCTAAGGGTAGTCTCAGATTAATATCTCTCCAGCAATTCTACAGAGCATGCATGAGGATAAAGGGATTCCCCAAGAATGAATGCAAATGGTAGCGTATTTGATGTTTCAACATATTGGAAGATTTCATCTCTGGCAGATCTTGGAAGATAAATCAATGATAGTTACTTTTAGACGAATCCACTCGTATTTGAAACTTGGTTTGTGGCCGAAGTAGAATTACAAACCTTTGGAGAATGTATGGCTTATTCGATAAACAGCCCTGAGAGAATTAGTTATCTGTATGAAAAAGTAAATTGGATCCCTATCAAAGACAGAAACCAATTCCAGGTATATTAAGATCCTAAATCTGAAAAGTGAAATCATAGATGAGTAGGAAAATATCTTACCTATATAAGAACACACAAATCTTAACAGAAATTATAGGTGTTTGACTAAATTACAATTTAAAATTTCTTATAATAAGGGACACCACACATACATAGAAAAGACAAGGCCCTCTGGAAGGAGCCTCGATTGATTACAAATCAATAAGATGTTTCATGGAAAAGAAGACAAAAGAATGAACAGGTCATTCCAGAAGGGGGAGATGGGAATAGTAAAGATCATATGAAATGATGCTTACCCTCATATTAGTCAACAAGAAAATGCAAATTAATCCCAATAATCTACCATCTCATACTTTTTTTAAAAGGATTTTATTCATTTATTGGAGAGAGTGTGAGCGAGAAGGAACAGGAGTACGGACAGAGGGAGAGAGAGCAGCAGACTGCCCTGTTAAGCAGGTAGCCTGACACAGGGTTTGATCCCTGGAATCATGACCTCAGCCAATGGCAGACGCTTAACCCACTGAGCCACCCCAGGAACCCCTACCACTTCATATTTAAGAGAGCCTTGATTTTCTTTTGATATCCATTTCCTCCCCCATGGCTCAGATAAATCGTGGTTAAACCACATTTGTTAGCCAATTACAGCTAACAAAGCCACAAGGCAATATCTGTTATGCAGTTGTGAGAAAGGATTATTCACTCGAAAAAGAAAAGACATGTAGGGAAGTAAGAATCTTGGATACACTGGAGTCTCCCAGTGATGCCTGGAGCTATGGCAGCCACCTTGTAAGTGTGAATAGAGTGAGGTTGAAATGAAGACACTGAGTTGCACACAGGAGAAAAATGGAAGAAACCTGGTCCTTAACGAATTGTTGAATTAACCGACCCTAGTAATGCCAAACCAGATTTTGTGTGTGTGTGGAGGGGAGGGAGGCATAGAATGACACATTCTCTTATTGTTGAAGACATTCTGAATTTGGTTTTCTAACAGTTGCAGCCTAAACCATCCCAAGTGTCTCTGACACTAAACTGCAAATTACTCAAAAGAAGGGACATGTCTTTTTCACTTTTATCCTCTGTACTAAAAACACTGCTAAACAGAGGCTCAAAAATTACTTAGTAAATAAATGAGAGACTATCTGGTCAGGATGGCTCTAGATAGAATGGTGAGGAAATGAACTTTTTTTATATTCCTCTTTCTTGATCCTGCTTCCCATCACTCCCCACCCACATATTCCCACCACACCCACAAGCCCCTTCTAAGTTCTTCTGATACGAAATGACAGGTGATAAAATTTTTCTCCCCTTCTCCATGCCCCTTATAAAAAACACTTCTTAAATTGTCATTCCCTCTGGAGTCTCACGCACTGCAAATGTTAATATGTTAATATTATTAACCAATTGCACCAAAATAATTAGTTCCTTAATTTAGCTTCCTGCCCAGATCACATCTCTATTTTTACAGCTATCCGCAAACGCTTAATAACCAAAGAAGTCTGTTTTAAGGTTCCCAGACCGAATGCCAACATGGCAGGGAGAAGTTTCCACCCTGTAAGACACCAAGCAATTTTCTCGGATCATCCTGCTGGTGTCCAAGATTCAAGTCAAACCTGACACTGCCCACCCAGAGAGAGCATCAGATCCCACAGGCTAGGGATTCAGCCCCACAAAACTGCCCCCAGCCCACTCCAGATGCCAGTTGCAAGCCCCAGGCTCTTACCTGTGCTTCCGACTATCTTGCTTCAGATCCGCTACTCCGATGACCTCTTCTTAGGGATCATTGGTTTGCTAGAGCAGCTCGCAGAACTCAGGGAAACACGTTTACCAGTATAAAGAATATAATAAAGGATATGAATCAATGGCCAGTTGGAGAAAGAGAGAGCAAGCTCCTGAATGGAAGAACTTCTGTCCTCGTAGAGCTTGGGGCCAGCTCGGTGACCCCTGGGAGTCTTTGGCCTCTAAGAGAGGAAGTGCTTGGAAAATGAAATAGCTCTCCTCTGCAGTATTCATGGAGGCTTTATTACACAGTCACGATTGATTAAGTTGTGGCCATTGCCTGAGTCAACCTGCAGCCCGTCTCCCCTTCCTGGAGGTCTAGGGGTAGACTTGAACCCTCCATTCGTGATTGGTCCTCCTGGCAACCAGCCCCCGCCCTTGGGTGGGGTCCAAAAGTCACCTTTATGATACCGAGGCGCCATTTCACTTCTCCACTAGAAGCACATTCCAGGGACTGTGGATGAAGACCAAATACAGCTGAATGACCAAGTAGGTATTTCTTATAAATGATTATATCGAAAAGCCAATGGTAGGAAGATGGAGCCCAAGGGCAACGTTGGTAAGATAGTGGTGGTGTCAGGGTGTTTTTCCGGCACCTCCTAGCCGCCTCTGTGCACACAGCCATGCCTCCTGCTCACCAGCTGTCCCGTTGAGCCCACCCCATAGAGTCCAGCTGAGGCTCATGACCGATGGAGTAACACAGGCATCGCCACTAAAAGCCTCACGAGGAACCTCGAGCCATACCCCAGGTGGTAGATCACTAGCCTGTTTCTTCTCAAGGGCGAGATAAATGTGAACTTAATCATTCGTCTAATTTGGGCCAGCACTTGAACCGTGGCTAACAGGTTGGCCAACTCCAGGGGGCGCCACTCACAAAGAGTTTTATTCACAAGGGAGCCTGTCACGTAAACCGGTGTGAATAGTGCCCCCCCCAGAGTTGTGTGAGGATGTGCTCTTAGTTTGGACTCAACAATTAAAATAGACGTGGTGGCCTAGAGATGATCTCTCTTCACTCGGTGAGTCGGAGAACCCTCTGGAACTTTCCAGAGTTGCCTCTTGCCAGCAGTCCTTTTGGGGTGGGGCAGGAGGAGAGCAATGGAAGCCATGCAGAGTAGAGACCAAGAGCAGGAAACAGCCCTCCACGGCCATGGTCTCAGCCCAGGCTGCATACTGGAAGCCGCAAAGACAGATGCTTATGTCTGAAGTAACTGGTCTGGGGTGTAGCCGGGGCATCTGGGATATGAAAATGTCTCCAAGGGAGCCCGTGAGCCACCAGGTGGTGAACCACTGCTCCAAATCTATTTTAGCTGGCAACCCCCTCCCCCACCCCCGAACCGGTACGGGGTACCCCATCATGTACCAGAAGTGTTTTCCCTTCCCTGTCGCCCATTAGTTAATCTACATAACATGCCTGCAGGGCAGGTCTATGCTGTTTGCCTTTTTTTTTTTTTTAAGGAGGCTCCATAGCCAATGTGGGGGCTTGAACTCAACCCCGAGATCAAGAGTCACGTGCTCTGTTGACTCAGCCAGCCAGGTGCCCCACTGTTTGCCCATTTCTGATAGGAAGAAACAAAACTCTGAGAACACAGGTATCTAAGTTAGGGATTTGCAAAATGCCTTTGCTTCTGGGAGATCTTTTAGGTTGTTAAAGTGAAGATGTGCTTTCTGCCTATTCCTTGAGGGTGGGAAGATAAGGACTTGAGTCCAGCACAGAAGGGTATGGTGAATATGTGAATGGCATTGACAGTTGGACCTTTTAGGCGAGGGAATGTGTCGTCTTAGGGAAGCCTGGGTCTCATTTTATAGGCACTTGTATTTCAGTTCAAGATACTTATATTAGGGGAAGAGAACTGACCAAATAATCTCATGGATTTTTTCCAAATCTTTGACTCTACGAACGCTACACATACAGTTTCTATGGCTCTCTGTGTTTCTCTCCATAACACATTTGGTACGTGGGAGTCTATGCATATCTGTTTGTAAAAGCGAGGGTCTGGGCTTGTGTGAATGCTCTTTTAATGTAGCATCTTCAACCGTCTACCACAGCATCTCATACTTACCCGCGGATTATGCTTTACATCACCGGGCGTCAATTCTCTCTTTGTGTGTGTGTGTGTGTGTGTTTTAAGATTTATTTATTTGAGAGAGAGAGAGAGAGAGGTGGGAGAGGGCTAGAGGGAGAGGAAGACTCTTAAGCAGGCCACACACAGACCCAGCAGAAAGCCCTGGGGCTGGGGACTCAATATCAAGACCCAGGAGATTATGACCTGAGTGGAAACCAAGAGTTGGATGCTCAACTGACTGAGCCACTCAGGCGCCCCAAACCATTAATGTTTTAAAGCAGATTTACAAAATCTTGCACGCACTGTGTAAGACGGATATATTTGCTTATGAGTTCAAAATGTTTTTGTAGGAGTGCCTGGGTGGCTCAGTTGGTTGAGCAACTGCCTTCGGCTCAGGTCATGATCCTGGAGTCTAGGGATCGAGTCCCACATCGGGCTCCCAGCTCCACGGGGAGTCTGCTTCTCCCTCTGACCTTCTCCCCTCCTCTCATGCTCTCTCTCAAATAAATAAATAAAATCTTAAAAAAAAAAAAAAGAAATGTTTATGTATAACAAAGGCAGCAAAAAGATTCAGGTGGTTTGATGAACACAAACATTTTAACTTTTATTTGGAAATAACTTTAAAAAATTATGAAAGTAAAAATGTCAGAGTGTCCTGGTATATCCTTTGCTCAGATTCACTACTATAAACCTTCTACCCTGTGTGCTTTAAATTTGCTCTGCTCTCTCTCTCTCTACACACCTATATGCACACACACACACAATACAAACACACACAATTTTTTTCTGAAGGTTTCGAGGGTAAGTTCCGTGTCGTGACCTTCAGTCGTGACCTTCACCCCTAAATACATCAGTGCTTGTCTCCTGAGGATTGGGCTATTCCATTATGTAATCATAGTACAGTTAACAGCTTGATAAATAGATTTTCATTGATTCAAGACTCTTACCATCCGGGCTCTAGTTTGTCAGTTAACCTAATAACACCCCTAATACGCCTCTTACTGTAGGACCCGCTCTAGGGTCAGTTATTACATTTAGTGTTTCCGTCTCTAGTCTGGAGCGGTTCCTCTTTCTTCCTCTTTGATACCATTAGCATTTGTAAAGAGTACAGTTATCCCCCGCCCCCCTTTTTTTGATAGGCCATTCCACTTTTGGGGTTTGCCTGACGTCTCTTTGGAATTAGACCGAGGTTCCGTATCTTTGGCCGGAACACCTCAGAGATGACACTGTGTCCTCAGAGCGACGCGCTTGTGATGTTGTTTTTGGAAGGTTGGTGACGTCCAGAGTTGATGGTCAAGAAAATTCTTGAGACGTCTTTGGAGCAAAAAGAGTGGATTTATTAAAGCACAGGGATGGACCCTTGGGCAGAAACAGCTGCTGCCTGGGGCGGTGAGGAGTGGCTGATTCTATACTTGGGAGTTGGGGGAGGGAAGGACAAAGGAGGACTTTGGAGGACTTTGATATGCTAAAGAAGACCCTCAGGATCCCAGAGGCCTGGCTATTGTCAAGCTAAGGCTGTTTTTCCATCGAGCAAGCAAGCGTTAACTTTCAGACTGTTAGGAGTTTCCTGGAGGAATGTCACACACACACACACACACACACACACACACACACACACACACACGCCCCACCCATTGGGGGGTGGTTTGCAGGGCGTCAGCTTCTGCTAAGTCCTCAGCTGGCCTTCTGCTCCCTCAGCACTTGGAGGTACCAGACGCCTCCCAGTTCCTTAGTGATGTTAATTTTGGTCTCAGTCTTGGTGATGCCTGATGCTTCCACTATATCACTGTATCACAACTTCTAACTTCCTCTCTTGTAACGGTGACAACTTCTTTGGGAAGATGCTTTATGACGCTACGCATACTCAGCTCCTCATCAAAACATCCCCCCAGATTTAGCGTTCATTCAGGAGTCTGGCCTTTCCCACTCTTTACCTTGGTGCTTGCTTATACTGATTTTTGGAAGACCGTGTCAACTCCAGCACTCCCTCCACACTTACCAGTTAGCCCTGGTCCTCTTCCTTCCTACTTTCCTTCCTTCCTTTGCTAGATTCATGACTTCATTTTTTCCCCAATGGTTTATAAATTGTTACCGTGCTTAATCATTTTTGTGCTCAGATTGGGAGACTCCAGCTGGTTCCTGTGTCCTCATGATATGCTCACCATTGTTGAGCACTTTCTTCCTTTCTGGCATAAAGGACTGCCTTTGTGGGAAACAAAGGTAGAAGAAACATTATCAAATTTCCTTACTCTGTACAGCCCACTGACAAGTCCTTGAAGCAGGCAGAGTGACCTTCCTCTAGGAGCTCAGCTCCCTCGTTGTTGATCCTTTGCTAAGGGCAAAAGGCAATCTTAGCCGGACCTCGAGGATCCTGCAGATCTACTTTAACATCTAAAAATTCCTTTGGCACATTACTTTATCTCTACCCCACCCCCCAAGACACATGTTGGCATCATCCCCCGAGCATATGACCCACCGATACGGATCTGAAGGGTCTCATGACTAAAGTTCTATTAGACAATTTTCAGTGATTTCTGAGCCCTTCTTTATTTTTTTTCTAAGATTTTATTTATTTATTTATTTATTTATTTATTTATTTATTTATTTGACACAGAGAGAGAGAGGTCACAAGTAGGCAGAGAGGCAGGCAGAGAGAGAGGGGAAGCAGGCTCCCTGCTGAGCAGAGAGCCTGATGCGGGGCTCGATCCCAGGACCCTGAGATCATGACCTGAGCCGAAGGCAGAGGCTTTAGCCCACTGAGTCACCCAGGCGCCCCAATTCTGAGCCTTTCTATCAAATTATCAAACCTGAGGGTGATTGTGGGATCCTCCTAACCTTACAATTAGAGACTGGAGAGAGAGAGAAGCAGACTCCCCACTGAGCAGAGAGCCAGACATGGGGCCCCATCGCAGGACCCTGAGATCTTACGGAGCAGAAGGCAGACCCTTCACTGACCCAGCCACCCAGGCGCCCCTCGTGGTTACAGTGTATTACAAAGAAAGGATACAAACTGAAGTCAGTGAAGGGTAGAAGCATGTAGGAGAGAAGCCCAGGAGGGGTCCAAACAGGGAACTCTGGTCATTTTCTCCCAGGGGAGTCATGGGCAGCATGACTTCCTCCCTCCGGCTGTGTCATCTGATCGTACATCTACAGATTGCCAGCCAGGGAAGCTCACCCGAGCCTTTGGAGTCCGGAGTTTGTGTCTGTGTTCAGGTGCAATCACACACCACCCACGTGCTGACCTGTAGTCTCTAGCCCTTCCCAGAGACTGGGTTAGTCTCTAGTTCCTCAAGAGGTCAGAACTGATAAGGCACAGCCGGAAGCCCCATTCATAGATCCCGTCCTTAGATTGTCCTGCAGCCAAGGCTCCCAGGCAAACAGACAGACACGCCCACCAGGCAGGGCATTCCAGAGCCGGGAGATCACCTCCCAGTAACTGAAGGTAAAGGCCGACCACTTCCTTGGGCGAGCTTAATTCTTCCCTGTGCAATGCAGGAGCAATGAGCCTTCCCACCCTCTGTCATTTCTTGCCCCCCAAAGAGTCTCAAGCTGTGCTTGAGCGGAGTAAGCATTTCTTGCATTAATGGTACCACTCTTCTCAATCCACCTGTGAGCTCTTCGGGGATCCCACCCTCCCCCTCATCCTGTTGGTGGTGTGTGCAAGGTAGGGGTGCAGTCAACATTGAAAGAGAGCAAATTCTAGGAATGCCTGAGGACTTCAAGAGATGACATAACAGGAAGACATGTTATTCTACATTCTATAAGATTCTGAATGGGAAATTTAACATGCCCAGAAAACGCAAAATAGATGATTGTTGCCTACACACATCACGCATTGTGAACATCATCAAGAGAGCCCAGCAACCACCTCGGACTGAATCACTGGAAGTCAGCCTTCGCGGGCTTGCTCAATGGATGAGGAGGTTCCCTGCTCACCGCAAATGGAACCAGAGAGATACAGAGGCAAGAAAATCTACATTGTTGCAATAAAAACAGGTTCTAAAGAGCTGTGGCTCTAGAATTAAGTGTTACCTTTTATCTTGTGGTGAGACTCAGAGTTTAGCCAAGGAGAGTGCTTTGGGCAAACAGGAAAAGATGGCGCCCGGATCCTAGGGAGGGACTTCATGTGTACTTTGACCAGTCGCACACAGGTAACAACCTCTTTTCTATCAGTTAGTCTAAATCTTCATTGATAAATCACCGTAACTTATGTGATCTCATGAATTTTGTAATACATTTTTTAACCAAAGTTTTATAGAGACAGCCCACAGAAATGACGGGCCTGATGTTCCACGTACTTGGGGCAGCCTGGGTCCCGGCCATCTTGCACCTGCTCCGCTCCAGTCTTGGAATCAGCCTTTTATCCCTGGAACCTGGGTGTCAGAGACCAAGGTCTCTGTGTTAGTTCCGTGAGCTCAAGTTTGTGAGCTCGAGACACACAAAACTTTGAACTCAGGAGTGAGAGTTAACACTTTCTGGTCTTTTATTGGACTTACCACCTGTAGGGAATAATGTCATTAGGAGCAGTCCAGCATCTGTCCTTCTCTTCCTCCGGCTAGTACCCCATCTTCCGTGGGCTGTCTCTGCCCCAAATGACATTGGTTTATAGTTGGTTTATGACTAATGAATAAGTCCATTAGCTCCTCCTTATTCCCCGAGAACCACATGACCAAGCCTCACTCACTCGGATACTTTCCCCTAGGAGTTTAAATCTTGAGCAAGTATCATAGGAACATAGATGGTTGGAAGTGATCCCAGTGGCAAAAGTGGGCAGTGGAACTTCTCAGGTTCCGCTTGTCCCACAACCCCCTGGGTTGTTTTTTTCCCCCATTTCCCAAGATGAGTTTCATCATCCACCTGTTGATTTCCTGAGACTCTTCTGAGTCTCTTCTAACTATTCTTTTTTTCCCTTTTTGCCTAAGATAGTCAGTATTGGTTTTGTTCCTCAAAACAATGACTCTTGACTGAATCAGCGTACTATTTATTTCTGGTGTTTTTTTTATTGTTGTTTGGTATCAAGAGGATTTTGAGTCAGTTAAGTTTTGCAAATGGTAGTAATTCAACAGCTTGCCTTGCAATCTCAGGGTACACAGAAGTAAAGTCTTCCAAAAGCTTGAGCGTAGAGTTATAGGAAATTTCCATTTCAACATGGAAGCATGTAGCGTATCTAAGAACAGCTCATAATCCTTAGTGGGTGATTGTTTAATTTTGAAAGTGTTAATGAACAGCTTTCTCAACCACTTAAAATTTTCGCTGTTCATAAAAAATACTTTCCAAATATATCTTATAACGTGAAATGTTCAACGATACACATGAAAAGAAACTCAAAAATCTCAGGGCTCACTCTTGACACTTAAGAGTTCTAAAACAACTAAATTTGTTTTGTCTTTGTATATTAGAGATAAACTTTATTTCACTTTCATCCTTGGTGCATTATTTACATTTGTAAGCATATAACCATGAGATGGAGGTCAGCACAAAATGGTTCAGCCTTTTGGCACAGTTAACAAGTTGGCAGCCTCCCTTGTGTTTAAATCTGTGTCTGTCACATTGGAGTATATGTAAATGTGTGCTGATACACTTCCAAAAAAAAAAAAAAACAGAAAAATATCCATTGTGAAAAATGAAATTTGGATGTAGGCTTCTATGTGGAATCCTAAAAATCTTGTTGGAAGCAACAGGTTTGCTGGGAATACACTCCCTGTCCCGTTTTATTTTTTTAAATTGTACATTTCTAGGCTTGGATAAGGCCCTCCCTCCTTCCTGACGTCTTCCCTATGCCCAGCTCAAAAGGAATCTCCCTTCCTGGGGCACCTGGGTGGTGGTGCATTCAGTTAAGCATCTGATTCTTGGCTTTGGCTCAGGTCATGATTCCAGGCTTGTGAGATCGAGCCCCGATTCAGGCTCTAGCCTCAGTGTGGAGTCTGCTAAAGCTTCTCTTTCTCTCTCTCTCTAAAATAAAGAAATAAATCTTAAAAAAAAAAAAAAAGAAAGAAAAGAAATATATCTCTTTCATGTGCTTAAAGCAATTATTTCCTTTGTACAGAAGAGAAGAGGAAACACATGACCTTCCCTGACTGCTTACCATTTGGGCTTGGGATGTATTTATTTGATTTTATTTTTCTATATATAATGCCTTGTTTACTCAAATATATTCTCAACTCCTTAAAGTCATGAGCCAGTTCTTGCACAGACATTTGTCGTGTGATCAGTATTAAATCCCATGTTTGCCCTTTTCATCTACTTAGTGGAGTGTTTCCCAGTCATGTCACCTGACACCTTTCCAATGTTGACTCATCTTTCCGCCACAGGTGCTATTTTTACTAGACATTTTTTGGTGAATTACTCACTTTCCAAACCTAAAGTAACTTATTTTTTCAAAGATTTTATTTATTTACTGGAAAGAGAGAGAGAAAGAGAATAAGCAGAGAGAGGAAGAGGGAGAGAACCAGACTCCCCACTGAACAGGGAGCCTGATGCAGGGCTCGATCCCAGGACCCTGAGATCATGACCTGAGCTGAAGGCAGATGCTTGACTGACTGAGCCACCCAAGCGCCTCTCCCCACCTTAACTTATTTTAAAAGAAAGCTTTCCTTTACAATAAGGAAAGCTAGCTGGCTCAGTCAAAGCATGTGACTCTTGAACTCCGGGTTGTGAGTTTAAGCCCCACGTTCAATATAGAGATTACTTAAAAATAAACTCTTTAAGGGGCGCTTGGGTGGTTCACTTGGTTAAGCATCCTACTCTTGACCTCAGGCCTCTTTTTCTTTTTTCTTTAAGATTTTATTTAATCATTTGAGAGAGAGAGAGTGTGTGTGTGTGCGTGTGTGTGCACGAGCAGGGGGAGGGACAAAGGGGCAAGCAGACTCCCTGCTGAGCAGTAAGCCCAACCTGGGGCTCAATCCCAGGGCCCTAAGATCATGACCTGAACTGTAACTGACTGAACCACCCAGGTGCGTCTCAGTTCAGGTCTTGATCTCAGGGTCATGAGTTTGAGCCGCATGTTGGGTTCCACTTTGGGCATGGAACCTACTTAAACAACAACAATATCAACAAACCCTTTAACTAACTAACTAACTAACTAACTAAATAAATAAATAAATAAAAGGAAGCTTTCCATAAATAGGAGACCAGTATTGTTTGCCACAGATTTAAGGTAACGTAAAAATAAATACATTTTTTAAAGCAGCACTGTTATTTTTTAAACTCTAGCCAACTACCACTGCCTTTTGGCTTTGAGGCCAAGGGAGAGGAGAAGATCAGCAAGTGTTAGAGCCATTTCTCTTTAACTGATTGGAGGGATTTGGAACATTGGAAAGGGAGTACCTTTCTTTGTCACCAGGAAACTCAATATGATTGAAGTTAACCACATCAACTAAGACCACCCCATGTAGCATGGGAGGCAGACACCCATTAGAAGGAGAGCAGTTGACCGGTAGTAAGAAATGTCTTGGGGCGCCTGGGTAGCTCAGTGGGTTAAAGCCTCTGCCTTCGGCTCAGGTCATGATCTCAGGGCCCTGGGATGGAGCCCCGCATCGGGCTCTCTGCTCAGCGGGGAGCCTGCTTCCCCTTCTCCCTCTTCCTGCCTCTCTGCCTACTTGTGATCTCTCCCTCTCTCTCTCTCTGTCAAATAAGTAAATAAATAAAGTAAATAAGTAATATTTACTTTACTTTCCTTTACTTATTTACAATAAGTAAATAAATAAAATCTTTAAAAAAAAAAAAAGAAAAAAAAAGAAATGTCTCGTCCTCCAGCTTCTTGCTTTGTGTGTCTCCACGACTCACTCTACACTCCTTCTCGAGTCTTGATTGCACCGTGGGATCACACAATGCATGTCTTATCATTGATGGAGGCTTAGTTTTCTTGTATTTAAAATAAGAAAATTCTACCAGAGACTCATTCGGGACGCTTCCAGTCCTGACTTTACCAGACTCTTTGATCACTAGATCATAAGCAGTCATGGAACCTGGGACACACGCTCCTGTCTGCCATCACCACCCAGCGGTGGATCACTATTTACCAAATGTTCAGCATTGGCTCAGTCATCTTCACCATGAGGGAGGATGATGGCCACTATTCTGCCCCCTGACAAAGGACCAGAGTTAAATATAGGACAGATCCTTTCTCCCCTGAAAGGCAAATATTCAGAAAATACAGAGTTTTGAGCTTGGCTCTACCCCCTGGAGTTTCCATTGTTCCAATTACTCCGACTCTCTCACATTTTATTTCCATAAAGGGAAAGAAATCATAGACAAGCTAAATATATTTTAGCATGGAATCCCAGTTTAAGTTAGCTAAAGGGCAACTGAGCTATAAAATCATACTGCAATCACCCAGAAATCATTTTTTAAAAGCAGAATGTTGGGGCCTCATAGAGTTGATGCCAGTCAGAATGTGCAGATTGTAAAGCTGGTCTTCCCCTCTCTTGGCAGCATGAATTTCTGGAAGCCCCAGCTTCCCCATCCATTACATGAGGGATGTGGGCTTCACTAGATCACCTTCGCTTTCTCTCCTAGGAACTAGGAACCAAAAATTCCTGGTTCTGAGAAAAATGATCAGGCATCAAATTTGTAGTTGGCCATAAAACCGCTAAATAGTAGGAAATGCAAATAGGAGGTAAGATTTAGAAATGGTCCCTTATATAACAGTTAAAAGAAAAATTTTAGGTGAAAAAATAAGTGAGAATTCTTTATAAAATGAGAGAAAATGGAGGCATCTGAGTGGCACAGCCAGTTAAGGATCTGGCTCTGGATTTCAGCTCTGGTTGTGATCTCAGGGTTGTGAAAGGGAGACTTACATGGGCTCTGCACTCGGCAGGGAGTCTGCTTGAGATTCTCTCTCCCTCTCGCTCTGCCCCTCCTGCTTGTGCTCTCTCTACCTCTCTCAAATAAATAAACAAATCTTTAACAAATAAATAAATAAAAAGGAGAGAAAATAAAACTTTCCAACATGGTACATATTAATACACAAAGCCATCAATTCATATAATGTAATTTCTTTTTTTTTTTTAATTTATTTGACAGAGAGAGATCACAAGTAGGCAGAGAGGCAGGCAGAGAGAGAGGGGGAAGCAGGCTCCCCGCTGAGCGGAGAAACCAATGCAGGGCTCGATCCCAGGACCCCGAGACTATGGCCTGAGCTGAAAGCAGAGGCTTAACCCACTGAGCCACCCAGGTGCCCAATTTCTTTTTTATTTTTAGATTATTTATTTATTTATTTATTTATTTGAGAGAGAGAGAGAGAGAGAGAGAGAGAGTGAGAGCAAGCATGAGAAGGGGGAGGATCAGAGAGAGAAGCAGACTCTCCGATGCAGGACTCCATCCTGGGACTCCAGGATCACGACCCGAGCAGAAGGCAGTCGCCCAACCAACTGAGCCACCCAGGTCCCCCATCATATAATGCATTTCTGAATGAGCGCCTTATATTTTATTCCAAGCGATATTAGTAAGAAAAGTATTTGCCTGCAAATATATATTGGAAAACTGTTGACTATCTGTCAAAATATTGGCAACACTCAACACTTAAACCTATAAGCCTGTTCGGGAATATGTCATATTTCAATGCTAAACACTTAGGCCAGTTCTTCCGTCTAGCCATTAGCCAATAGCAAAGATACAGGGGCAGCTTACAATCAGGCTAGCCAGAGTTATATACAGAATTTAGATACAAACAACTGTAGGGGAGGGGAAAAAACTCTTTTCCTTGTACCCATCTAGGTTTTCAGCTGGGGGCTCTGTAACAAAAGACAGAGTACTAAGAGAAAAGGATACACATTCATTTAATGTCAGTTTCACACGATACTCGAGCCTTCCTACAGAAACAAAGACCGGTAGAAAAGGTTCATCCTGAGTATTTTATACTCCGTTAGATGAGGAGTGGGAAGCGATGGGAAAATATGATAGAACAAATAGGCACAAGCTAAATGGAATAAACTGAGGAAACTTAGCAAAGCCTGTTCATTTGGATTCCTCTTGGAGTCTTGTTCTGGAAAGTAAGGATGCTCCTTTTCTCCAGGCACAGGGAGGGTCTATGACCTGCATAGACCTACCTACTGTACCTGCTGTTTCTCATATTCCTTAAGCTTAATATATTTAATATGCCAAGGCGCCATATTTTGCGATAGCATGTGGTCTGAACTCAGTCACTGCAAAGCGAATATGCTAGGAACATTGCAGTGTTTCAACAAAAAGCAAGCCTCTGGAGTTCTTGTGCCAAACAAATGCCTGAGGGTGAAGCTTTAGCTACTTCTACCGTTATGGGAAATGAGAGCCCAGGCTTTTGTTACTGACTCTCATGTTAATGATTTCTGTTGGAGAAGGCATTTAGAAAGAGCAGACTGTAATTTTATCTAATAAAATTGGTCCCTGTGCAGGAGCAACTTCAAGTCCATCTGCAAAAGGAAACAGTCTTTCTTTGATTTTTCTTGCCATCTTAGTCTTCTGAATTAATTAGAGCCGAAAAACTGGTTTGAGCTATACATACTTTCTCTCCACTTCAAGAAAACCTTACCAAAAATATGTATATTTCATCAAGCAAACTAATTAGGTAAATAGCACAGGGGAAGGAGGGGGAGGAGGAGGAGGGCAGGGATTTTAACTACTACAGAGAAACAGCCTTTGATTACTGTAATGTGCCTTAGAAGCATTTACTTCTTTTAAAGTCATTGGGATACTGACTTATTTGTTGAAATGGATAAATTATGGGGTTGCTAGTCTCATTGCTAATGATTCCTGCACAGTTCCCAGAGACATGTGACACAGAATGGAATCAGGGTTCAAAACACTGAGCTACTCAAAGATGTTGATGAATTTTGTCCAGATGCTGAGTGAAGGGCTCACGCATTTTAGGTGAGGTGGCAGATTGCCATAGGGGATATAAAGAAGCCTTCCAGAGATGCTCTGATCTCCTGGAATCTGGGGTGACCTGGAGGCAGGGAGAGTGGGAACATGGGGATACAGATGAAAGAAGATTGGCAGAGCTGATCGTTGTTGAGGCTGATGATGAGTACATGGGGGCTCAGTGTACTATATTCAACACCTATTGAAATTGTCCACAATGAAATGCTTAAAAGTCTTTTAGGGGTGCCTGGGTGGCTCAGTCATGGAGGGGGTCTGCCTTCAGCTCAGGTCATGATCCCAGAGTCCTGGGATCGAGCCCCGCATTGGGCTCCTTGCTTAGCGGGGGGAGCCAGCTTCTCCCTCTGCCTGCTGCTCCCCTACTTGTGCTCTCTCTCTTTCTGTCAAATAAATAAATAAAATCTTAAAAAAATAATAAAAGTCTTTTAAAAGATCTCACAGAATGCATACGGTCAGGAAACAGGGGGACAGCCAAGATGCAGACAGCAATGTGCTGAAGGGAAAGCTCGCATTGAGGGAGCCGGCAGGTCAGCTGGGCAAACGTGGGCAGCGACGTGGTTGTGTTCGAACTTGCATTTTTGCCCCACCGAGGCAGGACGGAGAGATCAGTGTCTGCCAGTGCCGGCCCTGAGTCAGAGTGCCGCGGAAGCTCCAGATGCCTTCCGTGCTCCTTGAAACGCTCAGTCTTCGCTTCTTCCTCCTTGCCCTCGATGCTGTGTTCTCCACGCACACATCAAGGGTGCCTCCTTATCAGATCCCATCGCAGCGAAAGTTGTGAGCTCGTAACATTAATATTTTTGAGAAACATGACGGTGCTCTTCTCATTTGCGTCTTTGTGTTTATGACCTTCTCCCTATTGACCTGTCTATACGTGCATTTCCGGGGGAGAGGGAGTGGGATTCTAACCCGTGTAGGGGGTGTTAGAACAGGAGTGTAGAGAGAAGTAGTGGTCAGGTTCTGGCATCCAAAGTAGGATTTTCGCCCAAATATGTAGTGTTACAAACCACGCTTTGTTGAGAAATATGATTCACGTTTTCTTTTGTCTCCTCCAAGAGAATACGAAGAGCATTGGCCCCGGGCACCATAGGGGTTTAGGTTAGGGGGTTCCCACCATATATAGGGGAGAGGAGAGTCTGTCCCTTCCATCCCAGAAGAGTGTGGGGAGAAGTCAGGGGACAGGCAAGGTAGAGGGGAAGGCAGATGCTAAGATCCTCAATTTCTCTTCCTGCCCCCTCAAGGAATAGGCTGGAGGCAGCTTTAGAAATATCTAGAAATGTGTTAAAAAGTTGGAAGGCAGCGGGGCATCTGGCCTGCTTCCCATTTATGGCTGTAGGCTCCCTGCTTTTTCCAATCTGGGGACAGTTCCATCAAAGTGAATGCAGGCAACACATCAGGGTTAAGTGGGAGGTGGGAGGATGTAGCTCCATATGGCACTAATGGAACCTAGAAGGTCCCACCTGTATGTGAGGCTAAAGAGGGGGAAATTGAAGCTTAGAGAGTTTAAGTAACTTGACCCCAAATGGTGAGTGGCAGAGCTGGCTCAAAAGCCCTTAGCTCTTAACCACCACGCAGCTTCCACTTGGCTCCCCTGCAGCTGGGCAGCTGGTAACACAAGAGCCGACTTCCCATGTGGGTCACAATGCCTTCCTCTGCTCAGACCCTGGGCGTGGTCAGCATCCAGCCAGGCACGTCCCCTGCTGCTCCCTTCGTCCCACAGCAGTGGTTGCCGAAGTCCCCACATGTCTCGCATCTTTATCATATTCCTTCAACACCTTCCTCTCACATTCATGACTCAGATTGCAGACGTCATCTCCTGGTTTCTAGAACTTTCTATGGCTCCCCATGGCAGTGACTCGTTCCCTCCTGTGGGTTCTCACGGCTTCTCACACAGAAACAGTGACATACAGGACAATCTCCTGAGCGGGACTGGACGTCTTCAGTGACACGTGGACTGCCTTGCTTGCTTAAAACTCTTCATACTCTCAGGTCTCCTGGGTGGCTCAGTTGGTTAAGTGTCTGGCTTTGGCTCAGGTCATGATCTCAGGGTCCTGGGATGGAGCCCCGCATGGGGCTCTCTGCTCAGCAGGGAGTCTGCTTCCCCCTCTCACTTTCCCTCTGTGCTCTCACTTTCTGTCTCAAATAAATAAAAAAAATCTTAAAAGAAAAAAAAAAAAGACTCGTCATACTGTCAACTAGGGTGTCTTCCAATACAGTGGAGGCCAGAAAGCAGAAAACGACATTCAAAGCCAGGTTTCCGTGATTAATTTGGGTCCTGCCAGTCATGCATTCATGTGAGACCCTGACTTAAGATGGAGCTATGTTTTACAAAAGGCAAGGGCCAGGGCATTCATTTTGCTGGGGGGGATCTTGGTTTTTAAAATAATGACACCAATTCCCTGAGTCAGATGGATCTATATACAAATGGAATGTAACCCACAGAAATTTGTCATGGGGAAAAGAAATAATAAACCTAATGGAACTGTTCCCTTAAATTGCCAACAACCTCTAAGAATCACTATCAGTCCCCATCCAAATTACCTGGGTAACCATAACTTTCTCCCTTGCCTTTTCAAAGAAAGCAGGCTTTGTGCTGTACTTGATCTAGATCTTGCAGAAATTCTGGTAAACTTGCCATAGATTCTAGTTGTTGAAAAGAGTGAGAAATAGTAAAATAGAACAACAATATGATCAAAACGATAAACAACAGTAAGAGATTATTACTGGCAACAAAGTCAACAAATGTCCACTGGAGTCCCCAAAATCACACCAGAGAGGTAGGAACAGAAGCTCAGCCTTAAGTTTTATTTGTATAAATTCGATTATATTGCTTTCCACCTTTGCGATGGAAGATTTTCACCTTTGACGTCCAAGATGAACGAGCCACTTATAAAGTACAGCAGGAAAGCTGTGGGCACAGGAGTGAGGACAGAGTAGAAAGTCCTGGTAGAATTTTACCAGCAAGGCAAAGGGAAGCTCAGTGATTTGGTGAAGGTTCCAGACAGTTGGTAACCAAAACAGTTCTCTTTCTACCATGCATCTTCTAAAGTGGCTATGTTTTCAATAAACTTCTTGGGAGGAGTGGAGAATGGCCATAGCAGGCATCTCAGAGCCACGAGGCCAAGCCTGGTGAGATCCTGCCAGGCTCCTGGGTAGTAGCAAGGGGCAATGGACACCAGAGCATCAATGGAGCCATGGGAACTAGAAAGGGCTGTAAGTCGCTCATGGCAGGGACTTTGGTGCATTCCGAAGGGCAGTGGTGCCAGGGATGAATGCATGTTTGTATGAATCTTAGTTTACGAATCATATAGACCATTGGTCCTTCACAGCTCTATACCCAATGCTAAAAATACAGTCTTAGGTTTGAGGCATGCCATTTGCTGCATTGGTATGCAGGACCTTTCTGGGGCATGACCACTTAGGTTGTATTTTCAACACAACTCTCAGAGTTGTAACTGTAACTGTAACCATTGCAACTGTAACACCGCAACCATTGGGAGTATTGAAAAGATATCTACCCCCACGGGGTCCTTTCTTCAGTGTCAACCAGCCAAGAGCAAGTCCAATGGCATCTTCAACAATCCAGCAGCCTTTTGTGACTTCCTCTTCCTTAGTCATCAACTTGGCACCAACTCAATTATTAGGGTAGAGCTGCAAGGAACATTTCAGAGGCTGCTCAAATATTCATCATCAACCCCACCCCCACGAATGGTATAAAGGGAAATAAAGACACTGAAGTAATTATAATTTTAGAAAATATAAAGCAGAGCAGATGGTTTTTAGACCTTTAAGTGAAATTGGATTAACGTTTTTTTTTCCTTAAAAGACATTTATTTGAAAATTTCAGATCAATTTCTGTGTCACTGCCTGGTATGGAATCTGGCTTGTTTTAACCTTATCTCTGTGGAATCGCTCCTTCCTCAACTGCAGTCACTGTCACGGGTCTGACGGTGCATGCCTGTCACTGGACTAGGTAACAAATAACCCCAGGAAAGGTGTGGAGTGGAAATGTTTGAATGTCTTTTTTTTTTTTTTTAAAGATTTTTTATTTCAGAGAGAGAGCATAGTGGGAGAGGCAGAGGGAGAGGGAGAGAGAATCTTAAGCAGACTCCACACTGAGTGCAGAGCCCGATGTGGGGCTTGGTCCCGTGACCCCAAGATCATGACCTGAGTGGAAACCAAGAGTCAGACGCTCAACCAACTGTGCCATCCAGGCACCATTGTTTGAAGGTCTTGATACCCCTCCACATGACCGTGACTGCATGCCTACCATTGTTGCCCAACACAATGTCCATCCGGCAACACCTCACCCCTTCCCTCCCAGTCAGCACCTGGGACTACCCACTTTTCTGACTTCATGTCTTTCCCATTGCCTGGGTCTTTCCTAACAAGGTCAGTGCCAAGGACTTCGACTTCCTTAGGTGTATCTACATTTCAAAAGTAAGATGCGGGGCGCCTGGGTAGCTCAGTTGGTTAAGCAGCTAACTCTTGATTTTGGCTCAGGTCATGATCTCTGGGTCCTAGGATCAAGCCCTGCATGGGGCTCCTACCCAGTGGGGAGTCAGCTTGAGGATTCTCCTTCTCCCTCTCCCTCTCCTTCTGTCCCTCCCCCTGCTCATGCTCTCTCACTCTCTAAACAAACAAACAAACAAACAAACAAATAAATGATGCTTATCCAGAGAAATAAAAGGCAATGATTCAGAAATGTATTTTGTTATAAAAGTAATGAACCCACGCGAGAACAAAAGTTAAAATGTTGTTGAAGGCTCTTGAGTGAAAAGAAAACATCCTCCTCCCTTTTCCTCATTCTCTGTCTCCCTCCTCATGAGAGCTGCTTTTGACCATTGGCTCTTATAAATCGTGAGGAAGCACCCCCATAACTCCAAATAACGTGATATGTCCCCGTTTCCTGATGTATCTCTCTAAATAGCATCTCTTGACTTCTCATCATGAAAATGAGGAATTTACTTTGTCATTACTCCTTTTCCTCCTTTGCCGAAGTTTTATTATATTTTTATCTTTTGATCCTTCTATGAGTCAACTGTGGAAATAAGTGAAGACCAACCAAATGCGAAAAGCAAAGGCTATTTATTCTGAGTATTGCTATAGCAAGGGAGCCAGCCACCATCACTATTTTGGCAGAGATTCAAAGGTAGGCAGAGGAATAGGAAAGCTTTATAGTGGAAAAAAGAGAAGGCTTCAGAAGTGCCCTGCTTGGGGTCTTTGGCCTGGGAAGCTCTAGGTGAGCCAACTAGAAGTGAGGCATCCTATGTAATGAGTCAGGGTGTGTTTGGCTTCCTCTGATTGGTCTTAAATTGAAGAGACCATGAAAATTAGGAAAGCTATCAATTAATAATTTTCCCGGCCATTTGGGGCTGACTGATTACAGAGGTTATTGTGAAGCATCCTGAATTATCACTAAAGATAGGAATCTGACTTCCTGCAAACTTGACTTATTCTTCTCCCCTTCACACAAGGAATCTTTAGATCTTAGCGGCCAAGCTTGTCTTGTAAGCCCATGCTTTGACTGATCCATTCACATCTCAAATAACTCCTCGAGAGATAGCATATTACAGCAGAAGGAGAACCACGTGAGTGTCATGGAAACCTGAGTTCAAACCACGGCTGTGTCTTCCTACCCCCAGTTGGGTGTTTTGGGCTGTCCATCCCTGGAGAATGCTGCCCAGCCATTTCTTCAGTCCTAGCGAGTTGAAGAGTAGAATAGACAGATAAGGTGCTAACAGTAGTGTTTCTGCTTCCCCTTCATTCCCAATGCCCAGTATTGGGGTGGGTCCCCCTCAAGGCTGATAAGAAAGCAGAGTAGTCTGTGTTGTCAGCATAGACTTAGGAATCCAACATTTGGAGTTCCCTCCTGTCTCAGCTGTTTACTCCCTGTATCATCTTTTTTTCTTTTAAAGATTTATTTATTTATTTGACA
Organism: Nasua narica; assembly: GCA_028533885.1. NCBI lineage: Eukaryota > Metazoa > Chordata > Mammalia > Carnivora > Procyonidae > Nasua > Nasua narica. The sequence continues at coordinate 64,782,945 of CM052808.1, forward strand.
GAGAGAGATCACAAGTAGGCAGAGAGGCAGGCAGAGAGAGAGGGGGAAGCAGGCTCCCCGCTGAGCAGAGAGCCCGATGCGGGGCTCGATCCCAGGACCCTGAGATCATGACCTGAGCCAAAGGCAAAAGCTTTAACCTCTGAGCCACCCAGGCGCCCTACTCCCTGTATCATCTTAAGAAAAAAGTTACTACTCAATCCCCCAAACCTTCATTTTCTTATCCATTAGATGGAGATAAAAACTCTCTTTCTTAGGGTTGTTATGAAGCATAAATTAAATGAGAACCTGCATCCAAAACTCCTATCGCAAGCAAGAGTTATTGATTTTGTCATTAGGGTAGACGTGGTATCTGCCTAATAGCGTCAGAGTCTAACACTTATCCTTGGGAGCATATGGATAAAATGGTGAGAACAAAATGCTCATAAAATACCATAAAATATTCATGCCCCCCCAAAGGATACACATATAAAAATAAAATCTGGCCTATTATACGTCTTATGTAAATGGACGAAAGCTTAAGCATAGTATTTCTAAAGTGTAGAGGAAACTCACTGGAATGGCTTTGTTGAAGGTTATAGAACTCCCAACCAGGTAGAAATGGACCAGGTAGAAATAGACAGATACAGGCTAAGCAGCAAAAACTATCATCTGGGCCAAGTGTGAGCCAATGGTGTCTGGGAAGGTGCATGGACCCCCTCTGGGAAAAACAAGCAACGGAAGAAGGTGAGGGAAGGTGGCATTGAGAGAGGAATGACCTAGAAGAGTAATGAGTACTTTTAGCTGAGAAGAACTAGGAGAGGGAGCATAGCATGCTTGCGCACATGCATGTGCATGTTTCTGAATGTGTTACAGGCCAGGTCACGGGAGAAGAGAAAGGGAATAACAGTGAAAGTAGTGAGTGATGCTAGATTAAGTCTGAAATTGTAGTTCTGAAACACTGAAAAAACAGTGACTGGGAACTTTTAAAAATTTTTATAAGGGAAAATTTCAAGCATATACAACATTATAGAGAATAGTTCGCCCCACATATTCACCACCCCACTTCAAAAATGATCAACTCCTATCCAATGTCATCAATCACCCATTATTTGGTCTTTTGTGTCTGACTTCTTTTACTTAGCATCATATTTCTGAGATTCATCCAAATTGTAGCAGGTACCATTATTGTACTTTTCTTCATTGGTGAATAGCATTCCATCGTATGGCTATACCACTTGTTTTTATCCATTCACCAGTTGATGGAACTTTGGATTGATGTCCAGTTTGGGGCTATCATGAATAATGTTGTTCTGCGCATTCACGCACAGTCTTTGTGTGGACATATGTTTTCATTTTTGGGGGAGGGTAGATTTCTCGAGTAAATTTGCTAGGTAGATTTATGTTTAACCTTTTTACAAGCTGTCAACATTATTTTCCAAAATGGCAGTCCCATTTTCTATCCTCACCAGCAATGTATGAGGGTTCCTGTTTCTCTATGTACTCGGTTTTGTCTCTTTTTATTTATAGCCAACCTAGTGGATATAAGGTGGCTTCTTCAGGGGACTCTAATTCCCATGTTCATAATGATTACTTGTGTTGAGCATCTTTTCATGTGCTCATCAGCCATTTGCATGTCTTCTTTGGTGAAATAACTATTCAAGTATTTTTCCCACTTTTTAATTGGGTTCTTTGTCTTCTTATTGAATTGTAAGAGTTCTTTATATATTGCAGATATAAGTCTATTATCAGATATATGATTTGCAAATATTTTCTTCTGGGCTCGTCTTCATTTTCTTCATGGTATCTTTTGAAGCATAAATGTTTTTAATTTAATAAGCTTCAATATATCAAATTCTTTTTTTTTTAAGATTTTATTTATTTCATAGAGAGAGACACAGTGAGAAAGGGAACACAAGCAGGGGGAGTGGAAGAGGGAGAAGCAGGCTTCCCACTAAGCAGGGAGCCCGATGCAGGGCTCCATCCCAGGACCCTGGGATCATGACCTGAGCTGAAGGCAGAACCTTAATGACTGAACCACCCAGGTGCCCCTCAAATTCTTTTCTTTAAAGGCTCATGATTTTAGTGCTGTATCTAAGAATTTTTTGCCTAAACCCAGGTCAACAAAAGCTTTCTTGTATGTTTTCTTCTAGAAGTTTTGGACTTTTCACTTTTACATTTCATCTGTAATCCTTTGTGTATGGTGAGGTAAGTACCTAAATTTTCTTTTCTTTTTCTTTTTTTGGAAGGAAAGATATGCAATTGTCCTTGTGTCATTTGGTGAAGAGAAATATCATTGGAATGTTTTGGCACCTTTCTGTTCCATTGATTTATTCTTCCATCTTTACATAAATATTATACAATCTTAATTAATTGTAACTTTTGAAATTGGATAGTGTTAAGTCCTATAACATTGTTTTTCCTTTTCAAAATCATTGTTTTGTGATAAAATGATCATTAATATCAGGATACTCCTATTTGAACTTTAAAAAAAAACTTGAGATCAAATCACATTGTAATCAAGATTTGACATGTGTTAATTTTTCTAGCACAGAGCCATTTACCTCTTCACCCACCAAATCTCTAGTGGGCAAGCCTTCTCTGGGGAAAGCACCATAATCATCATGATTGAGATTCAGTCTGTGATCTGGAAGGGTTCATGGTCTCAGACAGAGACACGTATATTCACAAAAAATAGAGCACCTGTTGAAGTCCTGAAGTTCAAGTGCATACACATCATGTATATAAGACCCCATGGCACAAAGAGCATAGGAAAACTTGCTCCGCTGGATGGGGTCCCAGAAGGATTTACGTAGGAGGTGACAACTCAGAGAAGCCTTGACAAATGGTTGATTTTACCAAGATGGGCTCAAGAAGCTCATCCAGGCCTGGGAAGGCCATGGGAAGACGCAGCACTGCTCGAGGGCAGACCAGAGAGGGATCATTTTGGAGAAGGCATGAGAGACAGAGTCCAGGGCTAGACAAGCAGAGCCTGCTATTTAGGTTCAAGAACCTCAGGCAATGTTTGGAATGATTGAGGGAAGTAGGGGCTTAAGGGGATTACAAAGGAGTCGGACTGCTTACCGGCTCTGGGCACAGACAGTCTGCCCCTAACCCTGTTCGCTCCTCTCAAAGAACGGTCTTTTCTGTGTAGTAGGGAGGGGACAGGGCGAGAGCGAAGAGCTCTCACGAACCTACTGCTTTCACAGGAAAAATAAGTAGAAGGCACCCTATCGATGTGAGTCACCAACAGTCTCTTCAGAAATAAATGACAAACATTTTCAATTATTTTTTTTTACCCTGTACAATTGAAACATACAAGGTCTGAGGTCACTCGGGCCATTATCCGGCCAGACTCCAGGATGACATTTGTGCCATCCCGGAGATGCCTATTAAGACCTCCTCAAGGCTTAAGCTCCTCTCTACCTCCTTTTCAAAGTCTGCTGGAGGGCCTCCTGGTTGGCTCAGATGGTTGGGCATCTGCCTTTGGCTCAGGTCATGATCCCGGGGTTCTGGGATCAAGCCCTGCATCGGGCTCCTTGCTCAGCGAGGAACCTGCTTTTCCCTCTGCTTGCCACTCCCCCTGCTTGTGTTCTCTCTCTCTCTCTCTCAAATAAATAATAATCTTAAAAACAAGCAAAGTCTGCTGGATATTTTTCAGGACAAGAAAATAGAAAATTGCCTCTAGAGCCTTCCTTCCAACCACCGTCTTGGGCCAGAATGGTCATGAGACGTGGAATCTCTCTTTTCTAGTAAGTGTTCACGAGCTCTAGTCTAATACTGACTTGATTGTGTGTATTACCTGAACCCTTGAAAATACTTCTGCTTGGACTAGACTGAGTCTGTATTTCAGGAATGGCAGGCTTACAGAACATGGCTAGTGTCTTCATCATAGACTCACAGCCCCCAGTGGGCTTCTGCCCAAGCATGGGAGAGTACTAACCACCATTGTAGCCACCTAGGGTCCCCAGAGCATATGCACAGCCTTCGCACTGCTAAACAAAGCACGCCATCCAGGTAGCTCTGGGCACAAAGTGTTGAGGTGGGACTTGGGCAAATGCACTAAGGTCAAGGAGCTACAAGGAAATGTGGGACAGAATCTTTTGCAAAACTTCTTTCTTTATGGGGAGGCATTTGAGGACAAGTTCTTTTACTGTTAGTTGCTGTCCCTCCTCCACTGTTCCCTGGTTTGGAATTCTGCTGCAATTTTGGAAGCTGGAGCAACCATTTTGTAGTCATGAGGCCTCAAGCACAAAGATGCAAAACCAACACATGGAAGATGGTGGTCAGAGAAAGATAGAAAGAGCTTCTTGATGTCATCACTGAGCCACTCATCTAGCTCTGGTCTGCATTCCTTCAGACTTCTCATTTGGTGAGATAATAAGATGCCGTCATTGTTTAATTTATGGTTAATAATGTTTTCTGTTGCTTGTAGCCAAATATATCATAGAAGGTATGACCCTAGTTCTTTCCCTTTCCAAACTTTCTTGCCTTTACTTACACTAAAATGTACAGAACGCTTCTAGTCCCTGCCTGGAAAATCAACTGGGGAAAAAAGTAGCCAAAGTTCCAGGAAAACGCCCTCGTGATAGACGATTAGATGATAAAGAATCCACAATAGCATTGACGAAGGAAAGTCAACAGCTAAGGACCCATTGTGACAATGGCCCTTGTCCCAGTTACTTCATAACGAAAACAGAAGGACCAGTGTTTTGTTGTATCACTCTGGTAAATGAGTGAGTTCAATAGTGACCCACCAGAAATATGCATCTCACACAAAGCAGAAGACCAATGTTTATAGAAGCGAGGGAAGAAGAAGGTAATAAGGGAGAAAGGATAGAGAGGCAGGAACAAAGGACGATGGGTTCAATACAAAAGTGAGAATACGATGGTGAAGGGTAGCAAAATATGCCATCCCAAAATATGCCACCTTGGTGTAAAGATTATTCTGAACTAAAGACACTTGAAAAATAGGAGGTTCAGGAAGGGCATTCTGACCTCCCTTTGTCTCCCTGAAAGCAGGAGAGAAAACTCCCAGGGGAAAGGTTTCCTCCGGAGGAGAGAAACATTCTTTATTACCAGAGATGTGAGTCAAGGCGAAAATAAATCTACAAATAGACCTTGTTAAAATAACTCTTTTTTAAAAAATAACTATTATCGGGCGCCTGAGTGGCTTACTGGGTTAAAGCCTCTGCCTTCAGCTCAGGTCATGATTTCAGGGTCCTGGAATCGAGCCCTGTATCAGGCTCTCTGCTCAGCGGGGAGCCTGCTTCCCCCTCTCTCTCTGCCTGCCTCTCTGCCTACTTGTGATTTCTCTCTGTCAAATAAATAAATAAAATCTTTAAAAAAAATAACTCTTATCTTCCTATACTCTCCCCATTTATGTTAGTTACTTTTCTATGATTGCTATTCTTTAATAGTATGTAAGCTCTTGGGACTACCTGTTTGTTTTCCTATGGGGGCCCCCATGTCCACGTAAGAACCTATTACTCTGCCTCATATCAGTGTCCTTCCCAGGCCCCGCTGGAGACCCTCAGAGGGGAAAGGTAAAGTTTCGCCTCACCTACTGTGAAAAGCGGGGCCATCGAGAGTTATGGGGCAATGGGAAATACCAGGAAAACCAGAGGCTGTAGAGCAAACTCTGGCCCGTGGGGCAGTTGTGGGGATTGAAAGTGGCCCCTCGAAGAGACTGAAGAGTGTGTGGCCACGGAGTTCGTCAGGCAGGAGGCTGAGGATAAAAGAGAGAGCGTCTCCAAAACTAGTTCGCAAAATCTCGTTTCTTCAGGATTCCAGGACTTTGAGGAGGAAAGCTCTAGCTCGTTTGGGGAGGAGGCAGCAGAACCTGGAAAAGCAAATACCCAGGGAGAAGCCAGGTAAGCAAAAAGTAATCCCAGGAAGGAGTGGTGTTCGTAAGCAGGCTGAGCGCCTGCCGGGGAGAGGACCAGACCCTGGGAAGTCTCCCGGACTCGTAGCCATAGCTCCTCTCCCACCGGGGTTTAGAAAGCGTGGGTGAATAACATTGTAGCATTGGGTGGGTCAAAATGCAAGCTGAGCTGAGGACAATGTGGCCAATGAGTCTGGGCTAAAGGGGAGGAAATTGGAAAGAACAAAATGGGAAGGACGGTCATTGGCAGGCCAGGGGGTGGCTTTGGGGAAGGGACTTAGCAGCTCTGTAGGCTCCGTAAGCCACTCCACCCTCCATGGGCAATTGACCGATGTTCATGTAAAGTGCCATCTCTGTCTATCTCTATTCAGCCTCCTATCTTAAGACATAGCTGGTTTTCTTAGAGCAAACTGTGCTCATTGGCTAGGGCTGTCATAACAGACTAGCACGTGCCAGGTGCCTTAACCAACCAAGATTTCCTTTCTCACAGTTCTGGAGGCTGGAAGTTCAAGATCAAGGTGTCGGCAGGGCTGGTGTCCCCTCGGGCCTCTCCCCTCGGCTTGCAGATGGCCGCTCCTTCCTCTGTGCTCACACAGACTCTTTTCCACACCTGCGCACGTCGTGTCCTAATCTCTTCTTATAGGGACCTACTGGATAAGGGCCACCCATGTCGCCTCATTTTACCTTAATTACCCTTCTCGAGGTCCTATTTCCAAGCACATTCAAAGATACTAGGGGTTAGGACTTCATATGAATTGGCGGCAGGGGGCGGGGGGCACATAATTAAGTCCCTACTATCTATAACCAATCATCACAAATTTAGTGTCTTTAAGAAACACACATTCATTCTCACAGTTCTGGTCAGATGTTCTGAAATCAGTTCCACTGGGTCAAACTCAAGGTGTTGGCCAGGCTGCATTCCTTCTAGAGGACTTGGGGAGACCCCCTAACGTTGCCTTTTCTACTTCTAGAGGCTTCCTGCATTTCAGAGTTCATGGACATTGCCTCTATCTTCAAAGCCAGAAATGGTTGGTGTTAAAAGATAAACTGAAGCTTATTAAAAAATTTAAGAGTTTTTTTGAATAAATATTAATTCAAATTAGGCAGTACCAAATGGGGAGTGGTTAGGAGCACTCCACCCATCGCAGCTGGGGCAAGATTTTTACAAAGAAGATGTGGAAGCAAAGCAAGGAAAATCTTTCGTTGACTATAGCTTAAATGGTTGCCTTATTTGTGAAAACCTAGCTGGCTGTTTGCAATGGGCAGTCCTTTGGTTTTCATATCTTTCTTTCTTTTTTAAGATTTTATTTATTTATTTATTTGACAGAGAGAGAGAGTGAGTGAGAGAGAGGGAACACAAGCAGGGGGAGAGGGAGAGGAAGAATCAGGCTTCCTGCAGAGCAGGGATCCCGATGCCAGGCTTGATCCCAAGACCCCGGGATCATGACCGGAGGCGAAGGCAGATGCTTAACTGACTGAGCCACCCAGGCCCCTTTTTGCTTGCTTCCTTCCCTCCTCCCTTCCTTCTTTCTTTCCTTCCTTCCTTCCTTTTTTTTTTTTTTTAAGATTTTATTTATTTATTTGAGAGCAAGAGAGCAAGAGCAGGAGGAGGGACAGAGGGAGAAGCCAACTTCCCGCTGAGCAGGAAGCCTGATGTGGGGCTCAATCCCAGGACTCTGGGATAATGACCTGAGCCAAAGGTAGACACTTAACCGACTGAGCCACCCGGGTGCCCTGGGTTTTAATTTCTTAGCCTTGAGGGATTTCAGGTTAGGTTTTAGTTTGCATAAGTAGCCAACTACGGCATGGAAGCCACCTCAATCTAATGTTAATTCATTCAGCATCGGTCAAGTCTTTCTCACACGCGTTCCTCTAACACTCTGTTCTGTCATCAGATCTCCCTCTGCTTCCCTCATAAAAGGACACTTGGGTTGCATTTGGAGCCCACCCCAAAAATCTGGATAACCCCCCATCTTAAGATCTCTAATTTGATCACACCTGCAAAGTCTTGTCATATAAGGTACCGTATTCACAAATTCTGGAGGTGAGGACAGGCACATCCTCAGGGGGTCATTAGTTAGCCTAACGAGGATCATAAATCTGCTTCTGCTCTGACACCCCCACAGCCAATCAGATTGCTTCCCCTAACCCTGCCTACAAGGTCGACCGAAGCTGCCACTGGCTATGAGCTTGAGGACTCATCTTAAAGAGGAGCCTAGGAGTTAGGCAGCCAAAGAAATCTTGTTGAAAGCAGGATGGCTTAGAGGGACCTGGGTGGCTCAGTTCATTAAGCATTTGCCTTGGGCTCAGGTCATGATTCCAGGGTCCTGTCCCTTCCCCAGGTTGTGTGCTGGTCCGTGCTCTCTCTCCCTCTTTCCCACAGATACATACATACATACATACATAAAATGTTTTAAAAAATTAATCAGGAAGGCTTAGGTGTGAATGACTCTGATGTTTCATTAAACCCCGCTGGATATAGTGCCCTGTTTATTTTCTTGTTTCGTTTTCTATGTACTTATCACTAATCAACTTCAACCATTTTTCCAATTGCATAAATCTCCTCCCAAGGCACTCAATTAACAAAATTAACAAGATGTATTTTTTAGAAAGATTTTTATTTATTTATTTGAGGAGGGGAGAGAGAGAGGGAGAGTGCCCAGGTGGGAGGGGAGAGGGGCAGAGAAAGGACAGGCAGACTCCCTGCTGAGCTGGATTGATGTTTTCTTTTCTACATGTTCAAATCTTTCTATATCTTGGTTTACTCACTCATGTGGGGGCAGCACATCCTCTAGCAGAGCAGTAGCCAACAGAAATCCTGCAGTGATGTGTATGTTCTCTATCTACACAGTCCAGTGCAGTAATCAGCAGCCACAAATGGCAATGGAGCATGTAAAATGTGAATGGTGCAACTAAGAAATGAAATTTTAAATTATATTTAACTGCAATGAGTGCAAAATTAAATAGCCACATATGGAAAATGGCTTCCATATTAGACAACATTCCACCACTAGTTTCCACTGAAAGGGTCCTTGGGAGATAATTTTTTGAGACTTTAGACTCCAACAATTTCTTTATTGTATCTTCACAATTTTTGGCTTGTCTGAGAAAATAATTCCAATTTTATTTTTATTTTTTTAAAGATTTTATTTATTATTTGACAGAGAAAGGGACAGTGAGAGAGGGAACACAAGCAGGGGGAGTGGGAGAGGGAGACGCAGATTTCCCGCTGAGCAGGGAGGCCGATGTGGGGCTGGATCCCAGAATCCTGGGATCATGACCTGAGCCAAAAGCAGACACTTAACAACTGAGCCACCCAGGTGCCCCTAATTCTAGTTTTAAAAAATAATTTTACCTTAAAATTGTGAAGATATTGTTCCCTATCTTTCTAGCTTCCAGCATTGTATTGTGATCTGCTTTTCCCCTCTCATCTTTGTCCCAAGTGGTTTTGCACTTCCTGATGCAGTGCCTAGGTTGTGGTTCCTTTTTTTTTTTTTGAGGATTTTGTTTATTTATTTGAGAGAGAGAGAGGGCATGCATGCTCACAGGAGCAGGGGGAGGGGCAGGAGAGGGAGAAGCAGACTCCCCACTAAGCAGGGAGCCCGACCCAGAGCTCCATCCCAGGACCCTGGGATCATGACCTGAGCAGAAGCAGATACTTAATTGATTGAGTCATCCAGGTGCCTCTTTGTTGTGGTTCTATTTGTAATATTGTTCTGGGCACTTAATGGGCCCTTTCAATCGGGAAATTCATGTCCTTCAGCTCTGAGAAAGTGTCTTGAATTATTTCATTGATGATATGTTTCCTTTTTTTCTTTCCTGTTCTCTTTTTCTAAAAGTTCTGTTATTCAAATGGTAGACATCACGTAATAATTCTCTAATTTTATATTTTTTTCCTCCCCTTCCCAGCTCGTTCGTTTTGCTCTGCTACCTGAGAAATGTTTCCAGCTCAATTTTCTAACCCTTCTATTGTGTTTTCTAACCCTTCTATTGTATTTATGCCCTCATATTTTAAATTTCTAGCAAATATTTTTGCTCTCTGAATGTTCTCTTTTGATAATATTCTGTTCTTGTTTCACGTTACAATATCTCTAACTCTGGTAAGAATATTGATAGATTTTTATTTTTTATTTGATTTTTTAAAAGATTTTTTTCATTTATTTTTAGAGAGAGAAAGAGAGTGCATGTGTGAGCAGGGGAGGAGCAGAGGGAGAGGGAGAGAGAATCTCAAGCAGACTAAGTGCTGAGCATTGGAGCCTCACATGGGGCTCAAACTCATGACCCTGAGATCATAACCTGAGCCAAAATCAAGAGTCGGATGCTTAACCGACTGAGCCACCTAGGCACCCCGATAGATTTTTAAAAATAAGTTTTCTCCTACCTATATAGTTTCTGTTTCCTCCAAGTTGCTTTTTTGTTTGTTTGCTTGGGTCTCTTTCTTGTTTGGGGCTTTTTCCTGGCGGTGCATAATCCTTGATTGTTGACGCAAATGGAAGAGCCGGGACTAAAATGTTCTTAGAAAGCTCTGGGACATGCCTGGAGTTTACCACCCGTTAACCTCACTATGGAATGATCTGGTTGGACTATTTAATTGGAAAACCTGCCATCATCTGTGTCTTTAGGTGTTTCTGCCTCGTTGGTGAGATTCTTCGTTCACAACAGCCTCTTATCTTTGCTGCAAACTCTGCCAGTCTCCTGCCAGGAAGACGTTGGCCAGGCTGCTCCATTTCTGGTAACCCAGAGGAGGAGAGCGGGAGAGTTCAGCATGCTTGGGATAACTTAATCCTTCCACCATTTTCAGTTCGACATTCCTGTCCTTGATCCAGAGACCAGCTTCAGAGAGAAGTCCTGAGTCTTCTGCCAGAATGAGCAAATCATGGGGCAGATCTATGCAGCTGAGCGCTTTTTCAACACACTTTCAGGCAAGCCTCCTTCCTTTCGCAACCTCTTTAAGCCTTCAGTTTCAAAGGTGCCTGCTGCTGCCGATTTTGGAAACTTTGAATCATTCATTCTATATTATAAATCAGATTGGGTCTTTATTTTCCCCACCGCTAGCTTAGAATTCAGCTTTTTCTTTTTTCTTTTTTGAATTTTTGAAGCCCCTTTACCAGCCATTTCTCCAGCTTCCAAAATGTACCTGCTGCTGTCTCCCGTCCCACGCTCCCTGTTCTTGTGCGTCAATGTCTTAAAAAAATCCGTCCGCTGTCATTTCAATGAGGTTTCAAGAGACAGCGAAAGTAGATCTATACATTCCACATCCTTTTATATCCCTACTAGAAAACTAGTTTCCTTTCATCTTCATCCTCCCTCGCCCCCAATCTAGCTGGTTCCAAAGCACAGTGCCTTTGACACATTTACTGAGCAGCTACTGTGTCAGCCTGTGTTTGCCTCGAATTACACCAAGGTCACCCACATGAATAGACTGAGTAGAGGCTTGCTGGATGGCGCTGCAGCATCATGGGAGCTCTAAAGAGAAGGACCTGACTTGGGGGGTATGGGGGGGTTCCTGGCCTTTCAGCCTTTCCCTGACTCCCGCACATCCCCCTCTGTGACCGTGCTCGGCATTTCTTGGACAGCAGGCTGTCTGGATTCTGGTCTCCGTGCTACCACGTACAGGACAGCCCCACGGGAAGGAAGTACCCAGGCCAGATATTCCCAGCACTGGGAATGAGAAGCCAGGGTATGGGGTATGTTGGCGTGCTAGTCACTGACTCGCTCCACTAATGTGATGTCACCGGAAGTGATGTGTGTCACTTCTAGGTGAAAACTTTTGAAGCCAGTACGCAATAGCACGTTTCCTTTTTTCCTACTTCAGCCATCTTGGAAATCTTGGAAACATAAAGATGGAGTTTCTCTCAGCCTGTATCTTTCTGTGAGGATAGAGTAGAAAGAGCTCCTCACATGACCTGTGACAGATAAGCAGGCTGAGCAACCAATATGCTTTGTAGTTTTAAGCCCCTAGGAGTTGGAGTGGGTTCCGCAGCTTGACCCAGATTCCCCCGACTGATTAGCTGCCTTCTTAGCGTTAGCACATACCTCCCTGTCTCCTGTAACCCGACTGGGGCCCTTCCACCCAGTCCCCAGGTTCCTCCTCAGGCGAATGGTTTCCTGTGCCCCTCCCACAAGGTCTGACCACTCTTCCTATACCAGGAGCTTTGCTTGGCCTCCGAGCTAAACATCTAGATTCTGTGACAATGGCCTTGTTACCCGTTTTATGTCGCGACATGCCTCTGACACAAGGTGTATAGTATTTGTTGCCATAACAACCGTGCAACTCAGATTTTCCAAGCTAACACACACACACACACACACACACACACACACACACACGCTTGCTGTTCTTACTACACCTCAACCAGCTCTGGCGAGCTCAGAATGATTAACATCGTAATACCTCGGATTATGCGAACTTTAAATCCCCAGAGGTATGGGCAGGTTTTAGTCATGGTATTCTACTTAATTCATAAATCTCAGTGCTTAAGAAATCTAAGTGTTCTGGTTTTACAATTTGTGGGCCTTGTTTCATATGTCAGATGAATCTGCTTCATGATGAATCGGAGTCTCGCCCAGTGTGGATTGATACAAAAGCATTTATGGCACGGACGAGGTAGATGGATGAGTAATCCACCTCCAAAATTTATTGTTTCCACTAACAAAAAAATCTAGATACTCAGTGTGAAGTAGGTCTAGATTATAGAGTTGGAACCGAGCATATAAACATTAAAGTCCTTACGAAATCCGGTGGCCATGAAAAGACAATAGAAGCAAAAGAATGTGATTACCACTTCTCTCCAAGAAAGAGTTTCTGTCACGAGCATCTCTTTATGATCTTTAAAATGCCAGTTTTTCCCTCTTCTCCACCCTTACGTAAAATTTTCTCCTGCTATTCTCCTAGTTTGAAATGCCCTCCTTTCTCCTTTCCTCTCACCCAAATCCAATAAACCTCCTCCTAATGTCAAGTTCAAGTTTCTCGTCTGAAGCCTTCCAAGCCAATACTACTCTCTTTCCTTTCATAGCATTTATAATTTGGGCAATGTATTTTAATACTGGACTGCAAGTCCTTCATGGGCAAAGATCTTGTACAGATCTTGAATTTCTACACGGCAAAGTAATGTAGATCTTTTCATTTATTCATTCATTCATTCACTCAGCAGATGGAGCATCTCTATCCTGATTTAGATCCAGAATTATAGAAGCTCTGACCTGGAGGAGCTCATGATCTGATGGGGCTAATAGCTACGGAAACAGGTAAATACATTATGATAAGTATCTAGAAGAGGTAAAGCCGAGTGTCCTGGGCTGTCTGAATCTTATCTGTGCTCCAAGAATGGCTCTGTTGGATCAAAGTGGGATTAGCATGCAAGGTATGGAACACACAGAGAAGCTTGTCAGACTGGTAACCAAGGTCCAGGAGCCAGAAAGCAAGATCTGATGGGAATTCAATACCAAGAGGCAAGAAGTCATTGTCAAAAGACATCGAAAGTGGAGGGAATGCACCAGCAGGTAAAATTAAGTGGGGAGCTGTTCTAGAAAATCACCTACACCTGTTCTGGTTATTATAGCTGTATAGCAAATGACCCTCAAATTTAGTGGCTTTAGACAATAACAATTTTAATTTTGCTCATGAATCTACAATTTTTTTAAAGATTTTATTAATTTGTTTCAGATATAGAGAGCACAAGTGGGTGTAGGGACAAAGGGAGAAGGAGAAAGAGAATCCCAAACAGACTTTCCATTTGGTGTCTCCACCATGGCATTTCAGCATGGCCAGCTTTACTGACTTCCTGTGGCCTCCAACTCAGTAACTTCAACACGCACGTCTACCCCACAGTTCCTGGGGGTGTGACTCAACTGGGTCTTCCACTTAGAGTCTCACAGGGCTGCAGTTAAGATGTTGGCTGGGCTGCGCTCACATCTGGAGACTCGACTGGGAGAAGTGTTCGCATAAGTTCATCCGGGGGTTTGGCAGAACTCATTTCCTTGTGCTGGCTGCCTGGGAGTCCTGGCTTCTGGCCACTTGTCAGCTGAAGGTCGTCTTCAGCTCCCGCCCAGATTCAGAGGGAAGGAGACTAGACCCCACATCTCAATGGAAGCAGCAGCTGTGGCCTTGTGAGAAAAGCACGTGGGGGTGATATCGTCGGCCCGGCTGTGTTAAGGAAGTACACCTTCCCACTTCCTGCCTGCTGGCTGCAATAGTCCATGGGCCACCCCCCTGCATAATATACTTATTTCCTCTGTCCCAGGCTTTGAGTTGCTTTACCAAGAGATGCCATGACGGAGTACTGCTCCATGTGAATAGCCAGGTGGGAAACGCATTAGGAACATAATCGGGGAGAAAACCTTTCAAATGGGGGTTTTCATCTAAGCTGAATTTTGAAGTGGAAATTGGTTAGTGCTCTGTAGGAGCTCGTGAAGTGATCTTCCCTTTGGCACTGAGCCTGTAGGGCTGGTACAGCTTTCTGCTTTGTGTATGTCTGCTTCATCTCCCTGACAAGACCATTAACTTTTAGAGGAGAGAGACTTCGTATTTCGCATCTTCTGTTCCTTGAGTATTGCTAGTCCCCAGGGAGGGACTAGCTCATTCCTTCCCAATACCCGAATTCCCAAGGCTCCTGTGTATAAATTATTACCAGTTCTTGGAAAAGTCGATCCTGAAAAGGTATCTCTCGATCCTGCTATGACAGCATCCCTCTTAGGTCAAGACACACGGGACGATTTTGAGAAGGCGGCTGAATGTCTAATGGAATTTCTTCCTTTCAGGAACCTGTCTTCACGAGGAGTGGAAGGAAGAAGTCAGGAGACACAGGTGGTGGCCCTCGGCTGTGCTCACGGATGAGTGAAGAGCTCTGTGGGAGGTTTGGTCTTAGAAAATGTCTTCAAGGGCCTCCCTCCTCCCATCTCACCCCCCAGCGTAAGAAGTTTAAGGAGCTGAACTGGTGAGGTGGGTCAAAGAGCAATTTCATGTCCTCGTTGTTTGGAAACATCTTTAAAGGGATGTTTCGGAGCTGTGTTTTCAAATATTTGTAAGTCAAAGTTAACTCTGAGCAAAGCTTTGATACAAAGGTTTTCCCCAGTGCATTCTGCCTTCCCGTTTGTGCTGTGTTTTTCCGAATTTAATTCGCTCCAGCACCATTCCAAAATTCCCTTTTGTATGTAACCATAGCTTCTTGTCCTTCATCCTCCTAAATAAATACAATTGGCAGTCTGGAAAGAAACCAAAATCTGTTCACATGAATGTATGAATGACGGGTAGTCGCTCAAAGCCAGGTTCTCAAACCTCATAGTGGCTGAGAGCCCCTTAGGTGACTTGGTAAAAATGCAGATCCCTGGCTCTACCCGAGGCCGCTAAATGAAAGGCTATGTATGAAGGGGCCCAGCAGCAGCTTCTCATGCTTCTGCAGGGAATTTTCTTTTCCTTTTTCCACATTCCAAGTTTACCCAACAGTAAGGGCACCTGGGTGCCTCAGTTGGTTGAGTGACTGCCTTCGACTTGGGTCATGATCCCAGAGTCCCGGGATCGAGTCCCACATTGGGCTCCCAGCTCTACGAGGGGTCTGCTTCTCCCTCTGACCTTCTCCCCTCTCATGCTCTCTCTCACTCTCTCTTTCTGAAATAAATAAAATCTTAAAAAAAACCAAAATAGTAAATAAAGGGTAGGACTAATTTATGAGGAATTTTCCTGCTCTAGCATCTGTGATTCTATTAATTATACCTGCCCACAATTCCCAAATGTTCAGAGCCTCCCTGCAAGACTGGATTTTTCTCATGAAACTGAGCTCAGCAGCCACATACGTGTTCTAATTTCCCAGGTTCTGTTCCCTGTGGAAACACTCCTGATTAAACCCAATTCCCAATTCAAATTAAAATGTAGCACCAGGGATTGAAATAAAAACTAAAGAGGATCCCCAAATTGCTAATTTTTCTTTCCTCTTGGGGTCCTTAAGCACGGCTGTAGCTTTGCCAATAGCACCCTTCACCGACTCATCGCGCAACCAGGGGAATCCAAACACCAAACCTCAGGCGCTGGAGACCCCTTTCACTGTGCTCTGGGAAGTGACTTGTGTGCCTTCCCCTGGAGACAAGGTGGGCGCCATTGACTTCGGAGCGTCTCATTATTCCCTATTGTCCTGTGGTAAGAATAGCACACTCGTTTATTCATTGCACCAACTCTTCAAAGGATGGTGAAGGGAAGGATGGAAAACAAAATATGTTTTCATCTTCAGGAGTTTATACTTGCTCCAACCTTAAGGCTAGAGGGCGTGGTCAGGGACCCAGTCCCTGCATCGCAGCTAAAAAGGGATGACTAAGGAGAAAGGAAAACCAGGTTCACAAATTTTGTAACTGTTTCCCCATGTGTTATATGGATCAGTAGACCAAAGGTGAGGCGAGTGGAGGCGAGTGGCAATCTCATCCATTCTGCAGGTGAGGAATCAGACTCGCAGAGACATGAAGTGACTTGCCCAACATCACACAGCCCGTCTGTTTCCTCCTAACCCGTAACTCTTTCTGCTATAGCAACAAGCAAGCTGAGAAAAGCCAATACTTGGCTTATATGAACCAGTCTTTTTCATCAAAATCTTCCTGGTTATCCTCGGGGCACTTGTGTGGTTCAGTCGGTTAAGTGTCAGACTCTCGATTTGGACTCAGGTCACTATCTCAGGGTCGTGAGATCAAGTCCCACGTCGGGCTCAGTGCTGGGCATGGAGCCTGCTTGAGATACTCTCTCTCTCTCTCCCCCTGCCCCTCATCCCCCACCCATACCCATGCACGCTCTCTCTCTCTACAAAAAAAGAAAAAGAAAAAGAAAAAAATCTTTGTGACTATCCAAATGGAAAAATTTTCCATTTAAAAAATTTTTAAATGTTTCTTTCTTTTTTTTTTAACTTTACATTATATTTATTGTACTTCAGTAAAAATATTTAACCAAAAAAGAGAAAATACAAAGAAATGAGCAGAGGACAATTTAGTCTTATCATTTATACTCCTCTATTTTGGTCCTACTATGTTGTCTCAGCCACTTCACCTGAAACAACTTTGGTCAGACAAAATGTTTCTTTGGTAAACATTTCCATCACATTTTTTTTTCTTTTTTGGTAGGCAATGTAGGGGAAAAAGTGGTAATCATTACCAATCATAAAAGTTTAGAATTTAAGAGCCCATCCAGATTATCTCTTCCAGCCACTCCCTTTCCGGATCCAGGATGAAGCCAAGAGGGCTGGAGCCCAGGTTTACACAGCTAGGGAAGGGCAGAGGGAAACTGGAGTCCAGGAAATCACGAGTCCAAGTTCATGACACATTCTCTCTGCAGCAGCTCTGAAAAATACATCTCAGCATTGGCTCAAAATACATTTAAGAGACTCTGTCACTTTTTTCCTCCCTAAACTTGGTGTATGTGTACCAGGACAGTGTTGCGCCGTGAGCTGTCAGATTTTCTACCTCAGTCCCGCTACTGGTGAGACGTCTCCAACGTAAAGGGGAACGACATTAAAGGAAAAATGGCCTAAAGCAACTTTAAAAATCTCCCTAACAGATTATAAATGAATCTCTTAAGCATTATTTCAGAACAGACGAGCCTGCAGCAGATTCAATACTTGGTGTCATGTCACAAGTTCAAAATCCACACATGGTGAGATGGAAAGGGGCACCAGGGGTGATGGCAGTAACGAGCCGGGCAGAGCGCTGGGGAGCGCGGGACATCTACGCCCAGCCTGCAGACCAGCAAGAGCTTGTCAGCCTTGCCAAACTCGGGGCCATCACACGCCTGCTGAATCAAATGTTCACTGACCCAGGTTTCTGAGGGAACTCGCATGCAGGTAAAGTTTGAGAAGCACAGGGCTACAGGATTTTCCCGGTAATGACAGAGCCGTGGGCGCATGAAGGGTTACAGAGTAGATGAAGGCAGGGCAGCTCAGAGCCCTACACATGTAATCTAAATTTTCTTTCTTTCTTTCTTTCTTTCTTTCTTTCTTTCTTTCTTTCTTTCTTTCTTTCTTTCTCTTTCTTTTTTCTTTCTTTCTTTTTTCTTTCTTTCTTTCTTTCTCTTTCTTTAGATTTATTTATTATGAGATTTATTTATTTATGAGAGAGAGAGCAGGGGGAGGGGCAGAGGGAGAGGGCCGCAAGCAGACTCCTCGCTGAGCAGGGAGCCTGACATGGGTTCCATCTCAGGACCCTGAGATCATGACCTGAGCTGTAGTCAAGAGTCAGACACCCAATCGACTGAACCACCTGGTGCCCCTAACCTAACCTTTCTGAGGCTCAGCTTCCTCGAGGATAATCTGAGGCTTTGGTTAACAAGCTGTCGTAATGAGTTGACAGAAAGTTTTTTCAGTCCAAATTGTGTAAGACTGAGGAATGACTGAGTACAACACACATTTGGTGTGCTCCCTGAGTTCACCACTAATTTTACTCCCACTTACTTCCCATCTCAGGAAAGAAACTGTACATGTTGCATAATTTGTTGAGCTGGTAGCTGGTGTCTACTTTTCCTTCTGAAACAAAATCGGCAGAGCCGGACCAGTCTTGGCTTCACCAGGAATCCTGACTCTGGTTTCCAAAGCTAAATTGTTACCATTTAAAAGTCAACATGTGATTCGTCAGTTTCCTCATTACATTGCTTCAGTTCCTCCCTGTCCAGAGTTTCTTTAATCCGAAGGCTTTCAACTCCACCTTTAAAGTTCTGACTTGAGTTTTTGATTCCAAAGTAAATACTGACTAAGGTGGTGGCAAAGTCAACATGTTCTTTGAAAGGCAGTTAATCTAGGTGCTGAATGATATCAGATGTCAGCCACACTTGGTTGTTGTTACAGTTCTATTATACAGCGAGGTTTAGAAGAATTCTTTTCTCCAGGTGGTAAGTACACCATACCAGTTCATCTGGGTGAGGAATGGAATCTATGTTTGGCAAGGACCAAAGTATATTTTCATAAATTAATAACTATTCTCAAAGCTACTATTGACCTCTGATCAGCAAATCCAACAGTGAGGAGAGGTTATGGCAACTATTTTCCTGGTAAAATGCGAACCTTTGTGGTTAAACATTTGCCAAAAGCCCTGCTAATGATCTCAGATAAAACTGAACCTAATTTGGCCAAGTGTCCTTGCAGTGCTCTGGAACATCAGCAGAAATTAACTGCCTGACCCAACACATCCTAGCTCTTGGAGTCAGAGGTTCCTCTGGGCCATTAGTGCTGGCAGAGAGAATTCTTTCCTCAGTTTCTCTTCTCTACCACGGGGCCCAAGGTAATAGGATCTGTTAGGAGATTAAAACAATTTTTTTCCTTGAGGCATATGGGTGGCTCAGTCCGTTAAGGGTCTGGCTTTTGATTTTGGTCATGGCCATGATTTCAGGGTCCTGGGATCGAGCCCCACATTGGGCTCTGTGCCCAATGTGTGAAGCCTGCTTGAGATTCTCTCCCTCTCTCTCTCTGCCCCTTCCCCCACCGCTGCTCACACTCACTCTCTAAATAAATAAAATCTGAAAAAAAGTTTTCTTCTCAAGCTTGCTTCTACCTTCACATAAAAAAAAGGATACAAGAATTTGTGTTGGTCCTTCATCTTCCTCAATATCTAACATAGTGTTTTGTAACATAGTAGGTACTTAATGAATACTTTAAACAATTATTTTTTAAAAGCATTTTTAGGTTCACGGCAACATTGAGAGGAAGGTGCCGAGATATTTCCGTATGTCCTCCCTCTGCCCCCTGCCCCCTCCCCGAAAGACACACATAAATGCATAGCCTCTGCCATTACCAACGTCCCCCACCAGAATGGTGCATTTGTTAAAGTCTATGAACCTACAGTGACATGTCTTTATCACCCAAAGACTATAGTTTCCCTTGGGTTCACTCTTGATATTGTACATTTTATGGGTTTAGACAAATGTATAAGGATATGTATCCGTCATCATAGTTTCACTGCCGTAAGAGTCCTCTGTGCTCCGTGTACGCTTTCCTCCCTCCTTCCCTTCCCAACAATCCCTGATTGCACTGTCTCCATAGTCTTGTCTTTTCCAGAACGTCCTCTAGTTGGAATCATACAGTATATACAGTTTTCAGATTGGCTTCTTTCACTAAGTAATACGCATTTCAGTTTCCTTCATGTCTTTTCATGGCATCCATTCACCTGCTGAAGGACATCTTGGTTGCTTGTAAGTTTAGTAAATATGAATAAAGTTGCTATAAACATCTGTGTGCAAATAAATATTTTTAAGATGAATAAATTATGCTTTCCAACGTGCTTCAACTATATACAATTATATATTTAAACACTTCCATGTTGAACTGTATTATCTGTTTAGATGCCTATTTCTCTTTCCGTGCTCTATCTTTCTAAAGAGTCTGTGTCTTATTCACCATTATTTGTCTTGGCATAAAACACAATGGTTATAGGTTCAGCTCATCCTTTGGTAGTATCTGGGGGAGTGGGATGGTGATGAGAGGAGGATAACCCTGCCTACACATGTCTTTGTGATGGATTTAACAACCTGTTCTTTATAAATATGAACACAGTAAGACTTCAACTAAAAGAGCAAAATTCAGGATTTCCCCATAAAAAGGAAAATTAGGAGGTTAAACACTTTCAGCTTTATGGTAATAGGAGAATGGGATCCCAAAGTTTGAAGTGATTCTATGTAAGCCTTTAGTAATATTTTCTGTGTTCATGGAGAGAAAATAGGCAGCCGAGAGCATCCTCAATAAGAAAATACCAACAATACATTACACGTCTTTAATTAGTGCTAATGGGTGCTGTATGTAATTAATTCAAGTTACCATCCCTTGTTCAGTGGAAACATTTCCCTTCCCTGAAACTTTCATGACATGCTCTACATTTGTCCTAATTTGCTGCAAATTAGATGCTTTGGTTTCCTGACAAGCAAACCTTGTTGCCTTTTGGATCTTACCTGTAGGGGCTGGGCCCTGGATCTTGTATAGGAGAGCGATCTGGAAGATTTGGATGTTCGGGGTAACTTTGATTTCCTCTAGTAAGCCTAGTTCAGGAGACATTTCTCAATTCCCTTCCCCAAGACTGAAGACTGAGCAGATATAACCTTGTTCCTGCTAACCACAGAGGGACCCACTCCTCACCCAGATCCCAGCTGCTCTGCCCTAATAGACAGTGCCACAGTGAACTCCCAGCATCTGCTTTGCTTTCCCTCCATCTGATTAGCACCACATCCATGGTTTTATTTTCTACCACTAATTCCCATTCTGAGGAGCAGAAACTATCTCAACCCTAATAGTCCCCCTTTAGTAGCTTTTGAAGTTGAGCCATTAACCACCGTCCATCCTTCCCTAAAACACTGATGTTTTTTCCCAAAATCAGCTGATGAAATGTCAAATTGCTCTTGAAACCCATTATGCCAGGTCCAGCACTGAATAGCCATACAGTATCTCTGCAGGAATTAGAAAGATGCCCGCCTATCTCCAGGCAGATGCAACCCTTCATCAGCATCCTGGTAAATAGAACACAGTCCACATTTCAGCCCCTTCGCCCCCTCAGCCAGACGCCCTTGAGTGGTGAGTAAACATCATCTTTTATAACAATCCTCAATGCTCTACTTAAAATCTTTCTTTAAAAAAAATACTTTTATTATGTATTATTAGAGAGAGAGACAGCACAAGCAGGGCGAGCAGCAGGCAGAAGGAGAGGGAGACGCAGGCTCCCCTTGGAGCAGGGAGACTGATGTGGGGCTCGATCCCAGGACCCTGGGATCATGACCAGCGCCAAAGGCAGATGCTTAACTGACTGAGCCACCCAGGCGCCCCTCTCCTTAAAATCTTTCAGTGGTTATTGCTCTCAAGATAAAATTCAGGTTCCATATTATAGTCCCAATCTTGCTCTCCTTGCCTTCTCAAATTTTGATTAAACAAACATGAGACTTTTTACCCTGTCTTCTGTATCTTTTAATTTCCCATTTATATTTTCCATCTCTCTCTGTGCTACACTCTGCATAATGACTTCAGATCAATCTTCCACCCCATTAATTCTTTCTTCAGCCATGCCTAGTGGCTATGTCCGCTGAGTTTTTAATTTCCATCATTGATTTTATCTCTATACGTTCTAATTTTAAAATCTGTTACGTTAGTCGTTCCCACCACTAGAAATTATATCTACGGTGACACAGTAGTGTTAGCTAACCAACAATGGCAATCATATTGTAAAATAAATGTGTCAAATGAATATGCTATCCACCTGGAAGGTACACAATGTTCTACATCAGTTCTAGCTCAATTAGAAAAAAATCTGTCATTGTTTTGCTAGTGTTTCCTCTTTCAAGCTTGTCTCAGTTTCTCATCTAATAGGTAGGATATGTTTAAAAATAATTTCTTTTTAAAACAAGTAATTTCTTTTGGATAATTTCAACATTTGAGATTTTATAGGTCTATTCTGCCCTCTGGTTTTTTCTATTGGTTTTCACTCACGGTACCCAGTTCACTCAAACGTGTGTGCGGGCGCTCATTTATTACTGTGAGCTATGCATTTTCCTTAAGAAATTATTTGGGGGAATTGCTTGAGGCCAAGGATGAAAGTGTGGTTCTCTGAGATGTACATTTGCTTTTGCCAGACTTGTGAGGATAACTTAAGAGTCTGGGACAACTTGGGGCGCCTGGGTGGCTCAGTGGGTTAAAGGGTCTGCCTTCTGCTCGGGTCATGATCTCAGGGTCCTGGGATTAAGTCCCGCATCGGGCTCTCTGCTCAGCGGGGAGCCTGCTTCCCCCTCTCTCTCTGCCTAGTTGTGATCTCTCTCTGTCAAATAAATAAATAAAATCTTTAAAAAAAAAAAAGTCTGGGACAACTTTAAAAAGAACTCATACCTTGAGGTTTTCTGGAATACCCAGGTGATATGAATTTAGCCGACAAATCCAGGGGAGGAGCTGCTTTCTCCATGGCTTTTCCAGGCCAGGGGACTAATCCTGATATGCTCAGGTCCAAGAATTTCCCCGGGGGTGAGGGTAGGAGAGTTAGGTTATTTCCGGCGCGTCATTAGATGTTAGGGGTATGGGTCCTTAGGATCCCAACTTAATGTATAGAAGATGTCCTGCTAGACTCCTGGGCTTTGTCTTTTGTGGCTCTTTATCCAAGAGGTCCTGACAGCTGAAGGTCAAGTTCAAAGAACCACCCTCCCCCATAAAAAAGCATCCTCTATGTTCTGCTTATTTATCCGTGCTTCTACCTTTTCTTAGATTTTAGCTTGATAGTTTTTTTTGGTCATGTCCATTGTTAAAGGTTTTCAAGAATACTTTTTTGCTTTTGTCTTTGTTTTTTAATATTTTATTTATTTGTCAGAGACAAAGAGTGCACAAGCAGGGGGCTGCAAAAGAGGGAGAGGGAGAAGCCCAAGGAGCCTGATACGGAACTTGATCCCAGGATCCTGGAATCACAATCTGAGCAGAAGGCGGGGCTTAACTGACTGAGCCACCCAGGGGTCCTAAGAATATTTTTTAAATATATATTTTATCCAGGCTATTTTTACTTGTTTTCTGCTGGAGGGCCAATCAGAACTTCTGGTCATTCTCGGTACTTGCAATGAGAGTCTGAGCACGGTGTGTGACCTCGGGCAGGTTACTTAACCTCTCTGTGCTCAGTGTGCACGTCTGTAAAACGGAGACTATAGTAGTGCGTAGTTCAAAGAACCGCTGTAACACCTACATAAAATCACAACCATGCAGTGCTGACGACGAGGCCTGGCCCGCAGCTAACACTCCGGGGGTTGTCTCCTGCCTCCCCAGCCTCCGCCGCCGCCGTCAGCTGTTCTTACTGGTCACTCAACATCCCTCCTTGGCTTTTTGTCACAGTTGAGCGGAAGGGCTTCTGTAGCTCTTAGGTGACGTCTGTCCCCCCAGCTGGACTTGTCTCGAAGAAGGAGGGGCCGTGTCTGCCTGGAGTGTCTCTCTATAGTTTCTAGTATAGGACATGCCCTGTCGTAGGCACTCACCAAATAGCTGCCGAATGAACAGATACGTATTTCCACATTTTCTCGGGGAGCACGTGCAGGCTGTGGACGGTCTCCAAGTAGAGAAGGCTTCAGTGGAGACTTCCTAACTCTGGAGAAGCACAGAGCTCGGGAATTGGGCCAGGTGTGAAGATACTAACCTTTTGTATCTCAGTTTCCCAATCTGTGAAGTGGGGGCCACAGTAGCACCTACGTTGTAGGTTAAGTAAGCATTTAGTACCGAGCCCAGCCTGTAAGAACATGACAATTGCTAGCTGTAATTATGTCCACTATCCTTTAAAAAAATACGTATTTATTTGAAAGAGAGAGAGTGGGAGAATAAGAGAGAGAGAAGGAGCAAGGGATGGGGGAGAAGCAGGCTCCCCTGCTGAGCAGGGAGGCTGAGGGGCTCGATCCCAGGAACCTGGGATCATGACCTGAGCCGAAGGAAGTCGCTTAACAGACGGAGCCACCTAGACGCCCGTAGCCTCTCGTTTTGGGTTACTCAAGAAGATAGTCCAGTTTAAGAAAGCATAGGCTAAAGGAAATAAGGACCGGTGATCATCCAGAAAGGTGGAGTGTGTCGATGTTTTACTTTTTCTTGTTTCTGAAAATGGGTGTGACACGTGTTCAGATGAAAAGCAGAAAAGCGTTTCTCATACACCTGTGCTGTTATTCTTTTCATTCTCCAGGGCGTTCACTTTAGCACTCAACAAGAAAAAAAATGTACTCGCATGTATAGAAAGAGCTTGGGGCTCCTCATACACCATTGGGTTTCACCATTTGATTTATATTTAGTGAAATGGATTATAAACTTTTATAAAAGTCACCAGAGCCAAATAATGGAGTGTCCTGAGGACCAGAACGAAGGGAATCTATTTCTTAGGCTGGAAATACGTGCCTCCGTGGCCTGTGGAGAATAAAGTCCTAGTCACGTTAAGTGCTAGCTGAAGATATCGTGGTTTTTCTGTGGATCAGCCCCCAGATAGGTCTTATAAACTTACAACTCTAGGTTTTAGCTGATTTTCCTTTGCTTGAACCTTATTCATCAGCGTTTCAAATGTCCTCATACTCCCACCTCCCATACGGTTTCTGTATCTTTACCTGGTTCGAGGAGGTTATGGAAGTGAGTTCGATCCTCACGTGTGTCTCAGGTCAGCTTTTCTTACCTCAAGGTCAAAAGGGAAATGGAGATAGAGTTAAAACAGTAAAAAAAAGCCAAACAAATAAACAAACCTAAACAAATAAACAAACCCCAAAAAACCCCCAAACGAAAGAAGACAAGTTACATTCCTGCTGGAGGAATGGTCCAGTCAGCTAGCTTGGGGGCAGCGATCACAGCTGAAGGGAAGAAATCTCAAGCAGATGGTGATTTGCATAACTTAAAAAAAAATGCTGATTTCTATTGAGGACTCATTCAAACCAAATGAGAACTGTCTTTAAAACGAACTGAGAGGGGCGCCTGGGTGGCTCAGTTGGTTGAGCAACTGCCTTCGGCTAAGGTCATGATCCTTGAGTTCCGGGATAGAGTCCCACATTGGCTAAGGTCAAGATCCTTGAGTTCCGGAATAGAGTCCCACATCGGCTAAGGTCATGATTCTTGAGTTCCAGGATAGAGTCCCACATCGGGCTCCCAGCTCCATGGGGAGTCTGCTTCTTCCTCTGTCCTTCTCTCCTCTCATGCTCTCTCTCACTTTCTCTGTGTCTCAAATAAATAAATAAAATCTTTAAAAAAAAAAAACCAAAAACAACTGAGAGCAGCCCTTCTCACCTTAACTGCACAATAGAATCACCTAGAGGATTTTCAGGTCTTCCCGATGCCGGCCCCACTCCCGATTGGCTTACTGATATTTTTAAGTCTTCCCAGATTATTGTAATGCACTGCCAAGGCTGAAAACTGCTAACCTAGCCTTGTTATTGTGGAGAAAATCCTAATAGCCCTTAGACTTGACAAGCATTTTCCCTGCTGTTGGTATGAGAGATGATACCCGATTAACAGATGGGAAAACCAAGGTCCAGATTATTTACAGGTTTGTTTAGGTTAATCACTAACCTAAACCTAAAGGTTTAGGTTAATCACTGTGCAGTATCAGAATGTGATCGATACCTTTGAGGAGAACACCCTCTCCTTAACTTTTCCTTGGTCCTCAGTAAAGCACACTAGAATCACAGATTTTTAGACTAGAGAAGGACCTCATCTGAAGTGAGTAAAGGAGGCATCAGAGAAGAGCAGGAGCTGATCTCCGCCATCTTTGTTCCTGTGCTCCCTGGGACCACGCCCTGGACAAACGTTGGTTAAGTGGGACGTTGTGACCGAGGTCATGCAGTCCCTATACCTGGCCTCTCTGGTCAATGGTTGCACTACACCTCCTCCCTCTTGTGGAGGCTTGAAATGTGTGTGACACGGTGTTTAGATGAAACATCGTGTTTCATCTAGACCATGGGGTTTTTGCTCAGGCACCGTCGGCTTCCTGTTTTCCACAGGGCTCCTCCCCAAGGTTCCACATTTCGTTCATTTCTCCTGGCCCTGTTTGTGGGCAATGCTCTCTGGAGCTCTGAGGCAATCTTGGGCACTGCTCCACCTCGTCGTCTGCTTCTTGGCATGTCTCTGAGGAGAGCCGAGATTGAGGGCGGTGTGTATGAGTCCGCGCCTGGGGTTTGTGGCTGTGACCACCTGGGGGTCTCTGGTACCTGGCCAAGAGTGGGGCTGTGTCGAGGTCGATACTGTGAGGTGCTGCATAGGGCTTGGGAATGGAAAGAGGGGCTGGAACATTCCACTGTTGTGGGCACTCAGGGAAGGACCTCAGGTGGGGGAGGGAGGAGGCTATAGGTCTGGATGACATTATCGCCATCAATTAGAGGAGAAGCAGCCTGTCTAGGAACCTAGAGGGACAATGAGTCATATCTTGAGTAGACAAACCCAGTCTTGGAGATCTGGAGATCTCTCGACGTTGAGAGACTATTCCTCCAACACTTCTTGAGGGCAGGCACTGCCTAGCTGCTGGGATAGCTCAGAGAATCGCTGCGTCAGGTGCCCGTCACCAGATGCAGTCACTCTGCCGCAGACACTGAGACAGACACCTCAAGGCATATCAAGGTGCTATTGAGTCGGATTCGTCTGGGTTCTAATCCTGGCCGTGTGACCGCAAGCTCACGCCTTCATTACTCTGGGCCCCAGTTTCCTTTTCTGAAAAATACTATCTACTGTAGAGGACGATTGTTGCTACTATTATTTTGAAATATAATTGAGATACAATATAACATTATATTAGTTTTATATGTGAGATACGATTTGCTAGTTGTATATATTGTAAAATGATCACCACACAGTTACAATTTTTTTTCTCGTGATGACAAATTTTAAGATCTACACTCTTACTGACTTTTCAATATATAATACAGTATTATTAACTATAATCTCCATGCTGTGCTTAGTTTATAAATCCCCTGACTTATTTTATAACTGGAATATTGTACCTTTTGACTACCTTCACCCATTGTTGCTATAATTTACACAAAAAGCTCTCATTAAATCCCCCATGTATAGATTTTTGTATTTGTACTGAGACTAAAAGAGATTTGCAAAACAATACACCAAAAAACAAAACTTAAGGTGAACTCTCTTTGACTATGCATCTTATTATCTCACAGTCCATAATAGAATGTAAGCATAATTAATATTAGTAATGACCCTTGAGAGGACCTTCTGAATTGTCAATATAAATGGCAATGTTGTATTTAACCAACTGAGCCACCCAGGTGCCCCAGTGGCAATGTCGTATTTGGTATAGCTTATGAATTGTTGTATTTATACTGAAATCTTATTGTTAGAAAATAAATAATTTAGTATTTATTGTATATTTATTAATATTAATATTAATATATTAATAAATTATATATTATGTTTATAATATATAATATATAACTATATATTATATATAATATATATAATAAATATATATTATAATAAATATAATATTATAAATATAATATATAATTTATTAATAAATAAATTTATTCATTATAATAAAATAATAATAAAATTATTATTTTATACATAATTTATATTATGTATAAAATAATACATAATACATTTACATATGTATTATGTAAATAATACATAATACAAAAATAATTATGTATTATTTTACATAATACATAATATGTATTATGTAAAAATACATAAATAATTTAAGTATGTTATATGATGCCTTCCTGTTTATTTGAATATTTAAGTAATCTGAGAGTCAAATTTAGGAACTATGCTAAAGAACTCAGAATTGCAAATATGGTTCCATTCTCTAAATCAGTGAAAAATGGGAGTAGAAGCAAGAAATGGAATACGAGGCAGGATTCTGGCTGTCTTTCTGGAAGGCTCAGGAAATTTGTATGTTGTGTCTTTGTAGCTGATGGGTTCTATCTATGTGCATGTGTTTCTTAAACTAGGATTCAGGAGATACTAATGAAATCACTTCAAAATGAGCTTCTAGCTACTGAAGCAAAAAATTTTGGATATAAGAGCTAAAGTCCACAAATTACAGACTCAATAGGGGGAAAGTACATTTGATTTTTATTTTATTATTTATTTATTTATTTATTTAAAAGATTTTATTTATTTATTTGACAGAGAGAGAGAGAGAGAGAGATCACAAGCAGGCAGAGAGGCAGGCAGAAGGAGAGGAAGAAGCAGGCTCCCCGCTGAGCAGAGAGCCCGATGTGGGGCTCGATCCCAGGACCCTGAGATCATGACCTGAGCTGAAGGCAGAGGCTTTAACCCACCGAGCCACCCAGGCACCCCCATTTTTATTTTTATTTTTTTACCAAACCGTGATAATGACATTATAAAATTTTGTAGTATTTACTACCTCAAAACACACTTTACAATCATGAGCTAATAAGCCTTAAAACTACCCATATATGATGACATCACTAACAGCGTCTTTATTAACTGCTGGCAGGATGGGACATAGAGGGATTAAGTGATGTATCTAATTAGGGGTCAGAAGTCTTGGATATTAGTTTTCAATTTTAACTAATTACTGAAACATTATTTGGGTAAAAAAAAAAAAAAAAAAAAAAAAACCACGAACCCACCACTCTTGAATAATTTTTGCCCAAGTATTTATTTCAGAACAGTTTCATCATCAAAAAGAATCCTGGCATTTTCTTCTTTTCATAAAAATTGTTGCCATGGAAACATTTCAGTTCCCTAAGTCCTTCAATTGCCTGCATCTGAACAGGTCATAAGGAGCAAGATTAACTGAGATCCAAGGTGAAGTCTTTTATGATGGAAGTAAGGTTGGTCATGGGCTGCATCACAAAGCTTTCCCCAGTGCATTTCTTCAGAATAATGGAACTCTCCGGGAGGCTGTGTTCTCTAACCGAGGTTTCTTCTGCTAACTGGGATAGATCACTGCCTCCTTCCAAACCAAATACACTAACCCATGACTGGTTCCCATACAAAAGTCTCATTTTATTTTGATCAGCTAATAAATGCGAAGTTCTCTTTACTAGAAATGCCATGGTATCTCTTAGAGACTATTTCCCCCAAATCTTGGGAATTGGTGATATTTTTCCAGGCAGTTCAGGCCACTGCTTGCATTTTCATCAAATGATTTTGTTAACTGGTAGCAGTCATTCGTTTCATTCCCGGGGGACCCGATCACTGTATGATTTTGTAGCCACTGTGAAAACATCCTCCTTTCTTGCCCTGAGATAGGAGCTATGCGTTACGTTCCACAAATTTGTTGGAACCCCGTGGGTGCAAGAGGAATCATGAAGTTCAACTTCGAGCAGGAATGTTTTAGATCCTGAATGAATAAGAAGGGGGAGATTGAAGAACCATCTTAATTAATGCCTGGATCCATGATCTCTATGTAGGGTCCCTCTCAGCTCCTGAGCTCTATTTGGTGCTCATCTTTTTGCAAAACTAGGTTAAATAGGAAATGATCTTGCGTTGAGATTTTTACAACGTTTCCAGAACCGGGCAACGTCGCGTCTGGGAGGGAGATCGAGAGTTGCACAGTCTCCCTTCTCAACCTTGAATTTGTAGGTTTAAAAAAAAAAAATGTTTTTAAGCGTACACCCAGGTTTGGAAATCAGAAAGAAGGCCTGGGACAGAGAGGTATATTTCAGAGTCTTTGCTGAAAATAGTGCAATTGAGAGCAGAGGAGAGAACAAGATCGCAGAGGACATCATAAGGGGTACGAAGAGAAGAGTGCCCAGCAAGGAGTCCCTTGGGAGCTCCCAGGCTGGAGGAGAAAGAGCCCA
Organism: Nasua narica; assembly: GCA_028533885.1. Lineage (NCBI taxonomy): Eukaryota > Metazoa > Chordata > Mammalia > Carnivora > Procyonidae > Nasua > Nasua narica. The sequence goes on from CM052808.1 coordinate 64,813,010, forward strand.
TGATGGGAAGGACCAGGAGAAGCTAGGAAGGTGGATGGGAAACCACATGAGCGTGCTTGTTTGTTAATGAGCCCAGGAAGCACCACAGAAAGTTTCCAGAGGAAAGAAGAGCACTCTGTGGAGGATGCCACTGAGAGAACAAATTAAAAAGACAAAAGAGTACCCGGCGCCATGTCATTGTGGAAATGAATGAGAACCGGACTGGAGGGGCCGGGAAATCAATGGTTGTGAGGAACTGTAGACAGCAGGTGTAGACATTTGATTGTGAGGGGAAGAATGGAGATAAGCTGGGATGCCTGGGTGGCACAGTTGGTTGAGTAGCTGCCTTCGGCTCAGGTCATGATCCCAGCGTCCTAGGATCGAGTCCCGCATCGGGCTCCTTGATCGGCAGGGAGCCTGCTCCTCTCTCTGCCTCTGCCTGCTTATGTTCTCTCTCTGTTAAATAAATAAATAAAATCTTTAAAAAAAAAAAGAATGGAGATAAGCCAGTGATACAAAGGGGTTGTGAGGTCCAGAGAAAGCTTTGTCTTTATGTTTTTGTTTTTTTGAGGTTGGAAGAAAATTTAAATGCTGATTAAAAGGATCCAGAGTGAAAAAGAGGGGATAACTGGGAGCAATGGGCTCCAGGCCTCCCTGGGATGACTGATCCAGAACAGGAGAATGGACCAGGAGGTGGCAGTGGCCCTGGGCTGTGGGTGAGATGTTTACAGGTGGGACGGTCAGGGGTATGTCGGATGGTTTCTGTTTTCTCCTAGAGCAGCCCCCTTTCTGTTTAGATTTATTTATTATTTATTTGACAGAGACAGAGAATGCACAAGCAGGCAGAATGGCAGGCAGAGGAAGAGGGACAAGCAGACTCCCCGCTAAGCAGGGAGCTCAATGCGGGACTCGATCCCAGGACCCTGGGATCATGACCTGAGCTAAAGGCAGCCGCTTGACTGACTGAGCCACCCAGGTGCCCCTAGAGGCCTTTCTAAAACGACAAGCAAAGCCATCCCCCGACAGGGACGGGGTAGGAGAGACATCAGGAATAGGGGAGCTCCGCGGTTGGCGGCTGGGAACTCAACGGAGGGAAATTTCTGAGCTTCGCGTTCTCTCATAATTCTCAGCTACCCATGTTTAGGCTGGGATAAAGCAGAAAGACCAGGGGATGGAGACAGACCGACTTGGGCACAACTCCACGAGAAAGGGACAGACAGAAGGGATTAGAATTTCAGCCAGACCAGGAAGGTAGTGAATGAAGCCCGAGAGGTCTCAGAGCTCGCCACTGCCATGGAAGGGATAATGGTCCAGGTGGATTATAGCCCAGGCATTGAGGTGGCCAGAATAATGGGGAACCAGGCGCCGAAGTTTTCGCTCAGTACAGGCACATGGACGGAGGGATCTGAGGATCAGAACAAGAGGGAAGAGAGGCACAAAGACACAGGCCCCAAAGATGTGAGTTAATATTAAACCTTAATGGTAAGCTGCAATATGTAATGGGATGTATTTTTAATGTGCTGCAGTTTTTTTTATTAATGTAATGTATTATTTGTTTCGGGGGTACAGGTCTGTGATTCATGGTCTTACACAATTCACAGCACTCACCATAGCACATACCCTCCCCAATGCCCATTACCCAGCCACCCCCTCCCTCCCTCCCCCCTCTACTCCAGCAACGCTCAATTTGTTTCCTGAGATTAAGAGTCTCTTATGGTTTGTCTTCCTCTCTGGTTTCATTTTGTTTCATTTTTCTTTCCCTTCCTCTATGATCCTCTGTCTTGTTTCTCAAATTCCTCATATCAGTGAGGTCATATGATAATTGTCTTTCTCTGATTGACTTATTTCGCTTAGCATAATACCCTCTAGTTCCATCCACGTCATTGCAAATGGCAAGATTTTGGGGGTTTTGATGGCAGCATAATATTCCACTGTGTATATATACCACATCTTCTTTATCCATTCCTCTGTCAATGGACATCTGGGCTCTTTCCATAGTTTGGCTATTGTGGACATTGCTGCTATAAACATTCAGGTGCATGTGACCCTTCGGATCACTACATTTGTATCTTGAGGGTAAATACCCAGTAGTGCGATTGCTGGGTTGTAGGGTAGCTCTATTTTCAACTTTTTGCGGAACCTCCATACAGTTTTCCAGAGTGGTTGTACCAGCTTGCATTCCCACCAACAGTGTAGGAGCGTTCCCCTTTCTTCGCATCCTCGCCAACATCTGTTGTTCCCCGACTTTCTAATTTTAGCCATTCTGACGGGTGTGAGGTGGTATCTCACTGTGGTTTTGATTTGTATTTCTCTGATGCCGAGTGATGTTGAGCACTTTTTCATGTGTCTGTTGGCCATTTGGATGTCCTCTTTACTGAAATGTCTGTTCGTGTCTTCTGCCCATTTCCTGATTGGATTATTAGTTTTTTGGGTGTTGAGTTTGATAAATTCTTTACAGATTTTGGATACTAGCCCTTTATCTGACTTGTCATTTGCAAATATCTTCTCCCATTGTGTCGGTTGTCTTCGGTTTTGTTGACTATTTCCTTTGCTGTGCAAAAGTTTTTTATCTTGATAAAGTCCCAATAGTTCATTTTGCCCTTGCTTCCCTTGCCTTTGGCGGTTTCTGGGAAGAAGTTGCTGCGGCTGAGACCGAAGAGGTTGCTGCCTGTGTTCTCCTTAAGGATTTTGATGGATTCCCGTCTCACATTTAGGTCTTTCATCCATTTTGAGTCTGTTTTTGTGTATGGTGTAAGGAAATGTCCAGTTTCATTCTTTTTTTTTTTTTTAAGATTTTATTTATTTATTTGACAGAGATAGATCACAAGTAGGCAGAGAGGCAGGCAGAGAAAAGGGCAGAAGCAGGCTCCCTGCTGAGCAGAGAGCCCAATGCAGGGCTCGATCCTAGGACCCTGAGATCATGACCTGAGCCGGAGGCAGAGGCTTTAACCCACTGAGCCACCCGGGCGTCCCAGTCCAGTTTCATTCTTTTGCATGTGGCTGTTCAATTTTCCCAACACCATTTGTTGAAGAGACTGTCTTTTTTCCATTGGACATTCTTTCCTGCTTTGTTGAAGATTAGTTGACCATAGAGTTTCTGGTCCATTTCTGGGCTCTCTATTCTGTTCCATTGTTCTATGTGTTTGTTTTTGTGCCATTACCATACTGTCTTGATGATTATAGCTTTGTAATAGAGCTTGAAGTCTGGAATTGTGATGTCCCCAGCTTTGGTTTTCTTTTTTAACATTCCTCTGGCTATTTGGGGTCTTTTCTGGTTCTGTACAAATTTTAGGATTATTTGTTCCATTTCTTTGAGAAAAGTTGATGGTATTTACCCATGACAAGGCTTAGCCAGAGGCTCTTAGCTTGTCCTGAAGTATTGCTGAGGCCATTAGCCTTCTTCCAATAAGCAACACCTGCCCCCTTCCTTTTTTTTTTTTTAATTTTATTTATTTATTTGACAGAGAGAGAGAGATCACAAGCAGGCAGAGAGGCAGGCAGAGAGAGGGGGAAGCAGGCTCCCTGCTGAGCAGAGAGCCCGATGCGGGGCTCGATCCCAGGACCCTGAGACTATGACCCGAGCAGAAGGCAGAGGCTTTAACCCACGGAGCCACCCAGGCACCCCAACACCTGCCCCTTCCTTACAGCTCTCCTTTACAGCTGGCCCCAGAGAATTCCAGAGGCATCCATGCCAGGGAAGCAAGAGGAGAGCTCTCTGGGTGTGAAACGTAACACCAAAAGCAGTTTTGTCCCTGTGCAGGGGCGAGTCCTGCTGCTTTGATGCTAGTTTCACAGTTCAGCGTTCACTTTCTCAATTCCTGCTCTGTTTCTGGGCAATAGGCTTCATATTCCCAGCAAAATCTGGTGGGTGAGGTGGAGAAACCAGAAGCAAACTTTGATGCCAGCCCCAAATTAACTCAGTGGATTGCTATGAGTTCTTGACTATGAAGTTTGAAGAAATGTTTACAGCTGCTTCTATCCGATACCCCCAAGGGCAGGAGGCTTAGCTATTCCACAGAATTTGAAACGTGGACAAACTTTGAGATGGTCTCTTCCCATTGTCTTGTTCTTAGTGGTCTGATTTCGTCGTGGGCTTCTCTTGTCCTTGTATGTTCAGTGGCCCCGTTTCATTTGGGGACCTTCCCTGCTGTCCCGCCATCTGGTCCTGGTGGGGCTGGGGCTGTCACCACTCTGTCCTCTTGTCTCCCTTGCACGGGGGCGGGCCTGTGACCCAGGCGGGGGCCTTCCCTCATTGATTGAGGAGCCGGGGCTGCAAGCAATCTTCTCATTTGGAAAGAACCAGACTGTGGAGTGAAGCCAAGTGGAGCCAAGCGGAGCCGAGCATCAGAGCCTTGATGACATTATCTGTACTTCTGGACTCAGGCTTGTTTTCCTAGTGGCATATGAATGGTAACCCAGGATAAACACAGTTCTGCATTTTGCTTTTTTTTTTCTTTTAGTTAACATATCCTTGGGGTTACTCCGTCTCAGTGTCTGGAGGGTACCCCCATTTATTCTTACAATTACACAGTACTTCGTTGTGTGGATGCATCAATCACCGATTCAACCACTTCTCTATTGATGGCCATCTGCGGTTATTTCCAATCTTTCCATATTTCAAATGCACAAAGCTTCCTATTTTCCCGCAGCTGTTAGTCTTAGAAGTGGGATTACTGGATTATCATGTCCGTGCAATTTTTGCAAGACACGGACCAATTCTTCTCCCCCGGGATTGTTCTGCACGTTCACTAGGAAGAGGGGGAAATCGCATGTCTCCACCATCTGGCCAGCAGAGTATGTTGTCCAACCTTTCGCTTTTTTTCTCTACACCGTCTTAATCCTGTTCTCTCGAGTCTTGCCCACCTTGGAAAGGCAACGCAGCTGCTCACCAACACCTATGGCATCCAGTTGATAAGACCGTGGAACATTCACAGAGGTTATGTTCTAGACCTGCTGGCAAAGCAAGCCTAGAGAGGATGGAACACTCATCTGCATTTAGGGGCAGATCATGACCTCCTAACTGGTGTTACTGAAGAATAGCCCAGGACACTGGAAAGAGGCAGGAGCAGAGGTCGGGTAAAGTGGTAGCAGTGAGCACCACCGGGTTACCTTTGGAGGTGAGAGAGGGCGAAATTGTAGAGCAAAATGTAAGATGTTTGCTCCCTGCTAATAGTTGTGCAAGTTGGTTTGGTTTATCTCCGGTGCTAACTCCCCAAGTGTAAAACCACTGGTAATTCAAGAAGATTTCTAGTATGTGAAATTGTCTTTCTCTTTTCCAGTCTTTTGGGAACTAGATCTTTTGGGAAATAATCCCAACGCCCCTCCTCCCCTCCAGCCTTCCTCTGGCACACAGCAGAAAGCTGTTTCAACATTGTGAGGGAAATCGTGGGCCCTGTTGGTTGCGTTAAATGAGTTTCCCTCAATTTCCCTGTTTCTGATAAAACAAAGGCCAAGAATATCATTTTAGAATCAGACTTTTAAAAGTTTACTAGTGGGGTAAAAGAGTTCTAAAATGAAAAGACACATTTCATCTTTTTTTTTTAAAGATTCCATTTATTTATTTGACACAGAGATCACAAGTAGGCAGAGAGGCAGGCAGAGAGAGAAGGAAGCATGCTCCCTGCCGAGCAGAGATCCTGATGTGAGGCTCGATCCCAGGACCCTGAGATCATGACCTGAGCTGAAGGCAGAGGCTTTAATCCACTGAGCCACCCAGGCGCCCCCACATTTCATCTTTTAAGTCAAGTAGAGAGTTTGCAGGTGACTCGGGTTTTTGTTTTGCTTTTTAAACAATCAATGAACTTGTTAAAATTGTTAATTAAAGCAGCTGTTTTAGACCTTCTACCACTGAGTCCAAGGACATAATTTATTTTGCTTCTGGCAAATGAAAATGTAAAGAGGGGAAAAAATTATTCCTCTTTCTACCAAAAAATCAGATCAAATAATTGAGCATTCGTGCCATCTGGAAAAGTTTAGACTGAAACTTAACCACCACACTTTTTGTGGTTGGCTGAAGAACTGCCTCCAAAAATACCTAGGTCCTAATCTCTGGAATTTGTAAATGTGACCTTATTTGGCAAGAGACTGCAGCAGGTGGGATTAAATTAAGGCTTTTCAGGTGAGGGGATTTTCCTGGGTTATCTGGGTGGGCCCTAAATGTAATAATCACAAGCCTCCTTCTGAGAGGGAGCCTTGACTACTGGCAGAAGAGTAGAAAGAGGTATGATGGCTTCAACAGGGAGAGAGACAGTTTTGAAGATGGTAGGGAGGAAAGCATAAACAGAAGAAGACAGAAAATTCTCCCTCGAGCCTCAGGGAACCTTGCTTTCTGCCCAATGTTACTGATTTCAGCCTTCTGGCCTTCAGAACTCTAAGAGAACTGATTTCTGTTGTTTTAAAACACCAGGTGTATCGTCCTTTGTGACAGGGGCCATAGGCAACTAATACACTTTCCACTTTCTCGGAAATAAGAGCTTGGTCTCTGGTTTTGAAATTGACCGACTCAATTAATGGGCATGAATGAGACTGTAAAGACATTATTTAAAAGAACAAATGTGCCTCTATTAGGCAGAAACCCATAATTACATTAAATTTCAAGTGCTCCATTTGTAAATAAGGTCATGCCTCACCTGGCATGATGGTTGTCCAGCTGCCCGAAAGGTTCTTGCTACTGTAAACTATCTTATTAGGTTTTTGTCTTTAATTTTTTGAGAGAGAGCATGGGGAGGGGCAGAGGGAGAGACAGAAGCTTAAGTGGGTTCCATGTCCAGTGCAGAGCTAGGCCTGGGCTGAGTCTCATGACCCTGAGACCATGACCTGAGCTGAAATCAAGAGTCAAACGCTTAATCCACAGAGCCACCCAGGCGCCCCTTGTCTTGACTTTTTAAATGTATTGTTAGGCTTGTAGTTATAACATAAACTAATCCCCAAAGGTTCTATGCATGAGCTTAGGCTGCAATAAAGATGTGTAGCAAAAATCTCAAAACCCCCGTGGCTACAATAGATGTTTATTTCTTTTTTTTTTTTTAAAGATTTTATTTATTTATTTGACACAGAGAGAGAGAGACCACAGGTAGGCAGAGAGGCAGGCAAAGAGAGAGAGGGAAGCAGGCTCCCCGCTAAGCAGAGAGCCTGATACAGGGCTCAATCCCAGGACACTGAGATCATGACCTGAGCCGAAGGCAGAGGCCTTAACCCACTGAGCCACCCAGGCGTCCCAGATGTTTATTTCTGATACTACATATTGGCAGCTAAGTTTGCCAAGCTCTAGGCTGCATGTCAGTTTCAGGTCTGTTTCTTGTGTGTCATTATGAAGGCTTAGGAGCAGCCCTCAGCTGGGTTGTAATGTTCTTAGCAGTGGAGGGCGGGAGCACAAAAGAAGTGGCAAAACTTGCAAAGCCTCTTATCTCTATTTTGAATTGGACATCTGTGTCTTCTGCTTCTAAGCCACTGAACAGAGTAAATTACATGGTCAGGTGTGATATCACTGGGGCAGGAACATTTATGCCACCCCAAGGTGAGGAAGTGAATATTTGTGGAAACAGTCATGAATGTGCTCTAGTCCTCCATCCTGAAAAAGCTGAAACCAAAGAATGCTGCAGGAAATGCAGTGTTGGCTCTGCAATAGTGGCTGAACCTGAGACTTCTGTCTGAAATCAAGGCTCTGAAATGCGGATAAGGTGGTGCAGGGTGGTAGTGCCCCTGGTTCTTAGCAGAAGCAAACACAAACCCATTTTGGATTCCCATAGACTAAGATTAACCGAATAAATCCACAACCACATTAATGATAAACACACATGGAATGAAGTCACTAAGGGTGTCGGCAGAAACCAGAAGAGACACATTCCAAACTTTAAATATTAGAATTAGCAAAGCATAAAAATTGGTTATGACTTGTTTAATGAAGTCAAGTTCAGAAACACAAAATAAGAAAGTATCAGGAATGATGGAGTAGAAATATAGAGCTTTTAGATATGAAAAACATAACTATTGAATAAAAAACTCGATGGGCTAAACAAACAAACAAAAAAACTAGACTCAACTAAATAGTTATTGAGCAAAGCGGAAGAGAGATCTGCATAAACCCCTCCAAATGCAGGAATGCAGCACGGAGGGACAAGGAGGTGGGATATGTTAAAGAGGGTAAGAGACACTGACAATAGAATGAGAAAGTCTACATGTAATCAGTAGGAATCCCAGAGGGCCAAATCCAGAGAATGGAGAAAGCAGTATTTGGAGAGATGAAAGCTGAGCATTTTCCAGAAATAATAAGAAACTTAAATCCATAGATAAGGCTCAAAGTTGATTAGGCAGGTTAAATAAGAGGACAGCCACGTACAACCAAATTATAGGAAGCTCAGAACACCAAGAATGAAAAGCAGCTAAAGATAAAACAAATGACCTACACAGGAACAATAATTAGACTAAGAGCTGCCCATTCATCACTAGCGATGGGAGCCAGAAATCAGAGGAATAACATCTTCAAGGTGCAGAGAATGAGACCATCCTTTTCCCTTGGATAAGACTGTTGAGTTTTTCTTAAAGGTTGTCCTGTCCTCCAATTGCCGCCAAAAGGGGTCACGAACTTATGACTTTAGAGGGGTGGGCTTGGGTAAATTAGTGTTACCAGTCACATTAAGACTTATTTATATCTTTCTACATTCCATAACCACTCTGAGTCTGCTTCTAATACATAATTTTCATCATCTTCCATGTATGGAGACATTTTCAGATAGAGTTTATCACCAGTGAGGCTTCACTAAAAAATATTTAAAGGGGCACCTGGGTGGCTCAGTGGGTTAAAGCCTCTGCCTTCAGCTCAGGTCATGATCTCAGGGTCCTGCGAAGGAGCCCCAGGTGGGCTCTCTGCTCAGTGTTGGGGCCTGCTTCCCCCTCTCCCTCTGCCTACTTGTGATCTCTCTGTCAAATGAATAAATAAAATCTTAAAAAAAATTTAAAAGTCTTTTCCTTAGGAAGAAGGAAAATGACCTCAGATTAATGTCTAAGAAGCAACAAAGAATCCTTACAAACGAAACCACAAAACACATTGTTAAAACTAGAAAAAAAAAGGAAAAAAATGTATGAAAATAACTAATTTGGTGGTTTAAAAAAGGACGGAATGAAAGTGGGTAATAGCACCATGGAAGGAGCTAATAAAAAATAGTCTTTTAAGCGTTTTCTATTATTTAGATGGGGGATGAGGATACTATGGATTTGTTAAGGTAGGCATGCATATAAAATGTTAAAAGTAAACAGTAAAAGAATAGAAATGCAACAATGAACATCCCAGCTCGGAGAGGGAAACATATATAAGAAAACAACAGTACAATTCAATAAAAAGATTCATTTAAAAGGGAAAAATCCAGTGAAAATGTGGAAACAAAGCTAGATATTTTAGAAATATTATTTAAAAAAGGGAAACAGCTAATATAGCCAGTTAAGAAGCAAGTGTTTAGTCACACTGAGGGGGAAAAAAAAGGAATCCGATATCTTCCGAAAAGGAAGATCCCAGATCTTCTGCATGTAAAAGCTTACCAGTTCCTTGGAAGAAAGAAAGCTTTTTTTCAGAGCTCTGAAATGTCTTGGGGACATTTCTAGAGTTCTAGAAACTCTAGAATGAAGAGCACATAGATGTTCAAAGTGTGGTTCTTATAAAGCTTAGCTATTTTTATACAGAAAGATTACTTACAAGCCTCTCTTTGCTGCCCACCTCTATACTTTAACAGTTTGAAGCATGGTTTATTTCCCTGTGTAATCATAAACACCTTAAATCTGTGAGCTTTATAAGTAATGAATGCTAAGTTCTGAGATAGCATCAGTTTTTATAGGTATGCGGCTTCTTCAAAAGGCCTGGTTCATGGGCTGTCTTTTTAAAGAACCCGTGTCACCAAAGAATTGAAGAGAAAAATGTAGTGTGATTTATATGAAATGTGTGCAAATATGTGACACTCTGTATTCAGCTGTGGGTACTTCCCAGGCTTGATCAAGATACACAGTTAGCTAAGCCAACTCAATTTGTAAACAGGCTTAACGTTAAAATGTACCCTTTTTGTGATCACGCGTTGTACTTTAAAATCGTTCTTGCTAATTTTTCATTTCTGATGACCCATTGAAGAGCCTTTACCAAACACCCACAATATCAAACCTTAGATGGTTAAAAGCAGCCTCTAAAGTGAACAAAACAGAACAAATTATAAAGGACAACCGACAAGTCAGGTTCTGGGTAATTATCGGGTAGATGGGAACCCGACTGGAGGATACACAACAGTTTGGATGAGAATGGTATTTTTTCTTAAGGGTTGTCCTCCCTACACTATCCCCTTCCCCCCAAAAACACTGGATTGCTATTCTGAGACTTCTGAGTGATGGGGGTAGGTAGAACTGAGCAGCAATACTAGTCACATTAAGTATATTTATTTACATCCCCTCTCCTTCCACAAAGGATTTGAGTATGCTTATAACATGCAATTTTGTCTAAATTAAAAATCAGGATCATGGAAAGTATGTAAAGACTAGGAATATTTGTCTAGGCTAGAAATCCCTGAATTTTGCCATGCCTTAGAATCACCTGGAGAGATTTTCAAAATCCTGATGCCCATGTGGTGCCCCACATCAATTAGATCAGTGTATGGGGGAGGGGGCAGAGAATAATAGTTTTAAAGCTCCCCAGGTGTTCCTGTGTGCCATAAAGTTTGGGAACCACTGGCAGAGAAAATATACAGGAGCATCACCTGGGAAACCATTGCCACCACTGAGGCACGCACTCCTACCCCGGACCAATGCAATCCTAGTCTCCTACGTGGGCAACTGAGCGCTTGCTACTGGGCGCTGGATAGGTTTCAAGCTCCCCGGATGGTAACAATGTGCATTCAGCATCGAGACCCACTGCACTGCACCGGGGGAAAGCCGGTACGTAATCACAAAGGGGACCGATTTCATTTTTTATAGGTTCTTTTATAGCTTAAGGCCATAAAGTTGGTCCTGAGGTTCCTGGTGGCCAAAGTAAATAGAAAAACAATCATTTGAAATAATTCTTGTCTTCCGCATGTAAAAGCTTACCAGTTCCTTGGAAGAAAGAAAGCTTTTTTTCAGAGCTCTGAAATGTCTTGGTTGAGTCTTCTTACAGGGGCCATTGAAGGATGCAATGGATCGCAGTTTTATAAACACCCCTACAATAAATGATGTCTGGCGAGTTGCATGTTGTTTCTAATTGCCCTCCCTGAGGGAAAGCCAAAGATACGACCCAAGAGCGCCTGCCATGTGGGCTGTTGGGGTGGGGGCGTGGGGGGAGCCGTGAGAGAGGATGAGAGGAAGTATGACACACCTTTACAGTTCCTGCAAAATTATGGCTTCTCCCCCAGATAAAGGCTGGGACTGCGTACCTCCAGGATGTAGGAAGGGTGTCCTATGTAATTAGAAGTTACAATTCTTTATTAGAAAACTTAAAAATCAATTACTGCCCCCTCCATAAAGGGCACAAAGCTTGACAAAGGCCAGTTGTGAGGGTGAAGAGGTAGTGAATCGTACAGGAGTCACAGGCACCATGAAGAGCACATTACAATTGTGGCGTGAATACACAGGTGTGCCTGTCAGAGAACCTCGTTTATCAAAAGCAAAAGAATCTAAGTTGAACAGGTGGAAAAACTTTGGCCTGGGAAGCATGAACAGGGAGACCTGTCTTCTATGCTCCTCCCTAAAGGTTAATTTTTTTTTCTTCTTCCCCTCAGTGGGCTTTTCTGGCATCTAAGTACTGTCGATTTCATGGCGCACCTTTGGTCGACAAGAAGGCTTCTGCCTATAGTGCTGACTCCATGAGGTCAAGTCTTGAAAAAGGAAACCCATCAGATTGTTTTAAGCCATTGTAACGTCTTGGGGAGGCAAAGCAGAGTTTAAGTTAGTTGGGTACGCCCATTTTCTTTTGAAACCAATCTAGCAGGGCCTACAGCAGATATTTTAGTAAAGTAGCTGGCAACAGGCATAACGATACTTTACGGGTCACGTGAGCTCTCCCTCACTTGAAAAATTCTAAAAGCGCCCGGTTAATCCTAAGTAGGCATCCAGAGGTTTCTTTTCAAAGGAAAATGGCATGTTCTGCTTAAACAAACAAAAAAAACCCCTCGCAACTACATTTGCCATCTAAATTTAAGGAAAGGCTTCCTGGAAAAAGTCCAGTGATGAATTTTTCACTCATTTAAAGTAGTCTCTGGCGTTCCTATAAATCTGAAGGATGAAAATGAACTGCTTGGTATGGAAGAAACAGTAGCTAGGATGTGGGAAGAATCCTATGGTGGCTAATGAGACGTCTTAAGGGTTTGCATATGCAGAGGATAACCTTAAACTTGAGTTTGATATTTCACGTTGCCGCTCACAAATGAGCTGCCTTTTATTGAAAGAACAACGCGGTCTGTTTTCGAGTGGGTGGGTGTGTACCCAGAGCGGGCGCAGTGTTGGTTTTGTGCCCTGTAAGGTTGACACAGGCAGTGGCGACTCGCGGCCACACCGGGGCAGCCTCTCCCCTGCAGGCGGCTGGGCCAGGCGGATCGGCCCCCGGGAGCTGACAGCTTAGCCAAGTGCGGCTGGCTGGGCCTGCCAAGAATTTAAAGGGGTCTAGAAACATCCATGTTTCCCCCTTTAACAATTATGGCGAGCTCAGGGCTCTGGGTAAAAAGATCATAGGGAAGAGGAATGAACTGCGCGGGTTCCCTCCCGCCCCGAGCTCGGGGAAATTGCCTTCAGCCCCCCCCCCCAAATGCTCAGGTCGCCCCTTCCCCCAAACAGGGAAACCTAGAAGGGGAGGGTGGGTCAGCTCGGAAGGCTAAGCCCGCACCCGCAACCCTCCTCTCCCCCCAACCCCGGGCGGACCCGCCCCGGTGCGGGGCGAGCCCCTGAGCGAGGCTCTGAAGGCCTGGGGGTGGGGTGGGCGTGGGGGCAGAACCCCGCCACCCCGCAGCCCGCGGCCCGCCCCCCAGGCCGGCCTGTGATTGGCTTGGGGGGCGCGTGTGCCCGCCCCGGCGAGGCGGGGATGGCCCCTCTGGGCGCCGGGTGGGAGGAGGCGGAGTACTGGGCGGAGAGAGCGGGGGCCGCAGGGAGCGAGCGAGGGGGCGGGCGAGCGGGGTTCCGGAGACCGGAGAGCAGGCTCCGAGAGGGGCGGAGAGCGGCGGCCGGGCGAGCGCGGAGGGAAAGCCCGGCGGGCTCCGCGCCGCCGCACGCTGCACGGCGCGCTCTCGGGACCGCCGGCCCGCACGGCCCCGCAGCCTTCCGGGAGGAAGCGGCGCAGGCTGCAGCTGGGGCGCGCGCTCGGGCTCCCTCACCTGCCGGCGTCCAGCGGCTTCCCCGGCGGGACGCGCGCAGGCCCGGCGCGGAGGAGAGAAGACCGGCCGCCCGCGCCGCAGCCCAGCCGCCCGGGAGCGCCTCGGAGCCCGCGCGGGGCGCCGGCTCCATGGCGACCGGGCTCGGGGAGCCGGTCTACGGACTTTCGGAAGACGAGGTGAGCGGCGTCCCCTTCTCTCCTGGGACTCCCCGGGGAGTTCCTGTCCCGCGCCGGTAGGGGGTGGGGACTGGGCCGACCCCCGGGGTGCGCGTTCTGCGAGCCTGCGGCGGAACCCCAAACGCGGGTGCGCTGGGCGGCGCGGCCCCGGCTGGGGTGGGGGTGCTCGGGCCCATCTGCCCGGCGCTCGCGCCCCCCCAACCCTCAGCGGAGTGCATTGTTTGTAAATAAAGCGGCGCGCCGCCCTTCGAGCCGGAGTTCGCTCGGCCGCTTCCCCGCTTGGGGGTGGGAGGAGGGCGCGTGTGCCTCTCTGGCCCCCTGTTCCCCCTCCTCTCCCAGCCGCGTCTCCCGGGCCGTTGGGCAACTTTATGCCTCTCGCCCTGCAGCCTAGGAGTCCATGATGTGTGTCACGTCTGGGTTTCGGTTGGGGGTCCGCGCCGCGCGGGGGAGCCCGGGGCTGCGGAGGAACTGAATTGTTCTCAGCCCCCCTCCCCCCGGAACTTTCCGGTGATAGTGTCAGCAAGTGCTGACACTGATGAGTGCCTGCTTATCCCGGTGGGAGTGGGCAAGACGCTGTAGCAGGGTGTGTCTGTCCCTCTGGCTTGCAGAGTCGAAACCAGGAGTGTAGATCTTGGGGTCTTCTTGGGGGTGGGGGTGACGGCCAGCATGGTGGCAGGTGCTACTGGAAACTTGGAGGAAGCTTGCAGCCCTGCCAGGTTGTCTCCCCCTCGATCCCCCCCATCATCCCCCCCACCCTCCAGGATTCAAAGCCCAGCACCTCTGGGGTAGGTGGAGAGACAAAAGCGCAATCGATCCCTTTTATTAATAAAGCAAATCAAATAAGCCACGCCCCCAGGGCTGTCGGTTTGAGTGGAAAGAGCTTTGTCTCTGCCCTCATCCTCTCCTCGCGGTTTCCCACTCCCCCCCTTGGAAATGATCCTGCTACAGAGCTGCTTAGCCCTCTCTCGACCAGCCACTCTCGTCTCTTATTGGTGTGTTGCTCTGCCAAAAAGGGGGGTGGGCGGCCTGTCGCTGGCGCGGCGTGACGGGCAGGCTGGATGGAGCAGGTAGGAGGGGTTCCATCTGGCGGGGTGCGCGCTCAGGTCTGGCTCCGCTTTGGAGAGGTGAATTTACAACCCTTGAAGCATTACTCAGCAGGGAGGTATTTCCTATCCTGGTTGTGCATTTCATGAAAAGTTGATGCCTGGAAATGCAAGGATTTCTGGATTTCTCTTTCTTCCTCCTTTCTTTTCTGAGGTCCCTCTTTCTCTGGTGTTGGGGGTGGGGTTAGTGGAGAGGCTATAATCTAGACCTGCCCACGTTATGGCTTCTCTCTCTCACCAGCTTTCCTGCTCTGGTGTGTGTGTGTGTGTGTGTGCGCGCGCGCGCGCGTGCTTTGTAAGTGTGTAATGGAATAGTTATCTTGGGGTGGGGAGAGTGTTTGCCGGTATGACCTTTTTTTTTTTCTTCACAGGGCTAGGTTAGGCTTGCTGTGGTATGTAGTTTATCAAAGAATGATCACAATGCAAATTATGTGTGATTTACGTTTTCGATAATTTTGCCATGCTGTGCTCCTGTAAAATAATTTCCCTTTTTGGTAGTTACCTGGAGATGAGTGAAAAGGATCATTGTTTCTTTCACCCAGGGGGTTCTCCTCTCCCAGGCTTCTCTCCCTGGCTCCTCTACCCTTTGAGGAGCTTTCCCTTTCATTCTGTACTTCTCCATTTAATTAGCAACCATAAATGGCAGGCAGCGAGCTTTTAGAAAGGTGCTGAGATACAGACATTCCTAAACAAAGGGCTTTTGAGGTATTGTGGGGGAAGACAGCTGCACTTCAGCCCTGGTCTCTCTTGTTCTAAATTACTTGATTTTCAACAGTGCACTGAAGAAAAATATATTAAGAGCATTTTGGGAAATGCCACTGGAGAAACGAGTCCAATGCATGCCTCTGTTGTTTATTCTTTGTTTATATCTAGTGTCCCCTTCTACCTAGCATGCATCTTGCCTCTTTAGATGAGTTAACTCAGGTCTTCTTAACTGGTGTCCAGTGTGGAAGTGAAGGATGGAATATACACGGAATTGGGGTGTGTGTGTGTGTGTGAATGGGGGGTTATGTTACTGTATGTGACTACGGGGGGGGGGGGGGGTTGGGGCTGTGTGGGGACCAGCACGAGGTGATGAAGACATTTTCTTGATTGAGTGATCTCTACGCCGCTGGTACTATGGAGTTCCCCAGCACGTTACAGCACAAAAGACAAGTCGCATCTGTTGTCTTTTTTCAGCCGCTCTTCCCAGTGGAAAAAAAAATAAGGCAGGGCTGTTCTGATGACTTCACATTTCTCTTGTATTTGCTTTTTATGGGAGGTTTCGCACCGTCAGGTTAGCCTTTGGAAAATCAGAGAATGCCTTCGTAGAATATTAACAAATTGTTGAATTTGCACAACTTGTTTTGTCCCCCTCAGTTAGTCAGCGTAAGAAAACAAATGAAAGATCTTAACAGACTCTTAAGGCAGCCCGGCTGATGAAACCGATGGCAGGGTAGGCTTTCTGAGGCGTGTTAGATATGAGTGCGCTTCCGTTCACACACTTGCTGTTCTGCAGAACATCACACCTGAAGGTATTTTGATGACCACATAAGAGTTACCTTCCACATCTCTTCGCAAAATAGGCATCCATACCTAGCACATTTCTTAAAAGTTAGTTTGTATTTTCATTGGAAATTGATGGAAAGCGTTGTGTGTTTGGAGTGGCTTAGTGTCCGATCCCATCTCAGAAAGGTTTCTTTTGCTCTAAATACTGATGGTGCCGAAGCATTGAGGTGGGACGCTGAGACAGAGGACCTTGCTGCCGGGTCTCTCCAGCTCGCAGAATGAAAGGGGTTAAATATGGGCTTTGCTCATGTGAGTGCACGGACTGTTTATTTTTTGTGTCTTTCTGGCTGAGGTTCCTCCATGAGGTAGAGTTCATATTTACTGATTTAAATCAGGTCACCTTAGGAAAACTAAGTTTGAAATTGCCATCAGATGAAGGACTTTGGTGTTAAGAGAGATTAGCAAATTAGCAAAACTTGTGATGCAGGGCCCAGCATCAGATTTGGTTTGGAATCAAAACAGTTGGACTAGTTGCTGCCTCTGGCTTGGTTTCTTGGCAGTTTTTTGTTTTGCTTTTGTTTTTATTTATTTTATTTTATTTTTTTTAGCAATCTAGCACATTTTGGCAGTTTACTTGGGAATGTTACTGTTAACCTCTTGAAGTCTTCTGTGACAACGTCTTAGAAAGGTATCCTTTATTGAAGAGATTTGTGGGTGAAATAAATACTAAAGCCTGAACGACAGATTTCTTATTAGATGTGGCATTTTTGGGGTGGTTACAATGAGGCAGATGGCGTAGAAATGAAGGCCAGGCTGACATAGAAATGAAGGCCAGAGTGACGTGGGATAGTACTTTGACACCCTCCCTCTGTGTTTTCTACAAACACGAATAGATGGTTAATGTTTCATATTGCCTACTCTGCACCTAGCATTGTGTTAAGGCTTTATGTACTTGTGGTCTCATTTATCCTCATGAACTCGCCGCCCCCACATAAGGGGTGCTCAGATTTACCGATGAGCACTGGAGGCTCAGAGATGTTAGGTGACCCGCATAAGGACACACAGGAAGTTACAGAGTCGGGATTTGAACTCCATTCTGTTGACAGCACAGCCCTGGTTTTTAGCATTCTTCCTCTCTTCCAAGTTCTTGAAAGGTTTTCATTGCTAAGTTGTTGAGGTTGATTTGCGATGGACGTAAACATCAGAAGTTGTAAACAGAAGACTTCTAGGTCTGAACTGACCAGGAGGCTGGCTTAGTGTAGTCTCCACTGTGTTTTAAAGCTTGGGGATTTTTGCAGACAATGGCTCCATTCTCATGTGGGAACAATTAGTGGGTCCATGTGGTGGCGCTGGAGATGTGATTTGCCAGCATCCCCACTACGCACTGTTTTAGGGCGCCTTTTACTCCTGCGGGTGGTTTAACCGTTGACATAGGTATATTTTCTTTAAGATGCACCATTATTTTGTGTACGGCCAAGACAAAAAGATTGGTGCCACACTGTGATACACCATTAATTTTATGAAGCATCCTTATTTCAGGATGTTTTAGAATTCCTGACTCTCATTAGAAACCTGGGATAACCCTGGGTGGTTCCTCATTCAGCACTTTCAGGTCAGTTGCTGGTCAGATTTGTGCCTTTCTGTTTCTAAGAAAAGGGGTCCCATGAGGGAAATGCTCTTACCTGGGCATTGGCAGAGGAGAAGGAGGGAGCCTGCAAGCTAGGCCACCTGAATAGCCATTTGTAAGTAATTCAGAGTGGTTGTGAATTTTTTAAAACGTGGTGTGTGTGTGTGTGTGTTTTTTAAAGATTTTATTTATTTATTTGAGAGACAGAGAAAGTGAGAGACAGCATGAGAGGAGAGAAGGTTAGAGGAAGAAGCAGACTCCCTGTGGAGCTGGGAGCCGGATGTGGGACTCGATCCCGGAACTCAAGGATCATGACCTGAGCCCAAGGCAGTTGCTCAACCAACTGAACCATCCAGGCGCCCCAAAAAGTGGTGTGTGTTTTCAAGAGATGACTTGAAACCCTGCATGCTATCTTTGCAGCTGTGGTAAACCATTACAAGATTGCTTTTGGAAATTGGTTAAGATACAGTTTGGACTAAAGGTGCATGCTGAACCGCAGTTCTGTAGAGGGAGAGACTTTCCCATTTGTCCCAACTCCAGATGCTTGAATCAAGCCTAGCCGTGCTGATTGGTGCACTTTATGCCTGGGACATGAATGAGCATATTTGAGTTATAATCTGCGTTGTGATTGCTGATGTTTAAGAAACACCCTAAAAGGACCTAGGTTTTATTGTTACATTTAAAAGCAATTTTATAAACCGGCGAATATAATGTATTGTCTTAAAGTTCTACTCTCATTAGATTTTTATTTTCTTCAAGAGTTGTGTGGCATTTGTAGAAACTGAGAGTTTATAGTCAGTTTAAGTCGGAAGTCTTTAAATTATCTCATTCCTGAAAAGTAGTTTCCTTAACTTAAGGAATAAAAATAATTTTGTTCAGAGGGGGGAGGACTGGGGCAAAGCGAGAATCCCCAGGCCTTCCTGGTTTCTTTACGAAAGCAGAACACAGTTTAAAGAAAAGAGGTTGAATGGTACTTGGGCATCTCCTCGTGCAGCGAGGACCCACATCTCCAGGAAACTTCCCTGTAAAGTTGTTTCATGATATTGAATCGTGAATATGCTTGCCATATATTTAGTAGACATCTCCAGGAAGAAATCCCTGACGTTAGAGAATGATGTCACATCATGGCGGCAGTGCTTTTGAGTTCCTGTGAAATTGCTTCGGCGCTCACTGTGAGGGAAGAACCTTTATACTCGTTTACTTGTCTTCCTGCAGTTACTTAAACAACATAGAAGCACAGTAGTATGTGACCCGGTGAAAGAAACAGTTTGCCTTTGACAGGTTGAGATCATCTTAAAATGTTTGAGTTAAGAGGTCTATTTCCACGGATTTTATTGGTGCCCTTGAATTTTGGGTCCTAGGCGAATAGCAGTAAAATGAGAAAAAAATTTTTTTAAATGAAATTTTAACTTAAGAGTTTTCAGGTGTTTTTGGTGTTGTAGGTCTTTGGAGTGTTTTTGGCTTAGTGATCTGTTTAATTGGCAATAAAGCAAACTATACTATTGACAAATCCGTATTAAAGAGGATCAAAATAATATATGCATAATGATGAAAATAAGTATTAGAATAGTAGGATTGGCGAAGGCTTTAAGGAGGGTGGCCAAATGTCACTTTCTGTTTTTTGTATTGTTTCTCTCCAGGTCAGCGTATAAACAGATACGTCTCACTTTCTGACTATAGGTGGCAATGTTTGTATGTTTCAGGATGCCACCCTTGGTTAGGAGTCGCCTGTTGGTGGAATATAGAGATGAGAGCCAAATTTAGAGATGAAGGTAAAGAAACTAGATTTAGAAACCAGTATTTTCCTACAAACTAAAAAAAAAAATTGTCCACTTAAAAACACCTAAGGTGATGGTCAGTGTGAACAGTGTTAAGAAACATCCTTTTATCCAGGGCATACTAAATTTGGAAGAGGAACAGGCATTTGGATCTGGGGGGAACCCCTCCCCCAAACATGCACACAGAAAAGTTCCTTTGAGAACTGCGGTCACGTCCTTTGTTCTTGGGTGCGTAGGGACTTCTAAAAAAATGCTAGTTCTATACGGACTGTTCTGGAATTTTTGGCATCAACTTTGAGGAGGAACTAATAATTATCACCACTCCTGAGTATGTGAATTGCTGGAGAACTTCTTGATTCCTGAGGTAAGACCGTGGCTCAGGTTCCAGCAGAGAGAAAACCAGCAGTGTAAAGATCTGGGACACACATTTCATGAATACATAGGGGCTCGTTAGAGTTGTAATGATTTGTTCTGAAACTGAGTGGCCTGAATGCTGGCTATTACTCTAATACCTTTAGGTGAGGAAAGCTGTATTCCATTAGCGTATCTGGGGTAACTAGCTTAAATTTGACCCTCTAGTAGACTTTTTGTCCCTGACTCCAGAGTCCTGTATTGATTCAGAACTTGCCAAGTTTAATGGTGAGACTATCCGATTCCCTCACTGTCCTCAAATTCAGTGTTGGATGACTTCTTGGCAGGCAGGCATCCACTGAGAGATTTCGTATTTTTATACCTCCTATTCACCGAGAAAAAGGGACCATTGAAAAGTAACTTTGTTTTTTTAAGAAAAAAATTTTTTTTTTTAAATTTTTTTAAAAAGACTTTATTTATTTGAGAGAGAGAGAGAGAGAGAGAGAGAGAGAGAGGACAGCATGAGCGGGGAGAAGGTAGAAGCAGACTCCCCGCGGAGCTGGGAGCCCGATATCGGACTCGATCCTAGGACTCCAGGATCATGACCTGAGCCGAAGGCAGTCGCCCAACAAACTGAGCCACCCAGGCACCCTTTTTAAGAAATTTTTTTTTTTAAAGATTTAATTTATTCATTTAACAGAGAGAGAACACAAGCAGGCAGAGAGAGAGGAGCAGGCTCCCTGCCGAGCAAGGAGCCCGATGCGGGACTCGATCCCAGGACGCCGAAGGCAGCTGCTCAACCAACTGAGCCACACAGGCGTCCCCCTTTTTAAGAAATTTTTAAGAAAAGATTTTGTTCGGAAGAGCGAGCCAGCCCCAGCGGGGGAGGGGCAGAGGGAGAGGGAGAAGCAGGCTCCCCTCTGAGCAGGGAGCCCGATGTGGGCTTGATGTGGGGCTCCATCCCAGGGCCCTGAGATCATGACCTGAGCTGAAACCAGGAGTCAGATGCTTAGCCTACTGAGCCACCCGGATGCCTGAAAAGTGGCTTTCGGTGTAACATGCTGTGATATGAAATCCAAGATGGAACTTGGAAGGGACCGTGGTCCCACGGAAGGGGATGGCCTGGCTGTGGCTGGTCAGGGTCGTGTCCCATCGCCTGCGGTGTGTCCACACTCGGGTGGACGGAGGCTTTCCGGCACACCGTGGTGGGGTTTGGGTAGATTGCATGCGTGGTTCAGGCACGTGTCAGTGTTCCCTCTGCCGGGCGGAGGCCGTGTGCTCTTTCTACCTCTGTGCCACCTCCAGTGGACCCCGGCGGGGACCCCGGGGTGCAGTGACGAGGGCTGAGTTGGGCCTGTGAGTCTTGGCCTGGCCTCTCTCAGCACGGTTTGCACTTTCCAGCTGCATGCGAGGCCTCGCTCTTCTCGTTCTCCGCGGATGCAGCTGTAGATCGTGTTTTGTAGCGTGCCTTCTAGAACACGGTGGGAGGCGCAGACTTCCAGCGGGTGAAGCCCTCGCGGTGGGAGAGCCTTGCCATTGGGGAAGGTTGTATCTGGTGGGAAGTCCCACTGAACCGCCTCTGGAACATCCGTTATGAATTAATGTCTCGAAATGCAAACTTAGTTCAGTGATCTATAGGATTTCGAATGTTCCACGGACGTTTTGGCAGCTGTGTTAGAAGTCACCGGCGTGAGGACTCTAGCGGAGACAGGCTTGGGTCACAGGTAATAGAAGATGAAGATCGTCTCTTGATTTTTCCTTTTAAACGGTTGATTGTTGAATGGGTTAGTTTTACTTACCTGTATATGTCTTGTTTCTTTAAATACTGGAAGTTATTCCAGTCTGGTGTTGTTCCTCCCCCCGCCCCACCGTCACCCCCCCAAAACAAAAGCCTAAGCTATTTAGAGAATTGGCTTAGTAAGCTCTCGGTGTGTATCTCACAGAATTAAAAGCTCCACATAACTTATTCTCAAATCTGCCAACTACCTTTAGAACCCGAATCTGTTGAAAACCTGTGCTTTTTTTCTTTTTTTCCCTTCTAAGGCTCCATTTTTTTTTTCCTCTCTCAGTTAATAAATGACTCATCTTCGGGTGTTAGCCTGGTGCCAACTTCATCTGTGGCTTGGAAAGGGGAAGGAGTGTGAGGTTTAAAGAAAAAGCAAAACTGAGAATCGGTTTGCTTCCTTTTATCCTCCTCCAGTTCCTTTTGTGCCGCGGGTCTGAGGAGTGGCAATTGGATGGGAGCAGCAATGCAGGCAGGTCGTGTCTAAACTTTGAACAGGCTGTACATCCTCCCCGTGTGCTAGTAACTCAGGAGGCTAAATGCGTGTGGCCCTTGGCCTAAGCTCTGGAGGGAGCTGAACCCTGTGTTGGTATTGGAGTTCGAGAGTATGTTGATGCTGATAATTGAGAAATTGGTACATGCGTTGCCGCCTGCCTTTGGAAGAGATGTCTTCATTTCACTGGCTGTTACTAGTGAAAGAGAACACTTTGAGCTTGGGCTGAGAGCTTTTCCTTCTCTGACAAGTGAGGTGGAGAAGAGCATCCTGCAGACATGGGGGTGGCTGGCGGGGGGCGGGGGAGGCATTGGAGAGTATTTAATAACGTGGAGAGGTCACTCATCTAACTGGAAAAAGTAGGTTACCAAATAGTGGGTGCAGTATAGTCTCAGTGTGGTTCAAAGTAGCAATGCAGATGGGGCACCTGGGTGGCTCAGTCGGTTAAGCGTCTGCCTTTGGCTTAGGATCATGATCCCAGGGTCCTGGGATCGAGCCCTCCATCCGGCTCTCTGCTCAGCTGAGAGCCTGCTTCTCCCTCTTCCCACCACTCTGCCTACTTGTGCTCTCTGTCAAGTAAATAAATAAAAATAAAAAAAAAAAAGTATGCAAAGAGAAAGATGACTGGGGATGTATCCCAGGATGTCGATGGTGGATGTCTTTTGAGCAAAGGGATTTCAGCTGATTTTCATTGCCTTTTTATATTTTAACCTTACATTTTTCTACAGGGAAGTTTTTCTTAATGTAAAAGTTAGTTTCAAAGTGAGGTAGAAAGCAACCTCCCAAATGCTTGTAGTACTTCAGGCTTTCGGTAAAGATGAGAGCGCTCGGAACAAATGCTGATAGTGTGTGTTCGGTTGAACATATATGTTCATCGAGGGCCCGCTGTCTGCTCTGTATTTACAGATGTCAAGGTCAAGGTCGTCGTGTTGCCACTCTTGCTTTTGAGGAGCTCCCCGCCAAGGTGGGAAGCAGAGGGGTAGCTGAAGGATGGGACATTTTTAAAACAAAGTGACCAGAAAATTACACTTCTTTTCACTTGTAGCTTGTAGAACAGGTTTTGTTTTCTCCACCATGGAGACTTTGAATTTGTATTTTCATCCTTCTCTGCACTACAGTTGCATGGAAGTAATTTAGGTCTTTAGCAGCATTTTATGTTCTCTGAAATTTTTGGTGTGCACTATGAAATCTGTGTCTGCGTCTTTGGGTTTTGCCCTCGCGTCTTGGTGCAGCACTGAATCGTTCTCAATGTCAGAATGGTGCCAGTGCACCAGCTGCAGTCATCTGTGCAAGCGTCTCGGTCTTCGGAAGCTGCTCGGAGCAGACTTGTAACGTCCCTCCAGTATCCATACGTCCGAGTACGTTTCGTGGGGTCCCTTCCCGAACAAAAGGGTGCAGTTGACCGATGTCATGTTATGTGTCATCTGACACTTGTCTCTGTGTGTCCCCGTCCCCCCTCCCCCGCTTTTAATACTTATGACACAAGGATGCCTTTTCCAGCTGATCCGTGTGTTTAATGTGGGTTCCTTGCACTCATACCACACGCCCTCCTTCCTGTCCCCAAAGTTACAGCCTACAGAGCTGTGGTGCCTGAGTCGGCCAATCTCAGTTTGTGTATTTCGGCAGCCCGTGTGTGATGGTAGATTAGTGATGAAGATGAGCGCTATCTCTCGCTCAGTTTTGTGTCTGTTAGGCGCCCACCTGGACAGTAAGGACATGTGCCAGTTCAGTGATGTCATTGAGGAATCAAGTTCCGTTCTTTACTCCTCTGTCCAAAGTCCTTTTCAGAGCGCTGCGGGCCCTAGGGGGGCTGCCAGTGGCGACCAGAGCCGTGTTCTTTCTCCCTACTTGTAGAGCACAGGGAATGGCTTCCTGTGTCTTTCTCTGAAGATTAAAGAAATTTCATTCCCAGAAACACCCAGGCAATCTCTTGTATCCCATTGGCCACAGAAGCTTCGATCTGCTTATCGCTCAGCTAGCTAATGGCAAGGAGGGGATGGAATTGCCTTTAGTCTTCTGAGGTTCTGCCCCTCGAGCTGAGGGGAAGTCCGTGATGGCCCTACAGTCCACCCGTGGGGTAATTCGCCCACCCTCAGACATACCCACGGCGCTGTGAGATCTCATGCTCCCTTTCTCTAGTCAGGCACCCAAATATTCATTCAAGTATTGCAAGGATCTCTGGGTGATATGCTGTCCCTTCTCTTAAACTTGGAAGGAACTCTTTTTTTTTTTTTAATGGTCTAGTTAGTTATGGCTGAATAGGTTTGGTCCCCCAAGCATCAACCTACAAAGGTGAAGAAAGAGTAGGGTACTGCAGTAAACCTCCCCTTGGAGAGGGGGGAAAATGAGAAAACTCGGCGTGGTGGCTGACGGATCCGGACTGGCCAGGGGTCCCTGGGTGGGTCGGATGGTCTGGCAGCTTCTGCTCTGCCGGGTTAGGCCCAGTGTGAGACCCTCCCGTAGTCCCCGAGCTCTGCAGCTGCCCCTGGCTGGGGCGGGCCCGGCACGTGCCCCCTTCTTGCGTCCTGCTGGGTGTGAGCTCGGGGCTTTATGGTTGTGTGTCTTGGGGGGGGAGGGGTCGACCAGCCACGGGCGAGTGTCATCTGAACTGAATGTTTGACAGTATTGCTCCTGGGAGAACTTCGCGTCTGAGTTTGTTTGCTTCTAGTCAATTCCTTGGGCTGGTCAGAACAGCCAGTGACCTTATCTAGATGGAGTCTGCGGTTCTGGGATGTCTGTGTCTAAGTGTCTGGGCTCGGTGTCCCAGTCCTTCCCTGTTCCTTCCCAGGGCATCTGCCTCAAGGCGATTTGAAGGTAGCCTTGAGTGAAGCGGCACACGGTGCGGGGCCGCCAGGCGCCTGAGCCCACTCTCCCTTTGCTCTGCCTCTTCGGAATGACCAGCTTCCCCAGCCTGGGACCGTGGGACCCACAGGGCCCTCTGCCTGCCCCCTGACTCAGCCATTTCGATTTGATGTATCTCCCTTTTCATACAAAATCTGCTCTAGTTAGGGCTCTTGATTGCAAGCAACAGTGACCGGTTCTGATGAATTTAAGCAGAAGGGGATTTATCGAAGGCATTTTGGAGAGCGCAGAAGTGCCTTCAAGCTGGAGACGCGCGCTTGACTAGATAGCAGGCTGGGCACCCCAAGTCACGGCCAGAGGACCCTGACCCCTGACAGCGAATGCCGCGCGTCACCCCGTCCCACCTGTCTGCGGATACTGTGTGGTGGCCGGTCCCTTGCTGGGGCTGCGCCAGCTCTCCTCTTTCGTACCTGGGTCGGGGTTCCTCACAACCGCTCAGGCTCAGGATTCCAGAGAAGGACTCACAAGACCCAGAAATGGTTCTACTCACAGTTGCGGTTTATTATAGTCGGAGGATACAGAGCTAAACCCGAGGGAAAGCCGTGTGCACTGGGGTCCAGAGGAAACCCGGTTCTGAGCTTCCGGGAGTCCTCCCCCAGTGGTGACACGCGGGATGCGCCTGGTTCCTCCAGCGGCGGTTGTGACGTGTGTGCAGTGTTGTCCACCGGGCGATCTCCGTAGACTGCACGGCCAGGGACTTTACCGGGGGGCTGCCCCTGGAGGCACCCTCTGATGGGTACGTCCTACCGGTCCCGCGTCCAGGAAGGGGAGTCGGTGTTCAGAATGAGCCACGAGCTTGGCACAGGCCGGGCACAGCGAGCCGTACCTCTCATTTAGGGGCATTCTCTGTCTGGAGGGAACCATGGACCATTGGCGTTCCCAGATGCCAGCCGAGGGCCAGTCTTGAAAGGAGGCCTTTTTTTTTTATCTTTTTTTTTTTTTTTTAAAGATTTTATTTATTCATTTGACAGAGAGAGAGGTCACAAGTAGGCAGAGAGGCAGGCAGAGAGAGAGGGGGAAGCAGGCTCCCTGCTGAGCAGAGAGCCCGATGCGGGGCTTGATCCCAGGACCCGGAGATCATGACCCGAGCCTAAGGCAGAGGCTTTAACTCAGAGAGCCACCCAGGTGCCCTGAAAGGAGGCCTTTGTAAGGAGAGCGGTCCCGGGCCTGCCGCCGTCTTGGAGGCCTGGGCCAGCCTCCGTCGTGGGCCAGCAACCGTGGGTGCGGTGCGAGGGCTTTGCTCTTCCCTTCTGAAATTTTTGTTTCCACTGTGAGAAGTGGGCCTGGCCTCCCACCAGAAGTCACACTTTGGGGGGATCTCCAGATGTAGGCATTGTTTTCAGATGCTGGCCAGCACGGCATCCCCCTCCCCGAAAGAAGACCCCGCTCAGCACGAATCAGGCCCATTATGGATGTTAAATGAGCGTTTGCAGGAGTGAGGCAATGCAGGTGTGTGTTGAGATGTTGCCATCCCTGAATCAGGGAGAGGCCGTGACATGTTTTTGTGTCCTCGATGGAGGCCGAGTCGTCCATGTCCCCCAACACACCCCCCCCCCCCCCCCCGCTGTAGAGGTGCAGGCACTCTCCAGGGGCCTACGGTGTAATAGGGGATATGATAGGGATTGAGCTGACAATGACGTGTTGCCAGCTACTGGAGGTTTGGAGAGAATATTCCAGATGGGGGAAGAGCAGCCATGAAGGCCTCGAGGTGCAGATGAGCTGGAGGAACAGAAGAAAAACCAGAGTGGCTGGAGCATGGGGTCCTAGCAGGCAGTGGGTCAGAGAGGGGCACAGGGGACAGATCGGGAATGGCCTTGACAGTCACCGTGGAGGGCTGGGGTTTCCTCAGTGCAGGGGGAAGCCACTGGAAGGTTTTTCGCAGGGGAGTAGTGGGATCTGACCTATGGCTTGAAGTGACTCTGGGAAAGGGGTTGTTGGGGGCAGGACAGGAATGAAAGCAGGGAGGCCAGTCAGGAAACTGGGGTACTGGTTGGTGAGGAGGTGTGGCAAGCTGGGGTTGGGGCGGGGTGGGGCGGGGCAGGGGAGGAGCCATGGACGGACTCGGCATAGGTTGGGGAGGAATTGTCTGGAACTTTTACAGTTGCAGAGACAGGACCTGGGATTTTGTTGTGAGCAGTCAGGTGGAAGGTCTTTTCCTGGGAGGAAGCCCGGAAAGAACAGTATTGGGGGGAAATCGAGAGATCAAACGTCTGTGTTGATGAGGCTAAAATTAATACACCTGTGAAGCCTCTGGGTGATGCCAGCGGGCTGGTGGATAGGAGTGTCTAGAACCCGTTCGAGCTGTCGAGGCGGGGATGGGACGTTGAGGTGCCCGGTGTCTAGTTGACACTTGAGACTTGGGACTCGGGATGGCGAGGGCCCCGGGGACGGCGAGGGCCCCGGGGACGGCGAGGGCCAGGGACGGCGAGGACGGGGGACCGTGAGGACCGGGGAAGGTGAGGCCCGGCATGGAGGAGCTGGCAGGCCCTGGGCGAGGAGCGTGGCCGCTGGGATGGGACTGGCCAGCATGCCTGGTGCTGTGGGGGCCGGGGGCCGATGCATTGGTGGCCCTGGGGGGGGGGAACATTGTGTTGGGAGGGGTGAGAACGGATGCCCTGGGGAGGAGAGCAGATGCGTGGGGACTAGAGGCGGCCCTCTGGAGGAATTTTGCTGTGAACACAGTGGAGACCTGTGGCTCCTCCTGGAGAGGAAGGAATGGCTCCTGGAGGATGTTTTCTGAAGCTAGGAGACCCCAGAGGGTATTTGTGTGTTGAGAGGGAGAAATTGGTGCAGTAAGGGGGTCTGCCTACGCAGTGAGCTTAGCGTGATCCCCGCCGTGGGGTTCCCGGGCCTGCGTTCAGGGCCACCCCTGGTCGTGCTCAGCACGCTGACCCGTCGGTGCTGACCTCCTCCCGCCTGGCGGAGGCCGGGCGACGAGGGTGGGGGTCAGGAGCGGGAGCCGCCCTCCAGCGGGAAGGGCGCGGAGGGCGGAGTCAGCACCCGACACGGAGGCACGGCGACACCCGTGTCGACACGGAGACTCGGTGGAGCGGCCCGGCGGTGCTGGGGGCCTGGGAACCACCCGGCGGCAGCCAGCCCCACGCGGCGACGCGCCTGCTTCATGGAGGGAAATCACAACCCCGAATTTCAAGTCTGCACAGAGGATAATTGAGAGAGTTTTTTCACCTTTCAAATGAAATGTCAGGCTTGAAAATTACCATTCTAGTTCATGGTGGGGTTCCTGCTGTCCTTGACCTTCTCTCTCCCATTGCCCTGCTTTTTTTATAGGCTTATAGTTTATAGATTATATATATATTTTTATTTTATATATTCTTTAAAGCAACTTCAGTCTTGGTGGAATGAGGCTGGTCTTCATGCACAGAGAAGTTAATAATTGCAGGAGGGGACGGGAATGCGTGCTGACAGACAGCTTCGGGGATAGGATGAGGTGGGCTGGCAAGTCCAGATTCCATAACGTCCCTGTTGAAGGCCCAACTGCTCGGTCTTATTATTGGAGCAACTTTAACTCCCAGGCAACAAGGCCGGTGCCCTTCTTTGCCCGGCAGCCTGAATTCTGAGTCTGCACGATGGCGTTTCAGGCACGTGCTGTGGCGCGGGCGGTGACAGTTCCCACCATTTCTTGGCCCTTTTGAGAATCTGGGGAGAATAAAACCCAGGCTGTGTCAGAGGATCAGAGGCGAGTCTGTGCCCTTCTGTTGAATATATTTGCCTCTTGGGGGCTTGAGGGGCAAGAGGTCTGTCTTTTCAGTTAGAATTTCACTCTTTTTTTTTTTTTTTAAGATTTTATTTATTTATTTGACAGAGAGAGAGATCACAAGCAGGCAGAGAGGCAGGCAGAGAGAGAGGGGGAAGCAGGCTCCCCGCTGAGCAGAGAGCCCGACGTGGGGCTCCATCCCAGGACCCTGAGATCATGACCTGAGCCGAAAGCAGAGGCTTTAACCCACTGAGCCACCCAGGAGCCTCTAGAATTTGACTCTTACCTATTCTCCTTCCCCCTAAATTCTAGGTAATGGCATAGACTAGAAAGAAGAGATAATCTCTGTATGAACAACTTAGGATTCAAAAAGATCTTAAACATTTTTTTTTTTGCCAGCTGATCTGAGGAGGTGGTTTGATCTGCGAGCATCTAGGCTGGCGGGCACAGCCCCTGGGCCTGATGTCGAGTGGGGGGCAGAGGTAGCCAGGGGCACACAGCTCTGGCTGCCGGCAGGTGTCTGACCTGTTTACAATGCCCCACAGACAGGGATCGCCTGTGGGGGGCTGCGAAGGAGCAGAAACAACGTTGCTTTTGGGTCTGGGGCGTGAAGATGGGTGGAAAAGCCAGCCAGGGTGTCCGGCTTCACACAGGAAACTTCTGGGTGGAGTTTTAAGATTTTTTTTTTTTTTAATTTGACAGAGAGAGACAGCAAGAGAGGGAACACAAGCAGGGGGAGTAGGAGAGGGAGAAGCAGGCTCCCTGCTGAGCAGGGAGCCTGATGCGAGGCTCGATCCCAGGACCCCGGGACCACAACCTGAGCCGAAGGCAGACGCTTAACGACTGAGCCACCCAGGCGCCCCGTGAGCTGAGTTTTAGATGCAAGTAAGCAAACAGCTAAAATTTGAGCACTTCCCACATGCTAGGTGCTGACGTTATGGTCTTACGAAAATGAACTCCCCTGATCATCCCCTCAGCGGGTCCTCCTAGCGCCGTCCTTCGGGGTCAGGGTGAGAAACTGAGGCACGGACATGTTAATGAACTTGCTCAGAGCCTCACAGAGCTAGTAAGTGCAGAGCCAGGATTTGAATCCGGCAGCCTGGCTCCCAGGACCATGGGTGGAACCACCACGCCGCGGGGTCTCAGGGCAGTTCTTCCGGGCGCGGGGGAGGGTACTGCGGAGGCCCTGGTGGCCAGACCCAAAGGCAAAGAGGAGGTGGCTGTGTGTGGACAGCCTGTGGACCTTGTTGAGGAATGGGGCACTTTGGGAAACTGGTGTCGATTTGCGCTTTTCTGGCGCTCACCGTGCAGCAGGGGGAGGGTGGATGCGAGGTGAGGGACGGCAGGCGGTCGTGCAGCTGGTCGGGTAGAGACGGTGGAGACCATGGGAACCAGTAAGGGGGATACATGCAGGAGGGGCTTCGGATGCAGGTGGCATTGGATTGATGACTGGTTGATAAGGTGAGCAAAAGAAAGGGCTCTAGAATAATCACCACGTTTCTTGTGTCCAGGGGCTACATGATGGGAGGAAGGGAGAAACATTTATTTTTTTGTTACCATTATTTTTTTAAAGATTTCTTTAGAGAGAACGTAGGCGTGAGTGGGGGGGGGGGCAGAGAGAGAGAGAGAGAGAGAGAGGAGAACTGTTGAGCATACTCCCCACGGAGTGTAGAGCCCAATGTGGGGCTCGATCCCAGGATCCTGAAATCAAGAGGAGGCTGCTTAACTGACTGAGCCACCCAGGTGCCCCGAAACCTGCATCTATTAAATACCTAAATGCAAAGGTTCCAAAGCGGGGGCATGCCCCCTCCAACATTTGGCAGTGCCTGGAGATATTTTGGTTGTCACAGCTTGAGAGGTGCTACTGGCCTCTGGTGGGTTAGAGGGAGCGGGTGCCGTTAAACATCCTACAAGGTGCAGGGCATCCCCCACACGGAAGAAACCCCTGACCCCAAATGCCAGGAGGGCCGAGTTTGAGCAGTCCCACTCCAGTGTATGTCAGTTTTACGTAGCTGTCTAGCTTACCCTGTGAACCAATCATGAGACCTAAAGCCCGTCTTTCACATTTTCCAATGAGAAAACCAGGGCTCAGAGGGGAGCAAGGCCAAAGCCAGGGAGCCAGTAAGTGCCAGAGTCGGAATTCGAACCCGTGTCGGAATCCAGACACGCCGTCTGGGTTCTCCCTGCTGCACTTACTCCTCACATTGCTGCAAAGGAAGGGGCCTGTGGGACCGAGGGGTTCTTTTTCTGTAGCCTTGGCTTCAGACTGGAGGAGGCAGGAAGGAAGGTGGTTATTTATACTCGGCTTTGCATAGGATCGAAGAGCTCTGCATTTTCCGATCCTGAAGGTTTTACTGTGAGGATTTCACAGAAATATGATCATTTAGACGTTGGCTTCGCCCTGCAGGTCTAAATATGGGAACACATACTATCTTTTCCTTTAAAAATACTACTGTTAATTTATGGTAAGATAAAATGCAGCAATTTTAATTCCAAACCCTTGGAAGATGTGCAGATGAACTTTTGCGGGCCCCCTCTTAGTAATTTAATTACTAAGAATCAAGGGGTAACATGAAGAGGGGAATTTGGAAGATCCTATAGGACTGCTCGGGATTTAGAGCTAAATGTAAAAAATTCATTGATTTGCCAGAGGTAAGGCACCCTTTTGAGAATTGGTTGGTTTTAGTGTGGTCTAGAATGACCAGACGGCTTCCGGTAGCTCAGGATGCAGTTGCTAATTTTCTAACGGGGCTTCTAATTACTATCCAGCTCCTGGGCAGATTTTGGATATGTTAGCAGCCTTCCTTGGTAGCTGTTGACGTTAGAGTTTGAGACCCAAGTTTTCACAGCTGAACTCTCCGTGATATCCTATTACTGATATTTTCAGGGTTATATATTTTAAGATCTGGTCTCGGATGGTGATGTGAGGGAGGCTGCCCCACTGACACTGGGATAGGAACTTACATGGGCATGATTGGTCTTTGTGTAAAACAGTCTTTGTGTTGTATAGTCTTTTGTTTGCTGGCCACACAGTGTCCTGGCGCTCAGGCCTCTGGGACCATTTGGCGAGCGTGAAGTTTATCCTCCCCCCGTTGGATCTGTTGTCCTGAGACAGATGGGGCTCTTCAGTCCAGCCAGGGCTTTGGGGGGGGGGGTCCCGTTGGCCGCACCTGTTCTTCTGTGGTCCCTTCTGCTGGAGTCGGTGCTCAGGGGAGGATTGGAGAGCGATCCCATCACGGAGTTTGGCAAACCAACAGCGGAGCCGCAAGCTTTCTGTTGGGAGAGTTCATGTTTTCATTCTGGCACAGATGGATTCAAAATCAGGGTGGAAATAAGACAAGGAGGACCTAAAACTTCATTGTTTGCTGCCATTTTGGTGTTAGTGGTTGCGAGCCTTGGTCACATCACATTCGGCATTGAACTCGTATCCTTTGTGCTATTTTCAGATCCCTTGTTGAGGTTCACAAGCATAACTCAGAAGTATTAATAATAGGAAGTTTTGATAAACTGAAGGCGTGATCAGTGAAAGGACCTCTTGTAAATATGTGTCAGTATTGAGGCATAACCATCAAAATAACAAATGTAACGTTTATTCACTGTGTTAATGTTTATATAACTCAGTGCTTACCTGATGGGGCTGAGCTGTTTTCTGCCCCAAGATTTCCCAGCGAGGAAGACCTTATTCTATATTGCTTGCCCTGGGAAGAACAGTTAATTGCATTTCCTGTTTGGTGGGGGAGATCACAGGCAACATGAAGTAGACTTCCTTTAGAAGGAAAACATGAGTGAGGACTCCACGTGTTGCTTTATTTTATTTTATTTTATTTTATTTTATAGATTTTATTTATTTGACAGAGAGAGATGACAAGTAGGCAGAGAGGCAGGCAGAGAGAGAGGGAGAAGCAGGCTCCCCACTGAGCAGAGAGCCCGATGCGGGGCTCAATTCCGGGACCCTGAGATCATGACCTGAGCCAAAGGCAGAGGCTTTAACCCACTGAGCCACCCAGGCGCCTCTCCACATGTTGCTTTAAATTATTTTTTATTATGTGTCTTAAAATATGACTAAACAGAAAAGGAGTAAACATGTTTGTAGTGCGGGTATTGCCGTAATGATCCCCAAAACCAATGTACAGATTCATTACAAATCTAAATCCCAGCCTAGGTCTATGATTTTAATGTGACAGCTGATGCCCTTTTTACTAAAACCACAGCTATTATATCTGTGCTCAGGAAGTACTGGCAGCTAGGACAAGTTTTCCTTTCCTGACCTACCACGTGCGGGGAGTTGGGGGAGGGTCACCTTTTAATTCTGTTTTCCTTTGCTTCTGTTACTCAGACTTCTGCTGTACTGTGTGCTGAGCATGACAGCATCTTTGCCTTCAGGTCTTGTTCGCTGGAGACCCAGCAGAAGTATTGCTTCCGTCCTGACCACGAATACAAGTGCCTGTGGAAGCTCAGGAAATGATGGGAGTACCCAGTCCATGGGGTGGCCGTGTAGGTGATCTCGAATGTGCTTGTGTTAGTGTATGAAGGTGGTCATCGCTGGAGGCTTCCTGTGCAAGGGGTGGTCCCTGCTCTCGAGTGGGATCCAGCAGGGAGGGGATTCTGACAGTGAGTGGGGGAGCCTCTTTGGGAAACTGATATATTGTATTGTCTGTCGTCTCTGCGGTTACACAGCTCAGATGGGTCAGAATGTGGGGGACTCTGGCGCCCCCCCTACAATGTATGGTCAGTTATGTCTGATACATCTTAAGTATTTGTTGCTGTTTGATCTTGCACAGGTCTTGCCTTTACTGTTAAAGACAGTTTGGTGCTGAATATTTTCCTGGTAAAATAACACAGTTCAGGGGCGCCTGGGTGGCTCAGTCGGTTGAACATCTGCCTTTGGCTCGGGTCATGATCCCGGGGTCTTGGGATCTTGGGATTGAGTCCTGTGTGGGACTCTCTGCTCTGCAGGGAGTCTGCTCCTCCCTCTGCCTCTTCCTCTCTCTCTCATGAATAAATAAAAATTAAAAAATAACACCATTCAGTCTCATCTTTCTATTCCTTAGCGGCCCTTTCCTTTTTCTCCCCCGTCACCATCGAATGACCTTGCCGATTTTCCAAGTATTAAATGCTTTTGTTGGATTTTTCTTTTTCAAAGCAAAAATCAGTGGTTGGCCTTGGAGTCCCTAGTGCGGCAGAGCCCGGGTCTCTGTGCCCTGCACAGGTGTAGCTGGGGACTCGGCCATACAGACTTGTACACGGTTCCTGAATAGCTTTGGTATTCTTGCCTTAAAAGAATTCCTGCCTCCCTTTGCTTTTAACCAGGGATGACCATAACATAAGGAACATTTTCTTAACAGATCGGCTGAATGCCGCCCACCTAAATGAGCATTGCCATTCAAGATGGGTTCTTGGGAGGGTAACTGTAGGTCAGTGAATTTCTTGGTAATCCTTATTCTGCAAAACTGCCTTTTCAGCCAGGTTGCTGTCCACATTAGCCTCATTGCCTTACAGTAACACCTCATTAAAATGCTCTTAACTGGATTGAACACTCGTCTTAGTCACTATGGCTAGCTTTGAAGCCGTTTCTGGAAATTAAATTTATCCCCTGGGAAAGCGTACTTGCCCACCCTCGGGGTGTTGGATGTAATGGGATATGGGCTCTGATGGCCACTCCTCCAGTAGAGAAGGTCTGAGAAGGTGTCGAATGAGGACTTTCTGTTGAAATAAGTGTTTAGAGTCCCAGGGTAGCTAGAATGGCATGCCAGAGTTAACTCGTGCCGGAGTCTGAAAGATCCGGCCATATTCTTGAAGATGCATATCTTGTAGAGTTAGTATCAGTAAATAAACTCTAGGGGCGCCTGGGTGGCTCTGTCTTTAAGTGTCTGCCTTCAGCTCAGGTCGCGATCCAAGGGTTCTGGGATGGAGCCCCACATCCTGCTCCCTGCTCTGTGGGGAGTCTGCTTCTTCCTCTCCCTCTCCCCTGGCTCGTTTTCCCCTCTCTTGCCGTCTCTCTCTGTCAGATAAATAAGTAAAATCTAAAAAAAAAAAAATAGGGGTGCCTGGGTGGCTCAGTCAGTTAAGCGGCCACCTTCAGCTCAGGTCATGATCCCAGGGTCCTGGGGTTGAGCCCCACAGCGGGCTCCTTGCTCAGTGGGGAGCCTGCTTCCCCCTCTCCCTCTGTCTGCTCTTTTACCTGCCACTTCCCCTGCTTGTGCTCGCTCTCTCACTCTCTGTGTGTCAAATACATAAATAACATCTTTAAAAAAAATAAACATCATATAAATCTTTAACAAAAGTAAAAGCAGAAACTACTGAATCTTCATACAGTAGAGATATAGACCCATCTCCCCCCCCCGCACCCCCCCCCCCCCAATCACTTCAGTTGTTTGTTTCCTGTTACCTCTCATGATATTTTTGGAAGCTTTTTGTAAATCCTGTTTTGAAGCCTCTGTTTTCATAGAAGTGAGGCGGTTTGGGGCTTTACTTAGGGCATTGATTTCTAGGCACTAGGAAATTCAGTAACTGGCTGAGCGAGCACTTTCTCCTCGAATGCTACATGCTGGCTTGGGGATTGGGTTGATTTTCTGTGAGGTTTCTAAACTTAGATCCCTGCTTCACGCCCACGGTGGTTTCAGAATTTGTCATCTTTCAGTGATCCTTGATATGCTCACCAGTGTAAGCATTTTAAAGGCCCTTTCTTTTAAAGTGAACTTCAGCGTGTTTGCGGTTTCTGCCAAGAAAGAGGGAGGCAGGAGTGGGCATCACCAAGCGGAGCTCCGTGGAAGCCAGTTGGCGTGGATGCCACGGTGCCGGCCTGCGGTCTGGAGCAAGCAGCATCTCGTCCTAGCTTCAAACAGGTCTGGGTGGAAGTCCAGATTCACCGGTCGCGCTTGCGTGTGTCCGGGTCTGATTTTGAGGGTGTAGGTGTGCATCTAGGACCGCGGTGACCTCGGGCCATGAAGAGCGACCGTAAAGGGAAGTGATAGAAAATCCGGGTGTCGTCGTGAAGCTCTGATGGCACCTTTTAGCGGAGAAACTGAGCCTAAGCTAGAAGTCGGAAGAGCAGCTGTGTGAGGACTGGGCAGTACTTTCTCCAGTGCTCTCGTGACGGCCCACGGAGACTGTCCTTTCTTATGTCTAATTTGCATCCCCGGGGCGCTGTTGAGGAGCGGAAGCTGGAGAGAAATGGCCGGTGTGGGGCAGACGAGAGGGGAAGCGAGGCGACCCGGGAAGTTGGCGCTGCGGAGCCTGGCTGGCGGTGCGAGGATCCTAGAGGGCAGCTGGTGGCGGCCGCGGGGGGCGTGCAGGTGGTCTGTGCCAAGGTCGGGGACTGGACCCAGGGGACGGAACTTCCTGAAGGGCAGAGTGGGATCGCGCTGCTCGGCCACAGGGCTGCACAGTTCTTAAACACAAAGAACAGAGGCATCCCCCTCGCTGTTCTCCATCCCGATTTGTTTGGAGGCTTGGCAGAGAGAAAGAGGACTGTAACTTGCACAGTGGAGGAGCTAGATGGGGAAAGGAGTAAATAGGATTCTGGTAAGTGATAAAGGAGATAAACGTGACCAAGTTCTCTTACTGTCTTGTGTTAGGTGCTGGGCATTGCCTTCGCATTGCCGTGCGGGAGACTGAAAGGAAACCTACAAGGGAAAATGTTCACTCCCCACTTACTCCTTCTCTTTTTTCCCCCATTACTCATCCAAGAAAGGGAGACACCTAAGAGAAGTCACCGAGGTGGATGGCTGTGGACCAGGTTTAGCCCTGAAGTGATGGGAATGCCCGGTTGGTAGGAGACCAAGAATGGGGCCTCTGAGGGCACTGGATCGCTCATTCTCCTTTTGAAAAGGATGTGTTCCTCTGTAGCTCCTTGTGACTTATTCTTCTCTCGAACGGTTGATTAGGAATTACGACGATCTCCTTATGCCCTCGCCCAGCAAGTGTTAACGGCACGATGAGCACCACTGTTAAGGCTTTATTTCCACAACTTTTCAAAAGTATCTGAGCTCCAGCAATGTTGGAGTTAGCTGTATGCGGGGCCGTCTTGCCCGGAACCGATGCCCAGAAGTTGAAGCCGATGTAAATTTAGTAGCAATGTGGGAAAATTATTATTAAAAGCACTCTAGATTCTAATCTTTTTTCTCTGTCCTGAGCTGTTAGGAAGTGATTGATGCTAGGGATTCCCCGGGAAGAAAGTTTGCCTGGATAGAGGGCAGTGATTATAAACTGTCCACATCTTTCTTATGCATACTTTTAAAGCAGCCATCTCTCAGAACTCGAGTAGGAAGTGTAAATGTTGTCATGCTGGGTGACACCGTAATAGTGAGTTTTAGGTGATGGTAAATACCCCAGTAAGACTTCATGCAAAAATAAGAGAGGGGCTCTAGAATTCTAGAATGGGCAGAGTAAGGGCCCCTGAACATGTATGCCATAAATGCATTGAGAACAATGGGAAAAGCTAACAATACCAACTTTTTCAGAACTTCGCTAAAGACTTGGCAACAATTCGAGGAATACTTGTTCAAGAAAAACGATGAGGTCTCTCGATAGGAATAGTGAACCTCAGTGGGAACAGTGGTTTTGACTTGTATAAGTCACCCCTCCTCAGCTGCATTGTGACCACGAAAGCTGACGGCCTTGCAGGTGTGGTAATTGTGAAAAACAGCAGTCTAGGAGCCCTGGATGGGGCAGAAAAGAATTTTGGAGCTCTCTAAAAGGCCTGCGCCTGCAGAAAATGTCAGAATCTGACTTGTCTGGCATCTTGCTTAAAAAGCTCCATTCTTCCGGCTTCTCTTTATTTGACCTGACTCCCTTCACTTTGTGTAAGGGACTCTACTCCCTGAGCATTTGTTGGAAACAATCAGATGCAATTGTTTATTGCACCTCAGGCATCCTATGGTGCCCTGAGGATGTCTTGCTAGTTAGGGCCAACCCGTAACGCACCAAAATATCCTAAAAGAAAAACCCGAGAATGAAACATCCATCAAGGAATCTGGAGAAACTCCAGCCCATTTCTGGGAACTTACAAGGCTTTGCACATGCGCAGGGAAGGATCTGAGAAGACAATCTTAAGTTCTCACTGGGTGACCTTGATGTCCTGTGCAAGCAGAAGTGAAGACTAAGGTAGAGTTTACACTCTCTGACAGAGCACTGAAGGCACACTCCAGCATAGACCCAGAAGCCCTTGGTAAAGGGTGGAAGGTTATTGGTTCAGAGTCATGCCGTCATTGGCAAACCACTAAGTGAACTAAGCAGAGACTTCAGGGGCTGCGTATGACAAAAATAGACATTAGTGATTTTCCTGGACTGTTTCTGTAAACAAGAACATCGACAAATCTGGGGATCCATAGTAATTCTGGGAGCTGATTTCCAGAACTGAAACATTATATTCTTTAAAGTGATTAGTTTTCAGCAGAAAATTACGAGATACCCAGAAAGGAAAGGAAAATATGGCCAGCCCATACAAAGGGAAAAACAGTTAATAGAAACAGTCCTGGAGGAAGCCTGAATGTTGGATGATCACACAAAACTTAAATCAGCTATGATGGATATGTTTAAAGGACTATAGGAAACCGTATCTGAAGAATTAAAGGAAAAAATGGAGTGATTCGTCACCAAGTAGTTGAATGTAAGGAAGGGTACAGATGACTTAAAAAAAAAAAAATTCTGGAGTTGAAAAGTACGGTAACTGAAAAGAAAAATTCACTAGAGGGACTCAGCCGCAGATTTGAGCTGGCCCAGGAATGAATCCGTGAATTTGAAAGCAGTTCAATTGAGGTTTTCCACTATGAGGAACAAGAAGAAAAGAAATCTGAACAGAACCGTAGAGACAGACCTGTGGGACATTGACAAGTATACCCATGTTCGTGGAATGGAAGACTTACATTGTTAACACAGCAGTACTCCCCAAATTATCTACAGATTC
Organism: Nasua narica; assembly: GCA_028533885.1. Classification (NCBI taxonomy): domain Eukaryota; kingdom Metazoa; phylum Chordata; class Mammalia; order Carnivora; family Procyonidae; genus Nasua; species Nasua narica. The sequence continues at coordinate 64,851,582 of CM052808.1, forward strand.
ACTGACGTCCCTATAAGATCCTGTCTGGCTTTTTTTATAGAAACTGACGAGCTTGGTCCTAAGATTCACATGGAAATGCAAGGGTCTCAGAATAGCCCAAACAGTCTTGAAAAAGAACATAGTTGGAATCAAAATCTCAATTTAAAGAACTTATTACAAAAGCTATAGTACCAAGCCATATTGATCAGTGGAATAATTGAAAGTCTAGAAATAAATCCTTAGGTTTATGGTCTATTGTTTCTCAAAGAGCTCTAGGATATGCATGAATAAATAAAATGTGTTCTATCTATGCAACAGAATATTACTCTATCATTAAAGGAGTCAAGGTCAGATAAATGGTGCAACATAGGTGAACACTGAAAATATTATAGGAGGTGGAAGAAGCCAGGCATGAAAGGCCACACTTTTTACTTTTTTTTGAGAGAGGGAGAGAGAGAGAAAGAGAGAGAGAGAGAATCCTAAGCAGGCTCCATGCTCAGTGCAGAGCCTGATGCAGGGCTCGATCCCAGGACCCTGAGCTGAAATCAAGAGTTGGACGCTTAACCAGCTAAGCCACCCAGGTGCCCCCACACATAGATTTGAAGTGATCAGATTGGGCAAATCCACAGGGACGGCAGCGGGTAGCTTAGTGTTTATGGGAGTCTGGCAGCTGGAGGGAATTGAGTGTTTCTGTAAAGGGTATAGAGTTTCTTTTGGGATGATGCGAATGTTTTGGGATTTAAATGTTGCGATCCCAAGTGTTTTGGGATCTAAAGGTGCCTGGCTTTGTGAATAAATTAAAAATCAATAATTTGTATCCTTCGAAAGGGTGAACGTTGAGTTACATCTCAAGGTTATTAAGAATAAGGGCACATCCACGTGCACCTGCGGTGTTAGGAAAACTGTGTTAGGCTTCACTCTCTGGCTTGTGCACAATTTAGGCATTTTGTTCCTTGTGCGGAATTCTTAAACTTGCATTTTGTTTTCCCCCGTCTTCCCTACGGCCTCTGGCAGGGTCAGCTTCTCTGTCACTGGATCAAGGGAGCAGCATAGGGGTGCTTTTGTTCCTCGGTTGAGGGGTCGAGGGCCACTGACTGGTCCACCTAATACATGAGCCTCAGTGTTGGCTACAGCCCTGTTTCTCCCTGTTCTCCGCATACCTTGTCATTCTGCTCTTACCCTCCCCTAATCGTGTGAAGTAAAAAGTTAGCACAGTGAGGAAAAAAGCCATAGAGATGATCTTAGGTAATTTGAGGCTATCGAAACGCTTCTATCTGATGCCATGGGACCCCAGCGCTGAGCCAACGTTTACAAAGGAAGCAAGAATAATTCGTTTTCAAATTTTATTTATTTGAGACTGAGCCATGAGCAGGGGGAGGGACAGAGAGAGAGTGGGAGAAGCAGGGAGCCTGACATGAGGCTCGATCCCGGGGTCCTGGGATTGTGACCTGAGCCACCCAGGTGCCCCGGATAATTTGTCCTAAAGAGTAAAACAGGTTCTTGTCCTTGGCCAGTTACCCTCAGGGAAGAAATGGTGCTGCCTATTAAAGCAAGGGGATGAAGTCCAAATGACAGGGACCTAGAAGAGAAGATCCAGAGACCTCTAGCCCGTTGGCTGTCAGCGTTTAGTCTGGGCGCGTGGTGGGCCCAGAGTCCGAGGACGCTGGGAAGTAGGAAAGCGGGAGGGGCAGGAAGGGAGATGTCTCTGCTGGTGAAGAGTTGGGTGGGCAGCAGTTGTTAAGACATAGGAAAGAACCGGCATGTATTTCCCATACGTTCTGTGTGCTCTCGAGAGGAAGGTATTCTGCTTTGGATGGCGTGTTCGGCGGCATCTGTTAAGTCCATCTGAGCTAACACGTCGTTTAAAGCCGATCCGTTTCCTTAACGCTTTTCTGTCTGGACGATCTACGCATTTGATGTAAGTGGGGTGTCACGTCCCAGTCTCCCAGTAGTACTGTTTCTCTCTTGAGGGGTGTTAATATTTGCTTTATGTATTTAGACGCCTCATGGTGCGCGCATACACGGCTTCTGGTTGACTTTCCCTCTTGATCGTTACATAATGACCTCCCTTGTCTCAAATACTTTCTTTTATGGCCTCCTCTTCTCCATCGCTCTCTTGGGAGGGCGATCACTTTGTTGGCACAGGTCCTCTTGATCCGACAGCCTCAGGACCCCGGAACATCCTAGGAGCAGAGATTTCCTGCAGTAGACAACGAAAAGGAGATCAAAAGGATTGAGACTCAAAGGATTAAATCCAGGAAGTGGTTTTAAGAACTTTCTTCAGGCTTCAGTAGCCGCGAACGGACTTGGCGACTGCGCAGAGTAATCACGAGGTGGGCACGGAGTGCTGGGGCAAAGAACCAGTGCTGTTCCCAAGAGAAATGATTATGCCATTGGAGAAATGGCACGCCCTAGACCACCAGAGTGTTTCCCTTGATTGCTCGCATTGTGGTTCGGTGGAAATGTTACCTGTCCATTTTTTGCGGTCAGGATTTTTTGCTAAGTTGAGAAGCCTGCAAGTATGTGAGCTGAAGACGGTGTATTTTGGGACGAGGCCAGACTGGCATGGTGTTAGTAATTTGAGTTGTATAAACTGCAGTGTGGGAGGCGGAGTGAGCGGCTCGTGTCCTGTGAAAAGCAAACCCTGCCTTTCTAAAATTGAGTGCAGCGCAGGATTGAAGCACCGGTAGCCTGGAAAGGGCTCCGCCTCAGGCCCGGGGCTGTTACCCAGAGAAACTAAACAAAATTAGGAAAGGTGGTCAGTTTTGTTCCGCTTCCTATTATAATATCCCATTAAAATAAAAGGTTGCAGGGCAGGAGGGAAAAGGGCCAGCAGACTTTTAAAAGTCCTGTTCGAGGTTTAGATCCATTTTTGCCAGTTTCTTTAGTTACCTTGGCTTACTGTGGAATGAGTAAAGTGAGAGGTTCCATGAGGCCTGTCTCCTTCAACCGGAGAGAAGTTGGACACGCTTTCTGTCCGTGGTTTTTCAAATCCTGCTGATTGCCAGAAGTGCTTCTGCTACCCCCGCCCCCGCCAACATTTTATTATGAGAAATGACAAGTGTACAGAAAAGGTGAAGGAAATGTACATTTATATGCCCGCTTCCTGGATTCTACAGTTAGCGTTCTACTCTGCCGGCTTTATTACCTCGTCAGGCCCTTCTCTGCGTCTTATGTACGGATCTGTTTTACGACGACGCGACCCACTCCAGTACGCTTGAGTCCTATATACTGAATGTGCATGTCAGTGAGGACAGGTCAATATTAGCTTATGGGTCTCTTTCCGGGAATTTTTTTTCAAGATCATATTCCCAGGTGTCGCCAGAGCTTTGGGTTTGGAAGGGTGGGGGCAGGCCCAGGAGTCTGTACTGGGGAAAGCTCCCTTGTGCTTCTGATGGGGAGCTGGCTTGGGGGTCTCTGCTCCAGGAGGCGCCTCCCGGCTACTTCAACCTTCGCCGAAAGCGTGATTCTGAATTATTGCCCTTTTCTTGACCACGGAGCTCCATTTTTGGCTTCCTTGGGATCTTTTGCTTAAAACACAGGTTCTCGGGGTGCCTGGGGGGCTCAGTCGGTGAAGCGTCTTCCTTCGGCTCAGGTCATGATTCCAGGGTCCTGGAGTCTCTCCCTCTCCCTCTGCCCCTCCCCTCCTCATTCTTTCTCTCTCTCATAAATAAATAAATAGAATCTTTAAAAAAATCCCACCGTCTGTCAACTGGAAATGTTCTGGCTATCGTACCTGGTGGGGGGAGGGATGGCAGGAAGTTCTCTGCTACACACGGCAGCCCCCACAGCGAGGACTTAACATGGACCCAAATGTTAGCAGTGCTGGGATTGAGAAACGCTTTCTTTTTTCTTTTGGCCTAAAAGGAAACTAAACCATGAGATGGATTTAAGGGTTGGATGGGGCCGTTAGAGATGATATTGCAATCAGGATCTACCTATTGTCCACAGAATACAGATTTCTGCTCCAGAAGGTTCCTCATTTAAAATCTAATTTCCAAAAGCTGGTCGCAAGGTCACTTATCTCAAACTTGAGTGAATTTGCCTGAAGAAGTAATGTTTTCTGTGGCCTTTAAGTTGCCTTTAGTCTGGAAGTATTCTAAGGGGAGGAAACAGTGTTTTGGGATTGCAGCAGTCAGCATCAAGGCCTGTCACGCAGGTGGGCAGGGAAGTGATGAAGGTGGGTGAAGGAAGACGGGGTGTGGGGGGGCATCTCAGTTGGGGGCTTGGCAGAAGTTGGTGGGGCCGTTCCTCACAAAGTCTAATTTGACTCCACACTGTCTCTTGATAAAGATGCATTTCTAGAATTCCTCTGGCTTCTTACCTATATTTTCCCAGTCTTTTCAGGAAAACACAATGTAAAATAAGAAAGAGGGCTTAAAAAAGTGTAGGGTAGTGTTTTCTTGGCGGTCAGGTGGGAGAGGGGGCTTGTGCTGGCTCCAAGAAAGGGCGGGAAGGTGAGAGTGAACCAGCCAGACGGGGTCCAATGTTCCTTCTTGCCCCGTTTCCCGACTGGAGACAGGATGGCAGGAGCAAAAAGCCGGCTGGATCGGATTGGGTCAAACCTGACTTTGTCTCTGGATGGGTCCGTTCTTCTCGCCGCTAAACATGTACTTTGAGAAAAAAGAACAATGTCTGTGGTTGTTGAACACGAAACGAGCTCCTCGCGTGAGAGTTGGCGAAATCGTCCAGCAGCCCCAGTGCCAGAAGGCGCTCTTGTGTCCGGTGCAAGGAGCCGCTGGGGCTGCGTGTGGCCCGTGCACGAACACTCGGGTCCCTACCTGTAAAGTGAGTGTCCCCAGCTCACTGCCGACCACTGATGGCCTCCCGGGTGCGTTGCCGGGAGTGCCCGTGAACTTAACTCCCTGGGAGTCTTGGCGCGGCTCTGGAGTTTAATTATTTTTTATTGTCATTTTTTAAAAAAGATTTTATTTGAGGGAAAGAGCGAGAGAACAGAGGCAGAGGGAGAGGGCTCGATCCCAGGACCCTGGGATCGAGACCTGAGCCACCCAAGTGCCCCTCTGGGGTTTAATGAGAGGGGGTCCTTGGGCAGGTTAATCTCCCTTCTTTCTTCATTCTTTCATATCTGAAGCGGAGGCGCTTGGATAATCCTAGAGATCATTTGTCCCTAGCCTGCTGTGGTGGCGAGCTTTCTGAAAGGAACGCTTCTGGGACCGGGATGGCATGATGGTCAGGGTGATGACAAATGGCCGTGCTTTCTCTTCCACGTAACACAGCACTTCCTGTGCTCCAGGCCCTTTCCGCAGGGCTTTAAAAGGCATCCTTTTGAACCCCCTGTAATGTCGGTGTTGTTGGTAACCTCCATTACATGGATGAGGAAACCGAGGCTCCGAAGCTTGTGACTTGTCCCTGGTCGTAGCTAGGAAGGGGCGGACCTCGGTGAGGTTCACAGTCCTCTTCTGGGACCTTAAACACTTGGCCACTTCCCCTGCCTGAGGTCCCGGAGGAGGCTGCAGAGTTGGGGGCCTTGTGAGCTTCGGGGATGAGGGTTGATGTGTGTGTGTGTGTGTGTGTGTGTGTGTGTGTGTAGAATTTGAGACGCCTTTTGCGGTGGGTGGGGTTATGGAAGTTATTTCGTTGAGGTGTGAGTGGACGTACTGAGCGAATGTGTCAGTGGAGAGGGGAGGGGAATGCGGCAGCGAGGGGGTCCCCGGGGGCTGGGAGGGCCTGGGGTTCAGTGCTCCCTTTAGATGGGGGAGGGGGCCCACCTGGACACTTGGCTCCAGCACATGCACAGTTGTTTGAGATGAGCAGTGGTTCACTGGGCCTTCTGAGTTCTGGTAAAAGCTTTAGGTTTGACATACAACCTTTGAGGCTTTGGGTTCTTGCAGTGCTGCGTGAGGCTGAAGCTTGTGGTTTTGACCTGGAGAGTAAAGTAGGATTCTTTCTGTGAGATACCCTGGTTCCTCTAGAGACGTTTTTGGTCCAGAAAGGTAAGAGAAGCTATACAGTCATTAGTTCGAGCCGCCTCGTGGATATAGTTTGTGAAAGAGTAACCGTGTGGGGAAAGGCCCGTGTCACTCCAGCGAGCGGAGCCAGATGAGGGGGGCGGCGGGTGGCCTTCGTTCCTGTACCTGGTGCTCGTCTGCTAGGCGTACCCACATGTTGACAGGAGGGGCCGCGCTTGGCTGCTCTAAATAGAGAGGATTTTTTGGTTTTGTTTTTAGCCATCAAATATAAACAAGCAAGAAAAAAAGAAAACAGTCCTTTGGTATCTGTTAGAGTGATCGTTGGAGCTTGGGGGCGGCCCCCCGCCAGCCACCTCGTGGGAGGTGAGACAGAAAGTTCTGGTAAGTTCTGGTACGTTCTGGTGGCTGGCCGCCCTCTTCTGGGAGGAGAGAGCAGCAGTCTTATAGAGCAGTCGGTCAAGCTTTTAAGAAAAAAAAAAAACAAAAAACTCTGCTGTAGGTGGGGAGGGGAGGGGGCTTAGGGTGGGTGAGTGGGGGGAAGACCCTGTCAGATGTTGAAGTGGGGCATCCTGACTCCAGGAATAACACATTGTCTGGGCTTGTACAGCTGCTGGATGTTACTATTACCAAGATATTGTTCTCTGCTGCTTTCAGAGAGTAGAAGTGGGTGGTGGTTTCAGTTACCTGGGGAGTTAGAAAGACAGTTGTGGACTAGCTTTATAAATTCATTTGTGTTTGGGGGAAATGGATTCCAAGTTTCAGAATAACTAAAAGCTCGCAAATGAAATTTTGGGGCGCAGTGACTGTTCTTAAGCAGGGTATTTATTGTTATTTGTATAAAAGGACTTTTGAACACATATGGAAGGTCTGAATGCTGGAATGAACCATCAAAGCAAAATAAAACCCAGAAATAAACCATCCTGTCTTCCCTTGGCCTGATGTGAACTTCAAGCTTTTGTTTATTTTCATTTTCCCACTTCCTGCTTCTGGACTTTGTGGTACAGGTTGAACCCTTGTACCAGCCTCAGAGTGTTTACCTTAATTATTAGAGAAATAATTAAGAGTTGGCTGAGTCTGCTTTACTTACTGCTTTTTCCAGGCCATTCTCTCTAACAAATGTGTTTTGCATAGAATTCAGATTGCCCATTTCCCCAATGACCCTCCCTTAGAGTTGGTGGTAACTAATCTAATAATCTCTTCCTAGTACTTGACAGGTCGTTTATATTTTAAGAGTGAAGTAACTCATGTCTTTCATGTTAGAAAGAAATGGCCCAGAAAATGATTGAGACCCAAGGGCTAAAAAATGCAGCTCGAAATCTCAGCTGTTTGTTTATCTGGACTTTGAAAAATGGTTTCAGCTTTTGCATGGGGAAATGGACTGTATCCATAATTTATTGGTTTCCTTCCTTATCTTGGTATCGTACATTCCATTGTTCCTTCTTGTTCCTGTACATTCTGTTTTTCTTACATTTTGTCCTATTTGCTGTGTTTCTTGGTGACCTGTCATTTGGGAGACATGACTTTTCCAGGAGTTGGTAGAGCACATTGATCCTCGAAGAGACGAGAGACAGGAGACACGTTCTAAAGCCCTAGGTGGTAGTTTTGTGGAGAGGCCCCGTGTGTAGCCTGGAAGAGACTTCACCATCCCAGCAGAAACAGTAAGTTAGGTGTCCCAGGAGAGGCAGTGGGCTAGTTCAAGTGTAAGAATTGGTCGATGATGCATTAAACGCACATAGTGTCTTTTTGGTGTGTGTGACTAGTGGTAAGGTGTGCAAAGGGTGTGGGAAATACAGCGACTTAAGTTGTGACAATTTCTGCCTCTAAGGAGCGTCTTTGGACCTTTTTGCTGTGAAATATAGTAGATTGTGGAGCGTACAAAACCAGAATTCCCAGCTCGATGTGCCACGGTGACCCCATGTGTCCACAGCGGCCCCTTCTGTCTCAGTCCCATCCCCTTGGCTCCTTCCCTCCTGAGCACTCAGATTGAGATAGAAACTCCAGTTCTAAGCAGTCTGATGTTTTTAAGGGGTATGTTCTCATAGCTGGAAAAACGCGAGGAGGGGGGAAAAAAAACCAAAACCACCCTGGAGCCAATGGATGTTGCAATTCTCCAGTGCTTCTAGTAGTTTACAGATTGAAATGCCTCTGCCGAAGCATTTTTTACATTACCTTTTCATAAAATCAGCGTTTCCTCGAAAACTTGAGTAAACATTATTGTAAGTGATCGTTGCATCATATGGATGGACGTTTTCTTATTTACTTGTCTGTTAAATATTCTTGGCCTCGGGTTGTTTCTGGTATTTCCCCTGTTACAAAACAGGCTGTGGGAGGCATTTTTATTCATCATGTTCTTTCCTTTCAGATATCCATTATCAGTTTCTCTTAATGAGCCAAAGAGCATATTCATTTTTAGGAGGAACTTAAATTTGTAGTTTGACCCTTTAACAATCCTGGAGGTTATGGGCACTTGATGGGCTTTTGGAATATAGGTGAGGCTGGGTGGGGTAGAGTCCCAAGCCCACGGACCAAGAAAGAATTCTTGAGATGTCTTTGGTGCACAGTGGTAGCTTATTAATGCGCGGGGACAGGCCCTGTGGGCAGAAAGAGCTGCTGCCCCAGAGGTTGGGAAGGGTGGCTGATTGTGAGCTTTGGAATTGGGGAAGGTAAAGAAAAAGGGAGGTTTCAAAACTCTGATATGCTAAATGGAGGCTTTGCCATTGTCAAGTTAAGGTAGTTTTCCTGCTCCAGCAAGGCATTAACATTAAGATGGTTGGGAGATTCCTGGAAGAATGTCACACGTGTCCCACCCAGGTGTGGGGGGCGGGTTTTGGGGTGTCAGCTTCCGCTTTGTCCTCAGCTTGCCTTCTGTTCCCTCATCACACTGACCTTCCCCCCTCCTAGTTGAAAAGTTGCATATAACTTTTGACTCCCCCAAAACTTTACTAATAGTCCACAGTTGACCAGAAGCCTTACTGATAACATAGGCAATTACTACATATCTTATATGTTACATGTATTAGATACTGTGTTGGTACGATAAAGTAAGCTGGGGAAAAGAAAATAAATTTACAGCACTGTATTGAAAAAAAAAAATCCTCGTGTAAGTGGATCCATGTAGTTCAAACCGGTGTCCAAGGGTTGACTGTAGGAAGTAAGTAGCGTGTGGGGCAGGCACCTGGGTGGCGCAGTTGGTTAAGCGTCTGACTCTTGGTTTAGGCTCAGGTCGAGATCTAATGGGTCATTAGATCAAGCTGGCCTTGGGCTCTTTGCTCACCCTAAGTTGGCTTGAGTTTCTCTCCCCCTCTGCTCCTCCCTACCACGTGCTCACTCTTTTTCTTAAATTTCTGTAAAAAAAGAAAGCGTACAATAGATTAAGATTTATAAGGGTAGATAAGGCATTTGTTTTATTAACTGAATATGTAGATCTAGCATGGTGCCTTCATGTAGTAGATGCTCGACAAATGTTTATTGACTGAACTTAAGACGATGATCACAAAGAAGACGTCTGAATGGTTGTATATGCAGGAAGTGCTGCAGGCGGTAGTAGGAGACTAGCTAATGCTTATTGTGTAGCAGTTCGACACTGGATATTGGATGAGGAGTGGCTTATATGTTGTCTTCTGGGATTTGGGGATTGAAGGGAGTCTACTTCTAATGTTCACATTCTGGGGAGGAAGCAGGACTTAAAAAAGTTAGGTGGGCTTAAATCATGGAAACAAGGCAAATGTCCATCAGTTGTTGACTAGATGAACAAAATGCGGGATATCCATTCAATAAAATACCATTTAGCAGTGAAGCGGAAGGAAGTTCCGACAGTTGTCACAGCATGGATAGACCTCGAAACCACTGTGCTGAGTGAAAGTCAGTGACAGAAAGCCACATGTTGTATGATTTTATGATATGCAATGCCTGGAATAGGTGAATCCATAGAGATAGAACATAGATTAGTGGTTGTTTAGGGTTAAGGGAAGAGGAAAATGGATACAGTTTTTATTTCGGGGGAGGAAAGGGTCTAAAATTAGTTGTCACGGTTACATAACTTGGAATACACTGAAAACCATTGAATTGTAAACCTTTAAATGGGTGAATTGTATGGTATGTGTGGTATATTTAAATTATGGCATATTTTTAAATTAAAAAAATCAGGTGAGCTTTAGCATTATAGAAGGACCTTGGGGGTGGGGCGTCTGGGTGGCTCAGTAGGTTAAGCATCTGCCTTTAGCTCAGGTCATGATCCGTGGGTCCTGGGATCGAGTCCTGCATCAGGCTCCTTGCTAGGAGGGGAGCCTGCTTCTCTCTCTGCCTGCTGCTCCCTCTGCTTGTGCACGTGCTCACTGTCTTCTGATAAATAAACAAAATCTTAAAAAGAAGGAAAAGAAAAGGGAAGGTGAGGGTGACTGTATTAGTTTGCTGGAGCTCCCATAACAAAATACCGTGGACCGGTTGGCTTAAACCACAAGAAGTTATTGTCTCACATCTCTGTAGGCTAGAAGTGCAAGGTCAAGGGGCTGGCAGGTGTGGTTTCTCTTTGGCTTGCAAAAGGCCTGGTTTTTCCCTGTGACCTCACATGGCCTTTGCTTTGTGTGTGTGCATCCCTGGTGTCTCATTGTGTGGCTCAACTTCCTTTTTTTCTAGAAGGCCTATCAGATTGGTTGGGGCCACCCTGATGGCCTTATTTTCACTTAATCACCTTTTTAAAGGCCCTCCCTCCAAATATAGTTACATTCTGAGGTACTGGGCATCAGAATTCCAGCGTATGAATTTTAGGGGGGGGAGGACACACGGTTTAGCCTATTACAGTGGTTACCAGGTTGAGGTGAGGACCCATGTGAATGGAGATGCAGGGAAAAGGGGGAATGGGCCTGTGACCTGGCAGATCTTTCTAGGGCCAAAGGATTGACAGCAGTGACAGGTGCGTAGACTTGTGGAGTTGGGCCAGTTGAGGGGGCCTGGGTGCCACGGTCAGCAGTGTGGATGTGGATCTTCAGGCAGTGGGGGGCCAGCAGGGGGAGGATGAATCGAGAAGACATAGTAAAAACATATTTGAGAAAAATCCGTACTGCTGTGCTGTGCAGAGAAGAGTCTGGAAGGAGGGAGATACGGTATGAGACGATGAGGCAAACATAGGAAAGGTACAAGGATTGAGGCCTTGTAAAGGCAAGATTCAGAACTGAGGAGTCTGAGTTGACTTCAGAGTTTTGAAACTTGACATTTGCAAACAGTAATGTGAATTAGGGAAATGTAGGCAAATGAAGATTTAGATCCAGTTGTCATTTGCTCAATGTCCTGTCTGTATTTTAAAGGAAAGATGTAATAGTGTACATAGTTTTCTTCCAAGCTGAATCTTTGCAGTCAATTATTAACTTTCTCTATTGAAAAAAGTCTTTTATTGTACAGCAACTTAAGATTGTCTTAAGAGTTTTCAGGAGCCCAACCCTAGGGGTGGGATGGAGACCAGTGTATTTTTTAATCACGTGCATTAGTTAATGTGGTACGGTTAGGTAGATTTTACAGCTGGTTCCTGACAAGGCATGGTTAGGATTCCCAGTGTTTTTTATCTTACCTTGTTTATGACCATCAGAGCACGGGTATGCTCTTGGTTTGGGTAGATTTTGCTTATAGGTAATTGGAGTTCGAGCTGTTGAGTTTCATACATATTTCATTTTGACTTTTAATCCTTTAAAACCCTTAAAGTGCATCTAGCACTGAGAGCATTTATCTTCCAGATGCTTGTCAGAGTACAGAGCCTTGAATGGCCGGCTCTCCAGCTAATTTAGAGTTCCCCGAGATGTGGAACAGTGTGTAATAGATCCTGCTTGTTTTGTCAGAAGGGAGAATATGAGATGAGATTTTCATATTTCTCTCTGCAGAAAGAAACTCTGGAAGCGTTCCCAAGAAACCTGGCAATAGTGGTCTCCTGTGGCGGTTTGTGTGTGGGTGGCATGGGTGGGGGCTGGTGGGGTGGGCGTCAGGGTGAGAGAGGGGTGTTTTTACAGTGAGTCAGCTAATATATATTTTGTGAACTATATGAATAAGAAAACAATTTCATTATCTAAAAATGTTATGGAAAAACTCGAGTCCTTGGTTTTTAGTTTTCAGGGTGTTTTTGTTTCGGCCACATACAGGATAGGGTCCCCCGCCTGATGTTTTAAGTATAAGCAGACTATCTACAATTTTGCTTATTGACTTTACTCATCTCTCTCTCTCTCTCTTTTAAAAAGATTCTACTTATTTGACAGAGCAAGAGAGCACAAGCAGAGGGAGCAGTAGAGGGAGAGGAAGAAGTAGGCTCCCCTCTCAGCTGGGAGCCAGATGTGGGGCTTGCTCCAGGACCTTGGGACCAGGACCTGAGCTGAAGGCAGACACTTAACCATCTTAAGCCACCCACGTGCCTTGACTTTACTCATTTCTAATCAAAAAGGCACTTTTGAGTCTAAGGGAATTCGAGGAATAACCTTCATTCTATGTTTTGGGAAAAAAAAGTATATTATTAATATATAGTACTAAGAACTTAAAAATTTAGCATCAGGAAATCATTATGTCCCATAACGTCCTTCCTTTTCTATAAAAGCCTCTGTTTCCAGCTCAGTAGATTTCTCAGCTTCTTGCCAAAGGAATTTTATTCTGTAATGTTTCTGTGCCTTTCAGTCCAAGCTGATGTTTCTGCAAGTATAATTCCTTTAAAAATGTTGTGGATGCCCTATGAATCGCATTGGAGATCCCATTATTAGACAAAAGCCACACCCACAGATCTGCTGGAGAGAGAGAAGCCGATCTTTACACTGTGTTACCCTTGGGTGTTCACCCGACCACTCCCTTAATTCTCAGGAGCCTTGTTTGCTTGGGTGGCTCCCCAGGGTTGTGTGGGGGTTCTTATTCGTTTTGTTTTGTTTTTGAGTAAAAAAAGACTATGGATGGTACATTCAACACTGCATGGATACCTCCTGTTTCATTAGGTACATTTTGACTTTTCACATGACCATAGGCAACAGCGTTGCTAAATTTTCTGTCACTTAGTAACCAGGATTCCTTTATCCCAACCTCTGACCTTTGCACACTGGACACCGTCCCTCCCAGGTTCTGGAAAGACCCTGACAGCTTTCCTAACACTGTGGTCCTTTCAGCCTCCCTCTGCGGCCACCTTCCAAAGCCACTCTCACATGTTAGGTTATGACAGCCACACATCAATTGCTGTTGCCATAATCTGTATGATTTATTTGTTGTCGCAGGATGAATTAGTCCCAAACTCGGTAGCTTTCAACTGTGCACATCGTCCTTTCACAGGCCGAGCAGCTCAGCGGACTCGAGAGTGCTCAGCTGGGGGGCAGGCTGTGGCTTTACGGTGACCACGGCCAGAATCATCTGGAGGCTTGAGTGGGGCTGGCATTCCTGCTGCTACCTGTGCCTGGGAAGTTAGCACTAGTTGGCAGGAAGCCTCGGGTTCTCACCCCGTGGACCCGTCTGTGGACTGCTTGAATGTCTCAGTGGTGTGGCAGCTAGCTTTCCTCAGAAGGTGAGATCCCAGAGAGGCGAAAACTTCGGTGTATTTTATGAGCTAATCTCAGAAGTCACAGTTTGTCATTCCCGAGATGTCCCATTGGTTATGGATCAGCCGTCCTTACCATGGGACGTGACCACACGAGGGTGTGAGTTCACCTCCTCCTCAGGGAGGCCTTGAGCTGGTGATGTCAGCCTGGAGACTTGACACCATTTCTGTGAGGTCCAGTGATTCATGTCAACTGACTGTGAGAATGAATGTCTTGCTTTATACACAGGTCTAGTTTCTGCCCTGTTACTTCCAAGCCTGCAGCTCTTATGGATGGATGCCATGTGAAAGAATCCTATGAGCATCAATATTGCATTTTTAATAGGTGCAGAGGGGCATCTTGCTTATTATATTACTTGGTGTGTGTTGTAGAATTTCCTAGAGTAATGGTTTTTCTCCAGCAATTGGCGTAAGCAAAAGCTTGGTTTCTGTTGTTTGGCTGTGAGGACACTAGAAGTGGTATTATTCAGACATGGCAGTGATCTTGATCCTTCTAACTTACGTGTTTCTATTATTACTTGATATCTTACTGTGAGCCATTTCAATTTACTCGTGGGCATAAAAACCAGATAGTCTTCAATGCAACGCGTATTTCTTGCTCTCCACTCATTTGCTGGCCCGTGTTCCAGGGGCTTGTGGATACGAGGTGTGCAAGCACAGGAGGCCCCGGTGTCCTCTGGCTCACAGTCCAGGAGGAAGAAACACAGCTTCCTTCACTCTAGAAGGGTGCGACCTCGGAGGAAGCCCAGTTCACATCGTGCTTTCTTCCCCATTCAGGTTTTATTTCCTAATTCTGTAGTTTGCGCCTAGAAAGCAATGATGGGAGAAAATGTAACTAATAGGAGTTGCTGATTTTGGAGAAGAATTTGGGAAGTAGCTTCTTGGGTGGCAGATGATGTTTTTTATGTGCTGTTTGACATCATACGACAGAACAATGACACCGAATCTTTGCAGGTCCCAATTTGGAATGGTTTGGGATGCGTTTCAAGCAGGTAACGGGAGACTATTCGTTGAGAAGAAGAGCTCCCACGGAGAGTTATTAGCCTTTGAGGAAGACCGGAAAACCTGTGGGATTTGTGCCTTCTTCCTGGCCAGTGACTCTGTTCGAGCTCTTAGGACCACCTGCCCTTCCTCTTCCCCCTCTGAGGCTGTGTTACCCTTGGCGGTCATGGACCACGGCTCTCGAGCAGTTTGGTTGAAACCGTATGTGACTAGTTGAGGGGCCCAGCAGAAGTACTGCTTAAGTGCAGATGACGGTGGGCGTGGGGGACCCAGAAGTCCTTGTCACTGGGTCACAAAGACTGAGTACAGCTGGCGCTACCTCTTCCTTTTCTTTGGCACATGAACTCCTGTGAACTTCGGTTGGTTCCTTCCATTTTCATGGGGGAGTAAACTTTTCCCATCCTGGTGGTGATATCCAGATAGTGCCTGTGACTCATTGCGTTTGCGATTTCCAACTTTGTTTCTTGTTGGTTCTGCAGAATCTTTTCTATAGAGGCATGTTGTTTAAAAGAAACCAACCACCTAACGGACACTGATCCCTAGACTCTTGCAGCTCAGATGAGAGCCTGAAGACCTTGCAGCCCAGCATCTGGGCGGCTGACCCCACCCCCAAGTGATTATCCCAGTACATCCAACGCTTGCCTTTCCCTGCCCACTGGGAACTTGGAGCGCCTTATTCCGCCCTCGGAAGGCCACTGGGGGTGACAAAGGTCTTCCTTGTTTTGAGAATGTTCTGGGCTGAATTTGAGAATGTTTCCCCCCTTGAAGCCCTAGTTCTCAGTTCCTCTGAATGTAACTATATTTGGAGATAGGGGTGAGTAAGTTAAAAGGAGACCATTAGGGTGGGTCCTAATCCAATCTGAAGGGTATTCTTAGAGGGAGAGACAGTGAGAAGATTCTCGGAGGAAAGGTCCCAGGAGGGTACAGCAAGGAGGTGACTTTTCTGTAGGCCCAAGAGAAATCACTTCTGCACACACCTCTTGGACTTCTAGCCTCTAGAACAATGAGGAATAAATTCCTGTTTGGGTCCACCCAGTCTGTGGCATTTTGTTACAGTAGCCCTAGGAGAATGATACAGGGGCGGATCAGTTCCCTGAAAGCTTTATACCTTGACCTTTAATCATCGTATGAGCCAAAAGAGAGCCAGGTTGAGCCTTTTAAGGGCCTTCCTGCTCCCCATACGGTTCTCCCCACTGGCACTTGGGCCCTTTACCATCCTCCCTGCTCTCCACCGACTGGGGACCTGTCTGTGTGGATCTTTCTTCAAGTGTGATGGTCAGTACTTGGCACAACGAGGGAAGGTTCTAGAGCCTCTCAGTGCCTCAGGGTAGATAGAGCTTAGGCCTTGGAGTTCTTTAGATTTTTGAGTTCTTTTGTACTTCTTTGCCCTCCGTTGCTCATTCATAAATTGAAGATAACGTGAAATGAGAGAGAGAGAGAGAGAGAGAGTGTGTGTGTGTGTGTGTGTGACCTGATGGGGGCCGGTGGGTGCCCAGTGCTCAGTGAGACCCATAGACAGCTGTTCTGCTCATTGGCTCGCTCTGTACCAGATACTGATGCTTAGGGCCTGACAGCGATTTATTCTCTAATCTTCACTCCGGCAGGACCGTAGCTGGTAGACTTATCCCCGTTTTATAAATGAGGCATTTGAGTGTCAGAGAGATGATGTCGCTGCCCACGCTTGTGCAGCTAATAAAAGGAGGAGCCGGGTTTCTGTCTGCCTGGAGGCCCCCAGGAGCTGCTTCCCTCGCTGCCGTGCTGTCTTCCACAAGCAGAATGTGGCCGGAGACTGGGTCTTCACGTCAACAAGCATGGAATATTGTCACGCGTGTTGCCTGAGACCACAGACGCGCCTTTGGCGACCACATGGGACTGTGGGCTTATTGCCCTCTGCGGAGACTCCGGCCCCCACATGCCCCAGGACCCGCGTTGCTGCCCCCGCACCCCCGTGTGTTGGCTTCAGTTAAGTGTCCTCCCTGGGGCTTGTGATTCTGTCCTTCCGCGTGTCAGGTGTTTCTGTTCCTCTATGTTTGCTCCAAGTCAGAGATGTGGGTCAAGGGGGGGACAGCGTGGGGCAGGGGTCCGGGCAGGTGCTGTGACTTGCCACCAGCAGCCGCCTTTCAGGTGAGATCTTAATCCGGACACTATCAGGAGGGTGTGGGCAACAAAGGAGAGAAAATGTGAGTGCACCAACGTGAGGTTTTGCAGGTCTGATGGCGGACGGCCCTGCCCCTCCCAGCTGGGTCCCATCGCTGTGTGGAGAGGTGGGGGGCTTGGGGCGGGGGGATCGTGTGTACAGCACAGCAAAGACTGCCGAGCATCTCCTGTTTGCATTTGGGAGCAGAGCTGGGTCTGGTGGGCGCCCTGAGGCCTGGGCCCCAGAGGGCATAGTGGTGCTGGACAGACAGATCCAGAATGAAGCAGACGCCGCGCTGACCGCAGAGCCCGACGCAGGGAGGATTTCACCACCCTGAGATCATGACCTGGGCTGACACCGACAGCCCCCACCCCCAGGTGCCCCTAAAAGCAATAGCACTTCAGATACATGCCGTACAGATTGCCAGAATTTCCATTTATGTGGAATTTAAGAGTTCAGATTAAAAAAAAAAACAAAAAGTCCTCTCCCTGGTATCAAAGGAAAAAGATCTATTCCCTCTTTTGAATGGTGTTTCAGAAATATGTTCAGATTCGAGTTTTTGGCGTTTTTTAAGATTTATTTCAGAGAGAGAGAGAGAGAGAGAATCCGAGCAGGAGGGACAGAATCTCAAGGAGACTCGCGCCGAGTGTGGAACCCTGAGATCACGACCTTAACTGACTGAGCCACCCCAGGCGCCCCGTTCAGATTTGGTTTTAAGGTACAAGGTGTGTGTGGGGGGGTTATATTATGAATGTCACTTAGGCAAAAGGATTTCTGTGCGATGGAGAGGGGAGTAGTTTCCTTTATAGGTTGTAAGCTTTTGGGCGCACAGGTTTTGCTGAATATAGTGGTTGGATTTTTTGATAGTGTCTAGCACGGTGCTTTCATTCAGGAGTTTTTCAACTAGTATTTGTTACAGGGTGATCTTGAATAATAGCAAGATGTTTGGGGAGAAATGTCTAAGACGTTGAACACTGACTCCTACTCTGCTTTCCCATCTATCGGAGTTGGTTAGTAATAACATCCTGATTATCCTTGTCCCTTAGATTAACTGGTATTGTAGCCTAGCAAGCAAGTAGTTATCTCCAGGGTGGGGGGGGGTGGACCCTACTCCCCCACCCCAAATATGAAGGTGGCCAGTGGCCACGCTCAAGCCACTGCCGTGTGTGCGTTTTCCTTTGTCAGGTCGGCCGTTCACCTGAAGAAAGCAGTGGTCCTGTGAAGCAGCGGTCCTTCCCTGCTTTGGAATGTGCCTTCATGCAGTCCCCTGACGCAGAGGCCAAGCCTGTGTAACTCACGTGGGAGGGGAATTCTGTCCCCTCTTGAAACATCACAAACATTTTGACACTCTGGAAATTAAATTTTGTAGATGAGGCATATGAGATACATAACCTAAACTAGGTTGCAATTAGAGAAATCCAGTCGTAATAATAAATTATTATAAATGAGAGCCCCACCTGATGACGGAGAAGGACCCACAGCCCCAACCCAGGAGGCTTCCAGAGCCGTCAAGGTGGGACCGTGGGGGCGTTTCCTGAAGCCCGACTCCCTCCTCTCCTCCTTCCCCCACGCAGCCACAGGCGGGGACGTCGGTGGCACAGATGGAGCCTGAGCCTCCTCTCTCCACTTCCTGGAGCCTCCTTCCCTAGTCCAGCTTCCAAGGTCCTTCTCGCCTGCACGCCCCCCTCGGAGCCCCTCTGTCTGCCCCGGGCTCACTGAGCTCCTCCCACGGGGCCCGGTAGCCTGTGCGCCCCACGCCCTCCAGCCCTGCCTTCTGCCTGGGCTGCCCCCCTCCTCCCTTGCTTTCCCGATGGGCTTCTGCTCACCCTTGGTCGCCCTTCAGGTCCGTCTTTGCTATCCCCTCTCCGTGGACTCCCCCTCCGCAGAGTGGACTTCCTTGTGGTGAGTGGAGTGCCTGTGGAAGGGATCACGTGGCGGAAGGCCAGGCTGGACAGAGTGGGATCTCGGGGGCCCCGGAAACGTGGTGGCAGGGGTGCAGCCTTGCAGAGACCCTTCCTCGCCTTTGAAGATGGCGGAGTCTGTGGAAGAGGCGCGTAGGCTTGTCCAGCTTCCTGCCTGTACCTCCGGTGCGCACCTAGAAAGAGCGCCTGCGGGAAGAACACGGAGAAGGGCTTCCCTTGTTCCTGGCCTAGAAGCAGGGGCTCGGTGCTCGTGTTTTCTCCGGGTGTCCCTGGGCTTCCCCGACCGCTGTGTGGGCAGATGAGAAGGGGCTGCGTGTGTCGCTAGGGTTCCAGATGCCCAAGGAGTGTGTGTTTACGTAGATTGTCACATTTTTCTAGATGTTTACAAGTTGGGATGTTGTTAGGAGGTGATCACGACTCCTCCTCTTCCTTCCTTCCCACTGCGGCGTTGCCAAGCTCCGTTCCCCTCTCCTGAGAGGCCGGTTGTCCCCGGGGATTTCTTGAGCCCGTGCTGGTGTCCCGGGGCCGTGGACTGGGCTCGAGGGCCACTCCTCTCAGCTGGTTCTGACTTAGCAGCCTGGCTGCTAAGGGCTTGCTGGGGAAGGTCTGCAGGCTGCGGGGGGTGGGTAGGGTCTCCCGCTCACACCTGCCGACTCCCCGTCTTGCACACCTGTGCTCCCACAGAGGCCAGCGCAGGCCGGGGCCCTGCTGCCTGGGCGGGAGGGAGGATCTGCCCCTTACGGCCGGGCTGTGCTGTGGGCCAGCCCGAGGTCTCAGCCGGCCTTGTGGGGCAGGCTGGACTTTGAAAAGTGAAAGGATGGACCCATCCTTCGGGCTCCTCATCCTTTGTGAGTAGCTAAGCACAGGCATGGCTCCGAAGGCCAGGGAGTGACAGTGTCCCCCAGGAAACGGGTGACAGGGCAGCGGGCCGAGAGCAGGCCTGGGCAGATGTGTGGGGCTGGGCTGGCAGAGGCCTCCCAGGGCTCACTCTGGCCTGAACACAGAAGGGACAAGCCTGGGGAGGGACTCTGTGGTGCTGGGTCAGCCAGTGCCTACCTCCCAGAATCACCTGGAATCCTCACCTTCCTGGGCTTTGAGACCCTGGGGCTTGACATCCTCAGGGTCTGACCTCTCTGCACTTTCCCTGCAACTGTGTCCATAGTTTCTTCTGTTTCTTAGGAGCATTTGTTCACATTGAACTGAAACAAGGTGTGCCTTGTACTTTAAATTCTGCCTGCAAGGGGTGCCTGGGTGGCTCAGTCCGTTAAGCATCTGATTCTTGATTTCGGCTCAGGTCATGATCTCAGGGTCGTGGGATCGAGCCCCGTGCCAGGCTCCACACTTAAACAGCGTGGAGTCTGCTTAAGATTCTCTCTCTCTCTCTTTTTGCAAACCCCCCTCCCCCCTCCCCCAGCATGTGTGCTCTCTCTCTCTCTCTCAAAAAGAAAAATTCTTCCTGAAAGCTTTGATTTACATGATCTAGAGTTTTAGGCTTTAGGTTTTGGGAATTTCCATTTGGCATTTGCATTTTGGAGCTGCATTGCCTTTTCCCCATGGGGATCCCTCGGCAGACTCTAACGTTGGGTGTTGTATTCGCCTGCAAGGATACTTCAGAGGCCACAGCTGCGTCTCTGAAAACAGGGAGAATTACTTGTGAATCCTGCACCAGGGGGCTTCGATGCTCAGCCATTCCGTGGTCGTGCTTAACCAGATGCACCCCTGCCCCCGGGGGAGTCTAGAATGCATGCTGCAGTTTTTATTTAAGACCAGGAGCGCCAGCAAACTCAGAAACCAGGCCTGTGCTCTCACTTGCTGTGATGGGTTTTTCCTTTACGGTGGAAAAATACAATTGATCGGTCCTGGAGGCCCATAAATCATGGAGCGTGATGTGTTGGGACACGGATTCTTCTCAGCCTTGAGAAGTCATTATCAGTGTTGTACAGTGACACGAGGAGGCAAAGCAGGTGGCAATTAGAAGTTTGAGATTTCTCTCTGCTGTAGAGTTCATAATAGCCATTTAAGGTTCTAATCTTCAGGTCAGTGCTTCATAAAATTTCAAATCAAGCATGACATCTCTAGAGGCAAACCATTTAGAATTCTTCCTTAAGATACCCCCCCCCCCAAAAAAAAACCTCAAAAAAACGAATACACGAAGACTGTTCTGTTTCCAAGACTTATGACAAGCTCTGTGGCTTTCATTCGAATGGGAAAGAAACGCGGCCATTGTAAGCTGCTGTCAGGGAGAGTATTTTAGTGCCAGCTCTGCGTTAAGTGCTATTTAGAACTTGGAGAAGCTGGCGGATCCTCTCCCGGCCAGTTTGCGGCTGGCAAGCAGGTGGTTTACGCAGGGACCATTCCAAGTGGGAGAAGCATGCCAGTCCCACGGTGGGTGAGCCCTGAACCCAGAGCAGGCTCGGGGAGTGGTGGGATTAATGCTATACCAGACGGGTGAAGGTCATCAGAAGCAAAAGATCAGAGCCTCATGCTTTATCCGCTGCTGTTTGCAGCCCCAGGGCCGGAATTCTCTGATCTTTATCTGGACTCTGATGTGTTATCTGAAGTTTTAGTTGAGGAGGACCCTGGCTTCGGAAGGAAGGAACGGACATGCGCAGATGGTGAGAGCAAGAGATGAGCCCTCTCCGATCTGGGGGACGTAGTTGCAAGCCGGAGGGGTTTCCAGGAAGCATTTAGAAGCAGGAAACAACGGCTGTCCTGGTGATTGGCTCACCACCCCCTCACCCCCCGTACCCCCTCCATGCCTTAGTTTTACCCAGAAAATGGTCCTGGAATCACTGGGAGGAGTCAGGCAAAGGCAGAGTGCAGAGCTGCGAGAAGGGGGAGGAGGGCTGGGTGTGCAGGGAAGAGGGGCGCACTCATGGGCCCAGCGGTACGGGGGGTGGGGGGGGAGTGCCAGCAGCCAGGGACAGGCGTCGGGGTTGGACAGGGTCACTGCATCCTGCAGGTGTGAGAAGGGTGGACGCAGTGGCCACACGCGTGTTGCTTCCAGGATGCCGGATGCCACTCTGGGTCTCCCTTCAGGCCCCTGTTGCCTGATGCGGCGCGGACTCCTGGGCCTGTAAGAGCTGGAGATGCTTCTGGGGCCATGTCCCCCCCGCCCCATCCCTTCTTCATGTTGTTTTTCCTCCGTTTCCCAAATCTGCTCCGCCTCAGGCCGTTTCATCACGGGGTACGTGGAATATAGGCACAGAAGCCTTGTCCTGATGGCTCGGAGCAGGATCCTCAGCTGTCCTGTGTCTCTTACCCCTCCCTGGCCTTGTGTCTTTTGGGGAGCTAGAGCTGTTCACGCAAACCCACACCCCCTCTCACTCATTTCTGGAGCCCCCCCAAAGGAAACGAATACCTTTATTCTAGATTCCTTCTCCAGTCCACTCAGGCTGCTATCGCAGAAGTGCCACAGACTGGGTGGCTTGTAAACAACGGAAGTTTATTTCTCACCGTTTGAGCTGGGGACCCAAGATCAAGGTGCCGGCGGATTCTGTATCCGGTGAGGACTTGCGTTGTGGTCCAGAGGCCACTGGCTTCTCGCTGGGTCCTCAGCTGGGACAGGCGAACTCTCCGGGATCCCTTCGGTAAGGCATAATCCCATTCAGGAGGGCTCCACCCTCAGGACCCCCTCCCAGAGGCATCGGGAATGAGATTTTCACGTGAATTTCAGGGAGGAGCAAAGGTTGGGCGGATGGCATTCCCTGTGGGGGCACAGAGGAGATAGGGTTCACAGCCATTGTGCTGTACTTACTAGACTCAAAAACTTGCCAGCTTCCTCTCATTCCTGAGCCTCTGCGTCCCCACACGTGGAAGAGAATTGGTGATACCTGCCCGCCTCACCGCGTCTGGTGGTAAATGCCAAACCACCGCGCGAGCAGGTGTCCTCGGTCCGCACTGGGTCACTCTGGTTACATGAGCTGCCCTGACGACTTCTGCTTCCCAGCCTGGATTCTGGTTGCGGTGCAAGAGAGGTGATGTTCCATTTCTCTTGCTTGATATTCTGCCTGCCATAGAAAATAATCTGAGATGGCTGAGAATGAAAGTACAGGCCCAATGAAATGAGAGTAGTTGATGGACTTAGGAAGGAAGGGATATAAAATGGATTTGAGGTGGCTAGGGGTCTTCCGGCAGCTAGGACAGAGAGCGCGGCTGGCTGGGGCGATGTTCTCAAGCTAGTGGGAGGAAGGCTGGAAGGACCCCTCTTGCGGGCTGCTGACGGTTCCTGGGAATCGTCTTTGACCAGCCTGCAGCTGGGGGTGGGGGTGGGGCACATTGCTGGGCTGGCAGCGTCCCTCAGGCTCTTAGCATCCTGGTTGATTCTGAAACTCCTCTTGGAAAGCTGAGGATTCTTTTGTTAGACGGTAGCTTTCCAAAGCTAGTTCTCCTGCTGCGGGCTAGAGTGATGAGTGAGTATAATGTGCGTTATCTGGCCCTTGCTTGCGAGAGGTGGTTGGTCAAGGGACTTGGACATGGTGATACTGTCGAACACACTCCAGAAGGTCTTTCCACGTTAGCCCATTATCCTAAACTCAGGCTTTACGGGGAGGACTAAAACACACTTGGGAACTCTTCCCACGCTAGGAACGTTGCCTGGAACGCCAGTCCTGGATACGTCTCTGTCCGGGCCCATTGCAGCTCGTCTGAAATATTCCGAATCTCTCTTCTGGGAGCTGACTCTTCTCCCTGATGGGGGGAAAGGCTTAGAACAAAAAGTTTTTTGGCTGGCCCTTGAACCCTCCCACCTTGCTAATAGGGGAGTTGATCGAAGTGGGTGTTGGAGGAGGAAGCAGTTATCAGGGTGCAATAAAAGATATAATTGACTTAAGATCTAGGAAGTTTATAGCTTCAAAAAATGCCCGCCACAATGCACCTGTTACTCTCTCAGCTTAAATAGCAATTTTCAACGGGATAGAGCCAACCAGGAGGAGGACGAATATTAAGGAGCCTTGGATAGGTGCAACCAAACGTCTCTGGTTGAAGAAGGAGCACGCCTTCTGGGCTTGTCCCGCGCGACCCAGCTGTGTTTCCCTCCCAGCGTTGTCCTCCTTAGGGTCTGTGAATGGCTGAACTTAGAGCAAGGCTTTTGCAGTCTGTGCTTTGTGAATAGGGTTTTTGTTCTGTTGGCTTAATTTGCATTTGGCTTCTGAGGTGCCTGGTCATGGAAAGAGCCAGTGCTTTGTTTTGGGTAATGAGGGCCGAGGTTTCAAATCAGCGTTTCTCCCCGGTCTACCCGGTGTCAAGTGTCATTTGAGTAACAAGTGCCTGGGTTGCTCATCGCTCGGAGGTCCGGTGGGCTTCCCTTTACAAGTTAGATTTCCGCAGACCCGCACGTCAGTAGATTGCCGGGTGATATCACGGAAGAGGAAACTTGTATTCACAAAGGGAAATTCTCTCCCTATGACACGCATTTTTATTCTAGGACCGATGCCTTTTTAAGCCCCTTCCGATGCTTGTTTCTGCTCTTGTCAGTCACTTCATCGCAAGGGTCAGCGGTAAACCAAGGGAAAGGGAGGGGCCGGGGTGGGAGACTGTCTTCCTGTTGAATGGGATCATGTCGGGTGCTTCTTGGAAAGGGGGTGAATTATTCATGATGAAATGAATGAGGGCATTCTTTTAAATTGGTGTAGAAGCAAACGGTTAACCCATTTATGAAGCCGCTATTGTCGATCAGGAGGCATCAGAGCCTGTGGGACGTGCTCCTTGGTTGTTGTTGTTGTTTTTTTATAAATGTATCTACTTAACTACCTCCAAGCCTAATTTTCTTTTCTGCTTTTCTTTCTCTAAACATTTTTTCCAGGCTTCTGCTAATTCTTGTTGAAGTAAGGTTGGGAATACGGTTCCCTTTCTCCGCCTCCTCGCCTGTCATCACTGTAGCGGGCCCGATGGCTTTCCTGTCGTGTGTGGGGCCGTCTTCATGGCAGGGGAGGGCTGAGCACTTGGAGAACCGTGGCCCGTGGCTTTCCAGAGGCCTCGGTCCTGGGAAGCCTGACTTAAAAAAAAATCCAACCAGTGTAACAGTTCACCCACCCGAAACTTATTTTGTCACCCAGTCAGAACCCGGAAAGGGAACAAAATTGTCTCCTGAATATAGAACCAAATTCTGTACGGTAGACATCCTGCACTTTTCTTTCAGAGAAGTCTCTCTCGGGACCCTCCCTTAGGACCAATTTTGACATCATTTTGTTTTCCTTTTTGGAATATGAAATGCAAAATAAGAAGTCACGAAAAATACTGAAGGTTTTGATCCCGTGGCAGCTCCTGTCTCCGAGAAGCTCAGCCTGTGTTCGTACGCTTGAAACCGGCTCTTGATTCGGTGTGTGAGAGCACGGGGAGTGAGAAAAGGTGACGAGGCTGCTGCATGGGGAGAGGACTGTCCTGACTCGTCACGCAGTGGGTGCTCAGCGAGTGCGTTCCCTGAACACGCTGGCTGGAATGGAGGGAGGCACTGTGCCTTCAGGTTTATTTCTCCATGGAGCAATGGTGTCGCTCGCTGACTTGTCGCAGAGCTACTTATTTTCAAGCTGCATACTGTCTTTAGTAACATATGTGTTGCGCTTATATATCTTTATGTTACTCCGTGCCCACATACACAGGCAGTCTTCACTTGGATAAGTTCTGATGTGCATGACTCACAGTGATCACCCTTTAAAAATTACCAGTCGCCCAACAATACAGTTCAAATTTCAATTATCCCACCGCGTTAACTGGAATTGCAGAAGGTACACACACTTTGCTGCTAGGGTGTGTCCGTGAATCACTACGTGTGTCACCATGGGCATCGTGATCGGGAACCAGTCGCACCCCTTTGTTCAAGGTCTGTCGGTGATTGGCTCCTGCACCTGTCACTCCTTTCATGGTCAGGCAGCAAAGCCGGTAGTTAGGGTGCCTTCTTGTCTCTCAGCAGTACGCCAATACGACATTTTAGAAAAGTAGCAAAAATTGGGAAGGAATTGGCCAAAAAAGGTGAAAGTGCATTAAGGAAGTTCAGAATGCTGGAAGTGACATTCACAACCTACATGGAGTTGCAGAAGGAATGGCTTTGCATTTCTTCCCTGGGAACGTTGCTGTTCCAGCTTTTGGAGGGACTAGGAGTGCAGCCTGGGGAGCGTGAGGAAGGTGAACTATCCATGTAAACAAACAGGGAAGGGAACATGTAAACGAACATGGAAATGGACATGTAAAGGAACACGGTTGTGAAGGAGAGAAGAAAGATAGGCCAGAGAACACGAAGCTGGCAAAACACTAAAACAACAAACTTCATATTGAAGGAACTCTCAGATTATTTCCCAACATAGAAAGTGCAAAAGATAAAATCTGTGTGTATTCTGTCTTAGGAAGGCCTGTGGCCTGTGGCGCAACAGTGTTCGTGATCGCCGAAAGGTGGTGACAACCCAGGTGTCCATCAGTGGATGATGGCGTAAACGGAGGGAGGGGGGCGCTGACTGCTTCATGGGTTCAGGGTTTCCTTTTGGGGTGCTGGAAATCTCTCTGAACTAGACAGAGGTGGTGGTTACACAGCATGTGAATATGCTAAATTCCTCTGAATTCTTCACTTTGAATTTAAATTGTTCACTTTTGCCTAAACCCATAAAAATCGTAGAAGAGAGCACAGGTAGTAATTTCTCTGACATTGGACACAGCAGCATTTTTCTAGTCTCCTGAGGCAAGGGGAGTAAAATAAAAAATAAGCCCCCAAAGTCCCCAAAATAATTGGGACTATGTCAAAATAAAAGGCTTCTGCAAGGCAAAGGAACTAATCAACAAAACTGAAAGGTAATCTAAATGGGAGAAAATCTTTGCAGATGACATGTCTGAATAAGGGTTAGTATCCAAAGTATATAAAGAACTTCTATAGCTCAATACCCAAAAAACAAATAATCCAATGAAAAAACAGGCAGAAGTCCAGGGACAGACATTTCTCCGTAAAAGACGTACAGATGGCCAACAGCCATATGAAAAGATGCACAACATCATTCATTATCAGGGACATGCAAATCAGAACCACAGTGAAGTCTCACCTCCCACCTGTCAGAATGGCTAAAATCAAAAACACAAGAAACAGCAGGTGTTGGTGAGGATGTGGAGAAAAAGGAACCCTCTTGCACTGTTTGGTGGGAATGCAAACCGGTGCAGCCACTGTAGACTGTGGAGTTTCCTCAATTACCTTATGGTCCAGTAGTCGCACTACTGGGTATTTACCCCACAAAAATGCAGAAACCCTAGTTCAAAGGGAGTACATGAGACACTGTGTCCATAACAACACTGTTTATGATAGCCAGATTATGGAAGCAGCCCAAGTGTCCATCAATAGATAAAGAAGAGTGGTATATACATATGACGGAATATTATTCAGCCCTGAAAAAGAATGAAATCTTGCCATTTGCAGCAACATGGATGGAGCTAGAGAGTTTAATGCTTAGCAAAGTAAGTCAGAGAAAGACAAAATACCATATGATTTTTACTCTCTGGAATTTAAGAAACAAAGGAAAAAGACCAAGAAACAGACTCTTAACTGTAGAAAACAAACACAGCTACCAGAGGAGAGGCAGGTGGAGGAAATAGGTGAAGGGGATTAAGGGACGCACTTGAGATGAACTCTGAGTAAGGTCCAGAATTGCTGAATCAGTATATTGTACTGAAGCTAATATTACATGGTATGTGAACTACACTGGAATTAAAATAAACATAAAAGTAAACATTTTAGTTTTTCTTACTATCTGGATTTCACCTCCGTTAAAAAGAGTGTAACAATTTGCCAAGGTAGAGAAAAGATGTTTTCTTTGTGCTTTAAGAAGAAGGCAAGCACTTTTAAAGTGTTGATAGGTTTTTTTTTTTTAATTTTATTTATTTATTTGAGAGCGAGAGAGAGAGAGCATGAGCAGGGTCAGGGGCAGAGGGAGAAGCTGGCTCTCTGGGCTCGATCCCGGCACTCCCGGATCATGACCTGAGCCGAAGGCAGGCAGACGCCCAACCGACTGAGCCACCCAGGCACCCCAGGTTTGTTTTGTTTGTTTTTTCAACAAAGAAATCAAACATTTCCATTTCTGGAGTTCTAAATGACATTGTACTTAAATATTAGCTTGACTTTTTTTCTTTTCCCAGTACATTTATAAAGTGACAGTTTTCAACGTTTGACAGACATTTAAGGGTCATGGGACAGTTGCAACTTTTCTTGTTGACAAGCAGAGCTTAGCACAGTTTCCGCTTCTGGGGGCACTTCTCTTGCCCCAGGCTGCCCCGAAGTATGTGTATCTCACCGTATATGTGGGTCTGTGCAGTTTTTGTCCTTTATAGCACATTGTTGTGGCACAGACCCTTCTCTCTGCCAGTGAGCATCCCGGATGCGTCTCCTATAGCGTGCGCGTTTTCACACGGTGCTTTGTGGCAGGAAAAAGTAGGAAAGCCAGCCCACGAGAAATCATCCAGTAGGGGTCCTAGGCGGTGCTTACAACGCACACTTTGCCCTTTCCAGGGCCAGCCTTCCAGAAGGTGTGGGTTTCAGGAACTGTCTTTGAAAAGGCAACCTGGGGACACCCAGCGAGAAGTGACTACAGCAGCTAGCGGAGCGAAGTCCATTTTGCCCTATAGAAGGAAAACCACTCTTGGGTTGGCTGTTTGATGTGTGTCCAGCCAAAAGGGCAGGCCTGCCTTTCCCTGGGGGCCTGACCCCAGGTATCATGCGGCCCTCAGCTAGGCGCAGCTCCTGGATGCAGGCGTTCTTGCTGCAGAGGCGGCCTGAGGCCCTTGGGACGCCGTCCAGATCAGCTTTCACACTGGGAGCCTGCGCCCAGAAAGGCAGATGAAATTTATTCTGGGGTCGTGGACGTTCCTTCGTGTGCCCACTGCTCAGCCTTGCCTGTAACGCCAGGTCAGGTTTTTAAAATCCTACCATAAGCCTAATTTTTCTGTAGGTGTTTAAGATAATTTTGCATCTATCACTGTGTGGAAAGATTTAAAAAAAAAAAAAAAACCCACAAAATCCCTAAAGATTGCTGCTCTTGGGGAGGCTACAGACCCCCACCGTTTTTAGTCTCTTGAGTGCCAGGCACTTGTGCGTTGAAGGGAGAGCAAGACGCAGACCCTGCACTCCGAGGTGGTGGAGTCCGGCACGGGGTCCCCGGGGCTGAGCTGGGCTGCCTGGCCAGGGGGCCCGTTCTTCAGCTTCTCAAACGAGCTGTGCTGAGGGACAAATCATCCGTAAAATGGGCGAATGGAGGGCCCTTCTTGATAGTGTTGTTATAAGGATTAAATAATTTAATGTATGTAAAGTGCTGAGAGCAGTGCCTAGCCAGTGGCAGTTTTTTTTTCTTAAAGATTATTTATTTTTAGAGGAAGGGAGGGATGGACGGAGGGAGAGCGGGAGAGTCCGGGGAGGGGCAGAGGGAGAAGGAGGGAGAGAATCTCAGGCAGACTCCCTTCCGAGCACAGACCCTGACCCTGAGATCATGACCTGAGCCAAAACCCAGAGTCCAGTGCGTGCCTCACCAAGCCTCCCAGATGCCCCAGGTGATAAGTTTTATTGAACAAAATTATTGTCCTAGAACTAAAGGGCATGATGATTTCTGATCCCATTTACTTCTCAGAACCATTGAGCAGAGTAAGTGGCGGCCCAGTTATTCTGCGTGGAGGGTCTTGATCGTGGGCAGAAGTCCCGCTGCCAGCAAGGGGCTGAGGCAGGGTCTGAGCTTGTCCCCAGACCCTTCGCTCTTGACTTTTTGACCAACATGGCAGGAGAAAGTGTTAGTCCACGCCGCCAAGGAGAGGATCGCAGCCTGGGGGTTAGACAAGTGATATTTATTTGTCACAGTTCTGAGGTTAAAAGTTTAGGATGAAGGTGTCAGGTTCTGAGACGCAGGGGCTTAGGACTTCAACATGTGAACTCGGGGAAACACGGTTCGGCCCGTAGCGGGCAGTGATTAGTAGGAAAACCAGAGGGATCGAAGACCTGTAATCGGGAATTGGAGTGAAGGTAGAGTCGGGCGTTGGAAGGGATGCAGCAGATGGTCGGTTGGTCTGGGTGATTTTCGAGTTTTCATTCCAGACATAGTTTTCCCAGGACGAAGAGGAACAGACTTCGTGTGACGAGCATCTCTAGAACACAGCGATCTGGAATGAGCAGAGCTCTTGTGGGGTCTGCGGGCGCCCTGGTTTGGATAAAGCTGGGTGAGTGCATGGGAGAGGTGAGCCTGAGAAATCTGGGTTTTGTTTGGCTAGGCCTTGGGGTCCTTTAATGAGCAAAGTCCTTATGGACGGACTGACATCTAGGGTCATAGTGCGATTCTTGTTGGAGAGAGAATTTGGGTCTCACGGTAGATTCCCAGAATTCCCTCAGGGTAGCTTCTGACTCCCCAAATTGTTTTGGTTTGTGGTTGTAGAGAAACAGATTATGTAAATCCTCTAAAATTAGATTTCTTAAATGTGCCTTAATTTTATTAACAAAAGTTATTTTAATCAGCAAATTGTGGAGTAGTCGAGATTAAATTTAGAGCCGAGACTGACTGGGTTTTCATCCCGGCTTTGTCGCTTGTACTAGCTTTTATCAGATGTACCATATGACATAAATTGGCAGAGGTTCAATTTTCTCAGCTGTGGCAAGTGGATAATTATACGTATCTCATTGAGTTGATGGAGAGCATGCATACAGTAATGTATGTGAAGGTTCTAGCACTGTGTCTTTCCCATGGTGAGCACTCATCTTGATGCTTGAAGGAGGATGTCACTAGGTAAATTAGGGGTCTTTTAAAAAAACTTTTTAATAGAAGAAAATAAGTAGCAATGGATTTTGGATTAATTCATTCATTCACCAATAAAAAAGTCTGAGCGCCAGCCAGTGGTTGAGTGCTAGGGATCAGAAAGAGGTAAGGCTCCTGCCCTTGGCGAGCTTCCCGGGGGTGGGCGGGGGGGGGAAGCAAGACCAGGAGGGTATGCTCAGTGTTGCTCCATGTGCTTACACTGCCGTGTAGGTGTTGAAGGGGGTGGTTTTTTTAGGAGAGAGGATTTTTGCAGGTGGTTTCACAGGGGAGCAAGCGCTAGCATTGAACTTTGAATTTCTGGGAGGGATTCATCACCCAGAGGAGTGGAAAATGTGTTTCCAACCAGGATCGGGACACGTGCAGGAGTCTGGAGGGCACAGGGCGTGGTTCGGGAACAGCCGTGCGGGGATGCGCGGAGGAAGACAAGACACGAAAGGGGGACAGACCTCCCCAGGCAGCGGGGAGCCGGTGAGGAGTTTTCAGGTAGGAGGCGACATGACGGTATTTGTGGTTGAGGAAGCCTCACCCGATGGCGGCGTGGAGGAGGATTTGGAGAGGAGGCAGGGTGGAGACCCCAGAAGAGTTTTAGAAAGATTCTCAGTGATCCAGATGAAAGCGTGGAGGAGGATTTGGAGAGGAGGCAGGGTGGAGACCCCAGAAGAGTTTTAGAAAGATTCTCAGTGATCCAGATGAAACTGAGAGCTTGAACTTGGGCTGCAGGTGCGGGAGGCTGGAGGAGAGGCCAGAGTCCAGAATTGTCGGAGTGGTTGCCGGCAGAATGGATGTGGCTGGGGCGGGGATGACTGGGTTTCTAGCTTGGGCGTCTGGGTGGGTAACGGCGCCCCTGATACGCACGCGGGGTGTGTGGGGAGCCGGAGCCGATGCTGGGACCTTAGATGGCATGAGCTGTCAGGGGACCGCACTTGTCTTCCTTTCCCTCCTCCGGGTCTGGAACCCTCTGCAGAAGAGAAGGCAGTGAATGCGACTGCCTCTCTCTTCAGAGGCTTGGCCCTGGCGAGTGGAGCTTGAGATTTGGTGTGTGGTAGCGGTTACGGCGGCTCACCCAGGGGCGGGCCTTTCTTCTTCAGGATAGACGTGGAATTCCTTCTCCCTGCCCCAGTGAGCTCAGACGTGCTGATGCGCCCACCTGTAGGTGAATTAGAAAGTGAGCACGAGAGACTCCCATTGATTTTGAACCAAGACAAGACTCACTGGCGCGCTCTTGGGTATGTTCCACAGGAGGGTGCAGCTGTGCGGGGGGCCGGGGTCCCCGAGGGAGGTCAGTGCCTGCCCAGACCCGACTCAGGTCCGTGGGGAGTGGCCCTGCGCTAGGGAAGAAACCTTTGCTTTAGGCTTCTAAGATGTGAGATGTCCGTGGTGGTTTTCTACCATCGCCTAGCCCCTCCTGACTCAAGTTGTATTACAAGAGGCTGCACCTTGCTGGTTCTCCTTTTCTAGACTATAAATCAGTACCTGTGTGTGTGTGAATGCACACGCAGATGGATCGATTCAGCTGCAAGTGGAAGCATTTCTCTGTCATCATTATACTTTCGCCCGTATTTTTAAATGAATTAATTGTCAGAAACTCACATGCTTTATGGGGACATCATTCACATGCCATACAGTTCACCCATGGAAAGTGTACAGTTCTGTGGCTTTAAGTAGATTCGCAGATTGGTGAATTCATGTCACCATAATTCTACAACATTTCCATTACCTTCCAAAGAAACCCCAGTCCCCAACCCTTCCATACACTCCCTCCCCAGCCACGGGCAACCTCTAATCTACTTTGTACAGATTTCCTCTTCTGGACCTTTCATATACATTGAGTCCTACAGTGCATGGTCCTTTGTGACCACCATCTTTCACTTGGCGGAATGTTTTCAGGGCTCATCCGTGTAGCTTGGACCAGTATTTCCTTCCTTTCGTTGTAAAGAATATTCCATGGTATGGAATACAGTGTCTTGCCAAAACCATATGGTTTCTAAAGATGGAAGCAGTGTTGGCTCTTCTAGCTCCATGGGTACCCTTTCATAAGCTGATGGACATTGGAGTTGTTTCCACTTTGACCGTCATGAATAATGCTGCTGTGAGCATCCATGTGTGTTCTTGTGTTGTCTCCTACAGGTTACTCTGAACATGTGTTCATTTTGCTTGGGTTTGTACTAGGAGCGGAATTGCTGGGTCTTATGCTGACTCTACATTTAACTGGGAAGAGCCGCTCGGCCGTTTTACACCATTTTATGTTCCCAACGAGCAGGGGACGAACGTTCTGATTCTGCACGTCCTCACCAGCACTTGTTACTGTCTGTCTTTGATTAGAGCCATCCTGGTGGGTGTCACGTGCTCTTCACATCATTAGATGCAACTTAGATGCCATACTTCTGCCTTCCTGTCTTCACACACACAGTCTTTCACTGGCAGCTCATGCTTTTGTGACTTTGTGTTCTCGTGTTAGTGGGGTCGGTGTGTATGCTGTGCAGGGAGATGCTTACCTTCCGTCAAGAGACCTACAGTCTCCGTTTTAAAATGTGATACTTTGTTCAGAGTTGGTTTCTTCACCTTGACCCATGGCTTCTGGTTGAGAAATGCTCAAGCTGAAACTAACATGAGGATTAGTCCTGTGTGAGCATGAAGATCGCCTCCTGTCACTCACGTGAAGGGCTCTGGTGACGTTTCCTGTTTGTCTTCATTCTTGAGCCGACTTCAGTGTATGGCGGGCAAAGTCTGATGCATTTTCAGTATATATTTGAATATCCATGTGGTAAAATCACGCGGTTTGTAAAAGTGGGCACGATTCTAAAGCAAGGGGACCCCTGGAGTTCATGTGCCAAGTGAATAGACCGTTTGAGTGACTGGTCCGCCATTGGTGTCGAGCAGGGTCCGTGCCTTCCCGGAGGGTCAGGGCTAGCGGGGGACAGACCTTTCAGGGATAGAGGCCTTACAAACCGTAACAGGGCTGTGAAAGCAAGGGGTGCTCTGTAGGAGACTGACAGGGACTCCCAGTTGAGTTTTACTTTCTTTTTGGTGGGGGGGTGTCAGGAAAGACCTCTCTGAGGAAGTGACACTTCCATCTGAGACCCAGGGAAAGGGGGGGCTGCTGTGACCATGGGAGGCAGGGAAGCTCTAGCAGTTTAGAGGAAGTGCCGTGACATCAGGGCAGTGGAGGAGGGGGAAGGGAACAGAGGAGGCCGGAGACCAAGGCCAGATTGGGCAGGGCTTTTTTGTGGACGTGCTAATAATTTGGACATTATTCAAGACGCAGTGAGATCTCATTGAAGGGTTTTTGTAAGCAGGGGAACAGCATCATCCAATTAAAAAAATTCACTTTGGGGACATCTAGGTGGCTCATTTGGTGAAGTGGCTACTTTCAGCTCTGGTCTTGATCCCGGGGTCCTGGGATCCAGCCCCACATCTGGCTCCTTGCTCAGCGGGGAGCCCGCCCTCCCTCTGCCTGTCGCTTCCCCTGCTGTGACAGACAAATAAATAAAATGTTAAGAAAAAAAGAAAAAGAAAAAATTCACTTGGGTTGCTGTGTGTCAAATGCATTGCAGTTTGGGGGTGGGAGTGGTGGCACGAATGGGTGCAGGGGGATAGGGGGCCAGGGACCCACCTGCCCAGGGACCGCACTGGAGGCATCAGAGCTGGGACTGTAAGTTGGGGCTCCAGCACCCTTGTCGTCTTCTTCACTCTCCATGAGGGCGCACGCACTCCTGCTCGAGGCAGGTCCTGTCCTCGGGTCTCTGTCGCAGGGGGTTTTCTCTGTAACATTGGTCCTTGTTGCAAGCCTACTGGGGAAGGCTCGGCAGAAGTCCTCTCTGAGCGTCCTGGGCCATGCTTTCTCTTAAACAAATATTTGAGTGACCCTTCCATAATTAAAATTCCTCAACCAAATTAGAAAATGTGTTTTCACAAGCTCCTGACACTTGGGCAAATTTGTTATTTTTGTGGGGAGCCGAAGTCTGGTTTCTGGTGACAGTTTTGCCACTGGGCAGTAGTTGTTGGGTAAAGGTTTTTTTTTTTTTTTTTTTTTTTTTTAAAGGCTTTCTTTTTCTCTTTTGGCTTGAAAATCTAGTGTTTCTTTTTGTAAGCACTTAACGGAGAGGAGAAGTGATTCTGGTCCTCTGATGAGGGAGGGATGCACCTTCTGTCGCATCAGAGGTAGGTTTCCTATGGCGGATGTAGATCGTCACAAACTTGGTGGCTTTAATCCATCACGAACTACTGTCTTACAGTTCTGTAGTTAAGGAGTCCGACACAAGTCTCGCTGGGCCAAAATCAAGGTGTCTGCTGGACTGTGCTAACTCGGGGGGCTCCAGGGGCAGGACCCCTTGCCCTCTCCAGCTTCGTTTTAGGGGAACTGACATCCCTCCTACCTTCCTCCACTTTCAGAGCCCCTGGTATAGCCTCTCTGTGACCGTTCCGTGGCAGGCACCTCTGTTTCTCCTTCTGCGTCCCTCTCCTGCTTGTAAGAGCCCTCATGATTACGTCATGCCCATCTGAATAATCCACGGTAAAGTCCCTGTTTTATGGTCAGTTGGTTACCAGCCTTAATTCGCCCTTTCCCCCTTAAGATAGTCATGGGTTCTAGGGATTCGGACATGGCCAACTTTCAGGGCCATTTTTCTGTCTCCCACGGTGGCGGACTTAATCTTACACTTTCTGATATTAGGAAATTGGCTCATTGATTCCTACTGGTATCGACCTTAGATTTTTTTCCCCTTCTGAACACATAGTTGGTGCTTTAAGATCATGGTGTGGAATTAACGTATAGTCCTCTACTGGATTTCGTTTGTACTTAAAGTGATAGAGGCTTTTCAAAGCAGTCTTAGGGGAAGTAGCATTCATGAACTGAACTGGTTGAAGTTTTTCATGAAGATTAGTTTGTTTAGGAAACAGTGGGTTACCTTGGGTTTTTCTCATTTATGCTGCCTGTTAAAATACTACAGGGGAAGTCCAGGCGTCCTCCCGAGATTACTTTAACGTTTATCGTTAACTGGAGACGTTTCTGAGAAGTAATCAAATTCTAATTTCTGGTGCTTGCGTTTGGGGGAGAGGGCAGTGACACCTCCCTAACTGAGAAAGGAATTAGGATTTTAGGACCTTTGAAAGAATCACTTCTACTTGCCTTATTAGTTCTGTTTTAACCGCTCCTTACATGGAAAGGAGGTACGTCCTGGACGCGGAGTCTGAGAATGTAGTTGGAAGGTTGGGACCTAAGCCCAACGTTGATAAATGGGAGCACGTCCGTGAATGATACTAACACAAAGCTCGTGAGTTTAAACTTGACCTTTCGTGCGATCTTGACGTTACGGATCTCAGAATGGGATTCTTTGTCCCCTGCTCAGAGGTTAGCAAGATCGGCGCGGCGAGCGTGTTTGGCAGACCCTCGACGCGCGTGCGCTCGTGGCTGCACAGGTGTGTTGGAGATCCGGGGCGGTTGGAGGAGAAAGGTCTTCAGACCTGGTGATTTTAAGGGAACGTGATCATCACCGGCGCTGCCAAATTTTCTCCAGAGCTGCCGTGTCCCCTCTCCGTGGTCTCCACTCGTGTGGGGACCCGGCCCCTTCCCCAGCGCGCCTCCGTGGGCCGTGGGTGACTGTGCTGCCATCTGAGCTTGCGGACCGGCTGGGGTGTCGGGGTACTTACGCTCAGGCTTTCGTTTCTCCCCTGCCGTCCTCCTGTCCGGGGGGGCATTTTCTGTGGGTCACCCAATCGACCGTAAAAGTCATTTCATCTTACAGAAATGGAAACTCAGATTTATTATTAACCTATTGCATTTTTATAAAAGCCCAGGGGTGAACAGCCATGAATTCCCCCCAAGGCTTTCTCCAGGGGTGAACGGTTTTGGTTTAGCTCTGGCTGTCGGAGGTGCAGAAGCCTCAGCCCTCCCTGGCCGGCTTCTCCCCAATTTATGGGCCTCGGTTTTGGGAATTTGCATTTTAGAATAACTTTTCCAGGGGCTCCCGGGTGGCTCAGTCGGTTAAGCACCTACCTGCCTGCGGCTCAGGTCATGATCTCAGGGTCCTGGGATCGAGATCTCCACGTCGGGCTCCCTGCTCGGCGGGGAGCCTGCTTCCCCCTGTGCCTCCTGCCCCCACTCGGGCTTCACTCTCCCTCATTCTCAAAACAATAAAATCTTAAAAATAAAATAAAAAAAAAAAAAAAGACAGCCTCTCCAGATAGGCCTTTGGACTCAAAATTTGGAGCCAGCCTCTGGCCTCTGGCCTCCTTGGCCCTGCACATCGGTGCCCTCCCAGGGTTCCAGAGGCTCCACCAAATACCGCTGGTCCTCTGACACTAACAGAAGAGTTTATGGTTCACCTTTACTAGGGCTAAAGCTCGATACAGAAGCTGTGGCTTATGTGGCCAGGCCAGCGGACTTGGTAAAGCAGAACTGGGCAGACTTACCACCCCCTCATTCCCACTCCGGTGAGGACCGCCGGGGACTTACCCAGCAGAGGGAAGATCGCCATACGGAGGGTAAGAGACCCAGAGGAAGGGGTTTGGCCTGGTTCCTTATCCACGCGCAGGGCGTTTCTCGCCTCGGGTGAGTGAGTGACGGTAAAGCAGGTTGGTGTTCCTCCATCTAGGGGGGAGTCTCAGGGTGGGAAGAAGGGAGGCATTGCCCCGCCTCAGCACCTAAGGAAAAAAACAAGTGTTCAGTAATATCTGAGGGATGAACTAAGAATTAAAAAACTTAGATTTTCCTCGTTCAAAGCATTTGTAGAACTGCTTCTTCCATCTGAGAACTTTCCTCAGATGCTAATTGAGCTCAGCACATGTGTTATGGAGGAGGTAGGAATTTATGTAGGCCCTGGTTGCCCTTGAGCAGGAAAGACAGCCCATCCTTATTGCCAACTAGAATAGTTTATGTGGAAGCTAATTTGCAGCCAATTTATTTTTATCAATTCTGAATGTGATGTAAGTACGTTTTGGAGTTTGGAAGTCGGTAGTGTTTGCTCCTCTGCTTTCATCTTCATTCACTGGGAAAGCTGTCAGACATTTTTGGCTCTTTACGGGGAATCCTATCGTAGTGGAAAGGGTAAACTTCTACACTCATGAGACTGGGTCTATGAGTGAAAAATCACTGTCGACAGTTACGTTGAATGTTTCCCTCCGATTGTGGGCAAGGACGCGGCTCTGGTTCTGGTTCCCCCACCTCCTGGCCTGTGACACACACGGAACGTCGCCTCCCTTCTTCCGGAATGCTCTCCGTGGAAGGCTTTCCTCTCTCCACCTCTGGGGAACGGCTGCGTCTCCTCCAAGCAGGTGGTTTTCATCATTTTTTTCTCTCGCAGTGGCTCCAAACTTCTGTGACTGACACCCCAGGAGAAGGGACACTCCCCGATGCTTGAGGCAGCCCTGCAGCCCCCGGTGTCCTGCCACGTCCTTAACTAGTTCAGTGCTCGTTCGTGAGGCGTTCCCTGAAGCACAACACGAATTTCAGAAGCATTGCAGGAAACTCAAGACTTGATATGCCTTCAGAGTTGGTGTCAGTTCGGTCCACGAACGCACGGATGTGTTCACGGGATGTGTTGCTACCAAGCAGCACAGACGTGTGTGTGCTGCACGATGCACTTGTTACCGTTGAGTGTGTCTGTCAAGGCTTCCTTCGTGCCCGACGCGTGTGCGACACGGCTGTCGGCCGAGGGCGGGCTGTCTCGGGCACCCGCGGGTGGGTGGCCTGCTGAAGGCCACTTGGCTTCTCATCCCCTTCTCGGTCTCTCTGGAAGGTCTGTCTCATCAGTGCTCTACGACAGTTGATATAGTCCCAACATGTTGTTCTTACGACAGAGGAATTTTAAATCTTCCCTCCCTTGGATGAAAAAAAAAGTCCTCAGAACTGTTCTGTCCTTTTTTTAAGCCCGTTTCTTGCTCTGTGAACCTGTATTTCTTTCTCAGCTGTGTTTTGTTCTTTTTTGGCCAAAAATCTCTTCAGCAAATCTTTCAGAATTTCCTGAAATACTTAGGGAGCCGTAGCCCACGAGGGCCGAGGGGAAGCCTGATTTCCTAATTTTCCAGCAGAGGGAAGCTACTGCTCTTTCCACCTAAAATGACTGTTAGGACATTGTTCCCTCCCTCCCTCCTTCCCATGAGGGCTTCTCTTCCTGCCGACATGTTTCTCGTCTTCCGGTGCCGATTCCAGGTCACCCGTGGCCCCACCCCGAGCCAGGGTTTCTCTTGGAGAGCCTCACCTCACCTCACCTGACTTCACCCCACCTGCTATGCCACACCTCTGCGTCCCTTCCTCGCTTTGCATCCCCCGCCCCCATCCTCGTCACGGCCTTTCATGTCCCTGGGGATGGGCTTTCTGATCTCCTGGCCTTGTGATTTCTCCCTGAAGGAAGTCCAGAGGCGCTTCTCCTGAATCCAAGCCCTTGCTGCTTTTGGAGGTGCTTCAGCTCTGCAGTCTTCCCTCCCTGGCCTCACCTCTGTGCTTCATGTTTCTCTTGTCCTTCTGTCTCTGTGGTCTCAGTGGGACGAGGTACCACAAACACCTGGGAGACATCCCCAAGCACCAGAATAATGGGAGATGTAGAGGGAAGGTGTGACCCTGATATGGATGGCCATATGTTGGAAAGATGCTCAGGCCATGTCGACGTCCTGGCCAGTCCCAGCCTGAATCCCCTCGGGTTCTGTCGGTTGTAGTCAGGCCTCACCTCCGTATTCAGCCTCAGCTGCTGCCACAGTGCCTTTGTGCTTCCTTCATACCCTTTAATCTTGACCCACTGACCTGCTGTCTTGGGTCACCTGCTGTGTTCTTTCTGCTCCTAGCTGCAGAAAATGGCTGAGGAATGTCACCGAGCTAAGTTACGTGGCTTTATCACAAGTGCGTGCTGCTAACTTTGGCCAGACTAGTTCTGACGCCATAATCCTGCCCGCCGGCCTTTTGTTACCACCTGATTTTCAGTCCTGTTGAGCTGTTGGGTCGGCCCAGTGGTTCATATTCCAGCCGCACGGTAGAGCCGCCTGCGGGAGGTTTAAAACGTTACTGAGGCCCCGGGGCTCCTGCACGGAGGTCCTGATGCCACTGGCTAGGGGCAGGCAGGCCGGGCTTTGGGGGGTGTGTTCAGAAGCCACGCAGGGGATTCTAAGAAGCCTGAGCTGAGAGCCAAGGTCTGTTCCCATCTCATCCTCCTGTAAGAGGATTGCTGATCTTTTAAGATCTCTGCTGATCCTTATATTCTTGCCCACATCTGACCCTTGCCTGCGCCTCAATCCCTCCCTGGCCTGATGTCTTCAGGATCTGAGCCCACGAGCCCTTTTTCTGCCTGCCCTGACACCGGCCACACTGGGAAACCCAAATAAAAATGTCGGTCTCGTGAAAGCAAGGGCACAGAGGGGCTGGGGAGGAAGTGGGTTGCGTATCAGGGGAAGTAAAGAGGGTGCCCTCCAGTCGGCTTGCCTGGGGCTAGGACCAGAGAAGGGGTGGATTAGGCAGGCCTGGGTTTGAATCCCGCCTCCGTTACTCATTGGCTACCTGCGGGCTCCCTCCCTCGTTAAGGAAGTTCATCGTAGCTGCCGCATTAGATTTTTGAGGACAGAACTCAGTAACAGCATAAACCACGCTTAGCACATGCGTAGCCCAGAGTGGGCGCTCAGCAGATGCTCCTTAAAACATGTCCTTTCCTGCCTTCAAATTCAGGAAAATACTCCTTCATTGCAGCACATGTAATATTTCACCCCCTGGTCAATCCCTTTATATACTTGAATGGTCATTACCATATCCCACTTGTGCTGTTTTAATAAACTGTGGGTGATTTGAAGATGAGGACGATATAAATTTTTTTTTAAAGATCTATTTATTTGAGAGAGAGTGTGAAGGGGACGGGTGCTGGGGAGGGAGAAGCAGAGGGAGAAGCGGTGAGAATCTCAAGCAGACTCCGTGCTGAGTGTGGAGCCTGAAGTGGGGCTTGATCTCATGACCCTGAGCTCATAACCTGAGCCCAAGCCAAGAGTTGGACACTCGACCCAGGCGCCCGAGGTCTAGCTAGGTTTCTAGTATATATTACTCTAATCAAATGATCATGATGTTTTCCACCAAGAGATGAAACTATCAACCAGTATTTGTTAAAATTAAATTTAACCGAAGGAAGACTTAACCGTTTCAGGACACATGAGCCCATGAGATGGGAATGACATTGAAGAAACACAGAACTGGTGACTGAACATTGAACAGTGTTTTCATAGAGGATGAAACAGGATTCCCACGTGTTAGGATCCTGGATGAAACTTGGATGTTATTTTAATTTTGCCCCTGTTGTTTGAGCAAATTACTTCATCCCTTGAGGCACTGTTTTCTTCCAGGACAAAATGTAGAATTAGATGAGATGGATTTTCGATCCTGAGTTCTGCTCTTCCAGTCTGTCTGTAGTGAATGGCGCTTGCTGTTATTTTGACTCTTCTTAAAGTTTGCTTTCCATAATAGGTTCTCTGTCTATAATTATTACTATTTAATTTTTTTCTCATTAAACTTTTAATGGGTTTTGGTTATCTTCTAATTTTTAATTTTTTTTTTTTGCTTTCAATGTCTTTTAAAGATTTTATTTGAGGGGGGGCAGGGAGACGGGGAGAATCTCTAGCAGACTCCAAAATGAGCAGGAAGCCCAACGTGGGGCTTGATCTTATGACCCCAAGATCGTGACCTGAGCCAAAAACCAAGAGTCAGAGACTCAACCGACTGAGCCACCCAGGCGCCCCTAATTTTAATGTATTTTTAAGTGATACAAATAACCTATGAATGCACTCTTGAAAAATAATCGAGAGAGCATATAGATGAGAAAGTGAAAGTGAGCCTTTTTGTGCATCTCCCCCTGCCCCCACCTCTCTTTCGTCAGAGGCCAGCCACTGTTAACCAGTTGGGTATAAAAGCCTTTGAGACCTTTTTCTGGACCTATCCAGACACGCGGTCCTTGCCGTGTTCCTATAGTATTCCACTCTCAAAACTGAACTAAGTGAAGTTGGAACTTGAGAGCAATTTCAGCCCAAGTCGGCTCCGCCCAGAGCTTGGTTAATTACAACTGGAGCCCGGAGCTGCTCGGGTCTTGGGGCGGTGTCGCCCTCTGGTGGTGGCTGACTTGGTGTAAAGCGGCCCTCGTGCTGAGGGGCTGGGGACGGAGGGGATTCTTCCAGGTCAACAATAGGATTGGCTGTTGGCAGATGCAGGCTCTGGAGGTGCCGTCACCTTTATCTTGGAGCTTGCTCTTTGTAAGAGCCTTGAAGCTTGGGGTGGCTTCCCAAAGCGGGCTTGCTTAGGTAACTGGGAGTCAGGAGGCTCTAAGTGACCGGTGTACTGTCACCCCCCCCCCCCCCACCAGCTGGACAGTGGTGCCACCTCTTGCAGAGTTGCCCTGGCTAACCTCTTCGCTGGGACTAAAACCTGGCTGGCGGGGCCCAGAGGACACTGTTTCCCGCCCAGCCTCCTCAAGGAGTAATTTTTCCCTGTTGCTCTTTCCAATGAACCTGTCTTTCCCCCTCTTAAACCTGAGCCCTATTGGAACTTGTGCCACCAGCTGTGACCCCCTTCGCCCCCCTGGTTCTGTCCTTGCCTCCCGGGCAGCGGTCCTCGTTCACGGATGAGTGCCCTCCTCCCCGCCCCAGCCCCGTCACCGCCTGGGAAACCTCGGTGTGTGCCTTGATGATCCCCCTCCCCCAGCAGCCTGGCCTCTGTTCTTGCCCTCCTCGGCCCCGGTGGCCTGTCCCCACCTCATTTTAGCGACCCTCTTTCGATCTTGTCCCGATCAGCATAAAGCGCCTCACTCCTCAGCCTCATACTCCCGACTTCCACATCCTTCTTTCACTGAACGTTCTGCGGAACGGGGGACCCCGCCACGTGCCGCCCACCTTTAGGTGGTTTCTGTCCACCACCTGGCCGTCACGGTTCCCTCCTGCAATCACCCAAGCCGCCTGGGTCCTCTTACCCCATAGCGCTTCCCGAGGAGAGACCCCCCCGCCAGCCCTGGGTAGCGTCTCCACCATAGCTCGGCTCGTTGTCCCAAGTGTTGCAAAATGGTGCCGGCAGGACTTCTGTCGTCCTTGGGACTGCCTGCCGCCGACGGGCGTCTGTCCAGCGTCTTCCTATGCTTCTTGAATAACCTCACCCCCTCCGATCTCTCCTCTTTTCTCTCACGCCTGCCTCCCCCTGTCACCTGGTTGGGACACCAGAGCTCAGTCTGAAGCCTAGAGGCTTCTGCGTAGCCTTTCCCCAGCCCCTGCAGGAGGCTTATTTCCTTGTGGGGCTCTGTCTCCGTCCCTCCTCCCCCCCCCCCCCCAAACATCAGCCCGCAGGACACTCCTGCTGTCCTGCTCACCTCCGCCCCAGCAGCTCCGGGTGCCGCCCGTCCGGCCCGTCCGGGCTCCTTGGTGACCGACAAGAGCATGTCTGCATTTCCCTCTGCATTCACGTGTCCTTCCTTTCTGGCCGGGCAAGACTCGGGCCGCGGGGTCTTTCCTGGGGTGACCTTTTTCTCTCTCCGCCTGCTGATGCTTCTGTGCTTTCGTAACAACACTTAGGATGGCATTCTCTGCCACTTCTGTGTCTGCCCATCAGGAAGCTAGTTGAGATGAGTTAAAACTAAATAAAAGTTAAAATTCGGGTCCTCCGTGGCACGAGCCACTTTTCAAATGCTCGGTGATGACATGGGCTAGTAGCTGTCGTGTGGGGCATTGCACACGTCGTAGAAAGTTCTGGGCAGTGCTGTTTCAGTTTTACCTACAGTAATTTGGCTGCATGAAGCTTCGTTTTCCATTAGGATTCATGCAGTCATCTCAACATCCCTGGCCGTGGTTATTCTAGGAAACTCAATAGGTGAAAGAACCCAATCTCTGAAATGGCTTTAATGGGGGCGGGCGGGGGTATTTCTGTCCTGCTGCCTCTGAGTATGTGATACAAGCACCGAGGCAACGGGAAGTTTCAGGTCCGAAGATGGAAATTCCATCCTACAAACCACAAAATGCAACCTAAAACGTTTTCTATTTCCTTCTTCCGTTGGGGTCCCCTTATTCTGTTCTCTGAGGTTCCTCCCCTGACCCACGACCCGTGCAGGAGACCCGGCTTCGCCTTGCCTTTCTAGGTTTGGAGGCAGGTGTGGCTGGATAGGACTCGCGGTTACCATTACACAACGCTGGGATTCCGCGGGTGAAAGACCTTCCCTGATGAATGCACCGCGGCCGAACAGCACAGTGAAATGCCCGGAGTGTAAAATGCAGTCTCCCTCTGATGTTGAGGGCAGTGATGCTTTTGCTTTTCCTGGTTGGCTTTGGCCTTTGGATTAGGGAGAGTGAGCCGACTGTACTCGGTTAATGATTTCCTAACTACAGTAACCGGGTTTGCTGGGCATCCGTACCCAGGGCGGGCGGTTAGTTCCGAGCTATGAGGTGCCCGTCATGCATGTATGAGATTTCTTTTATCAAGATGGGAGGTTTCGCAGGGTAGGTTAGATTTTCTAGCATTTGTTTTCGCAGTAGTACAAGCTACGCATTACACATGGGAGAGTAAGAAAAAAAACAAAGCCGTGCCAAGTGCTTAATGCTTTATTGCACATGTATCAGTGCGGTTGGTTCAGCCCAGATTGCTGGTAGACGAGGTCCCCAGAAACTTGTCTGGCCAGTTGCTTTTGTTTTCATTCCACAAAAGTCTTAACAGAGGAGACCGTGACCAGCCTTGCCTTGTTCTCAGTTACCAACACTGGGAGGGAAACAGAACCTTGATTCAGGAGGAGCCACAGAAGTCACCTGCTTCTGGCTTCAGTACGTGTACTGGCCCGAAATTCGAGCACAGCTATATGCATCACGTCCTGGGATCAGAGGAGGAATGGAAACTCATAGTCCATCTGGCTCGTCATTTTGCTTGGTTATCTTCTCCATTCTGGAAGCTTCTCCACTTCAACGAAGCACCATTCTTAGCTTCCACTTTTCATTTTGACCCATTAAGTGTTACAGTTTTAAAGTAACGTTCCTGGTAAGAGAGGGGATGGACAGATAGATGATTAT
This sequence comes from Nasua narica, assembly GCA_028533885.1. Classification (NCBI taxonomy): domain Eukaryota; kingdom Metazoa; phylum Chordata; class Mammalia; order Carnivora; family Procyonidae; genus Nasua; species Nasua narica. The sequence goes on from CM052808.1 coordinate 64,895,852, forward strand.
GTTAAGAGGCTTGTGTGTGTGTGTGTGTGTGTGTGTGTGTGTGTGTGTGTGTGTGTACGCTAATGTAACTCTTGAAGATCTGTCACAGACAAAGCCCCAGATGGACCTTGTAACCCCATAGTCCCCGACTCATTTTGTGAATTCGTGGCTTCACTGTGGTTTGCTTGCACGTGGCCTGGCGCTTTTCACCACGCCACGCTCTTTGAATTCTTGTTTTGTGGTTTTTTTAACGAACAGAGGCTTCCTGGACTCCTCTGTTGATGTATACTTGGAAAGTTGTGGGAGGAATGATGTAGAATTTTGACTGTTTCTATGTAAATTTATTCTGAAAAGATGGGAGAAAACATGCACTTTCTGTTCCAAGGCAGGTCTTCCTTCTCTGCCAGCAGAACCTTCCATGGGCCCCCTGTTCTCCCCCGCCTCCCCCTCCCCCCATTGCTGGAGCAGAGGATTAAGACTAAGTAACTCTAAAAGCACTAAGTGACCCAGAAGATCTCTGGCTGATTGACCTTGTCCCTAAGGTTCTGTTCTCCCCTGCTGGGTGTTCTAAAAGCCTTTCAGCCTTATTCTACCCTGTAGGCTCTTACTTTAAAAGGGTTTTGTTTCTGTGGGCCTTTTGTTTTTGTTTTGTTTTGCCACTCACTGGAGAGGGGATTAGGAAAGGAAAACCTGTGGGACTTCCATAGGATGAATTAAATGTGGGGTGGTCACATAGGATTGCTAGAAGGGACAGTGTATTTAAGTGATTATTTGCAGATATGAATTTAGTGAATAAGACTATGATCGAATGATCACAAGCCCAAATCCTTTTGGGTTGCTGCATAACAAAGGGTACTTCAGTAATTTGGGGTCATTACTTTTGAACTCTCTACTACTCTTTCCAGCGGCAAGGTCACTCTGTTCCGGAGTGCTCTTAGTAAATACCCTGTCATAGTCTCCGCTTTTCTCGTCCGTAAAATGGCACGATGGTAGGACTTGGCATCATGGAATGTACGAGCTGGTAATTCTTGGTGCTCGGCAAAGGGCAGGTGCTCAGGCTGGTCCAGGTGCCTTTCTGAGCGGGCGAGGACTTTGAACTGAGCGGCCAGTATTCCTCTTTTTTTTTTGTTTTGTTTTGATTTGATTTGTTTCTTGAAGGTGATGAATATCTGTGACTTGAACTCATTAAAACTCAGCTTTTGTGAAAAATGTCAAAAGGCAATCTGTGAAAAGCGATTTGGACAGACGTGGCAGCAGCTAGAGGTTTGTGAACCTTTATATATTAAAGACATGTGTTAGGAAATCATTAAACTCAAATAACAAATGTTAGTTAACTCTTACTTAGGAGGTTAACAGTGGCTTTAAAAACCATAGTGTACATTCCAAAACCAGACGGAGGGGCCTCTCTATGGATTTTAGTTACTCGTGGTGCTATGGGGTTTCCTCCTTTCAGTGTCTGGTATATGGTGCTCAGTAAACGTATGTTGAATGAATGAATGAATGAATGTATAGAACATGAGTAACAGCTGAGAGTTGGATGCCTTTTCTAATTTATTTGGGAGATCCATGGTTTTGACCCTAATGGAATTTCTATGGGTTTATAGGCTTAAATGCTACTGTTGATTTAACATGGTAAAGCTTTCAGAAAAGGGAAAATTAGGAGAATGAGCTCCTGGAGAGTCTATGTCGGTTATTTTTACACCTGTAATGTTTGCACAGCTCCGGGGATTCCCAAGGGTTTTCTCGAACCCCACGTTGAATCTCGCCCCTGGGAGGTAGATGTCACTTCCCTTTTACAGATGTGGGGGAGCCCAGAGGAGAATAAGGAAGCTTGTTTACAGCTGAGGTGCCTGAAGGAGTAGCTGGGTCAGGACTTGAATTCAAATCTTTTTTATTGTAGATTGTATGCTCTTAGCATTAACGTGTGTGTGTGTGTGTGTGTGTGTGTGTGTGTGTGTGTGTGTGTGTGTGAGTCCGCGCGCACACATGTGCGCATGGGAAAAAAAGTTCAATGTGTTTAAATCAGGTAAAGAAAACTGCAAGTTGATTTTTTTCTTAATCTTCCAACACAGTGACGCAAGCACGTTCTCCCTCCCGCGCACACGGACTATTGCGAACGTCCCCTGCTGACGGGAATGCCGACTCTGCGGTCCTGTGTTCTGAGTCCTTTGCAAGTAGAGTGGGAGGGCCTGGCGTCCTCCTAACCAGTCTCGGGATTGATTTTATCCCCTTTGGGGGATGAGATTGTGAGGTGTAGAAAATGGACCTTCAGAGTCTTAATTTTTTCTGTTCTGTGTCACCCAAATCCATCAGAGCAATTCCATGTCCCAAGTGGAATTTCGGAATTGTTTTCTTTCCATTCTGAGCTAGGGCTGCGGTGACGGGACTGTGCCCTTCAAATCCGGGAATCAAGGCTTTCCCATGTTACTGGAACTGCCTGCCCCGTATTTCGGGCTCCCCGAAGGCAGCGCCCCCTTGCTGTGGGGCCCGCCCGGAGTGAGCCCTCCAGCCCCCTGTGGTGAATAGGAGTGAGTGAAGGAGAAGTGACTGTGGAACCTTCCAGAGGAGGGGGGCAGGGCTGATGATGTGGCGGAGCGTCCCAGCGGCTTGAGATCTGCGATTTTGGCCTCCTGCTATAGCCTCCTGACTCTCTCACACTCAGGGAAAGTGTTTTCTACACTGCGGTGTGTTGTAAACAGGAGTGTTTGTGCCTCCTCTGAGAGGTCGGGACGGGTTGTGTTTGCGGTGCCTTCTTTCTTGGTTTGCCCTTCTGATTATCTATTGACCTTGAGGTGGAGGCCATCTGACCTTGAATGGAGACATAAAAATCACTTTGTCTTTCTTTTTAGAAGTTCTCTTCGTGCAGAGTGTGAAATTCCAAGTTGTGATCTGAGGCATTCTGCAAAAACTAACCTTTGGCATAGTTGGCACCTGCCAACCTCTTTCTAGTAAATTCCCCACTGGTTCTTGGCTTTTCTTCTGGAGTTAGCGCGTTTAGAAAGTTTTCTTCATTGGTATTCCTGGTGCGTGGACTTGAGTGTTCCTTCCCCCCCTTGATTTGTGGGGTGGTTTTGTCTCTGGGTCTCACAATGGGAGAAACCAGACAGAGAAGGGGAAGAACGGAAGCAGGTCTCATGTAGGGAGATCCCAGCTTATTCAGTCCTCACCCGTTTCCTCAAGAAAACACTGGGTTTTCTTTTTGCTCATTGATGTCAGGAGCCCTGGTGAGGTTGGCCAAGAGCTAAATGCTTGCCCGCTCCCCCCTGGTTCCCCCACCGAGGCTGAACACAAGGTAGTTGGACTGGCGAACCCAGTACTCCCGCAGCCACCAGGGGATCAAAGGGAGATTACAAATGCGGACTCCGTTTGAAGCTTTTTGTGCCTTAGAGGTAAAGCAAGTAAATAGAGGAGAGAACGGCTCACATGCTGAGGACGAGTCTTGTGTTCTTATTGTGGAGGGTCATGCCAATTTCGGCTGTCTGCGGGAAGCAGTTTCCTACATTTAATCACTTGGCAGAGGAAGGGGTGATTGTTGTACGTGAACAGAGAAAGTGGGGTTTCAAGGAAGAACTTTCCTCGGAGTCCTGCCCTGGAGTTGAGACGAGTCTGCCTGCGGAAGCCGCCGCCAGGGCGGTTTTAATGACAGACGGTCTGCTTGTTTGGGGACGGGCACGAACCCTCGTCTGTTGGCTCAGTGGCCTCTGTCCCCAGGATTGAAGCTGGGAGAACTCTGGTTCAGGTCAGGTTCTCAGTCCTTTCTTTCTTTCTTCCTTTCTTCCTTTCTTTCTCCTCCCTCCTTCCCTCCCTCCCTCCCTCCCTCCCTCCCTCCCTCCCTCCCTCCCTCCCTTCCTTCCTTCCTTCCTTCCTTCCTTCCTTCCTTCCTTCCTTCCTTCCTTATTTGTCAGAGACAGAGAGCGAGTGAGCCCAAGCAGGGGGAGCAGGGGCAGAGGGACAAGCAGACTCCCCGCGGAGCAGAGAGCCTGATGCGGATGGGGGCTCCATCCCAGGACCCCGGGTTGTGACCTGAGCCGAAGGCAGACGCTTCACGGACTGAGCCACCCCAGTGCCCCAGGTCCTCTGTCCTGAAGCGATTGTTGTTTGCTAGCGGGAAGCTGGAGGAGAATGAATGGGTGGGAGCCTGGGAGCTCCTGTGGTCACAGTGGGTGACTTCACAAAGGGGGATTTGAGGAGGGTCTGCAGGAGGAAGGGAAAGGCTTATGGAATAGGAGGGAATTAAGCTTTTCAGGTTTAAGATAGCTCTAAACTGAAGGAGCCGAGGGCACTCCAGAAGGAACCAGAGAAGCTGAGGAATCAGCCATGGAGATTTCGGGGGTGTGAGGGGGGCTGTTTCAGACTCAGCTCTATTCTAGTAGTTTCCTTCGGGCACATTTTTGTTTCCTTGAGTCCTTCAAAACTGAATCTGTTATCCCCTAATGCTGTGTGCACTGGCGGACAGGTTTTGCCACTAAAATGGAATCATAGCCTGATTTTCTTTCTTTCTTTCCTCCCCATCCCTTCTTTCCTTCCCTTATTTATGCAGGGAGGAGCTGAGGGAGAATCTTAAGCAGACTCCCTATGGAGCACGGAGCCCCACAGGGGGCTTGATCTCACAACCCTGAGATCATGATCTGAGCCGAAACCAAGAGTCGGAGCCCCAGCCCACCACACCGCTCAGGCGCCCTACTGATTTTCTTAATTCACAGAGAGACAAAATTAAGAAATGGATTAGATTGAAAAATTCTAAAGAGTTTCTCTTGTGTCCTTAAACATTTGATAACCTGCTATCGTAACTACAGTCTTCCTCCCCTTAAAGCGGGGTTCCTTCCTCTCCATCCCGAGTTGAAGATACCACGTAGAAAATGCATTTACTACACTGACCTGTGGAGCCTCGATCTCGGCCGGGCCTCCCTGACCCGAGCTCCGAGCACCGACCTCACCCTGCACTTGGGCAGAACCCTCTCGTGCAGAGCCTGGTCGATGGCCAGGTGCCGCCGTCCCCTGCACGGTGGTGACTGCGCACAGAAGGAAGAGCAGGGCTCCGTGTGGGCGCAGACGGTTGGCGGGGCGTCGACTGTTGACCCTCATGCTCGCCAGCTGACAGGGAGCCAGGTTGCTGCCCCCGGCCCGGTGTCACCGCGTGTCACCGACCCTGGGCAGGATCCACGTTCAAATTGCCAAGTGGGGTTTCTACTGAATGCAAGTGGCTTTGGCTGCATCGTAGTGTTGAAAAATCCTCAGTCAGGGACTTTCTGTACACTTACATTGACTTCAGGGGTAATCAGGAGTCCGATCTGGTAAGACAGTTCTTGTAAGCGCGAGGAGGCCGTATTTAGTGGCTTTCGAAAAAGCAAAGAGCCCCTCAACTCTTTTGGAAGTTATACCTTATGTGGATGCAAGGTTCCCTCAAGGGTGCGGGCTGTGCCCTGGGGCTGTCCTGGGGATAGACACGCAGCCGGTGTCATTTATGGGCCGCGGGACTCAAATGGCTTCGCTCGTTAACACCGGGGACTGGATAGCCAGACTGGATAACACAGGAGACTGGATAACCAGCTTTCATAAAGCTCGACCCACCGCAAGCTCCAGCAAAAGCAGTTCTGTGTGTCGTTAAGTGGGGAAGCCCTTGCGAGAACAGAAAGCTCCTGGGACCCTGGGGGAAGCCTGCATGGACGAGGCAGGGGAGGGTGGGCCGGCGGGGAGGTGGTCCTTTCTCTGGGAAAGACCTCGAGAGCCAGGAAGAGGGGCTCGCAGCTGACAGAGATAAGAACAGGGAGGAAACGAGGGAGAGCCCCTCAGTGTGCATCCATTCCTCGGGCCTGAGAGGCAGCCACTGTCCTCTCTTCTCTGGGCTTGTGTCTCCAAATCTCCACACGATTTGGTTGCTCCTACATGAATTTTCAAACTGGATTCCTGGTTTGGAAGTTAGGGCTCTGCCCTCTCTCCCGCACGCAGCCCCGGCCCTCCCTCCTTCCACGTCTGTCGCCGTGGCGCTCAGGAGTTTTCTGTGTTCACCTTGTGGTGGCTCCGTCCGGACTGCGACCTGAGCAGTGGGTCGCGAGGCCGCCTCTGCACAGCGGTACCTCTTCCTGTCTTGTCCGGTATTTCGTTTGCTTCGGGGTCCCCCAGCTCTCCTCCGGATCTCAGCCCCCCGTAGGTTCTGTGCCGCTGACGTCTCCCAGACCCGCGGCCCTGGTCCGGCCCTGACAGGAGCCCACTGCCAGGATCTCCTTGGCTTCTCTCTGACCTTGGGGGCTCTGGGGGATGGCTTCTTTTCCTTCCTTGGTTTCTTAATGCTTTTTAGTGCCACTCATTTATACTCTGTACTCTTTGTTTCATTAAAGAGGATACACTAAATTGGTTTCCTAACTGTGAGTTGTATGACTTGGGTGTGGGAAACACCCAGCTAGGGGACCACTTAGGGCGGCGCTGTAGCATTGTTGCGGTGAGTCCCTCTGCCCCTTTCCCCTCCCCGTCCCCATCCCTCTTTCCTCCCCTCCCCTCTCTGCTCACCTGCCCCCCCTCCCCCCCCCCCCATACATCCTCTCCCCCTCCTCTCCCATCTCCCTGAAGCTCTTGGGAAAGAACAAGTGGCAGAGTTAGGGATGGCAGAGGAAATAAGGGATGGGGTCACCGCCAGCAGCACCACCGTCAACTGTGCTGGCCAAGGGCGCAGGGTGCGGGGGCCTGTGCCGGGCTGGTTTGGGGAAGGGGGCTCCGGGCCGAAGGCTCAGCACATGCACGTCTTAGGTTTGGGTACTTACCTGGCCTGAGAAGTAAGTCCCTTTACTTTTTTAAATAAATTCCTGAATGTGGGAACTAAGCATCTCCAGCCCTTGCCTTCCCGCTCCTTGGCTAAGGGACAGGATTGGGTACCGGCTGGCTGACGCAACAGGAGGCCAGGATCTCAAGGGGACCTCCTGGGCCTCGGTCTCTGTTTCACAAGAGCCACAGGTCACCGCAGCTGGGGTCTGCTTGTTCTCTGGACATTTCTCCTGTGTCCCCGTACTCTGCCTTCAGATCGCCAGTGGAACCTTTAAAGGTTTCTGCTCATACTGGCTTTCACTAAATAGATCGGTCGTTTAACAATGCAAATTAGACTCCTATTACTCTGCTTGAAAGGCAAGAGCTGCACATTTCCTAGGGTCGAGCTGGGAGGAGAGGGTAATTTGGAGCAGATAATAGGATTCCTGATTGCCTCTCCCACACTGAACAGGGGAACCTCAGTGACATGGCACCCTCCGTTATTCATTTCAAGGGACATAATCCTTAATGAACTGAAACTTTGTTTTGATGACGTGGAGAGAATGGGACTGATAGAGGGTAATGCATTTTATTTTACTACATCTTATTTTATAATAAAATATATTTAAAGTAATGCATATTTGTTATAAAAACATCAAATACCCCCTCCCCCCCAAAGACACGAAAACCCCTAAATCTGGTGGTAGTCAGGGACAGGTTAAAGATGTCTGCTAAGTTACTTGGTAACAAGTCATTCTCCATCCTGGTAGAGCTGTGTGGGTCTGGCTGAGTAGGGACGGCCGTGTGTCAGGAGCTCTGTCTCAGAACAGCTGTGTTCACACATCTTGCAAACCCAAGAAGAGGGGAGGCTTATGGCCCAACCGCAGAGCACGGGATAGAAGGAATGGAGCGAGGCTGGTCAGTTACACGGGCAGACCTGTTAGGGCCCCTGGAGATGAAGTTTTCCATGCGCTGTTGATTTCCCAGTTACATTTTGGTTCCCCTGCCCTTGTACCGTCTTGCACATCCTGGGGGAGGGCAGGAGCCTAGGTGGGAGCACAGGCTAGGAGGAGCTAGGCAGGTCATCCAGGTGAGGGACGGATGGGAGCATCCAGAAGGTGCACTCAGCTACAGGGTCTCTGCACCCGGCCCCAGAGGGCTTCCCGGCAAGTGTGTAACAGGGAGATTCAGTTGCAAAGATCAAGGACTGCTCAAGTTTCAGGCAGTGTTTTTTTTTTTTTCTTCCCTTGATGAAAATCTTAATTCCCAAGGCTCATAAAAAGCTCCCTGTTTGCCCCACAAAAGGCTGCCAGCACTGGGAAATAACACAGCCTGTCCCCTCGTCATATTACAAAAAATGCAGATTGGTGCTGTTTGCTATAAAAATTCCCATCAGATTGGCTCCTTTGTGTAGTCAGTCTTTTGTCCACTTCTGAGCAAAGGATTCCTTTCCATTTTTAGTGGTGTTTCCAGTGTTTTTCTGGAGGAGGCATGCTTTCCTCATGTAATTCATCCAGTTCCCCCCTTTGCAGCAAAGCTCTGCTTTTGAATGAATCCATTGTGCTTGCCGCCCCCCCCCCCCCCCCCGCACGTCTCCGCCGTCGATAAAACAGGTGACAACATTGTCTTTGCTCTGAGTCATTGCTTATTTTTCAGAGTCTGTCAAAGGCTTTGGGGGCGGCGTTCAAGACCGTCTTGCTGTAGAACAGCTGCCATGTTGCTGATCAGTGATTCTGATGACAGCGCCATGGGGAGGAGTGTGGGTTTTGGGGGCGGACAGACCCGAGCTTGAGGCCCAGCTCCCCCACCACGAGTTCCGCTGGGCCACCCTTTCCTCCTGCGTGGGAGGGGGACCCGAACACTTTGCTGCTAGGCTGCTGGGGACGATGGTCTTGGCACAGGTGGCTGGTGCCTAGGTTAGCGCTCATCAGCAGATAGGGGGCGGTTCTCGCTGTCCTGCTGGCCCTCACCGTATAGGACATGTGCTGGTGAGTTTTAAAAGTGACTTTGAGGGGCGCCTGGGGGGCTCAGTGGGTTAAAGCCTCTGCCTTCAGCTCAGGTCATGATCTCAGGGTCCTGGAATCGAGCCCTGCATTGGGCTCTCTGCTCAGCAGGGAGCCTGCTTCCCCTCCTCTCTCTGCCTGCCTCTCTGTCTACTTGTGATCTCTCTCTGTCAAATAAATAAATAAAACCTTAAAAAAAAAAACCGGCTTTGATTGTCTCCCAACCATGCGGCTATGGGAGAAAATAGTATAAATTACTCAAGGTTAGAGAAAATATGAGCTCTTCCCCAGTATTATCACAGAGAGACAAGGAGCGTTTGTTGGGGCTGTGATGAAATAAATAATCTTGAGTCACAGCATCAAATAAAATTCCTCTCATCCATCAGGGGTGGGGTTTGAAATGAGACAAAAGATTGCCCCTTTCTTTGAACACCCAGCTACAGATTGTCCTTATTTTGAACATGGAAGTGCTAGATCACTTCATCTGGGGTGGTTTACTCCACTCTTGTCCTTCCTACTCCCAAGGTGAAAGAAGCTCCCGATTTCCTATACAAATAATCATAATTTATATGAAGTTCTACTTTTCCCTCTAGGCTAGACTCACGTGCGTCATGACTAGTGTTAGGAACACATACATGTGCGTGTGTGTGTGTGTGTGTGTGTATATATCATTTAGATCGAATGTCTCTAATAGGGGTGTTTGAAAATTTCCCTCCATTTCTGCATTGAATCCTGGAGCCACTGTCTGTGGTTCGGGAACCTGGCTCGGCGCTCGCGTTGCCACCCCGGTCTGCTGCAAGTCACGGGGCTGTGGAAGCAGCCATTCCGTGAAGGCAAGCATGGGCTTCTGGTCATGGCAAATTCCAGATCTGCGCCGGGAGGCCCAGCTTTGCCTCTCTTGCCCTCTGCAAATTTTTTTTAAAGATTTTATTTATTTATTTGAGAGAGAGAGTGAGAAGGAGATGAGAGAGTGCACAGAGAGAGAAGCAGGCTTCCCGCTGAGCAGGGCGCCTGATGTGGGGCTTGACCCCAGGACCCTGGGATCAGGACCCAAGCCGAAGTCAGACGCTCAACCCACTGAGCCATGCAGGCGCCCCGCCCTCTGCAAATTAAAAAAAAAAAATGTTTTATTGATTTATTTGTCAGCACAAGCAGGGGGAGCAGCAGGCAGAGGGAGAAGCCGGCTCCCCACTGAGGAAGGAGCCCAATGTGGGAGTCGATCCCAGGACCCTGGGATCATGCCCTGAGCTGAAGACAGATGCTTAACCGACTGAGCCACGCAGGCTTCCCAGCCCTGCAAGATTTCTACCTGAATTTGAATCACCCACTTTAAATTCTGATTCTCACTTCATGCCTGCAATTTCCTTCAGTTCTCAGAAGGAATAGCCCGTGTCTTCCACTGGGGCGTGTCGGAGCCTGTGCCGACAGATCCCTCGGACCTGCTGTCGCCCGGCAGCTGGGCTCACACGTGCCGTAAACCTCGATGGCTTCCTGGGGGCAGAGTTTGGAACGCCGGCTATCTGAAAGGAGTTTCGGGAATCTTACGCTGAACTCTACGCTGTTTTGTAGAAACAGCTGCATTTGATATATTTCTCGTTACCGGCTTACCCAAGTTCTCTGTGTTCAGGAAAGGACCTTTCCACTTAGTATTTTAAGGCTAGATATTTGAGGAACGCCGAGGCCCGGATAATAATGAAAAGTCTTGAAATGAGAATTGAATTTTACATCTTTTGTGCAACAATAGAAGGAGCCTGAAAATGACAAACCTCGCCTTTCATTATTTTTTTCTAGCGGTTTTAACTCTGTTTAAGACGGATCTTTATCTCGGGCGTCTGATTGTCAAGCCACCGATATTTGGATGCAGGCAGAGTCTGTAGAAAGAGATTGGGAGAGGGGAGACCAGACCACGTGGTTGGGTCAGAATTGAAAAGCACCCGGTCGATGGCCAAGAGGCAGGACGCGCACGTGGCCGCAATCCTGCTTAGAGGTCAGGAGGCCTGGCTCCCAGTTCCGACCGGGAGGCGACTGGTGTCGCTGCCCTCTCGAGTGGCAGCTGCTGAGGGTCCTAGCTTGCTTTACAAGTGTCCTCTCAACGCTTCCAGGTAGAGGATTATATATCCCCCACCTGCTGATATGGGAAACTGAGGCTTAATACTGGGCCCAGCGTTACAGAGCTGCAAGATACCTCTCCACGGCTAACTTGACTTGTAACCCTGGTCTCAGCCTTGTTAGATGGATCGCAGCTGCCTGATCTTGCCTGAAGGGTTTGGGATACATCACTTTTTTTTTTTTTTTAAAGATTTCTATTTATTTGACAGAGGAAGAGATCACAAGCAGGCAGAGAGGCAGGCAGAAGGAGAGGGGGGAGCAGGCTCCCTGCTGAGCAGAGAACCCGATGCGGGGCTCGATCCCAGGACCCTGAGATCATGACCTGAGCCAAAGGCAGAGGCTTTAACCCCCTGAGCCACCCAGGCGCCCCTGGGATACATCATTGACGGTAACTCAGGAACTGGACATCGCAGTAATTCTTCTAAGTCTTCTCAGAAAGGCAGTTTCATTCACTTCCCTACTTCCTCCTTATCTGCAAGTGATGACAGGTAGGCTCTGGAAGACTTTAAAGATCTTAGGGACCCAGTGCCGGTCACGCCACCGCGCTGTTCCGGGATCAGAAGCCAGCAGGAGAGCACACAGCGGGAGCGGGACGTTTACGTTCCGGGAACTCCAGGGAGCTGTGCCTGGCCTGCGTTCCACACCCAGGTCTGTGGGGAGGCGCTGGTCGGTGAGAGGAGGTCATGGGAAGTAGTTGAGCCTTCCTGCTGGGGGCGTGGTCCTTAGAAAGCAGTCAGGTGGTTGGCTCTGAGCCAGGCCAGCCTGGCTTTCCAGAGCTGTCCTAGGAAGGGAGGAGAGAGGGACGGGGCCAGCTCCAGGATGCTGGCCTAGCCCCAAGAGGCCCTGCTGTCTCACACCAAGGAAGGAAGGGAGTTAATTAATATATCAAATGGGTAGGCCTTTCCTCCGTGGTGGGACCTTGAGTATCTAAAATACTGCTTTAGGTGTGAAGTCCTAGCTTGCCACTTAGAAATAGCGGGTGCTTCAGTTTGTTTCTGTGGTGGTTCTGCTCTCTGGCCAGAATAGAAAATATTCTGTCCCAAGTATGGTTATATACAGAGAGCAGGGTCTTTCTTATTTTCCAGGCCAATCTTAAGGCCATTTTACCGATCTCCTTGGAAGCTTCTGGAGTTCACAGAGAAAGGCAGTTTTCCTACTTTATTTTTAAATTATTTATTGATTTTCTGATGGTAAAAGTATATACTGGGAGGGAAAAAACCCATAGAAAAAGAAGAGAAAGGGTGACTCAGTCGGTTAAGTGTCTGCCTGCGACTCAGGTCATGATCCCAGCGTCCTAGGATCGAGCCCCGCATCGGGCTCCCTGCTCGGTGGGGGGGCCTGCCTTTCCCTCTCCCACTTCCCCTGCTTGTGTTCCCTCTCTCTCTGTGTCTCTCTCTCTCAAATAAATAAAATTTTGAAAAAAAAGAAAAATGACCCAGGGCGCCTGGGTGGCTCAGTGGGTTAAAGCCTCTGCCTTCGGCTCAGGTCATGATCTCAGGGTTCTTGGATCGAGCCCCCCGTGTCAGGCTCTCTGCTCAGTGGGGAGCCTGCTTCTCCCTCTCTCTCTGCCTGTCTCTCTGCCTACTTGTATCCCTCTGTCAAATAGATGAATTCATTCATTCATTCATTCATTCATTCATTCTTATCTTTTAAAAAAAGGAAAGAAAAATGACCCACCCTCTTAGTCGGCTCCCGTGTGAGCCGGTACCCTTTCAGAGTCCATGAACCCCATTCTCTGCAGGCAGGCAGACCTGCTTGTGAGATGCCCGTCGTGAGAGCAGAGTGGGGCTGTCTGGCCGGTCTGTGCCCCAGGCCCCTGAGGAGCTCTGGTGGGAGCTGGGAGCTGGGGAGGCGCCCCCACCGAGCTGCTGAGTGCTTGTGTACGCCTGGTGGCAGGCAGGCCTGGCAGATGGGGCCCCGAGGCCTGCTCACAGAGGTGTGGAGGCTGAAAGAAAAGGGGTCACCCTGGTTAATCTGCGACAACCCGGAGATGGTCCCTGCCGGAAACAGGCGGCCCCCCTCCCCCAGGGCTGCAGGGAGGGTGCTGAGCCCCTGGGTGGGGGTGGGGGCGAGGGGGCCCTCGCGCTGTGGTGGAGCCTCTGGGGGTGGGGGTGGGGACTCGGACGGTGCTGGGTGCAGCCAGAGTCACTGCTGATGGCCGGTGACGCTGACAGCAGGGAGACAGAGCACGGGAGGACGCAGCCTCCTCTGGACCCTGCCAGGGGGCCAGCTGGAAAGGGAGTTGGGGAGCGCAGCCTGTGGGGTCCTCCACCAGGTGGCTCTGGAGCGGAGAGGACCCTTAGTAGCCAGCACCGCGCGCCACTGAAGATTAGATCTGGAATCAGCCTCTGCTCTGATGGCGCTTCTCTCTTTGCCGTGACTTGTGTGTCGGGGCATTTTCCTGTATCAGCAGCTAGAACTCTCTGTGGAGCCGATCCTGGAGTCGGATTCCAGCGGGAACACTCACTGAGGGCGCGGCCGGCCGGTGTATGTGACGGCTTGGGCAACGTTTTCCTTGTTTGTAAAGTGCACCGAGTCGCGAGCGTGACTCACCTGTAGGAGCTCGCAGCGGAGCCTGGCTCGCAGGGGAGCGGACGGGGCCCCCGAGGCCATGGCTGCTGAATTGTTTGGTTCCCCGCTGATGAGTATTCTTGTAAATACATCTTTGCCCGCCTGCCTGGGCAGTTCTGTCAGGTGCACCTTTACAGGCAGACTTGTCGGCATCAAGCTCTCTGCTACTCGCGCCTTTCTTATGTTTTGCCGAATTGCCTCCTAGAAATATTGTATCAGTTTTCAGTCTTCCTTCTAAGGAGTACCTCTCCCTCCCCCAACATTCTCACCAGCCTGATTGTTGTCCCTCTTTCTCGCTCTTTGTCAGTTTACTGGGCTGAAGACCTACTCTCTTGTTTTTTACTGGCGACCCTTGAATGTTAGTGCTTTGGGAAGCATTTCTCGTAGACTCTGGTGGGAGTCGTTGAGCTTTGTGTCCAGGCTCAGTCACCAAGAGCAGTTTCCTCCAGCTCTCTGCCCTCAGTTTTCTCCCCGGGGGTCGGGGCTGGTGGAAGCAGCGCCCATCTCGCAGCCGTCGCGGGGACTACGGGAGACCCAGCGCAGAAATGTGGACTCCGTGCTGGGCTTTTGGAGTTGTTAACCTCTCATGAACTTCTGAGTTAACTTCAGCTCCTATTACGTGGGGTGGTCTATTGAACGTCCGAACAGGGACCTGGGGACACCCGAAATCGGGGCGTGGGGACTCCGGGATGACGGTTGCAGAGGCACAACCGTTCCGAGTGGCGGCGAAGGCCAGCGAGGCTGTGGGCGGTTGAGGTGGACGTGAGCACAGAGGCCATTTAGGAACTGAAGGTGTCCCGCGGGCGTGGGCCCCGACGTCGTTTAGGATGATGCAGGATGCGGACCAGTGAGGAAGATGAGGACCCAGGCTCCAGCGTGACCTTTGAAGAAGGGATAGGAGACAAGGGTGTTGGGTGATGGGTCAGGTGGTCTGTGGCTAATATGGCAAGAGGGGCTCTGAGCATTGGAGGGGTTTGGAGGCATGGCGGCCAGCCCTGGGCCCGGGAGGTGTGGGAGAACCCTTGGCCTCCCCGGGGCTGTGTTCACTGCGGAGCCAAGCCTCAGGTGTGGCAGAAGGATGGGAGCACTTTGGGGAAGGATGAGGAGAAAGGGATCCCCGTGGGCTTGGTGAGAGGGTGGGGGCGGTGAGTGTTGCTTCAGCAGCTCCACTCTGGGTAGGCGTCCAGGAGATACCTGTGAATAGCGCCTCCCCACCGCGGTCAGAAAGGTTTCTACACATGGCCCAGGTCCGCTTTCCCGGCAGAGTCGCCCCAGGTGAGAAGCCCTGTGGTAGAACACCCCGAGTTTCTGCCCAGCCTCTGCCTCTCACACCACATGATCTCGGACCCGTGTGCAGTGGATTATTAAATTTTTCCTTTTTTTGGTATTTTAAGATTTCATTATTTGTGTCTAAGAAGTTGGTAAGAACATCAGGGTCCCTTCACTAGGTGGTACTTACTAATAGCCTCACACGTACAAGGAACCTAATATATTTGCCTCGGGTGGGACGGTGCAGTTTCTGAGAATCCTCCCGCCAGCCGTGTGACTGCGTAGCCTGGAAGAGGCAAAGAGGAAGCCTTTGCAGAGGGAAGAGCTGCCCGCTGAAAGTGTTCCTTTAAGACACGGTGGACAGCCAGGTTTACTGAAGGTGGAGGCGTGCCGACCGCTGCTGTTGGCTACACTCAGTGCTATCTCCGTCTCGAGTAAAGGTGCCGTCCCTACACCTGTCACCTGGCCGTGGAAAGTTACCCTCGGTGGCAGCCAGGACTTCCGCATACTCTTCAGAACTGCTCATGCCCTTGGGATTTCCAGTGTCACCTCACTTGTAACATTGAGTGTATCTGTAGTCTCCTCAATGAGATGTCTCGCGTTGAAGGAATGAATTAATGCTACCTGGTAAGACTTCCTGGGACACTTTAAAACTGGGAATTCTTCCACAGCCCCTCGTAGTGTTGGGTTACCTCGAGATTCCTGAGCTGATAATTCATCTCCAACATACCGGACCAAAAATCCTTTCTGGAAGGATTTTTGTTCAGACCTCAGGATTGGGAACTTTTTTTAAGGAACAAGTCCAAATGGGACTGATTGGTTTTCTTTCTTTCTTTCTTTCTTTTTTTTTTAAAGATTTTATTTATTTGACAGAGAGAGAGAGAGAGAACACAAGTAGGGGGAAGGAGAGAGGCCGAAGCAGGCTTCCCACTGAGCAGGGATGCAGGCAGGGCTCGATCCCAAGACCCTGGGATCATGACCTGAGCTCAAGGCAGATGCCTAACGACTGAGCCATCCCGGTGCCTCCTGATGGGTTTTCTTTTTTTTTTTTTTAATTTAAAACTAAGCAACTTTATTCAGGATCATAAAAATACTTGAATAAGCAGAGAAATAGCATGTGCTTTTAAAGATTCTTCTCCTGATGGGTTTTCTTAAATGGAAATGTTGCTTTGGGTGGGGAAAATGTAAGAAAATGAGTGGATTTAAAAATGTGTCAACACTACAGAAGTTGAGAATTTTTCTTGATGGAAGACGGCATGGGCATCTGTGAATGTTTCTCTTAAATTTTTGAGTGAGAATTGAAGCTTTGCAGGGGATAGGAATTGATTTCTGAGCATTTTGTCTGAGTAAGGCTCTTCCCCGCATTGAATATTGAATCGAATTGTTAGATTTTTTTTTTTTTTTTGAAGAAATGTGGATTTTTCTCTCAGGTTTTATATGTTTCCTTAGTTAAAAGATTTGCTTGAAAAATTAAATGTAAATGGCTGAATAATACAGCATTCTGTGTGAAGGGGTGGTACATTTTCGTTCTGCAATTGACAGACCCATTTACCTGATTTTTACACTACTGGCCTGGGGAATCCTCCTTTGTGTTGATAAATTCTAACTACTGATTTGAAACCTTTGTTTTTGGTGCCTTTTCAAGGGAGAATGTTAAAAGCACCAATTATTTGACCTGACAAAGCGCATTTTAGGTCTGAGATGGCTAGATTGCCTTGAGTATTTGCTTAGGAGGGGAGGCAGACTAGAGGACTACTTTTTTTTTTTTGAGAGGGATACAGGTGTTCCTCCAGGTCACGGGTCTCTCTGTGAGCCTGTTGGCCGGTGCAGGCTATGGGGGCTGGTGGGCACCAAGGCCAAGGCACTGTTTTCCATGCTGGGGATGGGGGCTAAGTTCATCCGGGGGTAGTGGGTCTGCCTACTGAGATCTCTCCTCACTTCCCTCCCCTGCCTTAGGTAAGTTAGTGTAAATCCCAGAGAATTCCAGCTGTAAGAGGACTTTGAACTTTGACTCGGGGAATTCAGGCCACACCTCAGCCAGGCAGAGATTATAATCTAAACCCACTTTTAAAAAACCCCTACAGGGGTTTCATAACTTCCTCGGGTGTCATTTTCTGCTGCCTAAACTTAACTTCTGGAGTCTTCCTTTGCTAATAATGTAACCGATGCCCCCTCTGCACACAGACCACCGGCCCGGAGAGGGGGCTTTGCTCGGGGGAACCCTGTCGGGGAACCCACTGTTTGCAGACAGCTCTCCCTGTGTCTGCGTGGCCATTCACCTTTTCTCCCCTGTTGTGTTTCTCCTCTGGGCTCCATTACTCTTCCTCCTTCTGTTGGGATGTTTCCTGTGTCACAGTTTGCTTCAGGTCAGGGATGAGTTGTAATTCAGGTTGTGAATTTCTGGTGTGTAGCAGGTTCTCAGTAACGGTTGCTAAAGAGGAAGGCCCGGAGCGGGTGTGAAAACACAGAACTCCTGGCAGCTCGGTAATCGACAGGCAGCTCTGTAATTGACAGGACGGCTGTGAAGGGTCAGTCTGGGGACTGGGCCGGCCCCGCTGGACTGCGCGTACGCAGGGGGTGGCCTGGACAGGGCTCGCTGGTAGTGTAAGTTGTACCGGACACGTCGGGTCAGGTGTCACTAGTGATTCGATGGAGTGGGTACAAGAGACAGCTGTGTGTCCGGAGCACCGTGCGCAAGGGAGAGCCCTGGGCTGGGGCGACCGGGGTCCCCACGGGTTCCTGGCTGGGCCCTGGGAGCGAACGAGATCACTGATCTCCACTGAGGAGGGTGTGAGTGAATATATCATTCACTCACTTTTGATGAGATTGAGTAATCTATTCTGCGGCATAGAAGGGTGGAATCAGCGAGGTTCAGTAAATCTTAGGTGACACAAAAAGAAGCGGCTGTTGAGTCATAAAGTGATTCTGCTTCCTCATCAAAACAATCTAATTTCTTACTTTGAACGTGTAATAGGTGCTCTTTGGAAGAATGAAGGTAAGTAAAACAACTCAGACGTGATGGAAAATTATACCCAAAGTGGAAGCCTCCCCTACACTCGCCCCATAAAGGAACTTTTGGAAACGTGTGGTGGATGTGTTTTCCCAGAGTGAGTCTTGATAAGAGTTACTGGTGGGGGGCACCTTGGGGGGCGCAGTTGGTTGGACCTCTGATTCTTGCTTTCCGATCAGGTGATGATCTCGGTGGTGGGAACGAGTCCTGTTTTAGGCTCCATGCTCAGTGGGGAGTCTGCCTGAGATTCTCTTTCTCTTTCCCCTCTGCTCCTCCCCCATCTCTTAAAAAAAAAAACAAAAAACCAAAACCTTACTGGGGTGCTGCCAGGCCTAGGAGTAGAGGAATGGGGAACACAGGATCTGTTCAGCTTCTGGTGTACGACCCCAGTCACCCTTGCCAGCAGTGCTGGCTGAGAGAGAGAGAGAGAGAGAGAGAGAGAGAGAGAGAGATTGAGATTCAGGGCTGGGCTGCCAGAGGAAGGGGACTTAGGGTTGGAGATGCAGATCTGGGAGCCCTCGGCGTTTAGAAGCTTTGTTGGCTCTCTGCACACATCTCCCTCCGAGTTTTCTCTGGGAAGAGGGGACTGAGCTCTTCGTCGTCGTCATCCCTGCAGATGACGAGTCCAAGGTCACCAGGTGGAAACGGGAGACCTTCAGAGCTGGTGCAAAATACCTGTTTTACTCCGTGGTACTTCCTTGTTGGTTTTAATAGGACATCGTTCCTCAGAGTTTATTGTGCTCCCAGATCACCCGGGAGCCTGTAAACACACATCGCTGGACTTTAGCCCAGAGATTCTGATTCTGATTCTGGGGGTCTGGGTGGGGCCTAAGCGTGTCCACCCGGTTGCCAGGGGCTGGAGGTGCTGGTCGTTAGGGGTGCACACTTGGAGAACCACTGTCCGACTCACTGAGGCTTCCAGAAACATCGGTGCTCCAAGAGATGCCCCCCTGCTGGTCTCAGGCTGCTCAGTACGACGTCCTGCAGAGAACCGTGCAGGGAGGGGCGCCCGCCTGGTGTGGGGAGTGCACAAGCTGTGTGACAGGTGTTAGCCTTCCTCGTGAACAGCACTTGGAGGGAAGCTCGTGTTCTTCCCGGGTCCTCAGGGCTTCAGGGGACAGGGGGCGAGGTGAGGGTGCCCAGGCCGGGGCGGGGGGTAGGGGGGGCTGGCTGCAGTGCCCCGGGAGTGGAATGGCTTCTATGAGCGGCTTTCTCATCCTGTGGAAACATCGGTACCCGTCTTCCTATGGTCTCTCATTAGAGAATTAAATACTTACCCTCACAAATGTAACAGGCTCTTTATAGATGGACCTGAAGAACAGCAGAGGCTTCGCAGAAGGTACAGAATGTATCCCCGGTCCCGTAGCTGTTAAGATTTAAATTAGAACTGGGAAGAGGTTGACATTTGTGTCTCCTAAGGTACATGTTGGAAGATTCGAAGGAAAAGCAAATAAACATCATCAAATATCAACAGTCTAAACCACGTACACAGTGCTTGGCCTCAAAATTACATATTAACTTCAAATAGAAGAAAACCCAGCCATGAACTGAGGTTGATAGACAAAAGAATGAAGTAAAAATGTGCCATAGAAAATCCTTAATAAAATAAAAATGGGGGCATTTTTGCATTGGGAGCCCTAGGTGGCTCAGCCAGTTAACTGTCTGCCTTCTGCTTAGGTCATGATCCCGGGGTCCTGGGATCGAGCCCGTAGTTGGGTTCCCTGCTCAGCAGGAAGTCTGCTTCTCCCTCTTCCTCTGTTCCTCCCCTCTCTGCTCCCCCCTCCCCAATAAGTAAGTAAATAAATAAATAATCTTTAATATAAAATAAAAATGGACACGTGACATGGGGCTTTAAGAAGGGCCATAAGTCCAAGGAAAGTTCCCCGTGGTGAAGACTGTGCACAGGCAGGCCTTGCTTTGCACGACCCTGTGGTACATGAACTTGGGCAGCTGCGGAGCAGAGCTGCCTCTGTGTTTCCTGGGCCCCGCGGAACCCGGTGCTGTTCTCGTGAGCGGAACTCTCTCGGCGAGCGCACCACGGCGTGAGAAGGGAGATGCAGGGTTTGTGCGGCAACCACAAGGTTCAGAATGAGGTGACAGTCACAGCATCCTTTAACACCTGATGAGTCCCAACCACCATCTGGAACGGAAGGTTTTATTTCTATGAGAGAGTACACGAAGAAGCAGGGGGAGGGAGAGGGGCAGAGGGAGAAACAGAGCCTGAGCAGGGAGCCTGACACGACCTAGGGACACGAAGGACATACACGGGGCTCCTGTGGCTCGATCCCAGGACCCCAGGGTCATGACCTGAGCTGAAGGCAGACGCTTAACAGACTGAGCCACCCAGGCACCCCTTGTCTTTGATAGTTTTATTTTTATTTTTTTCTTGAATCTTTTATTTATTTGGCAGAGCCAGAGAGGGAACACAAGCAGGGGGAGTGGGAGAGGGAGAAGCAGGCTTCCCGAAGAGCAGGGAGCCCGATGTGGGGCTCGATCCTAGGACCATGGGATCATGACCTGAGCCAAAGGCAGACGTTTAACGACTGAGCCACCCAGGTGCTCCGACTTTGATAGTTTTAATAAAACAAAGTGAGTACTGAGATGAAATCATTTAGTCTTAATTAAAAAAATTTTTTTTAATGAGGAAACTGAAAAATAAGCTTTCTGTTCTTAGGAGTATTTTTTTTTTTTTTTTTTTGATTCATGATTCGGAACGTAAGGTAAAATTCCAGTAAGCTAGGACAGAGAATGTTTCTGTCACTTTCTTAATGAAATACGGATGTTAGGTCTTTGTGATAAAATGGCGGTGTTGGGTAGTGAGGCTCGGCTGAAGTGTTAAATCTGATAACGCACAAACGGTTACACAGATCCTGTTATCCTCGTCACCCCAGCGCCTGCTCTCCCGTGGTTGATGCCTGCTGCATTCCGAGGTTTGTGGCACTGGGTGCTGTGGCTTCCTGAAGTTTCTAATGGGACAGCTCAGTTCCATTTGCAGCTTTTCCCTAGCTGCGGTTGTCTCGCCAGGCTCGTTGGAGCTGGTGGTACTGCTTTTTCCGTGTTGTTCCAGTTGGGCTTTTTGGCATGGCCCCAGCTAACCTCAGCTGCCCCTTGCACCAGCCACCTCTCGCCCTCTTGCACAGCGTTACCCCTGAGAATGCCGCCAGCCACCGGGCCTTGGTAGAAGTTCTGCTTTTGTTTATAAAAGGAATTTTAAACATCTCATGTAGAGCCAGCGAGCCAGCTAGCCGTCGCAAATCCTTTTTTCGAAATAAAGTGTGGAATAGGAACAGCAACAGAACCAAAAAACATAATCGAGTGCGTGTGCTCTTGTTTCTGTTGGTTATTTCATTCGTGATATTTTGAAACTGGTCGCAAGTAAAGAAGCCTTCTGATTTATGAAAAATCACCTTTTGTGTTTTCACTGTGAGAGAGACGGGACCGTCATTACTGTTTGTCTTAGAAAAGTTACACGTGTGTGTGTGTGTGTGTGTGTGTGTGTACGTACATATAGAAAG
Source organism: Nasua narica (assembly GCA_028533885.1). Lineage (NCBI taxonomy): Eukaryota > Metazoa > Chordata > Mammalia > Carnivora > Procyonidae > Nasua > Nasua narica. Next base: position 64,917,046 of record CM052808.1, read on the forward strand.
TGTTGTGTGATCCTACGTGAATCTCCGTGGTCTGAGTTTGTGGTTCCTCATGCAGGCCTTCTCAGATCGCGGCCCATGGTGGGGAAGGGCCGTCAGGGATCACCTGCGTCCCCCCAGCCCCCCATACCTGGTGATAGTTCTGGCAGGTGGCAGGCCTTTGCTCTCGCTCTGCTGCTAACCGGTCCTCTCTGGGCCTCAGCAGGCCACCTGCTCTGTGTTTGCCCAGGCTAACACTCCAGCATTTCCTTCCCTCCGGAAGGCCCGTTGGCCTTCCTGCAGCCTTCACTCCCTGGCGGGAGGTTTGCCCTGTGCAGCTTCCGAGCAGAAAATCTCTTGGTTTCTGCCCTCCCCCGCAGGCCCCCCCCCCAAAGAATCTGGGGGTGGTTGTTAAACCAGGTTAAACATTCGTGTGATGTTTGTTTATTAACTATCCTGGATACTCAAAACATTTTCTTGAGTTGTTAATACGTTTAAGTGGTTTTAAATTCAAACTTCAAGAAGGCTTTTGTGCCGAGAGGCGTCTCTGTGTGTCTCTCACGCGCCTCAGTCCCTGGCCAACTCGTTTCTGTCCTCAGGTCAGTGGTACGGTTTTCTTGTGTCCTTACAGACTGACTTACACGCTTGCCCCCCCCACCCTGCCCCCGCCTTCTCTGTCCTCACGGAGGACGGCGCTCCCTGCACGCCTTCTCCTCCAGCCGGTCAGGCGGGGCCGGGGCTTGCAGAGCTGCCCGGGGAGCACACCGTTATTCTCACGGTTGCTTCGTGTTTGGTGCTACAGATTTTGTCCTCAAACCAAAGCAAAGGAACCATCTTCCTCCTAAGTCCTGCACGAGGAACCGAACACGAGGCTGGCCATGGGTGCAGTGGGACGTTCCCGGCTCTGGACCTTGAATTAGGTGGGTGGTTTACTGTCACAGGGTTAAGTCATACTCAATAAAAGGAAATAAAAGATAAAAGGGAATCCCCAAGGTTTTTTTGTTTTTGTTTTTTTTTTTAAAAAGTAAGCGCTACACCCGACTTGGGGCCGGCACTCACGACCCTGAGACCAAGAGTCGTGTGCTGTGCTGACTGAGCCGGCCAGGCACCCTAAAACCCCAAAGTGGCTCCCCCCCCATTTTTGATGCTCTTCCCCTCCTGACCCCTGCACCGAACAAGGCAGCCGAGTGCACACACCCCTAAAACGGCACCCTCAAGGTTTGACCTCTCAGTCATACTGATGTGATCTTTCTGGTTTCTTTTTTTTTCTTTTTTTTTTTTTTAAAGGTTTTATTTATTTATTTGACAGAGAAGAGAGAGATCACAAGTAGGCGGAGAGGCAGGCAGAGAGAGAGGGGGAAGCAGGCTCCCCGCTGAGCAGAGAGCCCGATGCGGGGCTCCATCCCAGGACCCTGAGATCATGACCTGAGCTGAAGGCAGAGGCTTTAACCCACTGAGCCACCCAGGCGCCCCATCTTTCTGGTTTCTGATCCAACTTTCGGACATTTTATCCAGTTGTGTGTGTCCGCTGGAAATTGCATTAGCCTGCCCTCCGTATCCGCATCCACATTTTCCAGGCTTGCAATGTTTCCCCGGGTCGGGGTTAATGATAGAGCCCTGGGACCTCACACACCCCTGCGACCCTCCTCCCTGCGGTTGTCTAATGATTACACTTGGGATAGGCGGTGACAACTGTGCCACTCAGTCCCACCTAACTTTAGTATCAGGTCACCGTCCTGTCTAGAAGAATATGAGCGTGGTTGGCCAAAGTCTCTGTACACCAGGAATTCAGCCTTGGAGCTGTAAATCTCATCAGAAGAGGAAGTAAGTCTGCAGGTCTTATTCTGGGCAGCCCTTAGCTATAGATTGTTTTCCTTTCCTAGATGCTTATAGACTATTCAGTAATTCCCCCAAGAACTTTGTTTTGGATTGATGTCATTTATTCACCCAGCCATTTACTCCATGGGAACATTTGGGTGCCAGCTCTCTACGAGAGTCGTGGAAAGCCGTGCTGAGCAGGCTGAGGAACTGCTCTGCGGCCCCCGGCCTTGACCAGGCTGTGTGTGGACCATAATTCTTGCCGCTCCCTGTGATTTGCTGCCTAACGCTGTCTTCTGAGAGCTCTCTCTTTGGCACAATAGGCAATTTTAAGATCTTATTCATTCATTCATTCATTCATTCATTTAGATTTTATTTATTTGGGGGCGCCTGGGTGGCTCAGTTGGTTGGGTGGCTGCCTTCGGCTCAGGTCATGATCCTTGAGTTCCGGGATCGAGTCCCACGTTGGGCTCCCGGCTCCACAGGGAGTCTGCTTCTTCCTCTGACCTTCTCTCCTCTCATGCTCTCTCTCACTGTCTCTGTCTCTCAAATAAATAAAATCTTAAAAAAAAAGATTTTATTTATTTGACACAGAGAGAGAGATCACAAGTAGGCAGAGAGGCAGGCAGAGAGGCAGGCAGAGAGGGGGGGGAAACAGGCTCCCCGCCAAGCAGAGCCCGATGTGGGGCTCGATCCCAGGACCCTGAGATCACGACCCGAGCAGAAGGCAGAAGCTTTAACCCACTGAGCCACCCAGGCGCCCCTAAGATTTTATTTTTTTAAACTTAATCTCTGCACCCTCTGTGGGCCTCGGGGGGGGGGGG
>CM052808.1:64920163-64941080 GCA_028533885.1 Nasua narica
TATTGGACGGTGCACCCATGGAGTTGAGAAAATAAGGCTTAAATCTACAGGGAAGAAAGACTACAGTGACTTACGATTCCGTACGTGCCAGGTGGGATGATCAATCCGAAGCCGCGCTGGGAGGAAGAGTCCCCCCACGTCCAGTGTCGTTTCTGACCTCTGTACCCAGCTCTTCCGAATGCTGACTGCCTCTTGGACATCTCTGCGCCCTGGCAAGGGAACCTCCGATCAAGAAATCCACCTTCTCCTATTTCCCTTTGCCTCGGGCTCACTCTCCTTCCTTTACGTTCTGCCATCAGATAGCAGCGGCCCCCATCACCCCCAAACTGGGAACTTGAGGGGGTGCCTTCTTCACCTTGCAAAACCAGCTTGTCACCCAGCCGTGCTGTCCCCCCGGAACAGCTCTGGGATCGGTCCCGTGTCCTCCACCCCCAGAGCCACACTGCTCTTTCTGCCCAAACAGTGGAATTCGTGTCCTATCCTCCCCTCTCTGGACTGGCCCTGCTCCTGTCATCCCGTGAGCCCGTCCCCCATCTGCTGCGGGGGTCTGCCCCGTGGCCCCCAGGGGATGAAGCCAGGCCTGGGCCGCTCGCTGTCCCCCCGTCTCTGCACAGGGATTTGCTCTCCATGTCGAGGGACCCTCATGCTGCTGCTTTTGTCCGAAAGATCGTTCCTCCCTTTTCCTCCGTCTTCAGGGCCTGGCTCATGTGTCTGCCCGTCTGAGGCTCGCCCCAGCTTGCTGGCCGATTTCCTTCTCCCCGCCCCTCTCACGCACATTCATTTCTTCCTCCTCTGAGTTCCTGTAGATAGTCGTTCACTGCGGCGATTAAGTTTATTGTGTCACCTTCTACTTGTGTGTGTGTTGTTCTCCTGGGACATAGAAGGCAAAGTCCTGTAGGCTTATCGACTCCTCCTTCCAGCTCTGTACCCCGAGCGGCGCGAGCACCTTGGGGTTCCTGGCGACATGGATGGGAGCAGACCACAGGGGACAGGTGGGTGCCGTGGGGGCCTGTGCCGGGAGGAAGGGAATTGGGTCCCTGCGGAGAACCTAGGTAGCAGGGATAAAGCTGGTTGTGGTGAGCCTTCCTTCCGGGGTGAGGGGTTTTATTAGACCCATTGGTCCATGGGGAAGACGCACTGTTGTAAGGGAGAAAGGACATTCTAGAAAGGTTGGGCTAATGAGGTGGCAGGTGAATTAGGACGGAGAGAAGCTGCCACACATTGGTGGCACCTACTCAGGGCGGGCCCGTAATAGACGCACAGGAGCTTCCAGAAGAAGGAGCAGTGAGGCGACGGTGGTTGGGGTTGGATCACCACACATGCCCTGCAGAGGTACCAGCATGTCGCGGACCAAGCTTGGCCCTGAGATGGAGCTCACTGCCGAGATGCCAGTGAGGAGCACCGTCATCGTTGGAAGGCTTGCCTGGGCCTGGAGGACCCACTTCGAGGTGGTCCATCCACGTGGCCGTTATTGGGCCACCTCTGTCGTCGTCGTCGTCGTTGTCACTACCTGGGCTCCTCGTAGGGCTTCTTGAGTGTCCTCCCAGCATGGCGGTGGCCGGCTCTCCCCAGAGCAGGTGACCTGAGGAGGCAGCTGCAGTGCCTTTTATGACCCAATCTTCTACTTTTTCTATATTCTGTTTATTAGAAAGAAGTCACCGTGTCCAACCTCCAGTGAGAGAGGAAAATTATGCCCTGCCTTTTGAAGAGCAGAATTTTAGGAAGTTGTGGACATATCTTAAAACCGTGGAACATGGGACCCCTGGGTGGCCCAGTCGGTTAAGCGTCTGACTTGGTTTCAGCTCAGAAGCCCCTTCTTGGGCTCTGTGCTCAGCGGGAGTTTGCTGGAAGTTTCTGTCCTTCTCTTCCCAGTCTCATGCTCTCTCTCAAATAACTAAAAAAACACAGAAACAAAATGGTTTCTGAAAGTTAGTCACCTTGAGCATTAAAATTAGAATTCTGCTTTGGAGGGCCATCCTTTTACCTCTCCCTATTTGCTCCCTTTGGCATAATAACGGCCATCACCTCGCAGAGATGGAGAAGTGTAGGTTGTGTACAGTCGTGGGTTTCTCTTCATTTTTCTCTGGGACTGTTATCCCTGGGACTTGGCTTGTTAGGAATGTTCTCTGTCAGGTGACCCGTGAGTTGCGGTGTTTGCTGTTGTCAGGGGGACCTGAGCTCGGCTGGACATGAGGTTCAGGGTTGGGCTCCTTTCCTGTAACCTCCCCGTGCCTTTGTCCTCAGCGCACATGTCCTAGGCTTCTCTTCCCTCCTGTATTACAGGCGTCTTGCAGGTATACGTGTGTCCCACCTCCGCAGTTGATGGCGAGCCCCTCCTGGGCACAGAAGAAGGTGTCTTGCTGACTTTTGTGTTCTTTCCCGAACAGCACGTTGAACATAAATATCGCTCAGCACATTGTTGTGAATGAACAGCAAGAAGGTCCGAGTGGAGAACGGGAGAGAGCAGGAAGGTCGGAGAAGGTGGCAGCGGTGTGAGGGCGGGGATCCATCCAGGGAGTGAAGAGGGGAAAAGGTTTAGAGAGTAGGAATTGGGGTAGAGCTGGAAAAGGCAGAACTGAAGAGGGCGGGAATAAGGAATGAGGTCGGGGACGACAGGGCTTGTAGAAAATTTAAAGAGATGGATGGAACAGGATCTTGGCTCATAGCTGGGGCAGCGAGAGCAGGTGGAGACGGGAAGAGTTGTGGTGTCTGCTGGAGGGTAGGCACAGTGCGGGCACTTTCTGTATGTTGGCCGGTTTAATTTTTGAAGCAACTGAAATTAATGGACATACATAGAACTTAGAAGTATATTTCAGTGTATAAAGATGCTGATCATCCCTTTAAACCAGGAGGTGTTTACTCTGAGTCTGCTAGTGTTATGGGTAATAGTGAGAACTATAAATACGCTGTAGCATATGGAAGATAAATGCATAAGTTAATTTAGGGATGAAGGACTAAGACGCGCAAGTCCCTGACCTAGGTCTTCCTTGTCTGCAAGGATGGCCAGTCTATGTGATAGCTGGGGTCTCCGGGGAATCACACTATTTCCTAACCCGGGTACCACCTTCTGCGGCGGGGGTGGGGTGGGGTGGGGTGGTGGAATCGGCTGCCATTTTGAGGGATAAGGGATAAAATATGAAAAGTTACCTTCTTGGGGCGCCTTGGTGGCACAGTCGGTTAAGCGTCCGTCTGACTCTTGGTTTCGACTCAGGTCGTGATCTCGAGGTCCTGGGATCGATCCCTGCATCGGGCTCTATGCTCATTGTAGAGTCTGCTTGAGACTCCCTCTCCCTGTGCTCCACTGCCCCCCCCCCCCGGGGGGGGGGGCTCTCTCTCTCTCTCTCTCTCTCTCCCTCAAATGAATAAATAAAAATCTTTAAAAAAAAAGTTTCCTTCTCAGGGTGGATTCTTAGGAGAAAATGTACATTCTAGTATCTGTCTTTGAGTTGGAACTTGAGGTTTATGTTATGATAGGAGTAATTTTGATAGATGGCGTATTTTAATAGGCATTGTGGGGGGGCATGGGACTTTGGTAACCCTGTACCCACAGTTTATACGAGCAGGCCTCTGGGCTGGAAGTAGGATCCCCCGTTTATAAGCTGGGACTTGCGCCGTGCACTCAGCTGTGGCTCGCGCACCTTATCTTGTTGTAGGCCTCCAGGAGGAGTTAGAAAATGAAGTGGAGAAGAAAAGCACGCGCTAAGTGCCTAGAATCGTTCCTGTTGTGCAGTGACCGTGCGAAAACAGATGGAGAGCAGCCAGAAGAGAGCCTGAGGGGCATGAGCAGACCGGCAGTGTCTGGCCTCCCCTCTTCTCTGCCTGCCCTTTTTCTGCCTCGTACAGCCCAACTCCGAAGAATATCTCCATTGGCGTAAGCCACCTTAGTTAAATATTGAATTCTGCTGGAGTCCTAACCAGGGCCCGCAATGTCGTGCGTAGGTTTTATGAAAGTAATAACATGCCCCAGAAAGCCCAGTTGCTCGGCTTGTCGCCCATTGCAGCTGATAAAAGTAGTCACACACCTGATCATGTGTTTCTTTACAGGGCGACGATGGCTGCTTATCTGTATACACACTTTTTCTCGATAGGAAATGCAGATAAGCTTTTGCTGTATGTCTGAAACCGATGTGTAAAATGCGATTTTATAGAGTAACATTCTCTTTCCTGCTTCCTTGCCCCATCTCTTCGGAGGGCGGTAAAATTTCCTGTCACAGCTGCTTGTAAATAGTAAGTTTTCAATAAAGGCTTTTTCCTCCTTTCACCTCCCAGCTGTTGCCCGGGTGCTCCAGAAGAGTGGCGTTGGGGTGCCTGGGTGGCTCAGTTGGTTAAGCGACTGCCTTCGGCTCAGGTAACAATCCTAGAATCCCGGGATCAAGTCCCCGCATCGGGCTCCCTGCTCTGCAGGGCATCTGCTTCTCGCTCTGACCCTCCCCCTGCCATGCTCTCTCTCTCATTCTTTCTCTCTCAAATAAATAAATAAAATCTTAAAAAAAAAAAAGAGTGGCCTTTTCACATCTTCCAGACAGACGGCTCTATACCTTTGTGAATTAGCTAAATATAACCCGTAGGTTTTTATTACGACAAGAGGTTTATTCACTTTAAAAACACAGAAGACTAGATTCCTAAGCCTGTGATTTCAGATTTTTCTTTTTTTCCTTACGTATTTTTCTGGAGTTTCTCCGAAAACTTAATTCCCAAAGAAAAATATTTAATGTTTCAAAAAGAAAAAAATGTAGCTAATCAGAAGGTTATCCGTTATCCAGAGGTAATCGCTGCTACTGTAATCCTTTTGACATCTTTTTTCTGTGCTTATACATAATTGATATTTATTAAAAATTGAGATTATGTTGTATATGAACAAGGGCCAACTGCTATAGCAACCTTCAGTTTTCAGTGGGAAGCAACAGTACAAATCTGTTTCCAGCTCACTATCCTGGCAAGGTGGGTGGGGGATGTTGGGGGGGGAGGTTGAAGTGGGGGTGCTCGGTCCTGCTGTGCTTCTTTTTCAGAGTTTTTCCCTTCTTGGCCTTCAGGATTTTCGGTATTGAGCTGGGAGAAGAGAATGGAGGGAGGATGATGAGTGGGAGCGTCTTATGGGCTGGGTCTGGAAAATGCGTACATCATTTCTGTGCTCTTTCCACTGGCCAGAATGTAGTCACGTGACCACCTAAACTGCAAGGAATGCTGGGGAATGTAGTCCAAGTGGAAAAGGGATGCAGCTATTGACTGTCTTGCTTATCTCTAACTCACTTGTATAACCCATTTCTGAATTTTTTTTTTTATAAACCAAGTTGTTCATTTTGAACGTGGTCACCTCTCCATCTCGATCCTGTGCGAAGCCCCCACCATCTCTTGCCAGATCTCTTTCTGATTGGTCTATTTCTGTTCTTGTCCCCATAGTCTGGTCTTGCACAGCAACCAAGGTGGTCTTCTAAAAACTCATGTCACATGTTATCAGTCCCTTGCTTAGAACTTGCCAGAGATGGTGGCAGTAATGCCCACTTTCTTAGAAGGGTGGTCTCCCGGGGCTTTGGCCCCAGCGTACCACTCTGCCCCAGCGTACCACTCTGCCCTTGCCTCTCCTTGCAATGCCAGACCTGCTCCCCAAGGCCTTGGGACTTGCTGTCACCTCTGCATAAAATCCCCACCCCCAGCATCACCCTCCGTCTCCTTCGGTTTCAGCTCAGGTGTCTCCTCTCCAAAGAGGCCTTTCCCGACCACCACTCTTAAATATCCTCCCTCTCCCCCCTGCTTAGTTGTTTTATTGAGCCTTCATCAAAACACTTACCACCATCAGAAATTTCTGTTTATAATATATATTTAGATTCTGTCTGCCTTCTAGGTTGTATTCTTTGAGGCAGAAACTCTGTCTCGTTCATATCTGTATCCTTAGATAATGTGTCTGACACATGATTGGTACTTAGTAAACACTCGTGGAATCAATGAAGGTCATTATAGAACCTCACACAATTTTTTAAAAAAAGATTTTAATTACTTATTTGACAGGAGAGAGATCACAGGTAGGCAGAGAGGCAGGCAGAGAGAGAGGGGGAAGCAGGCTCCTCGCTGAGCAGAGAGCCCGATGCGGGGCTCGATCCCAGGACTCTGAGATCATGACCTGAGCTGAAGGCAGACGATTAACCTACTGAGCCACCCAGGTGCCCCAGAATCTCACACATTTTTAATGACAATGTTGTAGCTCATTGCACAGAATTGTTGTGAACATTTATTTAACTGTCTACTTTTGAGGGACTTTCGCATTTTTTTTTTTTATTGAAAAATACTTTGGTGACTGTCCTTTTACCTGTTCTTAGGTTTGCTTTGTGCACATATCTGTGCTTATTTTCTCAGGTTTGATTCCTAAATGAGAATTTATTTAGTGGAAAGCTATGTGTACAAAACTTTAAAGTCTCTGTTATGTATTACCCGTTGCCCTCCAGACCCCCAATGTGTCCCCCATGTAGTTGAGAGCCCTGGCACACGGCTCGTTTTTGAGAACACCAGAAGCCGGGCGGGGCATTTTGTCTGTCTGTATTGCTGTACCCTAGATCTTCGAACAGGTGCTTGTGCTTACCAAATGAATAAATCAATTTCCGTAAAACAATTCTACTTGTTCCTTCAGTGAAATTTATTTTTATTCATTTATTCATATAAATGTTCCCTGACTTCAGAATGTGTGCTTTATGAAAAGTAGTTGTGCCCAGTGTTAGAACAAAGAACATTCACCCAATGTTGATATAAACCTTGGAACTGGTGTGAGCTGGGCTTTATCTGACTTCTTAGAATTTAGACACGATGCAGTTGAGCCCCCTATCAATTGGTGGCAAGTCCAGGACACTGCCCAGGATTTTTGAGACTCCTAAGGGCTATAAGATAAAGAGACCGTTTCTTACCAGAACTCTTATCTTTTGTTCTGTGACTGACTGTCCATGGGTTTCCATCGCACCCAGCCCCTTGTTTATTTTCCCCAACTCGGTGACCAGTGCCGGCCTGGGGTGGAAAGACTGCCACCGGGCCCCAGTTGGCTGTGGAAGCCAGATCCACCACCTCCTTTCGCCCGCACCCAGGACCGGCCCGGAGACTTCGCACTTCCTTTAACTCACTGCCCACCACCCTCGGGTACCAACCGACTTGTCCCCTCTCTGCACAGGGGTGTTCGGGGGAGAATTGCTGGTTAGAAGTCTTTGTCCTGGGGTGGGGAAGGCAGGGAGATGGAAAAGTACGCTCCTCTCCAGCTCTTTCCTGTCCTCATTTCTTCTGAATGGTTCCTCGTTCCCTCTCGGGTAAAGTCTTAACCCCTTGGTCTGGCAGACGAGGATCTCGTTTTCGCCCGTGACCCTCAGCTTGTATGCAGTTTGTACACATCGGTGGTCCTTACACTCTTCCCAGTGCTGGAAACTCTACGAGGTGCTGCCAGGTTTGCACCCATGCGTAAAAAAACCCGCATCCATTGTGGCATTCCTTGAGTTGAGCAAGTCATCAGAGAAGTCTAACGATGGGCAGTGGGGGCAGTGTGCTGGGAGGTCAAAAGAACGGTGGCCCAGGGAACAGCTGTGCTAACTGGGAACCCTGGATGCCTGCCTTGGGGGTGAGTGGGAGGGAGAGGGTCAGGGCGGTCAGTGTCTGCTTCAAGGAACCACGGGAAGGGCGCCTCCCCCGGAAGCTTCGGGAAGCCCTTGGAGACACTGCTAGGCTGTAGCAAAGCCATGTTTTAGTGATCCCTCCTTTGTCTTAAGCCTTTCATGCAGCCCGCCAAGCACATGAAATCCAAACTTGAGTGCAGGCCTCATTGGGAAAGGGGGCGTAAGCACACACGAGTTGAGAAACCTATTTGTGTCTCTGCTGTGTGTGTGTGTGGGGGGGGGGCAGCCTTGCGTCAGGGGTAGGTGGTTGGAGGGAGGGAGGGATGGACGAATCCTGGAAAGTAAGGATCCAGCACGGTTCTGGTTGCTCAGTGTGTATGCAGCTAACTGACCAGGGCTCAGTGGCCTCCTGTCTCTGTGTTTAATTTCACCCTGCCCCTTTTAACATAGCCTGCATAATCGTTCGAATTTTCTTTCCTTCAGCTGGGTCCTGACTGAACACATGGATAGATGGCTTTCACAGTTCTTCTCTCTTGCTCCTTGGTGCTCCTGTCCCCAAGGGCTCCACCCCCAGTCTTTTTCCGTCCTTACCCTTCCTGGCTATGTTCTTCTGCACCTGTCCTTGTAACCACCAACTACGCTCTACTCTGAACACTTCCCCGTCTGACCCATACCAGACGGCCCTCCCATGTTTCTAGTCTTTTTTTCCTCCCCCCGCCTGGTTGTTTCATAGATGCCTTGAACTCAATTTATTCTTGTCTTTCAGTTCATGTTAACACTTAGTGACCCAGAATGGAAACTGGAGAGCAAGCCAGCACCTCTAGCCTGGACATTTTAGTCCTTAGCCGTTGCTCCAATCTGTGTCTTTTGGTGCGGGGCCATCGCAGGGTCCTCCCCTGTGGGTCTGCTCACCCCTCACAGGAAGCCATGAGCATATTTTAAGACTTTGCTCTTAGCCCAATTGTAGTAGGAGCTGCTTAGAGAATGTTGGAATGAATAAGCAGGTGGATGAATGAATGAATGAATGAATGAATGGAGTGACTTCCAGCTGGTTTGAGATGATTTCCACTTAAGTTGATGCTCTTCATTTTTTTTTTTTTTGGTCTCCTCACTGCAACTGAGGAATCATTTTTGCTTGTTTAGGACCAACACGATGAAACTGTCATTTTGAGGAAATACTATATACCACATGAAATTTTTTCTGTCTCAGGCAACATGCACAAATGTACAAATTTCCATGGAGGAATTACTAAAGTGAAAAATCAAGGAACTATTTATTAAATAACTTCTTTATTAAAGTTAAGATCTGCGTAGTTTCAAATGTATGCTTGTGTTCTTGCTACAGAACTGGAGAATCTTTCACTGGTCCAGATAATTGATCTGCTTGATGTACAGTTTGAATTAAACTTGTGCTTAATTAACCTGGAGGCACTAAATTTTTTTTTAAAGATTTAATTAATTTGTTTGAAAGAGAGAGGGAGAGAGCATGGGGAGAAGGGAAGGCAGAGGGACAAGCAGACTTGCCCGCTGAGCACGGAGCCCGAATTGGGGCCCGATCCTAGGACCCCGAGATCATGACCTGAGCCGAAATCACGAGTTGGACGCGCAACTGACTGAGCTACTCAGGCGGCCCAGGATGTTCTAAATTTCTAGGGTCGGATGATTTTAGAGCTGGAATGTTGCCTTTTGAATGTCAGTATGAGGAAGGATCGCCTCTGCTCGGTTGATTGGTTCTGTGTCCCCAGTGCCGGTCTGAACAGAAATCATCACCTTTGCATATGGGATAAGGCCGTGACGCATTGAAGGTCCATTTCTTAAACTTTTTCTTTTCTCCTCCAACAGGGAGAGTCACGTATTCTCAGAGTGAAGGTGGTTTCTGGAATTGATCTCGCCAAAAAGGACATCTTTGGAGCCAGGTATGTTTGCTTTGTTTCTGTCTTTTTTTTTTTTTTTTGGTAGGCTTCTGACGAATTAGGCGAGCATCAGCGTCTCCTGGAGGCGTTGTTAGGAGAAAGATTGCTGGCCCCCCCAGTTTCTGGGGGAGCAATAGTGGAGGAGTGCTGAGGCCGCCGGGCCAGCGACCACATTTTGTGCAGGGGTCTTGCCTTCCATCTGGCTTGATTTCATGAGGAGACTGGATTCCGATGTTCCTGTGTTTCTCTGTAGAAAAATACGGTTTGGGAATGTTTGTTCATTTTAATACGTTCCTTTTTTTTAAAAAAAGAAATCTCTAATTTAGGGAGACGTGAAAGCGTTATTTTGTTCCTGGTGGAACTGGGTATTCTCCGGCGTGTATAATCTGAATTGAGAGATTTGGTAATGAGTGAGGAAATTCGGTGATTTCTGTGTATTTCCTGGAAGCGCCAGCATCCTCGTCTTTCTGTGTCCTTAGCTTTTTTTATTTTGAGTACCGGGCCTGGTACTCTTCTGTCCTGAAATCAGCCCTTTTGTTCCCGTCGTCTCTGCTGGGCCTCGCAGCGAGTTCCTGGACCAGTAGCACAGTGAGCTTAGAGCCACCGAGAACTGGGATTTGGACCAGATTTCGGAGAACAAAGACCTTTTTGAACTTAGGCATGGAGGACATGTTACAGGTGTCCCAGTCCAACGTGCGGGCCCTGTGGCTGACAGGACACTCTCCGGGAAGGTTACTGCTTGCGCAGGCACACATGTCAGTGGTGCCGGAGAAGGCCCCCGGTCCCCCTCTCTGTCCGAGTTGGACGTGCTGTGGGGTTGAGCCATGAGGGCTGTGGTGGCTGCTGGGGACAGTCAGCTCTTGCTGGAGCTCTCTCATTAGAACACTCCTTTCATCCTGTGGGCCCCCTGCTGTTGCCCGCAGTCACCCTCTGGCTTCAGGGCCTCGGTGTGATGCTGGACAGTCTTTAATGAGGCTGCACCTTCCTGCTCGCGTGGCAGAAGCCCTTTTCTGCCCTGGATAGGCAGACCTCATGATTTTCTGTCCTCTATCTTCACGGACATTTTTAAGTTTTTTGCATCCCGATAAGTTACCATAGTAACACCTGGAGAAATTATTAAAAATACATAAATAAAGTTGATGCAAGATAATATCCACGGGATAGCTTGTTAAAATTTCCCCTGCCCGGCCGGGCGCGACGGGCTGGTGGGGGAGGGGCAGGGTGTGTTGGTCGGAGGAGTGATGGGCTCTCCATCTCTCCCGAGTGGGAGGCTGCCTGAGGCTCCACTTCAGAGGGCTGGGGTTTGTGGGACCCTGGTCTCGGGCCTGCCTCTCCCTCGAGAGGCCTGTACCTGAAATGCCCTTCTTTTCCGCATTCTTTGTCCCGACCCTGCACTGAGAATACAAGATCATTTTCCTGCTTCTTTCCAGCAAAGTGTAACTTCATTAAAAGAGCCTTTGTTTAAAGAAGATGCGGTAATTGAGCTGTTGCCCTCCTTGAATGTCTGAGCATTTGGTCTGTGTGGAAATGGCACCAGCAGAGAAAGGTTTTCTTTTGGGCCATGCCTTTGGGTTAAAGAAGGGCAGGCATATAATCTGTCAGCTAAACAGGGACACTTTTATCTGCAACAAATGCTGCGTCAAATGTGGGAGATCAGGACATAGGATGTATATGGAGACGGGTCACCCCGGGTAAGAGACCTCCAAGCTCGATGACCTGGACGATGGGGGAAAGAATGCTGTGTGATTTTTTTTTTTCCCCCTAAAGCTGAGGAAAAGAAAATCTTAACTCTTAAAAGCATCCACCTGTCGAATGCCAATACGCCATCCAAAAGGAAGTAAACCCATGTTGTTCTAAACTAGGGCATACATGGGGTACCTGCTTCCATTTTGGAAACGGGTCCATTGTCTTCATGAGGTGAAGTATGGTGTCGGGGAATCAGGGAGACCCCTCACCCCGAGAAGTCTTGTTTTCTCCTCACAGTCCCAGCCTCCTATTAAAGGTGTAGGATTCGAGTCGGTGGGTATCAGGTTCTGCCAGCCTCTCCGGTCTGGTTTGCCCCCCACTCCAGTGCCACCCATGTCTGTCCAGACTGATCGGATTGGACTGCTCTTTCTAATGGTAGGTTAATACTCTACCTGAGTGACGAATGTTGAGCCACTGGGTGGGCCGTTGGACTAGATGACCGTCAGGGTCTCTCTAAAACCTGAATGTAATGACTACATGCTTTTAAAAAGCTAATTTAAGGAACTCCTCATTATATTTGAGCTGACCTGAGAATTGTAAGTGACTATCATAAAGTAAATCGATTTCGAATAGATAGACTTCGCCAAGCAAGAGCTTAATTTGTGGTTGTTTTCTGTTATTTATTATTATAATTTTTAAACTTCAGAACACCTTTAAGTTTCAAACTGTGTTCTTCAGGTAAGCTTGTATCTCAGGACTTCTTTTTGTCATAGGCTCAAGTAGTAACTGAATAGGGTCCTTTTAATACAAATTTTAGCTCTACCTTCCCCCTTTCCCTCCTAAATTGTGATCGGTCATTTGCTCCTCCTTCAAATTGAGCAACAGTGGCTAAGACAACTAGAATTTCATACAGAAGATTTCACGACTCTGATTTAACACTTGCGTCTATGTATTTTGCGTGTTGAACTGTTAGCCTCAGGCTGCACCTTTTTGGGTTGCTGTCCTTTTTTTTTTTCTTTTGACAAGTGGCGATTTGAAATGCAGAACACGCTTGGTGGGCTTCGGAGGATGTGGCAGCCCTGCGAGATGGCTCTGTGGCCCCGCCTCACCTCCGTCCCATCGTCCCATTGCTCCATCATCCCTTCGTCTAGATTGAAGTTGTAAAGGTTTTTCTGTATTGGCTTCATCTTCTTTTTTTTTTTTTTTGGCAATACTTTACACATTTAATTGACAGACTAGTCGCCATGAAATATCTCATAGACACGTCAGTCTTTTTCTTTTTTTAATTTTATTTATTTATTTGACAGAGAGAGAGATCACAAGTAGGCAGAGAGGCAGGCAGAGAGAGGAGGGGAGCAGACTCCCTGCCGAGCAGAGAGCCCGATGCGGGGGCCCGATCTCACGACCCCGAGATCATAACCCGAGCTGAAGGCAGAGGCCTTAACCCACTGAGCCACCCAGGCGCCCTAATCTTTCTTTTTTTTTTTAAAAAAAAAGTTATTTATTTATTTATTTATTTGACAGAGAGAGAGAGAGAGAGAGAGAGAGAGATCACAAGTAGGCAGAGAGGCAGGCAGAGAGAGAGGGGGAAGCAGGCTCCCTGCCGAGCAGAGAGCCTGATGCAGGGCTCGATCCCAGGACCCTGAGATCATGACCTGAGCCGAAGGCAGAGGCTTTAACCCGCTGAGCCACCCAGGCGCCCCTTTCTTTTTTTTTGTAACTGAAGTATTCCACAGTGAGTTACAGACATCATGACATCCAGTCCCTAAGTACTTCCGCCTGCATCTTGAAAAAATGGCATATTTCTTATAACCACAATACAGTTTTCACAAAATTAAAAATAGTTGCCTAATGGTCTCTATTACCTAGTCCGTTACCTGAATCCCCCCAGCCGTGCCTACGATGCCTTTTACAGGTGGGCCATTTGGAGCAGAATTCAGTTGAGAATCATGTGTTTGATGTAGTTTTGGTAGGTCTCTTAAACTCCTGTTAATCTAGAACCATTCTCCTCTCTTCCTCTTTTAAATGACCTGGAACGGTCAGTAGGTTGTCTCCCCACATTCAGTTGTTTCCTGTACTCTTTTCATGTACTCTTTCTCCTCCTGGGTTTCCTGTATGGTAGAAGTTGCATCTAAAGGCTCGATCAGGGGCACCTGGGGGGCGCAGTCAGCTAAGCGTCCGACTCTTGACTTTGGCTCAGGTCACGATCTCAGGGTTGTGCGACTGAGCCCCGTGTTGGGTTCTGGGCTCAGCACTGAGTCTGCTTGAGATTCTCTCTCTCTCTCTCGTGCTTGCCCTCTCTCTCTCTCTGTAAAATAATTTATTATTTTATCTTAAAATAATTTATTAATTATTAATCATTAGTTATATAAGTATAATAATTATTAGTTATATTTAATAATAAAATCATTAATAATTTATAAAGTATTAATTATTATCTTAAAAAAAAAGTCTGGATCAAATTCAGTTTCAACACTGGGCACGGAAAGGGCGCCGATGTCTGCTCGGGAGGAACACAGTGTTCGTTTTCTGTCCTCCAGCCAGTGGTGCTGAGACCAGACGGGTCCAGGTTTAATGTGGGGACGGTCTGTTCCATCCACGGTCGGGACTTCCGCCTGCGTGACCAGCACAAAATGGGTGAGGCGACATTTTAGCCACACTGTATGTGTGTAAATTGTAACTATTCACGTTCTCTCCAAATAGGTTTTGTTTTTTGTTTTTTTGCGGGTTTTGGGGGGCCATTTTCTGAACACCTTGCATAGCCTAAGTTTCCGTTCACCCAGTTGGGAAAACTTGAAACTCATACGTTCCTCGAGAGTCCCCTTGATAAACTGTAAGCTGTTTTAGGACGGCATCAGGCCGGCGTTTGCAAGCTGCCGGTCCCTGCGGACTCGACTGAACCCGCGGGAGCGCTCGTTTGGCCCATGGAGCTCGAGGACACTTGAGAGCCCCAAGCCGGCATTTTGGAGATTTCTTATTAGAGATCCGTTATGTCCAGGCTTCTGGAAAATCTTGGCGATCTAGACACCCAAGGTCACGGAGCTGGAGGTATTGCCTGGACACGCTCATTAGATGGGGCCCTGACCTCTTGGGCACCGAGGCCCCCACATCTCCCGCCCTGTTCTGGGCAGCCGGCCTCCTCTGCTGACAAGCCCTGAGGTCCCTGGAGGGATGGGCCTGTGCTTGGCTTTGACCCCTGCACTGGTGGCCTTTAGCTTAGAGAGCGGGCTCCCTGCTCCCCCCCAGCACGCAGAGGTCCTTAGGTGTGTGCAGGGCACCTGACACTCGCACAGTGTTTGTGACGGGCAGGCGCCTGCAAATCGGCCTCCTCCCTGGAGGCCTTAACCCTCCGGGGCATTGCTGAGAATCACAACATCAGCACTAATGGCCTCCGGGGGAAGAAAAGTATTTGTCTTAAGATCCCTGCACCTAAGAGCTCATATGGTCATTCGTGCGCTCGCCCCAGAGAGAGCCTCACTGTCAGACCGTTTATTCTAGCTGGACACCCTTCTTGATGGGACCTTGAAGGATCTCGCCCTCCTCCTCCTCCTCTCAGATCGAAACTTCTCCTCACTCCTCACTCC
This sequence comes from Nasua narica, assembly GCA_028533885.1. Classification (NCBI taxonomy): domain Eukaryota; kingdom Metazoa; phylum Chordata; class Mammalia; order Carnivora; family Procyonidae; genus Nasua; species Nasua narica. Next base: position 64,934,930 of record CM052808.1, read on the forward strand.
GCACAAAGCACAGCCCTCTGTCTGCGTTCACGTTGACTCCCCGGTCTTTGAATGCACAAGGCTGTGCCACGTCCTTAGAAAGTATGTCGATCGTGGCTTTGCACAGCGCTCCGGCCACCCGGTTCCCAGAGGCGAGCAATTACAAGTGGCAAATGGCCCGGCCGCGGGGAGGGCCGGCGTGCTCTGATCGGCATCAGCTCTCGGGCTTGCCGTATTACAGCTCGCGTCCCCAGACTGTTTAGAATGCTCCTGAGTCACCAAGAAAGCCGTGCCGTGCAGGGATCTGATGATTTGTAGAACTCTCGGTGTAGACGGGCCTTTGTGTCTTCCCAGTTTTGGTAGCGAAGGAGTGAACCAGACAGGCCACACTCGCAGACCGTTCTCCGGTGTCGTGTTTGGGAGAATCCCTCATTCCGAATCTTCTGCTTGGCCTTCACTCTTGATGCTTGAACGTGTGGCCGTTATCGTAGAAGCTTCTGCTTGGCCACGTGGTCCGACAGGGAGCAGAGGGAATAATTGGAGGATGTCCTGCCCTCATTGTCATCGGAGTCTAGAACAATGTCTCTGGTCACCGAGACTGTGGGCCGAGATTCGGATGGGTTTCAGGAAGATGAGGGGCACCTGCACATAGTAGATGCGCAATAAATTTTGGTCATCTGGTCAGAGTGGAGCCTGAGAACATTGAAATTAAAGCTACTCAAGCGCCATGGGGACTATTTAATCATCTCCTGTAATTGCAGAGGGCACCTCTGGGGATTGGTGGAGAATGGATGTGTGGACGTCAGGGGGTTGGGCGGCCCCCTCCCCCTTCCCGGATGTTCACCCCTCCTGACTCCTTCCTCTCCCCCATTCCTCAGCTGCGGGTCTTCGCCTGGATGCCCCCCCCCACCCAGCCTGCACCCCAGTACCTTCAGACTTGCTTTATCCCAAAGCATTCTCTATTTGTCTCACCATCTTCCTTTTTGGGGGGACGTTGGGAAAGAGCATAAGAAGCTAAAGTGTAGGCAAGGCGGTGGGCCAACTGGAGATGAGTCAGAAACGAAAGCATTTCTAAATGTGTAAGACAATGAAGACAATATTTATTTTACAAAAGTTGAACTTCACCACCAAGCCTGCAGAAAGCCAGCCGGAAGGCACTGTGTGCAGGGAGGTCTGGCATGGGGATGGCCGGGGACCTCTGCTAGCATTTCCTCACCAGAGGAGGAGAGAGAGGCTTCTCCGTCAGTGGTTCCCCTCTTTTTAGGCGGTGAAGGTGGCTCACTGGCCCGTTCTCAGTGGCCGAGCCTCCAGGAGGCCTTGGGGATAGCCCACGATGCATCTGCATTGACAAAAAAGGCTGTTAGTGAAGGTGAAAATACCCTGGCTTTATACTTGAAAGAGATTCTTTTAAAAATGGATACAGATCTCTGGAATCCCAAGATACTAGATTTCTCAGATACGCAGCTCCTATGTTATCATACTTCATCTTCTAAGAAACATTGTCAATAGATTTCAAAAAATTTCTCCTTAGGGTTTCTATTTGGGGGAGGGACCTGGAAGACAAAATTTGTAAGATGGCGGGTAAGTGTAAGTGAGCCGATAGCTTCTTCAATGGGAAACGGAGCCTCCTCTGAGTGCTGTCAGTGGTTATCCAGATGGGGGCCAGCACAGTTCTTCGAGGGCCCAGCCGGACTCCCGGAGACCGTGCAGAAGCAGCCTGGCCAGGGGCGCGGCTGTGTGCCCGCGGCCCACGGACCCGAGGTTGCCAGCACCTGAGAGTATAAGCTATTGGTTCTCTACGACATACATATTTAGAACTGGGAGTGCCAGTGTTATTTGGTCATGATTTGCAGATTAAACTGTTACAGAGAGCTGCTGGTTCGTCAATGTCAGATAGGAATTGAGCCAGTATTGACTTTTTGGGCGTGGGGGAATGGGGTTTCTAGATCTTGTAGGAGCCTTTTTTTCTTTACCCTCTTTAAGGGCAGCATGCTTATGATATAATTAATGGAACGTCCTATGCATTTTTTTATTAAAAAAATTTTTTAAAAGCTTTTACTTATTTACTTGAGAGAGTACGCAGAAGCAGGGGGCAGGGGCAGGGGCAGGGGCAGAGGAGAGGGAGAAGCTGGGGCTCGATCCCAGGACCCTGAGATCATGATCTGAGCCGAAGGCAGACGCTTAACGGACTGGGCCCCCCAGGTGCCCCACTTCTGGAACTTTTTAGGTAGGCCCTGTGGATTTTGAAGTCTACAAATGAATACAACTTTCAAAACGTTTCTGTCCTAGAGGAAATGATCGCCACTGCTTTGTCTACAAATACATGAATAATAAAGTTGAATTTATATGTGTACAAGCAGATGAGCAGTCACATAATTTAAATTAGTGTATTGCAATCAAAATATGGCCCATTTTCTCCACTGAGTGTTTTTTAGACTTGGGACCTTAGTGCAAGTAATGTTTAATAAGGAGTCTGCAGTGTGTAGCTCCTCAGTAAACTATTAAAAGGACTGGCATTTCTACTGCGTAATATCAACATGAGATACACGATAGGCCTTGCCCCTTAACGAGCGTGGGCTAGCTTTCCTCCTGGCACGCTGGGAGCCATGGGTAGTAAAGTGCTAGAAGGATTGTTTGCATTTCTTTCCTTCCTTGTTCAAGGTGCACTATTGTGCTTCCCCTTTTGAAGAACTGATGATTATTTCAAGTCTCTGTTATTTTTAGACGCTTGAAAGTAAGCATTCATGGTAGGAAAACAGAAGCATTTGAAAGAAACGCTGTTTCACGTTTGCGGGCAGCTGGTTGGGAAATCAGAAACTTGGGTGAATCTTAAAAACTCCATCCTGGTTTCTTTTTTCTTTTTGTTTTTGCTAGTGAGAAAATGGTAGTGTTGGTTATATATTCTCTGCCTCTGACTTGTAGACTCTCGGGAGTCCATTGTGAACAGTGGCTTTAATGTTGTTGAAGTGATTTTAAATGTTATCTAGACAGTCTGGAGAATAAAAAGGAAATTTGCAAATTCCTTTCTCCCAGAATGGGAGTTACGGGCTCCCCCTAGTAGTGTGATTTTGTTTTCTCTGTCATTAAATACATAGTCAGACCAGCTTGAGATTTGAATAACTAGTGAACCCATGTAACTCAGGGTCTTTGGCCTGTTCTTACACTGCTTCTTGGAGTGGAATGTCAAAACATTTGAAACTGTTCTTTTTCTGGAATGATCTGTCTTCATTGGTGGCTCCAGTGACTCTCCAGGCATTCGAGCTGGAGACCTGGGAGTTGTCCTTGGCGCTCGTCACTCCTTCCCACCCCCCAGCCCGGTCCCCGTGTTCGTGTAGAGGATTTCCCAGATGCTGTTCACATCTGCCTTCTTCCCCCCTGCCAGTCCTCCCAGAAACAGAATTCGCTCTCTGAAGCACAGACCGATTTGAGCTCCTGGCAGAACCCTTAAGGATCCCATCAGTCCTTGCTGTGGATTAAGGTCCAGGCTCCTTAACCTTGACAGAAGCGCCCTCTGTGCACCCTCCAGGGCATCTCTTGGCCTTGACCTCCCCAGGCGGCCACACTCAGTGCCGTGGTTGCCTTCAGAGACCACACTCCGCCTCCTGTGCCTTTGCTGCCCAGGATGACCGCCTTCTTCCTATTTTGCACAACTGCCTTGTTCTTGTCCTTCATGCCGACACCCCAGTGAACTCACCCCCAGGCAGATTTCTGTCTCTGCCCACTTTGCTCAGGCCTGGTGGCCCTTTGCTCAGCCCGTGCAGCTGCCCGTGGGCGCACTGAGGTGTGGCACTGGGACTTTCCCTCTGCATCGTGCTGTGGTCCCACGTTGGCCCAGCGCCCATCCATAACTGCCGTCACCGTCCACCCCACCTCCGCCCACGCACGTGGCGAACTATCACTTTCCTCTCAGTGATTTGTACATGCTCATGTCTGATTTCATAATTTCTTACTTATTTTACCCTGTATATATCTTTAAGACCCTCATTCTTATGCAGATTATCAATTTTTAACAATACAAAAATTCTCGAATAGCACCTGCATTGTTTCCAGCTCCTTCCTACTTTGGAATTGCTATAAATGCAAAAACATTAAGGAGTACCTCACCCTTAACTCCTCTGTCTGTGTGAAGCTCCCTGGAGGAGAGGAATTGGGAGCATCCCTGACCATGAAGGCAGGCTTCGCGGGATGGCTCTTGCTGCGTGGCCACGGAGATGTTTTGGGGAGTTATAGCTCCCTCTGGTGGCCGTGTCCTGTGTGTTTTTGTTCTAGACTGTGAAAATGGTTTTCAGATCTAATAATCTTTTGGAGTTCTTTTAAAATTTAATTTTCCGATTTTTAAAATTAACTCAGATCTTTGCTTTAGCAGGTATTTAAGTCATTCTCAAAAAGGGACACACACAGGAGAAAGGATGATTTTACTTTAAGCAATTCCTACTTTTTTACATAATTAGTTTTAAAGTAAGCAATAAGTGGCACTAACTTTATTTCCCTCTTTTTCTTTTCCTTTCTCTGCCCAACAATTTCTTAAACTTGTAGCATCATCAAGATGCCACAGATTGCAAAAGAATAAGTAACTGATACTGGGAAGGAATGAAATTCTTCAAATGATGGGTACCGTATTCAGTATGGAATAGACAGCATTCATAGAATGAATTATAATGTGTTTTTAGGCTCACACTTTGATGGATCAGAACCTAAGCACTCTCTTTTCTTTAAGAAAGGAATTTCCAGACTGACATTGTTAATATGGAAAAATAATTATTATAAATAGTACCAATATCCATGCTAATTGCGGGAAACAGGTATAGCTCATCTGAAATATTCATATTTGGCTTCGGAATTTAAAAAATTTTTTCGCGTATAACTCTGAGGTTGCTTAGAAGTTTTTATTACAGAGAAGTTAATGGAGTAATTCATGACATGAAAAACTAGATTCAGAAAAGTCGAGAGGTTTAGAAAATGTTTTTTTTTTTCCTTGTTTTCTCTTCCTTGTAGCTAAATTTGTAATGATGCATGTAGATAGCATTACTTTTCAGATTGATGTAAGAACTGCGGCAGCACTTAAAAATTTTTTTTTTTTTTTTTTTTTTTACATGCAAGATTGGCTGATTTTCTCTCAGGTATGCTTGGGGGATTTTGTTTTTGTTTTGCGAAAATTCTGTGTAGGGAAGGAGTCATTAAGTTGTCCTGGGCGGTCTGCCTAAGTGTGTATGGTACAGCAAAGGACTTATTTAGACAGAGTCAGGGTGATTCAGAGGAAAATGGCATAGATGGTTTATCTACTCATTTTGCAAAAATGTTCTTCTCTCCCTTTGCCATTTCTTAACGTCTGCAAATACTGCCAGAAAGCAAAAACCAGAAGAAAGCTGTGAATGCTTTCAGTGGGACAGAAGAAATGGGAGCCGCTAGGGAGAAATATTAGGGAGAAAAATGTCGATGGGAGCAGATATTAAAATAGTTAATGTTCTTTTCAGTTGAAAACCTTGAGATTCTTTCTCAGAGCTGTTAGGAGATAATGTTTTCATGTGATGGCCTCTGATAATGCTAAAACCTTATATAAATACAAGGTCCTACGGTTTTGTCGAAGCACCTTCCCCTGGGGGGGGGGGCAGGGAGGGAAGCCAGCCTCCAAAGCAGACAGGTGAATAAACAAAGAATCCTAAGACCATCTCAGCTGAGAAGAAAATGCTGCTTAAATGGAAGGGGACTTCTTATGGGCGGAGAGCCTGAGAAATGTGACGGTGCCCCCACTGGCTGCAGAGAAAGGCGGTCAGCAGTGGGGAAGGAGATGATCCCTGGGGGTCATCGCAGGGGACATTTTCGTCACCTCAGCCCCAGCCCTCCGGCAGCTTTCCCTCAAGCCTTTCTCTTCCGACGTTGTATCCTTTTGGGCCTTTGTGGAGAATCGGAAGCCTGATTTGCCCAGTAGACTACATAGCGTGTGTCCCTAACAACAGGGAGGAACAGCAAGGAAATGCTGCTGGGCCTGAGGTCATAAATATTCTCAGGGCCTAAAGTTGGGTGGCAATATGAACGTATATACTGAAGGAAACAGTTCGAGTGTCCATGGGAGAGAGACGGATCGTGTTCCTTCTTTTCCCCAAAAAAGAAACCCAGCAGTGCTCATGGGCAGCACATCATAGTTTCCCAGTAGAATAATGAGCATCCTAAA
>CM052808.1:64941180-65054218 GCA_028533885.1 Nasua narica
CGCCGCCCCCCCCCCCCCCCCCCCCCCCCCCCCCCCCCCCCCCCCCCCCCCCCCCCCCCCCCGCCCCCCCCCCCCCCCCCCCCCCCCCCCCCCCCCCCCCCCCCCCCCCCCCCCCCCCCCCCCAAGAATCACAATGTACGATTTTATTAACGTTAATCTCCACGATACCCTGTAGAAACCATTCAAGGTGGTCCTGTGTATCTTCATCTTTTCTGCGGCCACAGAGTGTTTGAGAATGCTGAAAAGATGCCCTGAGGAAGGGCCGATCTCCCCCCGCACTCCCGGCAGGCCCAGGTCCGGCAGGACTTGGCTTGGAAAACGACCTCCGGGTGCATCTGGCCCAAGGTGACTTCGGGGACCTTTATCGCTGCAGCTGAACGAGTGCAGCTCTGTACCTTGATTTGGTTTTTTTCCCAGGTATTTTTTGAGCTTCTTCGTATTCCATGCACTGTGGAGGAGAGCTTGGGGTCCCTGCCGGCTCAGGCCTTCAGTTGCATACCGCCTTTATCTTCTGAGCCTTTGGCCAACTGCAGAGGAAGGCCTCCCTCCGCCCCCCAGCACCCCAGGCCGTGGGAGACCTGGCTGGAGGGAGCTTTCTCTGGGAGCTGAGTTGCTGCTGGTTATAAGTAACGCCCCGCGTGGAGGTTGCCTGTCCCATGCTAGCCGTCCTTGGTTGGAACACTGGCCCCTTGGGACTGAGCACGTCTGCAGCCCCTGCCCCAGGCCGGTGGCTGCCGTCCCCTGGGCCCCGAGCCTCAGCTTCTCCCCTGCGGGGCTCCTCCTTGCCGGGAGCTGTTCCTCCAGCACCTCACTCAGCAGGCCGAGCGGCCCCTGGGAATCTCTGTATTGCACCCATAGGCCTGTCACCTACAGCTGTTGCTGGCCCTTGTGGGTGTCATTTAAGTCACTTCTTCAATTTCAAATAACCTCCGTTTTCCTTAGGCTCACTGAAGTTGGCAAAAACATTTTGTAACCTAAATATATTTTTTTTTGAAAAAAATTTTACTTCTAACCTCACTCCCTTGTTAGTCATGTCACCTTCTGATGCCGAAAGAGGTCCAAGTTCATTTGTAGAGAAGAAATTTGTTATAAAAGCAGTAAGGACTACCTGAAGGAGGTGGGCGCAGGCCCTGTGGCCTTCAGGATTGGCTGTGTCAGTCGGAGGGGTTTCCGGGGGAGGGTTGGGGGGGTCCTGCGGCCTCATGAGCTGCCATGCTGGGGAGTTGCCTCTCATGAGTAGGCGGTCCCGAGGTTTCACAGCGGTCTCCCCTTCCCGCAGGTCTTCCCTGCCCTTTGCCTTTCACCAGAAGCCTTCTAGGACGGCTGTGAATGTGGAGCTGAGGCCTTGCTGGAGGGATTCCCAGCATCCTGTCGCACTTGTTGGGTCCATGGGGGGGGGGTGGCTCAAGGGGATTCCAAGAGGAGCTGGGTCCCTTTTTAAAGTTTCTCTAAAGGAGTAGCGTAGTGTATTCCAGAAATGTTTTTCATGGAGTCTTGGTTTTCTTGGGCATGAGAAGGTACCGTTTTGCTAAGTTAAGCCCTGCTCACCCTTCTCCCGAAGCAGCGTGGCAGCCAGCTGGGGAGGCAGGGTTGTGTGCCGTGTTGGCTTGCCGGTGTGTGGGACCAGTGATTCCCATCAGCGACGACCCTTGATGATGGCCCTTGTTCTCAAGGCACCTGTATTAGAGGTCAGTGTGGGGGTGCAGGTCAGCAAGGAGCGCGGGGTTCGCTAGATGCCACTGGAAAGGCAGGGAGGCCTTGACTGTACTAGGACCCAGGGGCGAGATGACATGCATCATCAGGGGGCCCAGGTGAGGGCCCTTCCCTGTGCGTTTTCTGCTACTGAGCTCAGAGTGAGCAGGGGTCTCTGCAACCAGTTTCCAAAAGGGATAGTGCCTTTTCCACAGTAAACACACTACAGCGAACAATGTCCAGGGGACCTGAATGGCTCATACAGAGGAGCGTGGGGCTGTTGATCCTGGGGGTCATGAGTTCGAGCTCCACACTGGGTGTAGAGATTACTTTGAAAAAAAAAAATAAATGAAAAAAAATTTTTTAAAAGCTAATGATGTCCACAAACCTCAAGAATTTTTTTTTTGAGTTTAGTCTTAACAAAAAATGAGAGAAGTTATAAATAACCAGATTGATGAATTTGTCTTAAATGTGTGCATGGCAAAAAAAAAAAAAAGGCCATGAAGTTAAGAGGGGGACCAACTGGGGGCAATAAGTCTAGTTTCTGTCACAGGGAAAGAGCTAATTTCCTTAATATGTAATGATCTCCTAGAAATCACTAAAAAGACTGGTAACCTAATTGAAAAATGGTCAGAGGGTACAAGCAGTTCAGAGAGAGGGAATATCAGTGACAGCTAACCATAATGATGATAGTTCATCTCGCCAGTCAGAAAAGAAATCGCAGTTAACCCAACGAAATACCGTTTTCAAATACCATGTTGCCAAAAATTAAAATCTGAACAGCGTATGCAGTCAGTGAATAACCCTGGAACGGCACGTGTGGTGGTAGATGCAAGCACACGGATCCTGGTGAGCCCCGAGTAGGGCAGAGCTATTCACTCACTGTATGACACACCGGAAACTAACATAACCCCGAGGGTCAACTCTGCTACAATGTAAGACAAATTTAATGGCGCAGTATGTTGGCAGGAGAGTGAGGAAATGGCTAGCTGTCAACTGTCGGCCGATGTGTAAGTGGTGGAGCCTCTAGCTTGGGAAGGATTCCCAGTTGGGGAACACTTATCGGAATGACCGGTGACCGGTGCCCGTTACCCAGAGACCAACCTCCCGAGCTCTGTCCGTGTGTCCAACAGACGCACGTGCGCATGCGCGAGGCGAAAGGGATCCAGAACCATGCATTCCCTGTTGAGGCAGTCAGACAAGATGAGGAATGAACAGAAGTGCTCAGGACACCCGCGGGATCCTGATTTGGGACGGCAGCCCTGGTTCTGCTCCCCCCCTTCCCTCTCCCCCTCGGTTGCTTTTTCTGCTGGTTTTATGCTCAGCCGGGTTTTCATTCCCAGCCGAGAGAGGGCAGCTCCGGCAAAGCTTGGGGCTTGCCTTTTATTGGGTCACCCCTGACCTGGGAGCAGGGGAATGGAATGTTCCATATGTTGACCGATAGTGGAGTAACCCTCTCATTTATATGAAAAAAACAGGCTTGGGCTCTATGACTCACAGCCCCTCCCGCCTGCCTTTCTGCAGTTAGGTTCCCCAGAAGATCTTTGTCCCCGGTTATGGCCATTTTACAAAGGAATTAGCAGAGTCCAAGACCTGCTGCAGTTTTGTCTAATCACATCATAGTCCTCACAGCCGTCTTAGGAGCTAGACGTAGTTTGCATTTTCTAGACGAGAAGCACTTTGGTTGGAGTCGCGGGCCCCTAAGTGACAGAGCTGGAGTGGGACCCAAGGCAGTTGGCAGAGACCCTGCGCCGCTGCCCGTGACAGTGAGGTTCAGCTGGGCTGGGATGTGGCCAGGCTGCAGTGTTGACAGCCACCCCCCCCCGCCCCCACCCCCAGGTGACTGGAAGGAGCAGTTCGCACCACCAGAAACTGAAGACGGTCCCTAAGGATGATGACGCGGTGAAAGATCCTGATTCCTGGTGCTTCACTTCCAGGCTGAGAGTTCTCCTTCCCACCCCCGCTGGGCCTGTCTTCACGCGAGCTTCAAGCTTGGAAAGAATGGACAGTGGCCGGGACCCCCCTGTAGGAAGGGTGGGCACACTGCCGTGAGGGCTCTAGAAAGGACTCCGTTCCCCGCCTCTGGCTGGGCTGGCGGTCTTCATGGTCAGCAGTTGTTGGCTTCCCATGAGGCGGCTCCAGAGGGACCCGGGGACCGGGAGGGACTTCGGGTGACTGGTTTGGTTTTGTACTCGTCCTGGAGCAGTGGCTTTCTGCACTCATTCCCCAGAAACATTGCTCAACCAGATGGGGAGGTGGGGGATGGGGGCAGGAGCAGAGCTTCTGGGCAGAAATCAGCAGGTAGAGACACACCGGCAGTGGGGGCTGGAGAAGAAGAAGAGGAGCTAGGAAGGAAGAACCCATCTTTATGTCTTGCCTTAGGGTTCTTGTCAATCAGAGGAGTTATAAGGAAATTTAAAATCTAAAAATAATGGGGTAAAGATTTGAGTTCAGTACACTTGGTTACATATGCACATTTTACTTGATGTTTTTCATAGTTGGTGAAGGTGTGGAAAGTAGGGCCCCTTTTGTTTTCCTTCCCACATGTCCTGAGATTTTTGTGTTCCCTTAAGTACACTGTAAGATTAAATCAAATTTAATTCATAAGATAAAATTGTCAGATAAAATCAAATTGCCAGACACTTGAGATAGAAATGAATGTTAGTGGCACTCGGAGGTGATTAAATGCTGTTTCCTCTTCTCATGAAAAGCGGACCGAATTTTTGTTCTGGAAGCCAGTATGGAAGCCACGAGTCAGAAAACCCTCCCTCCCTGCCGCTCACCCTGGGATTCCTTCGCCTGAGGTTGGAGCTCCTGGCAGAGAGACCAGGAAGGGGCCGCTCGTCACGGCAGCCATGGTGCTGCCTCCCAGGGGATCGGGGGAGCGTGTGAGGCCTGCTTTCTTTCTCGGGTGCAGCTCTGCTGCTCCCATTTAATCCAGAGAGAGCAGCAGAGTAGGGATTTTAGGAGGTCTTCTGAGGGGTAAAGGAAGGGCCCTTGGCGATGAGCTGGTTGCTCTTCAGCATGGAGTGGGGCAAAGAGGCTCTCGCTGAGGGCGCGTGGTCCAGCCGGGCTGCGCCCCACATCCCATGTGCAGGTAACCCCCCGGGCCGCGCAGTCTCTGCCCCTCCCATCACTGACCTGCTGCGGGAGAGGAGATGTAAGGCAGAGTGTACACCTAGGACGTGAGCGCTCAAAGCCCCTGGAACCAGCGGTTCTCAAGCCCGGCTGCACATTAGCATCACGCCGGGGGCTCGGAGCTGCAGGTGGAGGCCGAGGTAGGGCTCTTGCCCCCGTCCGTGGCCTGGGGTGTGTTCTGCCGACCCAGGGAACTCACGGACTCTGGCCCCAGAGCCCTCACCAGCACGCTGTTGCTCAGGTCGCGGTGTTCTCTCGATCTTCCCAGCAACATCGCATTTCTGGGCACGGATAAGCCTACTGGTCTCCGGCACCTAGTTGTGAACAGCGGAAGTTGAGTTAATGCGTACTTATTTATGCCTGTGGGACAGACGGTAATCTGTATTCATTATGGCACGACTGATCTGTACTTACTATTAATCTCTGTTTATTGTTAGTACTGGAGGGGGCTTCATTCATTGATTGTCTTCCTGATGCAAACCTGCATGGTCTGATCCTCTTCCTGCTGCTCCGTGAGGCCAGACAGAAGCCCGGAGTTATTTCTCTGCACTGCTCTCCTGTGTCTGAAGCCAAGCCTTGACCTTCTCTTCCAGGCCCCTTTGTCATACAGCAGGGATGGGAACAAAAGACTTTCATTTCACCTGTCGTGGTGCCAGGCAAAAGCAAAGGAATCCCTCTGCAGGCTTTGCAATTCTCCAGAGCTCAGCTCAGAAAGCCTTTATCCTTCTCTGATATTTACTCAACACCTGACACCTCCTGGGAATCTTTAAAATTGTTCTCCAAAGAAACCGTTCTGCTGCAAGTACCTATTTTTAGACTTTCTAAAGCCTTTCTCTCTGCCTAGCCTGCTGTTTGAAAGGCACCAGGGTACCTTTGTCTTTAAAAGTTCAGCACCCTCTGGCTTGTTCCCCACCTGAACCCCCCAAGCCCTGGAGTGCTCTGGGGGATACATCTGTCCATTCTGACCGAAACTCAAACCACAGGCTTGACCTTTACAGTGGAGTCGCGGCGGTGGGAGGGACAGCTGTAGATCTTCTCTCTTCTTGGCCTTTTCCTGTTTTTCTTCCCACCTTTGTCCTTGCCTTGCTCTCTCCCTCCCTCTCTCCGTATGGGCCACACGGGAGAACTGAACTATCCTTAATTTTATAGGGTGCACTCCAGCTTCTGGAGGTGACTGTCAGCCTTCTGTGACCCTCTCAAGGGACCTCAGGGGATCTCAGAAACAAGAAGAACCAGAAAACATGTTCATCGGAGGCATGCTGGCAATATTTTGGAACAATCAGATAATGACAGAAATGCATTAAGATGACCTAAGGATCTTTCACATGTCTGTGTGGAAATCAGGAAACTGTAATTTTAAAACCAAATGGTACCTTGGGGCATGCAAATATTTGGAGAACTGCACGCAAGCACGTAGGCCTCTTTCCTCCTTTTGCATATAGAAGCCCCTCTCGGTGACAACCTGAAAAACTGTCTCCTGGGCCACGGTCCTCGGGAAGACAGTGGACCTACTTTGAGGCTGGCTTTCTTTTGTCCATAAGAGGACTTCCTGAATAGAAGTCTCGATTCATGCTATTAAATTTAAAGTAGGTAAATTGAATATTTTCATATGGAACTCTCTTAAAATTAAAACTCACAAGAAAACCCACCAAGTGTTCCTTTAGGCAAATTTTTTCTAAAATTGGGAAAAAAGAACAACATACATACAGAGAAGAGCTTGAAATGGGCTCCCAATAAAATATTAACATCATATCAGGGTGGTAGGATTACCTGTTTGTTTTTCATATTTTCTAAATTTTCTGCAGTGAGTATATTGTTATCAATATAATGAAAGAAAAATGTGTGTGCCTGATGATGTAGCTAACGCACTAGAAGGAACTCCTCCTAAGAAAAGAGTGAGGTACGTATTCATCTTTATATGTATAGCCTAAGGATATATGTGTGCAATATATGCTTTATAAAATATTTATATTTTACATATCTATCCAAAGAATTAAGCTGTAGATGAAACTGTTGGGGAGTGAGAATGTCCCATCCCCTTCAAGGTCCTGCTGGCCAGACTAAAAATCATATTGACATAAGGCAGATTAATAGGAGAAAGTCAAATTTATTAGGGTAAGTAAGGGGAATTCCACAGATAGGCACAATTAGGTGTATGTGCCCTTCTGAACTAAGGAGAGGGGGATGGGGGTTCTGGGACTTCCAAGGGAAGGACAGCCCTTCCCAGGGAGATGAGAAAGAGTAAATGTTTGGTAAACACTTGCTTGTTGGGCCTCTCAAGCAATGGGACACAGAGGATTTGATTAAACAGGCCTTGCTAGGTTCCTCCCTGTCTACCAAGCCGAACCTAGGTCACAGAATAATGTGGTTATCTATGGTGATGGTGTTCTTCCTGGAGCAGATCCTCTATCTAAATTCTTTTTAGGTAGTTGTGGGGGAGGTAAAGAGCTTTTCCTGAATCTACAGGGTTTTGATTGCTTTTTATTTATTTTTTAAGATTTTATTCATTAGAGCACACGCGAGGGGGGCAGAGGGAGAGGGAGAAGCAGGCTCCCCACTGAGCCACCCAGGTGCCCCTTGATTGCTTTTTGACTCAAAATGACTTTCACTTTGAGTTAAGCAGTCAGCGTCAAAGCAGTATATTTGGGGGCAGCCTTCCCTTGGCCCCTACAAAGCAGTATTTATCACGATGTTCAAACAGAGTTCGAACAACCTGACACAGTCCAATTGTAGTAGATCTCTGAAATGGAATAGTACGAAACCTTTATTAAAAATGATGCAGGTATGTGATGACAATGGAAACCTAGCCAATGAAAAAGTAAGTTTCAGATTGATTTGTATCATTTGTTCGCATCTTTTTGTAAGAAAACTACACATAAACGGAAATACAGGTGATCTCAAAGGGTCGTAACACGCCGATATACTAATAGTGTTGGAGAAGGGGAGTCCCGGGTGTTCATCCCTTCCTTTGCGCGCGCGCACGAGTGTGTATGTAATTTTCCTGTAAAGAATCTACATTGCTTCTGTTAAGATTGTAAAAGTTTCATTTTTAGAAAATAAAATTGCCTCTGTAGTGCGCGAGAACCTGTGATTTGAACCTCACCAGAGACCTTTTACCCCGTGGTTTAAATCCATCTTCTTGGACCCTCAAGAGAATTAAAGCAACGATAAAAGGACAGACCTGACAGACCCAGTTGCGGAATGGACTACTGATATGCATAATGGCTGAGATTTTTCATTGCCATTTGTATCGGTGAGTCTCTTTCCCTCCCCTTGTGTATTTGGATTTTTCTAGCAGAAGCTGCAGTGCTGTTTACTGCACTTCATTGAGGATGAGAAGCTTGATCTTTGTAGTGGGAAACTAAATAATGAGGCTTGTTCAGAATGCTGTTAAAGGAAGTGAGGCTCTGAGCCCAAAGGCCCTGCGATGTGCTGCTCTTTCGGAGTTCAGACGCTGTTTCTGTTTATCTGGGTTTTGCAGCTGAGCTCCGCGGGCGGAGGCTGTCGGAAGGCTGGCTCCAGGATAATTGGTAAATGACTAAGGAAGACATTGGCCTTACTCTCTAGCTTAAGGGTTTATTGGTGAGATGGGCTCATTAGAAAACAATTACTTTAAGAGCGCCTGGGTGGCATGGTCAGTTAAGTGTCTGCCTTCGGTTCAGGTCCTGACGGTCCTGGGATCGAGCCCCGCGTCGGGCTCTCAGCTCAGCGGAGAGACTGCTTCTCCCTCTTCCCCCCACTGTGTTCTCTCTCCTGCTTACTCTTTTTAATAAATAAATACAATCTTTAAAAAAATTATGTTAATCTAGAACTTGGTGTACAAGCTAAGTGCTAGATCGTGTGCATAGATGACAAGCGTTGAAGGCTCCGGGAAAGTAAGACCTGGAAGGGCAGGAAGCGGTCGACCTTTGCAACCCTGAAGCCCCCACATGGGGTCCTTGGTACATGGAAGCGGCTTGCTGAATGAGAGCACCTGAGCTGGGTTTTTAAGCCCAGGTTCGTAAATACATGAGCCTGGGTCATGAAACCGCAGGACAAGGAAGGGACTGTGCCTTACGTATGAGCATTCTGGGATCGAGAGACTGAATTCGTGCTCAGGATCACAAATGATTCCCAGTCCTCAGCCCTGCGGACTGCGAGTCAGGTGCCCATTGATTGAACAACAGGAGGGGAAGAGGGCAGGCACATTCCTCTGCTACTTTCCTATGAGCGACTTGCTGATTTTAGGAAGGTGAAGATGCTAAGTTGCCTTAAATCAAGCAAAGAAGGTAGTTCATGGCATCATTCAGGTTAGTTTGCAGGTACCCTGACTCTTGGCTCATCCAGTCTAGGGATTCATGTGGGCGGCTCCGGTTCGTTTCCTGCCCAGCCGAACGCAAAGCTCAGGGCTTTTGGCTGAGTTCGTTTGTCGGGATGCGGCTCCCAGGTACTGGGATCTGTCTGTCAGTGAAACTGTGTAGCTGTCTCCTCGCGTCCCAGGTGGCGTGCCAGGAGCCAGAGAACACGGGGCCTGGGGCCTCCAGGAATTTGTCATCAGCTGCTAATTTGAGCTCTTGAACATGGGGCATCGAGTTCCAGACATTTAGGAAGGGGGGATGTGTTAATGCATGGAGTTGTCTTTCTGCCTGCTTGCTTCATTTCTGATTGTTTTAAAGAATCTATATTTAAGTTGGTTATTGTCACGTTTCAACACAACGCAGCGGCCGGTGGGTCTTGGGGGCGCGCTTGGGACAGTTAGAGAGGTTTCTAAAGTGAAGTGGCCGACAGGAGAGCAAGGCCAGTGTCCTGGGTGGCGGGGGTATATGTGGACTGTATTTCTTGATACAAGCTATTTTATCGCATTTTATCTTTTTGCCAGTTTATATAAATGGAAACGTTTAGGAAAGAGCTAATTGTAATACTGGCGAGTTACTTTATATATGAGAGCGTACATTTGATTGGAAGAAATACTGAAATAGACCTCTTGAATTAATCTCGTACAGGCATACCTCGCCTTGTTGTGCTTTGCGGATACTGCTTCTTAACACAAAGTGAAGGTTTGTAGCGACCCTGGTATCGAGCAAGGCCGTCGGTGCTGTTTTTCCAACAGCATTTAGTCACTGTGTCTCTGTGTCACGTTTTGGTCATTCTCCCAATACTTGCGACTCATTCATCGTTATATTTGTTATGGTGAGTTCTGATGCATGGTTATGACTCGCTGAAATCTCAGATGATGGTTAGCACTTTTTAGCAAAAAAATATAAAAATTTTTTAAGGATTTATTTATTAGAGAGCGAGCAAGAGAGAGTGCGAGTGGGGGGGGCAGGGGCAGAGGGAGAAGCAGACTCCCCACTGGGTGGGGAGCCCGACTTGGGGCTCAATCTCAGGACCCCTGGATCATGACCTGAGCCGAAGGCAGATGCTTAACTGACTGAGCCGCCCGGGAGCCTTTAAATAAAGTATTTTTAACTTAAGGTATGTGCATATTTTTTGGTTATTGTACATACCTAGTAGACTATGGTGTAGTGTAAACAGAACTTTTTTTTTTTTTAAAGATTTTATTTATTTCTTTATTAGAAAAGAGAGAGAGTGAGAGAGAGCATGAGAGGGGAGAAGGTCAGAGTGAGAAGCGGACTCCCCATGGAGCCGGGAGCCCGATGCGGGACTCGATCCGGGGACTCTGGGATCATGACCTGAGCCGAAGGCAGCCGCCCAACCAACTGAGCCACCCAGGCGCCCGTAAACAGAACTTTTATATGCACTGAGAAAGCAAAAAAATCCATTTGACTCCCTTTATTTTGATACTTGCTTGACTGTGGCAGTCTGGAACTGAACCTGCAATGTCTCCGAGGTACGCCTGTAGAAAATAAAGCTAAATTTCGGTCAGGTAGTTAACTTTATAATTGTTGGCAGATAACCTGTCGAGGTAATGGGGTAAAACAGGAAGGACATTTTACATAGTATAAAGTCCTGAAAATTCCTTTCTGCAGTAGTAAGTAAAGGAGGCATCCTCTTTTCTCCTCCAAGCAGCCGCCCCGCTAGAGAAGAAAGCTGTGCCAGCTGTGGCACATCTGGTCACCCAGGCCTTTTTCAGCTGCCTGTGGAACCTGTATGTACTGTCTCCGGGTATTTGCTTAGAAATCCCCAGCATTGTGTTAGAGCATATCCCAGGGATACCTATTAAATGTGAGTTTTCCAGTTTCTTCTCCGTGGCCCCCACTTCCTCTGGCATATTTTTCCTGAGGTGGTCACCTCGACCTAAATGTATTCACCAGGGATCAATGAAGTCTTTGGAGGAGTGAAGCGGTTAGGAGCATCTTTTCTTTGCCACTCTTCGTGACCTGATTTTTCCAGCCCATTCTGCCCTCCAGCCGCACAGAACAACTTCCCTGAACCCACCAGAGTCTTGCTCACTGGCCAGGGCCCAGCTCAGAGGCTGCTGGTTTTTCATCATGTCCCAGGTCTTCAACTGGCCTCTTTCCTTAGTAGAGATTGCCTGCCTCATATTTTCCAGTTGGCCCTTGGCTGTTATGTTTTAGGAACATACTGGCTCTTTGCTTCTCTTTTCTCTGTCGTGGGGACTTTATTCTTTGTAACCAAATCACCAGGCACTGGACGGGAGACAGAAGTGATAGGGAAGAACAGAACTTTTAACCTCCCCCTTGTCATTAGTAGCCTGATCAGAAGTCTGTGGAAAAGAAGGTGGGGAAGACAGAACAAGGGTTGTCCTCGAGCGGCCGAACTCTTGTTTTCAGAAAGTCAGCAAGGCAGGAGTGCCCACTGGCTGCCTCTGGAAGGATGGGTGGAAGACGGTGTGGGGCCCGCGACTGCAGTGTGCCAGAGCCACCACCAGATGGGGACGGCAGCCTCTTGGCCCCAGCGGGACTCTGGGACTCCCCCTCCCATCGAAGGTCTCTGGAAGCATAACATTGATGGGGGGGCACTCATGCCATCGTCCTTCCTACCTGAGAGTAGTATCCTACCCAGCCTCTGAATTCCATTTTAAGGAATCATAGTCTTTTAAAAGGAAACGTTAAAGAAAAAGACTTCTGGCTGAGTTAAGTGCCTATTTTTTCCCTCAACATTTATGACTCTTAGAAGTGGGCGTGTGCATGTTCTTGGCCCGGAAGTGGGACATTACAAGGAATTTGGGTCAGAAACTTCCTCTGACTTGGGCTTTGGGCTGCAGGTTGGTATACTGGTCACGGTTTGGGTTGAGGGGCCACAGCGATCTAGCTTTGACCTTCGGATGCTAAAATGATTTTTACATTGGCCTCCCTAGCCTGTCGGAGACATTGGTTAAAATAGAGAGTAGGAGAAACCTCTTTTGCTGTTGGATGTGTGTTGGGTCGGTTTTTAAATGAAGGGGAGCTCCAAGGGGGGGCTGTGGTTGATTTAGGACAGACTTGTTAGAGCCACAAGCTTTTGGGGAGGGTAGGTGAACGAGGATGGGGCTCAGTCCCATTGACCTTGAACTGCTTGTTTCTGCCCCCGAGATCTCATTCCTCACGTGCTCATTCCATATGGAGGAGGGCAATTGAGCAATTATTTAAACACTAGTATCCAGGATTTCTTCATTTCCTTGAATGTCCTTCCTTTCAACATTGGCATGAACATTTAGGCGAAAGTGCCATTAATTTTCAAAAAGGGACATTTCACGTGCCTTAGGGTTCCTAAGTCCCAGGGTGTGTGCAGTTCTTCCTGTAAGTCAGCTGTTAACTTTCCCGATGTTCTCTTGCGGGGGCAGTGTTGTGGGACCGTGTCTTGTGTTTTGTGTCTCTCAAATCCACGAAGTTCCTCCTATAGCCATTGGTTCTGCTGCCTCAGATGAGCGGCTTCCTCTCTTGCCCACATTTGAATTTGCTCCTGATTCGATCGAGGCGCAGGCATCAGCAGCAGCTTCCAGCCCTGACAGGCTTCGGCACGGCACCAGCCGGTACGGCGCAGGGGCGTCCGGGGTGGGTGGCTCTCCCTCCGTGGGGCCCTACCTGGGCGGTAGCTGCAGCAGAACCCTCCCCGGGAGGCACCTCCTGTGGAGCGCCGTGCCTCCCCCTTCAGGCTGCTGATCACCTGTCGACAGGGGGAACCAGCAGAGACCAGGATTTCTCCTCGCCGCTGCTGTTGTTAGGGGAAACAGACTCCCGTCTCCATCTAGACCAGCCTCTCTCTGTCTCTCTCCCTTTTAAAAGGAGGTCTTCCTGCCCAGGATCTGGTAAGCGCCACAAAGGGTTCTGTTTTCCTTGGTTAACATCGGGAGAATGTTCTCTTACAGTGGATTTGTTGGCTTTCATCTAAATTGTGTCAGAATTGGGGGAATGATTGGATCGGTTTTGTGTCAGTTAAACAAGTTTTGCACGCTGCAGAAATCAAAGCATATGCAGTGAAACATTTTAATTACGTGTTTAACCTATGCCGTCTGATTTGAGACCTGTTTTTCTTTCAGTGCTCTGAAAAACTATTAGATACCGCCCTTCCGCACCCCCCATACCCTTTTATGCATAAATTACTGCGTTTGTCATCACTGTGTTCCTGAAATGTCAAAAATAGACACAATTGAAGGGATCTGTCATGCAGAGTTTGGAAATTTGGTACCAAACTCCAGGTGAAATGAGGATAGGTCTTTTATTTAAAATGTTTTCTTTTTAGACTTAATTGCGAAGTTCAGTTTAAACATAGCAAATACAGTTGGCTAGGTGACGGTGGGACAGGCATACCTCTTTATTGTTTTAGATTTACCTCCTGGGTTACAAACACCTCCCTTATTTGTTTTATAATCCTTAACAGGAAATGCTTGGGGACGAGTCATGTGACTCCTAACTTCAGTTTTCGCTTATGGTGACACAGATTAAATGATTTTGCTCTTCTGTGGATGGGTATTCAGTCAGGAAGTTTTCAGAATTATAAATCAGGTGCCCGATCATCTTTCCCCCACATTTTCCAGTCCCCAGATATACCAACTTGTATTCCCTCATAGAAAAAATACAACCGGCGCTGAGATTTTCTGGACTCTTAAGTTAAAAGAGTACTCGTGTTTAATGTCATTAAAAATACGTATAGAAATTAACCTCCAGGAGTCCGTTGTCTGTCCATTTCAGGTTAATCTCACTAGCAAGAATTAGTGTGGTTCTACTTTTTTTCCCCCCTCTCTCTTTCTACTTGGGTCACAAATAATGCTTTATGGCAAATGCATAATTGGAGGGAAATTGACTTGTGTAATACTGGAATGGAGAAGCAGGGCAGTGCGTGCTCCCTTTGGGTGACTCCATAACAACAAGAAACTCTCAGGCTGCCTCAGACAAAGGTTGGCAGCGGAGCCGGTGCTGGTGCTGATCTCTCCGAGCTGTGGAGGAGGCTGTGCGCGGGAGGAAGCCTGAGCCCGTGCAGCCGCTCGAAGCATGTCAGAAAGAACACTTGTCAGAAGCCTTCAAAACCGTGGCTGTCTGTAATGTGTGAAATTGAACTTCTGACCCTGTTTGTTTGATGGCGACTTCTGGTTTTGCGTGAGAATTGAGTGGTATTGGGTCCCTGGACGTGGGAGAAAAAGGCAGAGCCGCTTAATGAAGAGGGACATGCCATCCTTTTCCTGTGTGGCTTGAAATCGTGGAGTCTAAACCATCACCTTAAAAGGAGAAGTTTCCACCGAGAAATGGAAAATTGGAGACGCGAAGTCTGCGCACCTCACCTGTTTAGAATTCCTTACCTGTGAACTCCCTTGCATGCGAGGTGATAGTTACACCTCATAAGGGATAAGGAAGAACAGAAAATAAACCCCAGAGAATTAACTGCAGCTCTGGGTGGAGAACATTCTGGAAGGAAAGAAAGAAGTACGCCCCCCACCCCACGCCAGATGCCCCTATTTGGTTCTGCTCCTTCTGTGCCATTGAGGTGCCCGTCTCCTGAAATGACCCAAATACTGTATCTGGCAACAAGAAGCCGGGACTTTATCTAAACGCATTTTTTTCAGCTTGTGAACTCTCATTCTTTGCCAAAAGGCCCGGGCACCTGGTTAATGATCTTTAATGTAAATGATCCTATGCCGCAATTAACCTTTAGCTTGGTTAGTACCACATGGGCTGAACTCCCTGGTCCTCCCCGGGATTTATTCTCTGCCAGCCATCTGCCCACCTGTAGAAACTGGGCACAGCCAGTTCTCTCTTTATGCGTGCTCTTCCCCGGGGGGTGGCCGGGCTTCAGCCTGGGGGTGGGGGGTGCTGGAGAGCGTTTGAGCCAGATGAGGTGGAACCGGAGATACTCCGTGGCAGGCAGCCGCTGCAGAGCGCGCCGTGGGCGGGGGGCTGCTGAAATCCGGGGACCCATCCAACAGCCTTGGTGCCGGGCCTGCTCTGGGGAGGGCTGCTCACATGCTTGCCCGGGGGCCAGTGACAGGGGCCAGCCACATCTCCCAACCCCGGTGCTGACTGCCGGGGCTCTGAGCCACCCTGGCAGCCATCTGCGCTCCTCCCTTTCTTCCCGAGAGGACGTCTGTTGGCTTCCCTTCTCGAAGGAAAGAGGCGTTGGGGTGGCGTTGAAGCTGCAGGTGGGATCGAGTCAGCTGTTGCCTCCTGACCCAAGTACATGGTGGTGGTGAGTTGTACGTGCTCACACTGAACACCTAGAAGGGGAGAAGTAGCTTCCGTACCCTCAAAAATGAGGAATGTCTTGTTTTTATGATTTTTAAGAAACTGCTTTTACAACCAGTTATTTAAAAAGCCAGTGGCTCCCAACCTGCAGTCTCTCCGGTTTCCCTGGAGAACTTTCGTGTCCTGTTTCACTGTTGGTGATAGAAGCAGTCCTCTCGGGGTGTCTGGGGGGCTCAGTCGGTGAGGTGTCTGCCTTCGGCTCAGGTCTTGATCCCGGGGTCCTGGGATCGAGCCCCGGTGTCGTCGGGCTCCCTGCTCAGCGGGGAGCCTGCTTCTGCCTCTCCCTCTTCACCCCTGATTGTGATCTCTCTCTCACTCACTCACTTCCTCTCTCTCTCAAATAAAATCTTAAAAAAAAAAAAAGAAGTATTCCTCTCCTCTCCACACCCAAGTTAAGCTGAGTGACAGGTTGGAAGCCTGAGGCATTTATGAGACACACACTCAAATAAACTCGCTTTTCTTTGCTTGGCCTTAATCTTCTTTTAGGGAATGGGGTCTGTGTTAGTTGCCGGTGGCAAAATGACCCTTGGGCGGTGTGCCCGTGGTCCTCTGAGGAGCGGTAGGCTGAGTGACACCCAGTGGTCAAGAATCGTCGGGTTTGGCTTCTTTCCCAGACCAAGTTCTGCCTTGGGCTTGGTTGGTTCGGCTGCTGCGTGTTAGAATCTGAGGTTTACTTTGGAATCCTGGGATGGAAAGGATTAAAAATGATCTCTAATCCAAATTCCTTGTTACTGGGGCATTATCAAGTCTATACATTACATTTAGTTACCGTTTTAAAAAGAACTAACTCAAGAGTGGAGGGGAAAACCATAATTTTGCTTCTTTGGTCATTTACGGTGATGATGTTTTCTGAGGCAAGGGTTTTGTTTTTGTTTTTGTTTTAAACGTTTAAGCCACACTGAAAGCTTATGTTACGATTGAAATCCTAGTGTATTTCTTTTTTTTTTTTAAACGCAATGATCTTTTTTTTTTTAAGATTTTATTTTTTTTTAATTTATTTATTAGGAAAGAGAGAGTGAGAGAGAGCATGAGAAGGGAGAAGGTCAGAGTGAGAAGCGGACTCCCCATGGAGCCGGGAGCCCGATGCGGGACTCGATCCCGGGACCCCGGGATCATGACCTGAGCCGAAGGCAGTCGCTCAACCAACTGCGCCACCCAGGCGCCCATCCTAGTGTATTTCTATATATCACGCATTCCTTTAAGGCAGAGGTCCTCAGACTGGGATAGTTTTGCCGCCTCCCAGGGGACTTTAGCAGTGTCTGAAGGCATTTTTGACCTTTAGTGGGGACAGGCCAGGGATGCCGCGTGCATAGGGCAGCCCTCCACTGCAAAGAAGTGTCTGACCCCAGTGTTAGTGGTGCGGAGGTAGAGAACCCTGGCTATGACACGGGATGAACGAAGTCGAAGAGGCCACAGAGAATCTGAACTCTCTGCGTGGTCCCTCCACGAAGGAGTTTAAGCTGGTTTGTTCCCTTGTTGGTTGTGGTTTTGCCCACGGGCTCAGTTTGGGCCTGGTTGAATTAACAAATCAGTGGCGCATGTGGCTCGTATGACACAGGCTTTGAGACAGTAAAACGTCTTCTAAGTTCAAATTAATGGCAGAGGGTCTTACTTTAACGTAATTTCTTTGGTAGCGACTAGATTGTTTGCTCGCACCATCGACGGGATTCCTGTTCCCGGTCAGGCCGGGGGACCCTCCATTTGTGGGGTCGCTCTGTGGCAGCTGGCGGGGAGACCTGGTGTGGTCACCCCTCAGTGGCCGGTGGCCTGGCCAGGGGTCCCTGCCGCTAACCTCCCTGGGCTGTTGGCGACCGACAGAAGACACGGGCATTTTTGATGCAGATCCTGGGGAATCCATTTCGTCTCCCACCTTCTCCTTTGAGATGAGCTCGAGCTCAGGAGGGTGGCCTTTCCTTTTCTCCTCATGGTTTCTCTCTCCTTGGATCTCAAGGCAGTTTTTACCGAAGCACTTAATGAATTCCTTTCCAGTGAACCCTGAGCTCACCTCCTCCACGTTAGCTGTCTTCCTGCCCTGCTCTTTGGAATCTTTCCGGTCCCCTTTTTTATGCCTTTATTTCTCGGCTCCCTCATTTGATCCAACTAACTTTGGGGATGGGGCAGTGGCTCCCGTGCCTCTGGGGCCCGGCAGCCCCCACAGAAGTTCTCTGCACGGTTCTGACGTCGGGAGCTCTTTGTTGCCCTGATTTCAGTGACACCGAAGCTTAGCGTGACCGACCCGGCCTCGCTGTCTGAACCTGACTCCACATTCGGGTCCTTTGTGCTCTTCGCGCCCTTTGTGTCCTTCGCGCCCTTCGTGCCCTTCGTGCCCATGTCACTTTGCAACATGGAAATTCACGACCCACTTGGCAGGTTCTCTAAGCTGGTGGTTACGGGAGCTACGCAGATCAAGGTTGGCCGGTTGAAGAGCTGACTCTTAAGGGTGTTTCATCCAGTATTTGGTGTTTTTTCTGGCCTCAAGAAGCATCGTTTTAGTCTTTTCTGCTTGTATTTGTCATATTCGCTTAAATAGCCTTCCTGTGGTGAATTTTAAATTGTAAGAAAATGAAAATTGCATCCTGGAACAGGAAAAGGACATTAGGGAAAAACAGGAAATCTGAATAAAGCATGGATTTCAGTTAATGATGATGTATCATATCAACCTTGATTCGTTAATTGTAACAAATGTATGCTACTAATGTAAAATTTAATAATGGGGGCACCAGATGATATGGTGTTTGGGAACTCTGTGTACTATCTTTGGAATAATTCTGTAAGTCTGAACTGTTCTTTTAGAAAGGTCTAATTTTAAAAAAAAACTACCATTTTATTAAAAGACATAGTAGTAAATGTTAGTGACTTTTTTTCCTCTGAGTAGGCTGCTGCAAAGTTGAATTCCTCGTTCACCTCTCAGCTTTCTGCTCCGGATAGCCACAAAGCGCCTCTTTCCAAAATGTGCCCAAATCGGTTTGAGCACTCTCGGACCATGTTATGTGATGTTAATTGCCTGCCATTGCACTGACTCATTTCTAGGTGGTATATTTAAAAACTAGACAGAATTTTCAGGTTAAAAAGTTACACCAACAGAAAGTGTATTTGTAGTTGCCAATCGAAATACTATCGGCTGGGAATCTACCAGCAATGTGCTAGTTGGACAATGGGACGTGTCCCTTTTTTTGCTGGGCCTCCAAAGGCATCTGGGTGACAGATGTCACCGTCCCAGTGCAGCCGGGTGTAATTCAATGCCTCTGAAACTGGAATAAGGAATTGTGGTTCCCGGGTTCATAAAGATACAAAATACACATATGAGTCTATTTGGTAAATCACTGACAGTGTTAAACATGCATGTATTCAGGCAGAAATGAAAATCAGCATGAGTTATTTATTCTTTTTTTTTTTTTTTTGTATTTTTAAAAGATTTTATTAGAGAGAGAGCACAAGCAGGGGGAGCTGCAGAGGGAGAAGAAGAAGCAGGCTCCCCAGATGAGCTGGGGGCCTGCAGTGGGGCTCCATCCCAGGACCCCGGGATCATGACCTGAGCCGAAGGCAGACACTTAACCGACTGAGCTCCCCAGGTGCCCCAGCATGAATTTCTTAAAGGTTGGACTTTAACTTGCTGGAATGCCCTCAGGCTCCTGGCCCCCACTGCATTCCTTGTTGGTGTGGGTCCTGGGGATGAGTGTGTGAGGGCTTGGAGAGGGGAGAGCTTGGGTTTGAACCAGTTCGAGTCCAGCACCTTAGCTGTAGGTGGGCTAGTCATGAGAAATTTTGTTGTGATAACAGAATGAGATCATACAAAATGTATCTGAATACAGTTCAGATCGACAGGAGTGGACTGCGTGGTTGTACGCGTCAGCCGGCCTCTCCCCTTCCCGCCCTTGCCGACTTGGCCAGGACGTTTTATATCAGGAGCCTTGATTTTCACTTTGGACCGAGGTCAGCTCTGTTGCCCATCTGCCCCCTTTCTTGCATTCCCGCTTGGTGTGCATGTGTGTTAATATTAAAGGTTACTTGGAGAGTCGATTTTTTAAAAACTTATTGAGGTGTATACAGAATAGAGAAAATTGCATGTTGGCAGACGGCACAATGACCTCTCATCACCCAACTTAAACGGTCACTGGCATCTTGCCATTTATTGCCATTGGATGTAGTTCAATATTGCTTTGCAATTCTTTTTACCTTAGGGTCTATCCCATTAGGGATGTACAATAAAAATACATTTTAATGTCAAGTGAGATAATGTTTCTTTATATGATTACAGCACCAACTTGATATATTGTTAGTTTTGTTCATTTGGTTTTTTTTTCAAAATTTTCTTACTATCAGTATATAGAGAACTTCCTCGCATATTTTTACATCTGTGCAGTACACCCTTGTATGAATGTATTAGAGTTTATTCAGTTAATCCCCTACTGATGGACATTAGAGTTATTCCCAGACTTGTCCATTGTTTCTCAATAAATAGCCTTGTGCACACATCATTTTGTATTTTTGTCTAGGCATTCCAGTAGGGATAAAGGGATAAGATTAAAGAGGCAAGTAAATTCTTCCAGTCTTGTCTGGTAGAAGTCCAGCTGCTCGGTGACCTCCCATTCCCTCAAGCTCTGGTCTCCTCTTTCACACCTGATCTAGGAGGTGTAGCTCTTCAGGTTATAAGCCTCCCTTCCTGCCCCAAGGTTTTAAAGTTAGAAAGACACCTTTGGGGGCGGCTGGGTGGCTCAGTTGGTTGGGCCGCTGCCTTCGGCTCAGGTCATGGTCTCGGGGTCCTGGGATCGAGCCCTGCATCGGGGTCTCTGCTCAGCAGGGAGCCTGCTTCCTCCTCTCTCTGCCTGCCTCTCTGTCTACTTGTGATCTCTCTATCAAATAAATAAATAAAAAATCTTTAAAAAAAAAAAAAAGAAAGACACCTTTGAGATGGGCTCATCCCTCTGGTGTTACTAGATGAAGGACTGGAGGGAAGGGAGGGGAGAGCCTGAGCCCCACTCTTCCTGTGCCCTGCCCAGCAGTGGATGGGCTTTCTGTTTAGTGCTTCCCCTCTGCCCACCATTGGCCAGGCCGTCCTCTAGGGCAGTGCTGCTCAAAGTGTGGTCCGTGGACCAGCAGCCTCGCCAGGCCGCTTGTTAGACATGTAGAATCTCGGACCCTGTGCCCAAATGTACCAAGTCAGTCTGCTTTTCCCCGGATCCCAGGTAACTCACGCCCAGTCCAATTTGGGAGTGCAGGTCTGGTGGCCTCCTTCAGGAGGGGACACAGCTGTGTTTTATCAACGGGGACAGGGCAAGCTCCTTCTCAACAGATTCTGCTCCCTCCTCCTGAGGCACTTCTCTTCCTGCCCCACGCCTGCCTCTCTCTGTGCAGGGTTGAGAATTAACATCCGCAGGGGCAAGGTCTTTCCTGGTTGGTGTTGCCTTCCATTTCCCCTTGATACACAGCCTTCATCCTTTTGGATTTATCTTTTATGGCATGTGTCACATGCTGGGCAAGTGTCCTTGCTTTTATTTCATGACTATGTTCATGCTAATTTTTTTTAAGTTTATGTGCATTTTCTTATCAATGTTAAGGGGCATAAAAAGCTTGCTCAGCGGTGCGTGCCCTCACATAAGAGCTCTCTCATCATTATCGTCATTATTATTGCCATTATTATTGGTTTCTTTGTTGCTGCTGCTGCTGTGTGTGTGTGTGTGTAACTGATAATATTAGGCCTCAATGCATACTTAAATAAAAACCTAATTGGAAATTACTCCTTAAATTATCCCCAAACTGGGCGCCTGGGTGGCTCAGCTGTTAAGCAACTGCCTTCGGCTCAGGTCATGATCCTGGGGTCCCTGGATCGAGTCCCGCATCGGGCTCCCTCCTCAGCGGGGAGTCTGCTTCTCCATCTGACCTCTTCCTCTCTCTCATTCTCTCTCTCTCTCAAATAAATAAATAAAATCTTTAAAAAAAAAAAAAAATTTAAAAAATTATCCCCAAACTGAGTTGGCAGCCCCAGTGACTGCATTTTGAAATCATTAGCATCATGAAGAAAATCTCTTACTGTTGGATTCAGCCTTTCCAGTCTCTCTTACATTTCAGTTTTGGAAGGTCAGTTTTTGGAAAGTGGTAAATGATCATCTAGATTCAGTGCTGAGGTTTAATACACTGGAGGAAAAACTTTGGTATAATATGGCGTGTTGGTAAATGCAGAAGAATAAGAAGTTTTCTTTTAAAGGCAGCTTTTTATACTAAGAAACAGATGATCTTTTTTTCTAAACTGTGTTAGCTGTACCCAAATTAGTATATGTTAAAATAACTATGACTGGTAAAAAACATTTTTCAAATTCTTTTTACTTTTTATATAATTACATGAAATTCTCCATTTGGGAGTTGATCTCTCAGATAAATTAAGTCTTGCCAGACTGTCTGAGAAGACACGTCGTGAATCAGACCCTAGAAACTTGGTGCGTTTGAAGAAATAACAAGTATGTACTGCCATTTATAAGGTCATAACTGATTAAAGAATTTTTTCCAGTACTTTAAACTTTGTACTAGGAAATCATAGCCTGGTTTAATGAATCCAGTTCAGATCGGCTGCTGTGAAAAAGCCATTGTTTCTAGCCACAGAAAATAACCAGAAGGACTCTTAATAAAAATTCAGCCTTTTTGAATTTGAAGGCTGAATTGCCCTTATTCCCAGATCTGTCTCAGTATCCCTCTGCATTTCGCTTTTTAGGCCCTCCTACATTTACAGAATAGTTAAGGATGTTTTCATTCTTAACAATAAGCATTTATTTTACTTCTGGTGTCTTTGTGACAGGTGGTTATGCGGAATACAGAGGATTAAGTCCCTTAACTTCAGGATGATCACAGTCTAATAGAAACCTTAACATTTCCACTAGGCAGGGTTCCATGGGGGGTCTTTCTAGCCAAGAGAATGGGTAGGCGTCTAGATGGGTGAAAATTACTCTTGGACCTTGACAGGTATTTGATATTATGTTGATTGCTGATGGGTCATGATACATGGTTTTGCATCTGTTTCTGAGTTTTAATTAGTCTTTAAAAATTTAGGGGCACCTGGGTGGCCCAGTGGGTTAAAGCCTTTGGCTCAGGTCATGATCTCAGGGTCCTGGGATCAAGCCCCACGTCGGGCTCTCTGCTCGGCGGGGAGCCTGCTCCCCCCCACCCCCTCTCTGCCTGCCTCTCTGCCTACTTGTGATCTCTTTCTCTCTGTCAAATACATAGATAGATATCTTTAAAAAATTTAGGATTTCCATAATGTGTGCAACACAACACATCCATTACACAAAAGGTTTCATAAGTGTTGTACAACTTTCTGAGAGTTGCGTGTAACAGTCTAAGAGGAAGAAGGTGCTAAAATACTGGGGAAAAGGGATCGAATGATTTGTGAGATGAAATGAAACTGTCCAATTTTGTAATCTTGACAGTATACAAGGAAGAATGAAAAGAAAAAACGTTAACAGGGAAAGAGGAACTCAACATTGTATTGAGTAGAATGTGTATCAGGTGCATATATATCCAATAGGCTATGCGCACTTCAGCATAAGAGGTTTGGGTCGAGATTTAAACTAATTGAATGAATATCACTTGATGAATAATCATAAGATATTCTAAGCTGGTCCCCCTGGTAAGTAATGCAGAGTCAATTATAGGTATCCTCATTTATCGTGACCTAGTTGTGTTTCCTGCTATTTTATTGAGATCATTAGTCCTCTTAATGAACTGCTAGGGAACTACTGCGGTTTTATGGTCACCAGCTTCTAGCTGGTACTTAAACATGGTGGGGTAGGAGGAATGTGAGCAGTAGAGCGCTGAGCTAATACTCCTCATAATCTGTTGTGTTCACAAATGGCCAAAGAACTAACAGAGATGAAAGAAAGGTAAATATAGTCGCCTGGCAAAAATATTTGGTCTTTCTCAAAATTATGGGAGTTATATTTAGGAGAAATGTTTTTAGTAAAAATATTTGAGAGTTTGTTTTATAATCATAAGTAGCTTGGGTAGTTTCCACTAAAGGGAGGGAGGGGAGTGTGTGTGTGTGTGAGAGTGAGAGGGAGAGAGAGAGAAGGAAGGAGGGGGAGAAGCAGCTGATAGGGACTGGATTTGTCAATTGGGAGAGGGAAATAAGATGATTAAGTTAATTGGTATAGAATAAGAATAGAAAAACCCGTAGGAAGTAGAATCGTGAAATTTCAGGGTTTTTCATTAGTCATTAGTTAAAGACTTACGGAGACATGGAGGAAACCACCAGTAGTTAGGAAAGGAAAGAAAAATACTGTGAAAAAAGGGCCCCATACCATTTTCGTGAAATTCAGGTAGAGAGGTTCTGGTTTAGCCCCAGTCCTGTTCACTTCCTTTTCCACCTGCTTTGCTGCGGCCACGCTGAACTGCCCAAGTCCCTGTATGCTTGATCCCCGCCCCCCACTGTCTTCGTGCTGCACCCCTGGGGTGGGGGTGTGTGTGGAAGAGACTGAGCGAGCGCGAAGGAGTGCATGCGCCTGAGTGCCCTGCTCCCTGGGGAGCCCCCCTCCCATAGCAGCCTCGCTACAAAGGCCTCCTTCATCCCTCGTCACAGCAATAAGGTGGTCCTGAGAGGAGTCGAGGTTGCTCCCCGTGCATGGAGTGCAGGATCCTCCAACACTTCCAGCCGAGGCGCCCCTTAGCTGAGCTTGGCGAAGTCAGCGGCATGATCACGCCAACCTTTCCACTCGGCCGCTGCCAGGCTCCTGAACTGTGTTGGCGCAGGGACGCAGCCTCCTGTCCTCCAACCTTGGAGGATGCGCGCTGCCGGCGGCCCGGCGAATCCGTCTTTGCCTGACGCGGGAGCTCGGGCGTGGGATCTGGCGTCCTGGCTAAAATTTGGGGGGGAGACTACAAAGTGGAGAGAGAGAGCAGGTGGGAGGCAAGGGGACAGACTCTGCCACTGGCGCAAGAGCCGAGTGACTGGCGAGATGGGGTATTGTGTGTACAAGGCCAGGTGGTCCACGTGGCCGTGACCCTCCGAGGTTCGTGCAGTAGGATGCAGCCGCAGCCCTACCTGGGGTCGTGATGGGAAGCGGGCAGATGTGCAGATACGGGCCTCCCACCCCTCCTTACGCATGAAGCAGCCTCTTCCTCCAGCCTGCCTCCCTCCGGGCCTTTGGGCGATGAAGCATGCCTCCCTCCTCTGGGAGCTAAGTTAGCATGTGAGAGGGGTCGGAAGGATTTCCACTAGAGGGATACCTGGGTGGCTCATTTGGTTAGCATCAGCCTTCTGCTCAGGTCATGATCCCCAGGGTCCTGGGATGGAGCCCTGCTTCTGGCTTCCTGCTAAGTGGGGGAGCCTGCCCTTCCCTCTCCCTCTGCCGCTCCCCCTGCTTCTGCTCTCTTGCTCTCTGTCGGATAAATAAAGCGTTTTTTAAAAAAAGAAATATTTTCAACAGAAAGTGAAATTTAAGTACTTCAAATGATAAAGAGCATCTCTGGTCCAATCAGATTTTTTTTTAAAGATTTTTATTTGACAGAGAAAGTGAGAAGGAGCAGGGGGTTGGGCAGAGGGAGAAGCAGACTCCCTGCTAAGCAGGGAGCCAGTTGAGTTGGTTGGGGGGGCAGCCTTAGATCTTTACCTGAGACAAAAGCATATGCGGAACCCAATGACCCACCCAGTGCCCCCCCACCCCCCCATTATTTCTTAACCACCAGTAGCTGCTTGCCCGCTGAACCTTGGAAACAAATTATCCGTTTTAATTTTGGCAGATGGAAAGCGGAGTGCCATTGCAGGAAAAAACAAACAAGAACTGCGAGCCAAATTCCCCACAGTAGAGACTTTTCTGCGGAATTGGAAACTTTGTTTGTAGCCAGTAGTGGGCCTTGACTGTGAACTGTGACTCCTACATCCAGAGTAGAGTAGCTCCCCGCGGAAGAGTGGGGTACAGCAGTTAGGCCGATGGCCATGTGTGCTAGGTGTAGGGGGTATTGTCTCCAGGACTGTTCTTTCCCAGGAAACAGGAACTTAGGAAGGTACTTGGGTTGCCAGGCTAGTGCAGAGCCAGCCAG
The DNA here is from genome assembly GCA_028533885.1 of Nasua narica. Lineage (NCBI taxonomy): Eukaryota > Metazoa > Chordata > Mammalia > Carnivora > Procyonidae > Nasua > Nasua narica. The sequence continues at coordinate 64,966,656 of CM052808.1, forward strand.
GGGATTCTGAGAGTCCTGAGAGCTTAGGGCTCCTGAACCTTACCCCGCCTTTCTAACATCCCTGTGATGTAGCAGCAGCCGTTCCTGTGCCCCCCCCCCCCATGATGTTCTCGGGGTGCAGTCGCACACATGACCTTCTGCCCTGACACTCGCAGTGGTGTGTTACTTCTGGGTGGTGATTAGGATGTGCAGGTTGCCTAAACAGGATGTTCATGTAGGGTGGGATTGTGGTCCTTGCCCAAAAGCCGTGCAGGTGGCCCAAAGAGAAGGGACGCATTTCCTTGCTGGTTAGAGCTCCTACCACCAGACAATCCCTGTTATAATAGGGGTTTAATAAAGGCCTCTTATTTACTGGGATTCACTGGGGGAAACATTCAGGAACAAAGTAAAAACAATTGTAGAAGACGTTAATTTCTTAATGGTTTCAAAAAGGCCTGAGGGCAGCAACCCAACCAGAAGTATGCGCTTTAACCAACAGATAAGTTATTAGTACGTTGGTTGTTTACAGATGAGTCAGAGCTTCTAAAATTTGTTCCCCTAAGTAGGTTGAGCCTCCTTCTCTGCCTGTTGTCATAGGGTCTAAAAATGGAAACCTGAGTCCAGACCTTTCCAGAGCATAAAAATAATTCTGAATTAGTAGAGCAGAAATGAATGTGATTTTATCTGAGTGTCATCCTCAATTTCCCCAGGCTGATTGGGATCTTGGAAGTCTTCTGAAGTTCCCTGTAGTGAGGATTAAGGAAATAGTAGCAGCTTTGCTTCGGGCCTCAGACACTTTTCTAATTAGGTCAGAGCCACTCACCCTGGGATGCACAGACCCTTTTTCTATCCCTTCGGCATCGATTTTTAAGAGTTGCTGTCAGGAGCAATCACACAGACGTTGCCTCTTACGTAGCGTGCGGTTGAAGGTAGAAACGGCGTGGGTTTTGGATGATGAGTTCTTCTGATCACCTGAGAAGGGTCACATCGACCTGTCCGGAAGATGCACCTCAAAGGCGTCAGGCCACCTTCTTGCATTGGTAAGTTGGCCATCGTGACCTAGGAGCCCGTTTTTGTTGGTGCAGGATCTGTGGTGCCCTAGATTTGGAGCACTGTTCTGATTACGGATAGAAGTTTTAATATGAGGCTGAGTGTATACGGACTGCAGCATTTATTCTGGTAGTGATCTTTAACCTATATATGAACCCACTCTCCCAAATGTGACATGCAGAATGGAAAGCCGACAGCACTGTAAGAATTTTCTCGAGACTTGGCCTGTACCAAGGCAATGGGGACGACTCTTTCTCCTGTGCCTGCTGATTTATTAGTCTCCTAATAAATGCTCTTAGCATGCCAACTAGTGGATTAGTTCCATTGCTTAATTGTATCACGGCTCTCAAAATGTCCTTTGAGGTGTTTTCTTTCTTGTTCTTTGAAGGGGCCAATAAAATAAACTCTCACCACCCTGAGGAAAAGGGAGAGCAAACATAGGTAATAGGAATGAGGAGAGATACAGGGGGGATTAATAGGCTTTGTAGATAGATGTTACAGGTAGCCCCTGGCAACACATTTGAAAAGAAAAGCACACGGATGCTTTCTTAATAAGATACAAATTACTAAAATTGATCCAAGAAGCATGGAAAACTTGAAGAAAAAATTAGTATAGAAGAGATACAAAATGTGATTGGAAAAGTCACCAGGCCTCTCTGTGGGTTGCCAACTGAGTTTTATCTAACCTTTAAAAAACAGGAAGTGTATTATTTATACTTTTTTGGGATTTAGCAAATATGAAAAGGTTTGTGGTTCATTTTGTAAAATAGCATAATTCCAATGCCTGATATATTTTTAAAGAAGAAAAGTACAGACCAACATTATGAAAGTAAATGAAAAATTCATTTTCCCTTCATTAACAGACTCTTGAGAGCATCAAAAGCTAATGCACTATAATCAGTAGTTTATTGCAGTAAATAATCAGTTTAAATAAAATAGTTACTCCTTTGGGGCTAATACCAGTAATGCAATTGCTGGGTCGTAGTGTAGCTCTATTTTTAACTTTTTGAGGAATCTCCAGAGTGGCTGAACCAGCTTGAATTCCCACCAACAGGGTAAGAAGGTTCCCCTTTCTCCACATCCTGGCCAACATCTGTTGTTTCTTGTGTTGTTGATTTTAGCCATTCTGACTGATGTGAGGTAGTACCTCATTGTGGTTTTGATTTGTATTTCCCTGATTTTGAGGGATGTTGAGCATTTTTTCATGTGTCTATTGGCCATTTGGATGTCATCTTTGGAGAAATGTCTGTTCATGTCTTCTGCCCATTTCTTGATTGGATTATTTGTTCTTTGGGTGTTGGAGTTTAATATGCTCTTTATAGATTTTGTATACTGAGAAGACCATTGTAAATACCTTCTCCCATACTGTCGGTTGTCTTTGGTTTTGCTGACTGTTTCCTTTGCTGTGCAAAAGCTTTTTATTTTGATGAAGTCCCACTAGTTCATTTTTGCCCTTGCTTCCCTTGCCTTTGGAATGTTTCTAGGCAGAAGTTCCTGCGGCTGAGGTCAAAGAGGTTGCTGCTTGTGTTCTTCTCATTTTGATGGATTCCTGTCTCACATTAGGTCTTTCATCCATTTTGAGTCTATTTTTGTATATGGTGTAAGGAAATCAGTCCAGTGTCAGTCTTCTGCATGTGGCTATCCAATTTTCCCAACACTATTTGTTGAAGAGACTTTTTTCCATTGGACATTCTTTCCCGCTTTGTCGAAGATTAGTTGACCATAGAGTCGCGGGTCCATTTCTGGACTCTCTATTCTGTTCCTTTGATTTATGCACCTGCTTTTGTGCCAGTACCACACTGTCTTGATGATGACAGCTTTGTAATAGAGCTTGAAGTCCAGAATTGAGAGGCCACCAGCTTTGGTTTTCTTTTTCAACATTCCTCTGGCTATTTGGGGTCTTTTCTGGTTCCATACAAATTTTAGGATTGTTTATTCCATCTCTGTGAAAAAAGTTGATAGTATTTTGATAGGGATTGCACTGAATATAGAGATTGCTTTAGGTAACATAGACATTTTAACAATGTTTATTCTTACAGTCATGAGCATGGAACATTTTTCCATTTCTTTGTGTCTTTCTCGGTTTCTTTCATGAGTGTTCTATAGTTTTCAGAGTATAGATCCTTTGGTTGGATTTATTCCTAGGTATCTATGGTTTTGGTGCAATTGTAAATAGGATTGACTCCTTGATTTCTTTTTCTCCTCATTATTAGTGTATAAAAATGCAGCTGATTTCTGTGCATTGATTTGACATCCTGCCACTTTGCTGAATTCCTGTAAGAGTTCTAGCAATTTTGGGGTGGAGTCTCTTGGGTTTCCACATAGGGTATCATGTCATCTGTGAAGAGTGAGACTTTTACTTCTTCTTGGCCAGTTCAGGTGCCTTTTATTTTGTTCTGTTGTCTGATTGCTGAGGCTGGGACTTCTAGTACTATGTAGAACAGCAGTGGTCGTAGTGGACATCCCTGCCGTGTTCCTCACCTTAGGGGAAAAGCTCTCAGTTTTTCCCCGTTGAGAATGATACTCGTTGTGGGCTTTTCATATATGGCTTTTATGATATTGAGGCATGTTTGTTCTATCCCTACACTATGAAGAGTTTCAATCAAAAAAGGATGCTGTACCTTGTCAAATACTTTCTCTGTACCTATTGAGAGCCTCATATGCACCCCAGTGTTTATAGCAGCAATGTCCACAAAAGCCGAACTATGGAAAAAGCCCTGATGTACCTTGACAGATGAATGGATAAAGAAGATGTGGTATATATATAAAGTGGAATATTACTCAGCCATCAAAAATATATGCACTCCTGCCATTTGCAACAACGGGATGGAACTAGAGGGTATTATGCTAAGTGATGGAAGTCCAGCAGAGCCAATTATTATATGATTTCACTTATATATGGAATTTAAGAACCAAAACAGAGGAGCATAGGGGAGGGGAGGGAAAAATAAAACAAGATGAAATCAGAGAGGGAGACAAACCATAAGAGACTCTTAAGGAAACAAACTGAGGGTTGTTGGAGAGGAGAGAGTTGGGGATTGGGGTAATGGGGTGATGTGCATTAAGGAGGGCACGGGATATAGTGAGCACTGGGTGTTGTCTAAGACTGATGAATTGCTGACCTCTACCCCTGAAACTAACAATACACTATATGTTGAATTTAAATAAAAAAATAAAATAGTTTATTCCAATAATCAAATAGGGTGATTATTAGGAACTTTATTACCATCATCCATTATTGTACCTCAACACAATAAAGGAGAAAAGTTTTAGACCAGCTCAAGAGAGGCTCAGAGCCATGTTTGATCAAGTTAAGAAGGCATTCCTATTTTATCTTATTTATTTTATTTTTTTCCTATTTTAACACAATCTAAAAACAAAATAGGAATAAAAACAAATTACTTAAACATAAAAAGGTAGATATTACGATATTAACAAAAATACCTCAATAACAAATGTTTCCTAAAAAGGCAAACACTAAACCTATTTCCATTGTAATGAAGAATTTTCAGACGTTGTCTGCTTTTACAATTATTTACCATTGTCTTAGAGGTTCTGCTGAATTTAATAAGACAATGAAATGGATGTCTAGAAAATTTAAGAATCTCTAGTTAAATATATATAATATTTATATATATTTATTTATATATAAATATATATTATATATATATTAAAAGGAAAAATTGTCTGGGGCGCCTGAGCGGCTCAGTCAGTTAAGCGTCTGCCTTTGGCTCAGGTCACGATCCCAGGGTGCTGGGATTAAGCCCTGCATTTGGCTCTCTGCTCAGCAGGAAGCCTGCTTCTCCCTCTCCCTCTCCCTGCCACTCTGCCCACTTGTGCTCTACCGCTCTGTCAAGTACATAAATAAAAATCTTTAAAAAAATACATATGTATAAAAAAGGGAAAAATTGTCAAGGGAGCTGAATAAAAAAGTCTAGAAGTGATCATTTCTGTTTTGAAAATGAGCACCCAGAAATGGAAATCTAAGTATTCGGCTTAGCAGCAAATGACCTAGGGTAACATTGAACCAATATGGCACTTGTATCCTTTTTAGTGAAGATTCTGAAATAAAAACATGTAACACATAAAATTCATGCATTTATTGCAGTGCCACTTGGAATTTCCAAAGCAGTGGGTTTTTTCTTTTTCTTTGTGAACTAAATAAAATAATTGTGAAGTTTATGTACAAGAGTAAATGCATATTACTTGAGAAGAGCTCGACAAAGGTAGAAAAAAACCAGTGAGGGCAAACCTGACTTACAGGTGATCACAATGTGCTGAGAACGTCTTTGTGATCAAATCAATGTGGTATCAACACAGGAGAATACAAGTAGTTCAGTGGAACAGAATGGAGAATCCATGGCTACGTTTCATTAAGTAGGAGAATGTAATATATAATAAGATGAATAGTTCAATACTGTTGAAAAGAATTATTTAATGGGGGATATTCTCATAACCATCTCTTTAAGGGGGGGTAGATGAATCTATATTGTACATTATAATCAGAAATAAATCCTAGAATCTTCAGAAACTTACAAGAAGTTCAAATTTATAAGAAAAAGTAAGGAACCACTTGCATAATCATTGGGGGTGTGTGTGGACAGGAGAAAGTCTTAAGCAAGATTTGATGCCCGCAAGCTTGACACATTTGGGGAGGGAGGGTTTTTATCATATGTCTGACAGTAAAGGGGTTACTGTCTATAATAATAACTTACAAATTGGCAAGAAAAGCCGAACGCGGGAAAATGGACCAAGAATATGTAATTTATAGAAAGCAAATGCAGACAGCAGGCAAACCTATGAGAAGGAATTCACATTTGTTAAGGAAATGCAGATTAAAACAACAATGAGCCATTACTTTAAACCCATCAGACTGGTAAAAATAGAGGAGAGTAACACTTGTTAGCGAGAGGATGCGAATTACCATGCTTTCCTTGGAAAGCAGACTGACAATGCATATTAAACTAAAAATTAATATACCTTTCTAAGCAGCCTTTCTCCTGGATATCTGTCTTCTAGAAATAAAGGTGTCTGTACACAGTTAGATGTAAAAGGGTGTTTATTGTACCATCGTAAAAATACTGAAAATAACAAATGCTTGTCGCTTAAAACGTGGCTGATTTAGCGGATATTCGTACCATGGCTCAGTATGCAGGCGCTGAAGAGAAAGAATTAGAGCTATATGAATGTTGACCTTTGGTGGGGAGGAGAGGGTTCCTGTGGGAATTTGGTGCATGAGAAGCTGGGTTCAGAAAAGCGTCTAATACCCGATTCTGAAGCAAAGGCCTGCTCTCCTTGTATTTGCCCTCCTGCGTAAATGAATAAGCAGATGAAAACTCTGGTTCCCTAAGTGAAGAGAGGGGATTGGAGGATGATACAGATGGTGGGAGGGGCTACGGATGGTGGGAGGGGCGGGGAGAGAAGGGGTTTCCAAGCCTCCGCAGCCCCTCCTCTCAAATGTAAAAACCCATCCGTGGTCTAGTGTCCACCACATTCCGTATTTTTTCCCGTGGAGGGGCCTGCAGAGCACTATGCTTTAAGTGAAAAATCCCAGTTGCCTTTTTTAGATCTTTCTGTTTTTCTTTCTCATGCCAGCCCGCGCTTGTTCTGACGCCCAGGTGCCCTCTCGGATTTTACGAGAATGTTACCGGATGTATTTAAAATTATTCTTCCATTTCCAACACTGCATGGCCCCTCTGCCCGCGTGTGCCCCTTCGCCAAAGCCCTAGTGTTTTCCCGCTTGGTGAGTCTTCCTTGTCTCCCGGCCTTTGTATTTGTGGCTCCTGTTTGCCCTTCTCACCAGAGCAGCCTGCCGCTGGGATTTGTCAGGCCACGTGTGGGACTTGCTGGCCTTGTAGGTGTGGCTGCTGTACGTCCCTCCTGGCCGTCTTCTCCCTGGATTTCTAGGTGCAGGACCGCACTGCTTGCTGCCTTCCCGGGCATGAGAAAGGTAGCAACGGAAAGAGCTAGAGGAAGGGAGGTTTTCCTGGTTAATCATCTTGATGGTTGCCCCCGGGGTCTTTCCAGCCGGTTCTATCCCCGGACTCTCGACTTTTTTGGCTGGTGGAGAACACTTCCACCCTTGTAGTGGCCTGCTATGCGTACTGGGAGGTACTGGGAGGCTCCAACTGTGTTCTCCCCGTCGGAGCTATCCCCTTTGTGCTCAAGTGATGATGGCCTTTCCTGCTAACCCAGGACTGCTAGGGCTGTGACAGTCTGTATGGAGGAAGAGGGGTAGAAATGTGTGCTCCGGGGACATCTGAATATAAACTTCTGCTATCTTCTCATCTGTAGAGCAGGGATAATAAATAATAGTGCTTATTCTCTCCGAGGGGTAGAGTGAAGAGCAAAGTAAGCGATGCCCTTAGGGGCTTGGAGCAGCGCCTGGCCTGTGGTAGAGTAAGAATTCCACAAAAGTTCGTTGCTGCTTTTTTCAAAAATGGGATAACCAGATCCCATTAACCAGATAACCAGATAAACCAGATCGCAATGTGCTTTTTCCTCCCAGTTGAGATGTCGAGGTGTCTTCCGACACCATATTTTAAATGCTCTGTGGTGTTTGTATCCATGTGTGGGTGTTTGTGTAGATAACTTCCTACAGGTGACTTCCTGTATGGAAAGGATGGAAGGACTGTCACTTAGACTGTGTTATGGGTACCAGGCACTTGCCCTTCCGAGTGTTACACTAGTTTCCAGGGGGGCCAATAGTTGATGAGATGCCAGGTTTGCCCTGCTGAGCATGACTCCCATTTTATCCATCTCTTAGTCTTGGCCATTAGGAAGGTAGATGTGTCTCGGTTCCTGCCTTTAATCAGTGAGGTTGGATGTCCCTTCATACATTTGTTTTTTTAGCAAGTGCTAATTGGTGTCCTTCGTCGGTTCTCTTTTGTGTTGTTAATTTTTCATGGATTTGTAAGAATTCTTGGAAATTGTCTCATTTGTCTCAGTTGATTTGTAGTATATTTTGTACTGAAGCCTGTAATTTTTAACATTGTGTTTTTGAGTGTCTTTTCTGTGGTGTCTTGGAAACCTAACAGTTACATCGTATAGCATTTTATCTTTTTGTTAAAAATGAGGTTTCCCCCTCCAATTGTGAAAGATATGCATACACATTTTTCTATATTGGAAAAAATATATGAAAAATTAGAAGGAAAAAAACGCTACCAACAACAGAAGGAACACTCTTAATATTTCGGTGTTTTCCTTTTACTTGATCTTCAGGAGATGTGAAGATGATGGTAAGAGAGAATGGAACTTGAGGGCCAGGTCCTGGCCAGGTAGGCCTGTGGGAGTCATTGGCATTTAGATGGTCCCTACAGCCAAAGGGAGGGGACAGGAGCCTGAAGGTTGGAACATTTCTCCTATGTGAAAATGTGTCCAGGATCCTGAGTAACACAGCCATTTTATAAATCAGGGATATTTCTGGGGCACCTGGCTGGCTCAGTTGGTTAAGCAGCTGCCTTCGACTCCGGTCATGATTCCAGGCTCTTGGGATCGAGCCCCACATCAGGATCCCTGCTCAGCGGAGAGCCTGCTTCTCCCTCTCCCTCTGTCTGCTGCTCTGCCTACTTGGGCTCTCTCTCTTTATAATAAATAAATAAAATCTTTTGAATGAATCCATGAATGCATGAACGAATGGAGCTTTCTGTATGGCTGTTAGGTGGCCCATGTTTGATGGTACCCACCATCGGGTGTTGGCTCGTGCCTTGAGCAGAGTAGAGGTTCACAGTATGATGTTTAGAGGTTCAAGACACCTTTCCCCTTCTCAGTGAGACCCTTTTCTTTTCAGATGTTTTGATAAAGTCACTGGTGACTTGATTTTATTAACCTGTGAAGCATGTAAATTACTCATTGCCCTCTTGTAGCTTTGGAAGAAAAAGCTAATCCAAGTTAGGAGGATGTAAGACCTTGTGAGGAAATTCAAGACTGAATGTCGTAATCCCCACACCTTGCCTGCAGTATATAAAGATTTCCTGTGTCATGTCAGTCTTGTTTTGTTCAATGTATTGCTCCCCCTCCAAGTGTCCTAGTCCCCTCCCCCCCACTGTAATGATTTTGAACAAAATGGGGAAACTTGAGTTTTTTCCCCTGTAGTATTTGGATTCTTTATTTGGTTACTCATTCTTTTAAAATAAATGATAATACATTTTTAGCAATGAAATTTTTTTTCTGGTTGTAAAAGAATTAGACATTGGGGAAGATAAATTATAAAACAGTGATCTACCTGTAATCAAAGAGCCAGAGAGGGATTATTGGTTGCCATTTTGTTTTATTTTCTTTTAGTTCTTTGGCTTTATTTGTATATGTATATGGAAGTAGTTTGTTTATTTAGAATAATGCTATAATGTTGTTTGGAATGATGCTTTTAAACCAGTAACTTATGGTGATCGTTTTAAGATAACTTGTAATATTATTTTTGGAAAGATGATTTTTGAAGGCTGCAGAACATGGGTGGATTCACAATGGCTTTTAAGGAAAAAAAAGTCAAGGTGATCTCAGTAATTGGCAAATTCTGCTGAGATCAAACCTCCCCCCCCCCCCCCACAAACAATGAAAAGTCTTTGGAATCCTACTCTGAAGTTCAAATTTTGTGTTATAGGATCTTTTTTTTTTTTTTTAAGATTTTATTTATTTATTTATTAGGAAAGAGAGAGAGAGTGAGAGAGAGCAGGTCAGAGTGAGAAGCGGACTCCCCATGGAGCTGGGAGCCCGATGTGGGACTCGATCCCGGGACTCCGGGATCATGACCTGAGCTGAAGGCAGTCACTCAACCAACTGCGCCACCAGGGGCCCTGTGTTATAGGATCTTGTTATGAATAAAATCAGCCTTCATACCTTTCTTATTCCTTTTGGTTATATTAACTTAAAATTCACCTTTTGTATACTTCCTCTGCTTTCCCTCAACGTACTGATCCATTGTGGTCTTTTGTGGTATTTCATAAGATCCCACCTGACAAATCGTCCCAGTTTCCTAAGTGTAGTAAACGATACTAAGTAACTTTTTTTTAGCACTATATCACAATCGCTGGAAGCCATAAAAGTATACGTTTCATTGTAAGCAATGCGGAATTAAAGAATTGCCCTGAATTTTAAACATTATTTTGAAATTTAAATTTAGAAAATAGGTCCCCAAGGGATGTAAGTGAGAATAGAATGAGAACAGAAGCAGTCTTCCCTGTTGGCACACTTCTGGGAGGACGACAGTCTCCCCCCGCCCCCCGGGAAGAATCCCTTGCACTCCCTTTGCTAACTGCATATTTCCCGCACCGTGGAACTGGAGCATCCACCTTAAGACATCAATAACTTCCTGTTCATCAAATCCAGAGGGATCTATACTTGCTCAGCACGTTTCTCTTCAACCTTTTTGTAGCCTTTGATGGTCTTAGCTCCTGGTTCCCCTCCTTTCCTCTCTGACCACTTCTTTTGTTAGGTCTTCTCCAGGAGTCTAAATTATTTCCGATTATTTATTTATTTATTTATTTTTACCCAGGAAATCTCATGTCTGCTCTTGCCTTAATGGCGATTAAGACTCAGAAGCTACAAAAAGGTATACATGCCTGTATGGAAAATTGGAAAAACTGGACTACGTTGTATAGAGTTTTGTAGCTTCTATTTCTTAATGGTCTGTTTTTTCCATGTTGTAAAATATTCTCTGAGGACACGAACATATAGATATCTGTGATTTACTTTCTCCACGATTGGTCACTGAAGGTTGTGTGTCGTTTTTTAGTTTTCATACTGAATTTACTGGTCTGTATCACTTGACTAGATCCCTGATTATTTCCTTAGGAAAGATTCCTTGGATTGGAATTATTAAGTCAAAGGGGAGAGTTTCAACACCTTCTAGATCGTCTATAGGATCTCGATTTCCTGTTCAGCAATGCCCCGTCTTAGGCTTTCCTCATCTTTATTCTGCTGCAGCTCGTTCGTTTCCAGTTTCCGGTGACTCTGGGTTGCTCTGCCCGCGGGGAACCATGGTGGCCTTGAAAAGCACAGCATATCCGTGGCACCCTGTGTCCACACCCCTGGAGGGACCCCGGTTGCTTTCATCCAGCCAGCTTCCGTGCCTCCTCCTGCTTCTTCTGGGATCCTCCGACGTGCCGGGGCGGCCGGGGGGGGGGGGGGAGCGGGGCGCTGCAGAGTCACGCGTGCTGGGGCCGCTCGGAGTGTATGGGACTGTCTTCCATCCGACTCCAGAGCTGCTCCGTATGCTTGACTCAGCCCCGCTCGGATCCCGTTTGCTCTCTAGCTCTGCCAGACTTTGGTACTCTCGAGTCTCTTGAATCTGTAATTGCTTCACACTCAGCCCCTGACCTGGTCTCCTACTTCATTGGAAAAAACAAAGCAAGGAATGACAAGAGAGGAGCCCTCAGAGGGAGAAATACTATACACTGCCCTTCCCTGCCCCTCATTCCTGCCCTGTCTGCATCGGCACTTGTCCTTTCTTCTTCTGTACCACCTCAGAAATGGCTCCCCCAGCCCCTTCTCTGCACGAAGTCCTGTTCTTTTACAGGACCCGGTGGTTCTCAGCTTTGCCTCCCAGGGGACACTAGGTGTATCTGGGGGGCTTTTTGGTTGCCGCCCTGGGGAGAGCTCTGTCTAGTGGGTGGAGACCAGGGCTGCTGGTGAACGTCCTACGGCACGCAGAGCAGCCCCCCACGGGGAGGAAGCACCAGACCCCAAATGTGGCCCAGGCAGAAGAAGCAGGGGTTTCTTTGGCTTCCTGTCCAGCCTTGGCCACACTCCATTAGTTACCCGGTGTCCGTATCCTTGTCTCCGTGCACTCTAGCTGCTCTCTAGAGCAATGGGTTTAGTGCTGGGGACACTGGAGAGAGGTGATCATTTCAGACTCTCCTCCATTACTAGAGCAGTGGGGCAGGGAGGCTAACACGAGATGGGCATTTGATGAACTCAAACCTACACCAGCACTGACCCCCAGAGTGTGGTGCTGCTCTGCTTGGGCCCCAGCTGCCTCTTCTAGATGGAGGGACTCGAACTAAGAATCCTAACATTTCCTCCATTGTTAACATTTCTTAATTCGGTGCCGGGATGGTTGTCGACAGATTTAGTTGCATTTCCATGGGGGTTGAGCCGAAGTGGATTTCTGTGGTTGAGAACGACGCGGTTGGAGGTTGACTATAAATGCAAGTGGCCGAATTGGAGTTGGAGAGGCCATTTGTAGACCTTTTTTTGTCCTTCGGCCAGAATAAGGTTTTCTGTGCATTATTCAAGGCAGAGCCTTAGTAGACAGGGAGCGAGTAGAAAGACTAAAATGAAGTGCTCGGCTGTGGGAGAAATCGCTGTTCATCAGAAATGTGAAATCTGTCTTCATTTTTTATATTCATAGTTAGAAATAAGTGATTTTGTCGCTCTTGCACTAGCTTGCTAAGGCCACCGTAACAAAGTACCACAGGTTGGGTGGCTTAAACGACACAGTTATTTTCTCACAGTTCTGGGAGCTATAATGTGGAGCGCAAGGTGTCGGCAGGGTTGGTTTCCCCGGAAGTCCCTCTCCTTGGCTTCGGAGGGCCTGGCCTGTCCCCATCTCTTCACAGCGTCTTCCCGCTGCTCCTGTCTGTGTCCGTGTTTTCTCCCGTGGGCTAGAAGTTCACCCTGAAGATGTCACGGCAGCTCAGTTACTGCTTGGAAGACCCCATCTCCAAGCACAATCACATTCTGAGGAACTCAGGGTTAGAACTTCAACCTAAGCGTTTGGGGGTGGAGGTGGGGACACGATTCTCAGCCCCTGACAGTTGAGTAGCGTTTGATGGGAAGGCATAGGTGCCTTTTTCTCCCCTGCATTTATTTATATGCGTTTAGTAATCTCCACACCCACCGTGGGGCTCGAACCCTCGACCCCAAGACCAAGAGTGATACGTTCCTCCAGCCGACCCAGCCAGACACTCCAGTGCCTTGTGCCTTGAAACAGGCCAATTGCTAAATAACTTATTCAGCTTATGTAGTGTATTTTCTCATAGTATATTGTGGCTCTTAATTTTTTTTTTAACTGTCCAGCCAGTGCGTAAGTGTGAACCAGCATAATTTTGTAATTTTAGAGAGAGGCCGAGACAGAGTTGTTACTCTTCAGTGTTTGGAACTTTTCGTGTTTGTGTCCTCACCTGCTGAAGCTCTTTATACTACAAGGGTATTTCTCTTGTTTCAAGATTTCTGCTAAAAACGGTTGCAACGGCCAGCCCGTTTGTGCAGGTGTACTTGGGGGCAGGGTTTCTGAGGTACCCCGGGGGCGGACGTCCTTCAGCAAGCCCTCCATGACCCTCCCCGCCGCGAGAGGTCACTGACTTTCCCGGTGATCTGCCTTGGCCCAGCACCTCAGGGAATGCCTGCCTTTGGGCCCCCGTGGGCGCTGAAAAGTCTGGTTTAGAGGTTCTCGGCCCATGTGCCTGGAGTTGTTCACGAGTGAGCGTGCCACCAAATTTGAGTTAATGGAGAAGGTTAGCTTTTTGCGACAAGTGGGGACACTGCCCGTCTCAGCCACGCCCACTGGGGTTGGCGACGTGGGTCTCCACTTGGCTTCGGGCATGAGCACAGAGGTGGAGCTCAGGGCCAGTCATAAGGCGAAGACAGAGCACACGTTTTTGTCCCCGGGAGTCTGGTAAAGGGTGGTCAGGTGTGTAAACTGTACCCCTCCTGTGGGACACAGGGCTGAAGGAAGTACCAAGAGGAGCTCCGCCGGCCTTCACTCGGTGCCCTTGGTCTAGATCTAAGGACACCCAGCTAGTGAATCTGAAAATGGGTTTGCACTCGAGAGATGGTAGATTGGTTTATAGGGTGGTGCGCGCTCTCCAGTGACACCAAGATCCCCCCCTCCTTCCCGCCCCGTAAGTTCTGTAAGGTGTTGTAATTTGCATCATAGTTACCTTTGCTCTGGCCTTTTGCCCCTTCAAGACTCTCAGCTTTTGGGGGCACCTGGCTGACTCAGTTGGTGGAACATGCGACTCTGAACCCCAGGGTTGTGAGTTCAAGCCCCACGCTGGGTATAGAGACTAGTTAAAAATAATAAAAAAAATTTTTTTTTAAATCTTAAATTTAAAAAAAAGGACAACTTTTGGCTTTTTGAGGTCCAGCAGGTGTTGGCCCGCCTGTCCTGGTGTGCGGGCGCTCACTCACGGGAACTGGGGAGAAGCTGAGTTCCTTGTGAAGGAAAAGGACAGACTTCTACTGCCCATCTTCGCAGAAAACTGGGATCCAGCTTTAAATAAACCGAACTGCGCAGCCCCGGTTACAGTTCTTACCAGCCCGAAGTGCTCTCTGGTTATGGCCCAGGGTCCTGTTCCCTAAGGGGGAGCTCCTCCTCCTCCTGCCCGGTGAGAATCTCCGCTTGGAGATGCTGTGCGGCAGGTGACCTAACGTTAGCGCACCGGGCGGCCGGCAGCTAATTGCGGAGCTGGGTGGAGTTCCTAATCCTTGCGTTAGGGGTGGAGCTCCACTCAACTCCTTCTCCCCCAACAAGCCCATCTCTCCAGCTGTCAGTGAAGTGAGTCATCCGTCTAAGTAGCAAACTCCCCGCGTTCCTCCTCACTTGTGCGGGGACTTCCTGGTGGTCCCCGCGTGCCGGCAAGGTGTGCGAGGGCAGCATTTCCACACCAGGAAGGAAGACGGCGAGGCCAGGAGCCCGGGGGTTGCCCAGGTAGATCGCCCGCCGAGTGACGGCCCCGCCAGACGCTTCCCAGCAGGACAGATGGTTTGTTTTTCCTGAGCCTTGAGGACAATTAGAGGTAAGAACAAAGACGCCACTGTATGTTTGTTATATGAACGCATGACCTCTGTTGGCACGGAGTTTGATTCTGGTATAGGGCTGTTTGGATATCAGCGGCGTGTTTTCTAGCACATACCAGGATTTGCCATGATAAATCTCTTTCCACCGTTCAGGGTTGACTTTGTTGGTCACTTTGACCCTTGCTTTGTATCGATGGGATGATAGGCAAAGAATGAAACTTGGGAAGAGTTGTGATCTGAATTCCCCTGATTGCTCCCCTCTGCTTTCTTACCTCTGGCTCGACTAGAACAAACGTACACGCTGTCTCAACATTGAAGGCACAACGGATACCTTTGTTTTCTTGGTGAAAATAATGGGAAATGTAGATCACTTCGGTTCTGTGGATGTTGTTCTCTCTTAGAAGTCAGTGGTTTAGGAAGAAACACTTATTTTTCTTACAGTTCTGTCGTGGGTCTTTTTCTGGGTACTTCTGCCCTAGAAATCTCACTGGAGGAGAGGGAGACTCCAGCTCCACCTGGCTTCAAGTGAAAATAACATCTCAGGTTGGAAATGGTTGGCTTGGAGAATGATTTATGGTTACGTCTGGATTGTTTGTTGGTAGTGGGAAATCTTTCTTCCCCTTCATATTGGCTTTCATAACTAGTTCTGAACGCATTTACTGTTGTCATGGTTATTAAGATTGGTTTGAGAGAACAAAAATTAAAGCCCATATTCAACTGAGTTTTTCCTTGAGGTTTTGCTGTCGTTTTCCCACCCTTACTACTCATATGTACGAATAGACTTCATGATGAACACGTGATTTTCCTGTTTCTTTACTGCCTCATTTGATGGTGATTCATAAACTGTTAGTTAACTAGTTAGTGTGTGTTGGTGAGTGTTGGCAAAGATTGAAATGAATCGGATTGCAGGGCACACCTTTATGTTAATGAGCCAGGTTACTTTCAAACAAGTATCCTTAATGTTAAATGTTAAGATGGATGGCATTTTAAGACAATAAATGAAAAATATATCCACCATGTGAGATGGCAAAGCCTGTAGTCAGATCTGAGTCATTCTTTTTTAAAGATTTTATTTATTTATTTGACAGAGAGGAGAGAGATCACAAGTAGGCAGAGAGGCAGACAGAGGGGGTAGGGGGGGGAAGCAGGCTCCCTGCTAAGCAGAGAGCCCGATGCGGGGCTCGATCCCAGGACCCTGAGATCATGACCTGAGCCGAAGGCAGAGGCTTTAACCCACTGAGCCACGCAGGCGCCTTTGAGTCATTCTTTTTAAAATACTGTTATTTCACCTGGAGAACTATGTTGTCCACAGGTGTTTGAGTTAGATGGTGCCGGTCAGACAAGCGAAAGCTAGCAGCCAAACTATAAGAGAAAGGGGAATTTAAAGAACCTGTGTGATGTTGCACCCCCTCCTTGAAATGTTCGTGGCGAGGAAGAGGCGAGGCAAACTTTAATTCCCGTAGGAATTTGAGTAAGCTGGTGAAATCAAGAGGTGAGGAGGGGAAAAAAAATCCTTTCTATTTAATTAGGAGAAAAGAAAGGGAAATGAGTCTCACAGATATTACAGATTTTTTTTTTAAGGTAAGGTTTTTTGGAGTCCTGTTGCAACTGAATGTTGATTTAAAACAACATGTTTAGGATAATCTTTTGTCAGCGTGGAATAGAATAAGAGACATAATGAAGCCAGGAGTGGAATGATAGGAATTTGCTATTGGAGGACTATAAACATCTCATCCTAAAGTGGTTTGTTTGGGTGGGTGTGGTGATGGTGGGGGGCCCTGTATGACCCCCAGCCTCTTCTAGCAGTGATACTGAGCTAGCCATGGAAAGGCTACAGGTCAGCCCGAAGCAAGCCAGCTCATCTCTCACCTTGGATCCCAGAGGTTCCTGAGGTCATTCACCTGCAGGGTGAAGGCCGCAGCACGTGTTCTCAGGTATTTTCAGAGTCGCCCTCAACTATGTTCTCAGTGGCTCAGAATTCCAAAGAGAGTACTTGGCACAGCTTCGCCTACTGTAAATATTTGTGCTCCTTGGGCGCTTGGCCTGCTTTTCTTGGGAGGCCAGGGAAATAGCAGCCCAGGGAAATAGGAGGCCAGGGAAATAGGAGGCCAGGTAAACAGCCCCCCCCCCCCGTGTGATCCTGCCCACTGGCCGGGACTGGTGGGTCAGCCTCCAGTTGAGACGGCCCTCTTGAAATCAAAGAGGACTTTGTTTCTGACTCCTTTAAAGGCCCGAGGTTCTAGAATTTTTTTAAGAGAATTCCTCCTGCCCTGCTGTTGTTGCCAAAACTAGATCAGCCCAAATAATCATGAGATCTTTTCAGGTAACCGTGAACCGTGCTCTCTGAGCTGAGACGGGTGAGCTGTTCATTAATCTTAGAGGCGGTTACAAGAAGAAAAGTCAAAATTCCATCTCCTAAGAGGAGCTTACTGTGATGAGCATTGAGTAATGTATAGAACTGTTGAATCATTATGATACACCTGAAACTGATATAAAACAATTATACTCGAATTGAAAAAGTTGAAAAAAACTCCAGCCCCTGATTGACATCATCCCTGAAAACAAAGGATTGATTTTTCTTCTCGAGCGTGGAAGACTCAATGGAATTTTTGGAACGGCCCCTGAGACATGTGACATAGCGTCACGCCGCAGGGGCAGTTAACAGTGTCACTTCACACTAAGTGGAAACACAGATGACAGATGCAAGCTGGGCAGACGGATCTTTGTGGAAGGACATAGGAAAGCACCACCGGCGATGACTTGGGCCGTCCTGCTCATCTCACTGTTACTCATCGGGCTTGCTGCAGGCAAGGGGTCACATGCAGACGTAAACCAGCTCTGACTCAGCTCAGTGCCTGGAAACCCTGTCACATGAGGGCGTTGGGTTGGAGACTTTGGAGCAGAGGCCGTGCGGCGTCCTGGGGCCGTGATCTTCAGGAGCATTCGCCAGTTGCAGGAATTTGAACCTTCAACACAGTTAACAAGGTCGAGGAGTTTATTTCGGCTACGATCTGCGGGGCTAAGTAGACAAGCTTGAGACTCACTGTGGTCTCTGGCTTCATTAAAGGGAATGGGGCGGTGGCCCCAGTGTACTTGAATGGATTCCTCCTTCGCCCTTGTCGTGCTCCTGTGTTGAGGTTTGGACCCGTGTTCATCCGCGAGCAACGTTATCTGGAAGGGGGGCGCTCTCTTTGGACTCCATCTGGTGTTCTGTTTGTGTGACTGTTTTAACCCTTGACCAGGCTGTTTAAGACGGGAGTCATGTCTTGTTCATTACTTTACAATGATTCCTCTTATTGTTCAGCCCGTCAGTTAGCGAATATTAAGTATCTTTGTGCCAGGCTCTGAGGGGTACCTCTTTTTTCCTATAGGGGGCAGTTTTTGCTGAACTAAAATTCTTTCCGGGTTGATTATTTCCCCCCCCTTATTTTCACCTGATTTAAAAAAAAAAACAAAAAAAAAACCTTTCACAGCCGTGAAGAATTGGGCTGCGTGAAGATGGCAATCAAAGACAATTAAGACTTAATTGATTTGTAAGATTAATGAGACCAGGAAAACATGTCTTCTAATTATGCTAATTAGCCGGTTTAAAAATTTTTTTTCTTTTCAGTTCTTTGTTCACAGATGGGAAGCCACATACCAATGATAGAGAGTAGTTTCCTTCCCGTTTGTGCCAGTGGAACTCTGTTTCTAGGGGGGAAAAACCCAAAAACTTGATGGCTAGAAAGTTTACATAAAGCAGGGAGGTGTTCGTGGGGGAGGGGGCGGAACCGCACCCTTTATGGAACCGCAGCTCCCCGAGATGATGCATCACCCTGCCACTGAAGGGATCCTGCTGTTTATATTCATTATACACAGGACGGGAGGCTTGGTGACAGAGCCATTGCTTGGTTTAGCAATGACCCATTGAGGGTTAAGAGCCATAGACTCAGCAGAGGGGTTCCTGCGTGCACTTGGGAGCCCTGCAGCCTTACCCCTCTCTGGGCAGGAGCCGCCAGCCTCCTGGTCTGCCCCGAGCAGCAGGTCCTGGCCTAATCCTAGGTGTTACCTGCGTCATAATTAACGCACCCTTTTGTTGTGCTTGGGCGCATCCTATATTTGGCTCTGCTGGGTTTTTTTTTAAGGGAGGGGAGATGTGTGGGCAGAGAACAAAATGAAAAGCAGTCTGCGAGCTCCCACGCTGAGCATGTGCCAGTTAGAGCCTGCCTGGCCTCCCAGCCTTGAGGTGAAACTCGCTCTTACTCCACCATGTGGCCTGAGCTCCTCAGGGGCTGCTCAGGTTCAAGGTGCTGGGCGGGCTGCCCGGCCTCGTGCGGCCACCTGCCCCTCCCGCCCCCCTCAGGGAGCTGCAGGCTGGTCAGGGGAGACCAGTAACCGAGTGAACAGATACCGCAACGGAAGGCGGTGTGAGGGTCTCCAGGGAAGTGAAATCAGGAGCGGGGTCTAACAGTTGTACCGCTAGGTGAGCTTGCCTCCTCCTTCGGGGGGGCCCTTGACGCTTTCCAGTAGGGTTGGTTTTGGTTAGTATGGAAACTGCAGCCCGCACCAGGGGAACGGTTGCTTTTAAAAATCCTGTAAAAGAGCCTTTGTGTAGAAAGCGCTTCATGATTGTGCCTAAAAGGGTGAAGTGGTCATTGGATCTTAGGGCAAAATGAGATACTTCCCGGAAAGAAAAATTTGCACCCATCAAACATTTTTAAGTGTCATTCCGTCTTGATCGGAAATGAGGGGCATCCATCCACATCAGTGGAGTAGCATAAAAGCGAATGATTTCTTTAACAGGCGTGGTAGCCCAGATACACAGGCAGAGGGGCGAACTTGGAGTTCAATCTGTTCTTTGTCAGATGGAGTTGTTAGGTTATGTGACCTCCAATAATCGTCTTTTTTCTCAAGTCAAAATATATTACAGCAACCTATGGAACCATACCTCATAAACTGTTTTAAAACTTGAGGCTGACTGTTGAGAGGGAAGGGGAAGGGGAAAACTTGCAGAGCAGTACGTGTAGGTGAGACTGAGACGTTCTGAGGGGTTCGTTCCCAGGCTGTGAGTTCTGTGCCGTGCTTTGAGCAGGGTCCCTTGGGACCTACTGTGGTCTCCTCGCTGCTAAGGACAAGAGCAGCTAGCCAAGTGCTGGTAACGAAGGGAATAGGGTATGGAAGCCTGGCCACCGTTGGATGAGATTCGCTGATCGAGATCTAGGCATCTCATGATTTCCAGTTGCAAGTAGCAGAACTGGAAAGCAGCCCCGGGTGTGTCTTACTCCTGACTGGGCTCACGCCCTTAATTGCGGGGCTGTGCTACCCTAAGTCAGGTAAACCGAGGCATCTGTGAGAGAACATCATCCTGTCTTAGTTAAACGCACAACTGTTCCCTTTGGGCGTCTCCCTCCCACCGCCAGTGAATGAGTTCTCATTTCCTTCAAGTTGCTGTTCGGGAATCACCGGTTCAGAAGGGCCCCCAGCATCAGCCCTCCGTCTCTGGTGTGAACTTTTAACACGCGGTTGTGTTTACCCACAATCTCCACTTGCTGGAGTGTAAATTCTGCAGAGCGAGGGAGCTTTAAGCCTTTCTTTCCCTGGCGTATTTCAGATGCCTAGACCAGTGTCGGAGACGTAGTGGGTGCTCAGTGAAGATTTCTTGAAGGAAGGAATGGCGAGGGTCTGTGAAAGGAGCCGCCTCTGGGCTTTCCTGGTCTGACTTTGGTCTCACGGAGGCTGTGGTTTCTTCTGAGTTGTCGATGTTTTGAGGTGAGTTGAAGAAAGCTTCTTCTGTGGTTTCTTCTGAGTTGTCAATGTTTTGAGGTGAGTTGTCAATAGGTCACCTCACCCCGCCTTTATGCATTAGGATCATGGGATTGGCCGGATGGCTCTCATCCTTTGAGACGCAAGTCTGGCGGAGACTTTCTTAGGTGCGTTTTCTAAGGGTGAGAGTGCAGCCTCCTGCATCTGTTCTACGGCGAGGTCTCTGCGCAGGGGAGTAGCTCTCTGAAGCTCCTTGAAGCTCTCCCTTGATGTAGCAAATGTTTTACCCGTTGTGGGTTTTTCCTATCTAATTGCCACTCTGGATTTCAGCGTTTAGCTCACTGCAGTTACGCGCTCCGCTGTGGTTTTACTTCGCCTCAATCCTTTATTAATTGCCTCTCGTTCAAACTTCCTAAGAGCAGATTATCCTTCACTTCGGGCTTCTGCTCCATTACTGTCGGATTTCTTTGTTCTCAGTGTTGACTTGAGAAAAATAGCCAAGAAATCGCAAATGAGGCTGTTTTGTTTCCATCCAGTTTAACGTTATTTTATCTTAAAATAAAGCTCGCATGTTCCACGATACAGTCATGATATTCCAGGATCTGCCTACCAGAGAGGCTTGAGATGGTGCCCACCTTATCCCCAGGCTCCACGTGCCTAACGTGCTCTGGGGCCATCCTGATACCCTGTAAAGCAGTGGCTTTCGCTGCAGGTCTCCTGTGGGACTGGAATGCCATATACACAAGTGATCAAGACATGGATGGCCTGTTCGAAGCGATTTTCCAGACCAGTAGCAGAAATGGACACCTAAGTACATGATTGCTATCCTGATGGGCTTCTACCGACAGGAGTGGGGTTTGGGGGCTAGGCAGTGTTCTCAGAGACCGCTGAGCTGGTCTTTAAGGTTGAGTGAGGGTCATGTGCAGGCGGGGTGGGCGCAGGCCATTTGCAGCAGAGGGAGAACCTTGGTGTGTTTGAAGAATGACAGATCCTCCCCCTTGGCTACATGTGTAAGGCACGTGGGCGATGGTGTTGCAGGCACAGACCACGGCCAGAGCCGGAAAGACCGTGTATTCTCCAGACTTTGTCTTGTAGGTTACAAAGTAATTCACGGTTGGTGATTCTGGCGTGTTGGTGATTCTGGCTTGGGCAGTTGGGTTAATGTTTGGCTGTGCATCAACAGGATTTGTGGAGTAGACGAGGTTGGGGGAGGTCTTTAATCACTGAGATTGGATGGCCAGAAATGTCCTTCGTTGGTTTGCCTAGGTAGTGCTCAAGCCTCAGGTCCTCAAAATTATAGACTACAGAACACAGCGTAAGTCTGATTAGGTAGTACTTGGTATTTGGCTAGAATGCATGGTTACCCCCACGCATACCATTTCTCAAATCTAGCTGGCACGGGTCGGGGCAAGGTTTTGTGTTCGCTTATAAGGACTCATGCTGTTACCCGAACAGTAATTGCCGAGATCTCAAACTGCTTGTTCAGTATGGTTACTGAATATTATCCCTGCAGAATGGGGAAGTGCATATGCATGTTGACCTTGCCAGGGAGGTAAGGTAACCTACCTTATCCCCTAGTGACCCAAGGAAGGGAGAGACTGTGTCTCCTTTCGGGGTGACACCTGCTGCACCCACAGGTGTGGTATATAGTATATTGTATTTACTTGTGATCACTGTTTAAGGGCATCTCAATCCACACCAGCTACTTAAGAATTTGAGGTCAATAAACTTGAGAAATGCAGGTTTCAGCAACTCAGGCAAGACTGTGTTTCCAAGCGTGTGGCCCTAGAGGAAGAAGTTCCCCTGTCATAACGATGGGTAGGAAGTCAGGCGGCCAGGAAATATTTACTGTGCGAGGTTCAGTGCAAAATGCAGACTAGCCTCAAATGTAGATAGTGGCCTTAAGTGTCTTGCAAATAGTTTCAGAGAATTCAGATTTACACACTTGAGAAAGGACAAACAATACGGAAAGGCCGTGTGATTTGGTGGCAAAGGAGCGGTCCCAACAGTCACAGCTGCGGGAGGGTAGAGCATGGGGAGGCTGGTTAGCACAGGGGGCTGTGTTCTGGGAAGAAGAGGGGGGACAGTGCTGCCTACCTGGATTTCCCCTAGAATGAGGGGGGGAGAAAACCTAGTCACCTGTGAGCAACCATGCACCCAGGGCAAACAGGCTGAAGACTTGGAAGATAGGTGACCTATTTGGGGAATCAAACGTGTGGATGTTGGCGATAAGTGCTTTAATTAGATTCTGCACTTACTGCCTAATAGGAATTCTTAAGCATCAGGCACAAGGAAAACAAGGATCCCGTGTCCCGTTTCCGAGGAATAGAGGTCTGACCACCCTAGTTATTATGGGAAAGCGGCATTTTATCCTGGGTAGATTCTCTGAATCCGCTCTGTGTGCTCTCGCGCCACGATGATCTAACACTTCTTCAGGGTCCCTGGGACAAGGAGAAACACCTATATCTGTGCGCAGAGTCACCTAGTGACTAAGCCTTCACATTCAGACGCCCTCTATGACCTGGGGGTGGTGTGGGTAGGACCAGTACCCACTAACAATTTCAGAACCTACCCCAGGCTGTTAGAAGTCCTTCGATATCCAGTCTGACCAGCACAGTAGCTTAAGGGAGAATTTTACAGTATCTGAACAAAAAGGGGAAGGAAGTCTCCCATGTGGGTCTAGCTTGGGAGACCCGGTAAAGGGCTCCGGGGGTGGCCACCCCAGTGAGGAACAAGCAGGTCAACCGACATATTTCATGCTGACGAAGGCTTTGTTTCTTCTATAAGCTTCCTTTCTTCTTGACAACATCCAGGCCAGGCAGTCCAAATGTGAGTACGTGCTATACGTTTATTGCATCAGTTGTGTGTGTGGGGTGGGGGCGGTACGTGGGGACGTGTGCCCTGCGACAGTTCTCTGTCGCCGGCATTAAGGTGGAGCATGTTCATCACCTGGCCTGCTTTCTATTGATTATACTTGGTTTTTCTTCCGGTGGCGATAGCAAAGCATAATTGTTTTGCCTCTCTTTTAAAATTACATTTTAAAAAGCCTTGCGGTGACGTAGTACAAAACTCCGCATAATGGGAAGGTCATGGGTCTTGTGGTTTGTTTGCATGTGTAATAATAGCCTTGCAGATAAAACTTTTAAAAAAGTATTTTTATGTTTTTAAGAGTTGAGGGCATATTTTCGTTTCTGTGGGGAATTGCAGGCTGTGTCTCCATGAGCAGTCCGAGCGGGGTTGGCTGGGGGCATTAGGGGTGGACGCATATTTTAAGGGTGGCTCCACGTGGAACAGGCCCATAGTCCCTTATCTGTTCCAGATCCTTCACCGAATAGTTTGAGCGAATTTCTATTTCTGCTGGAGTGTAAAATATTGCTTAAATAATAGAGTTGGACTGTATGGTTTTCAAAAGAACTTCTTTGGAGGATGATTTAGCATTTACGTCCCACGATCCTTTAGGATCTCTGGGACTTGTAATCCAGAAAGCCCTGGAAAGTGGGAATGTTTGTGTAGGTTTGTAGGAAACCCATTTGATGGCAAAACCTGACCTGAACCGACTTGCAGGATCTCATTTCTGGTTTTTATGGAGAGCACTTGAATATAACTCTTCATGCAGACTACGGAGATGTAACTTTGATTGTGGGTCTTGCCCCAAGCCCCTCCTGGGAACGCTGTTTAAGAACTCAGGTAGTCAGGGTCCTCCTAAAACAAGAAAAAAAGTGAGACTTCGAGGACATATTTGGGCCCAAGGTTTTCTCAGAAAGACTGACTTTAACACGGACTCTTGAGTTTCCCAGGTTGCCTGTAATAAAGTGCCACATCCTGGGTGGCTTAAAACCTAGAGACCTATTGTCTCTCAGTTGTGGGGGCTGCACGTCTGAACCAGGCGTGGGCAGGGACGTGCACCATCCGAGAGCTCTGGGGGGAACCTCCTTCCTTGCATCTTCTCCCTTCTCGAGTTTGCTGGCGATCTTTAGCTTCCCTCGGTCTTGTAGATGCATGCTTCAAGCCACTTGGCCATCTTGTCCCCATGGGTCTTCCTACCATCTTCCCATGTGCACATCTATTCCTGTGCAGATTTCCCCTCTCATAGGGGCATCACGTTTGACTGGGGCCCACCCTAATGACCTCATGTTGACTTGGTTACCTCTATAAAGGCCCTATTTCTTTTTTTTTTTTTCTTTTTTTAAAGATTGTATTTATTTGTCAGAGAGAGAGCACAAGCAGGGGGAATAGCAGGCAGAGGGAGAAGCGGGCTCCCCCAGGACCCTGGGATCATGACCTGAGCCAAAGGCAGACACTTAACCAACTGAGCCACTCAGGAGCCCCAAGGCCCTATTTCTTAGTAAGGTCACATTCTGGTGCGCTGGGGTTAAGACTTCAACTTGGCTGTCTTTTGTTGGGTGGGGGGCATGAGTTAGCCCATTACCTAGGGAATGGTTCAAGATGAGCTACTCTGTTCTTTCCGTGTTCAGGTGTGTGCCAAGCTCGAGACCTTCACCTCAGGGCTTCCCTGGTGCTCCCCTCTCCCTCCGCACCCCCCTTGCCCCCCTCCACCAGCTGCTTCACTGAATGGGCGCACACTCATGGGGGCTGCCTGTCCAGACTTCAGAAGCTGCCACATCTCATGCTGACTTCGGGTGAGGGAGGAATCCCTTTTCCTCCGAGAATCTCGCCTGTGAGAAGATTCTTGTAGTGAGAACTGCATTGGGCGGTTCTTAGCTCCTGAGGGACTTCTGGCCCCACTGTCCCACCCCTGAGAAGTCCAGACTCTTCCTAAGTAGGTTTAAGGAAAGATCATACAGAAAGTGCTTAGGGCACAGAGCCAGCACTTGGGGGGAGAGAGGTTGATGTTGGCGTCATGCCTACGATGTGTGGAGTGGAGTACACACTGACCTCGGGTCCCCTCCACTGCCCGCGCTCCCCTGTCTGTCCAAGGAGAGAGATCTGGAGTTCCCCAGTCGGGGGGCACCTCTGCTCGACCGCTGCTCCCGAGCACCAGGCCACGGGCGTCCCGGCCGTGTCCGTCTCTGTGATGGCCAGAGGGGTGCTGGACTCCAGCCTCCTGGACCCCGCTCGGTCCCGGGGCCCTGGAGTGTGGCAGCCCCCCTCTGCTGTGGGAACCAGCACTCTCCAGAGGTCATTGAAAGTATCCTTCCCTCCGTTGAGTCAACAGAGGCTGAGCTCCCTGAGTCCTTGTCTGCTTTGGCGATGGCCATCTTTTCCGGGTGGGCGCAGCTCAGTGTTGGTCGCACTCTGGCATCGAGTTCAAAGTTACTGTGTTTGAGCAGCGCGCTGCCTCTTCGGTCAGGCGGGATTAGCCCGGGACTTGGCTTGGGTGTGACTGATGGGTGATCCCGCTGGAGGTCTGGTCCCTTCATCTGGCTGATGTCGGTGCCATTCTGCGTCTGTGCACCTGTTGTTTTTAGGCTACTGACTTGATAAATTGGGGGTAAAGGGAACTAATTTACAAAAAACAAGAATGTATCTTTGAATTTGTGTTTGGTGAAGTTCGAGTTGGATTGACCACCCTTCCGAGTCACGAGAGAAATAGATAGCGGGTGTCCGTACCCCACCGGACTCGGGTAAGAATACAGAGGCTGGCCGAAGGATCCCATCTCCGATTTTTTCTCCTTATTTCCTTGAGAACTGAATTCCTGACGGGCTCCTTATTACAGGGTACTTGTAACCGTTCTCTCATTAGACAAGGATATGTTTTTAAATAGGCAAGAATGGACTTGCCTCTGCTTTCTGCTCTCTCTCCTTTCCCCCCATTGAAATAAACAAAAAGCGGTGCTGACTGGTTAATTAAAATTACAGGTAGGCCCTTTGGCTGCCCTTGCTACAACCCCAGTAAACAAGGGCAGTATCAAGGGTCAAAGACCTTGGCACCTGGGAGAGGTGAGGCTGTACCCTCCTTGCGCTCTCAGGGCTGACTGGGTTGTGGGGGCAGAAATACTGAGTTGAATGAACCCATTGTGCTGGAATCGGGAAACAAAGAGGGAAAAGTGGAGTCTCATCGCTTCCCAGAGCGAGGAAGTGGGGGGCACATGAGCCAACGATTAGAAATGCAGCCTTCCCTGTTCTGCCTCAGACCAGAATTGGAAACTCAGGGATTGGGACCCAGCAACCTGTGTTTTTGTGAGCCTCCCAAGTGATTCTGATGCCCGCCGAAGTTTGAGGACCTCTAGGAATTCCTCGTCCCCAGGTCACAGCCATTGTGGTGATGCCGTGTGCCCAAGGACGGAGCCGTCTGCCCTCGAGCCCTCTTCTTAGCGGCTGCACAGCAGACGGGGCATGGGTGGGGGTGCTCAGTTGTTCGAGCTCATCTTTCCTGTGGGCAGTCACCACCGGGGGAGAGGTACTGCCAAGAGAAAGGGGGATCGAGGCCCTTAGTAGGAGTAGAGGCTTGGCGGGAGGGCCCGCCTTGGGACGGGATGTGGGGCACGGATGGGGAATAATTAGAGTTTCCTTGATAAGTCTCACCACCTACCTGATCTTTCACAGGAGCAGTATCGACTATGACACAAGACTTCTTATGCGGAGACTTTGTGCCCCGTGTACACTGCCTTCTCGAGGCTGGATAGTTTGAGCGAATTTCTATTTCTGCTGCAGTGTAAAATATTGCTTAAATAACAGTTGGACTGTATGGTTTTCAAAAGAACTTCTTTGGGGGATGATTTAGCATTTATGTCCCACTTAGGATCTCTGGGACTTGTAAGATTGAAACCTGTGTTCAGCCAGCTCAGGATTCTTTCAGCTGGGGGGTGGGGCGAGGTGGCTGAAGGGAAAGTTCTGGAAGGAGGATATAGCTCTCCTCTCAGATGTTAAGTGAGAGAGCTGCTGGTATTTGCAGGCTTTCTTGATAGCCTTGTGTGCATCTGTTATTACCCTGCTTGCCCCTCCCAGAGAGTTTCTGCCTGAACTACTTCTTGGAATTCCTGTCTGTTTTACTTCTTTGGAGTTCTGGAAGCTTATAACTCTTTGTGCAAACCAATGTACAGAAACATTTAGCGTGGATAACACTTTTACAGGCAGGAGAGATCGGCAGAATGTACAAGTGTATGTACAAGCATGTTAGAGATAAATTGGTCTTGAAAACGTATGGCTTCTGGGTTATGCTAATTACTCAGTTAAGCACGTGGGATAGCTGCTTAAATATTTAAGCTCAGTGGAGACTGATGACGTGGAATTTAATGGTGTGTAAGTTTGAAAGTATGCCTTTTTATACTGAGGCTGTATTACACAGATTTACTATCCATGGACATTCTGGGACTTTTTTTTTAATGAATCAATTGCACACATGATTTACTGACAAAGACCAAATGCTCTCTCTCAAGTAGTAAGTCTGTGCGTGTGAAGTGCGTTGGCCAAAGATCTCCCTACTGTTACTGCATTTCCCTAATGTTACTACATTTCCCTAATGTTACTGCATGTTGAGAGACAATGCCACCATACTACTTGAGGGCAATCAAAGTCACTTTAACTTTGTTTTTCCCATTTCTAGTCTGAGAAGTTCATGTCTTTTGATCGATGGGTAATTTTGGGGGCATTCACTTATATTAAGGCAGTAAACCCCCTAAACTTTCCAAACACTCTGAGGCTGTGGCATCCTCCCTGTATGTGTGTGTGTGGTTGAGTGTGTATGAGTGTGTGCGTGTGCCCCCCACATTCCTGAATGATCTTTTCAGAGGGGAGACTCTTGTGCAAAGTCTTGTCTCAGCAGTCCGGAGCAAGGGCCCTTTCTCGCACAGGCAGGCAGATTTGAATTGCTCCCTCCCTCGAATGTGCACAGGACACTTGAGGCCGTTGGCAGAATGGTTTCTTAGAACCTCCTCCTGGGATAAGAAAGGAGGTGCTGTGGCGTGGTAATTAGGCCTCATCGCCACGGGTCCCACGGGGAGCCCATGGGGAGACGGTCTCTCCACGGGGAGACGCGCACCGTTACAGTGATTTTTTTAGTGAAGCCTGTCTCGCCAATAGGATCTTGAACGGAAATTAACATACTCCCTTTCACTCCACTTACTCTGTGGATACCTTTCTCTCAAGGTTCTTTGAGACCTCTTTACCCTCCTGCTTACCCTCTGGCTGTCAAGTCAGAGATTCATGTTAAAGTTATAAGTGCCTTTCCCCCCACTTATTTAATAGGTACATACATGATATTTTTAACTTGGATTTTCTGGTTGCTGCCATTTGGGACCATTTCCGGAGCCGGGGGGGAGGGAGCCCCCAGCTCTGTCACCCTCCGGTCTCAGCATCCTAGCTAAACAGTAAAACATCTCTTTCATTTGGAATATATGGAGAAAAGAGAAGAAGAAAAAAATCACTCGTGGTCTCATGAATGCAGTAATAAACACCATTTTATAGTTTGCTGCATTTATAATGCAATAGTTTTATTTGCTTTTATAGTTGTAATATATGATTTTCTTTAAAGGCAACTAAATCTAGTTCATTAATACCATTTTAATGGCTACATAGCATTTCATGTGTACACATATGTATTAGGGCATCTTTTCTTATTCATGAAATGGGGATACTAATATCCGCCTTGCCAGGGCTGTTTAAGGGATTAGAGATGGTATATACATAAGGCCCCAAGGGCAATGCTCTTCACCCAGGTAGTGCTTGGTCAGTGTTACTGGGAGTTATTACTTTTGTTCATAGAAGGTATTCCCTGCATTTCAGATCGTCTTGGGATAATTATGAAAATTGATGAGCTTCTTTGAGTTCTTAATATACACAGCTAACTCCATAAAGACCATACACTTGCATTACGTACATTGGTCTGACTTCGGTTTCTCTGGAGGAGAGGGGTAGAGGAATCCTGTAGTTTGCATTTAAGTGACTTCAGTATACTTAAGAACACCCTTTGGTTTGACCTAAGGAAGCACTAATAGGTTTTGAATGTCATCTGTGTTTCAGAGACCTGAAGTCCTGAAGATAAGATCTAATAGCAAAAGTTGGAAGCCAAGTAACTTGTGCAGAAGGAATACAGGAAAACTTTTGGGTGGTTGGGTTAGCATAACTAGGGCAGGTACATACACTAGATTTTCTGGTTTTCAGATATTGTAATAAAATTTTTTTGACGTGCTATTTCAATTTTCAGTAGGAAATGTATGTGTAGAGGATCTTATTAAAACTGATTTATTTGAATACCTCTTAAAAAAAAAAAAGAGCCTCACAGGCTCTTCAAGGGCCCTTCCTCATCTGTTCCCTGCTACCCACTTCTTTGACCTCTCCCATGGGTGCCCGCCATAATCCTTTGCATCTGGTGGACACTCGGTGACTGAGAAATTAAATCAATTATTAGTTTCTGAGAAGGGAACAGTTTTTGTTTTTCCTTCTCCTGTGGCTTTGTAAGCTGCTCTCTGCTCTGTTAGGGCATTACTGGAAAGAAGTGTTTTCTTAATCTCTGGTAGTTACATGTATACGGGGGAGAGGACATAATAGAATATGCTGGAGATTAGGGCAAGTTGTAACTATCGCTTCCTTTGGCAACTGTATGAACATTTCAGTAATTTATAGGTGAAACAGTTTCCTAGCGACAATATGAAATGAACGATAGTTCTACTGTCACAGCATAAGAAAACATTGGATATAAACAAAGTTTTTTTTTTTTTTTAAAGATTTTATTTATTTGAGATAGAGACAGTGAGAGAGAGCATGAGAGGGAGGAAGGTCAGAGGGAGAAGCAGACTCCCCGTGGAGCCGGGAGCCCGATGTGGGACTCGATCCCAGGACTCTGGGATCATAACCCGAGCTGAAGGCAGTCGCTTAACCAACTGAGCCACCCAGGCGCCCCAAGTTTTTTTTTTTTTAAACGAACTCTAGTTAAATATTTTCAGGGGCTGTTGCATATGTTCCTAGCTATAAAGAAAACTATGTGTGTGTTAGAGACAGACAGATGGGCATGACGTTACCCTTCTTCCCTGCCAGGCTCCCAGGGTTCTCTATGACCCAAGTTTGGGACCTCCTCAGGGGACTGGTTGTAGATGGCAGAGGACCAGGAGAGAGTCAGTCTTGACTAGCAATTTCAAGGCTTAGGTGACAGGGAAGGTTTTAGGATGGGGTGAGCCACTAGTTGCTCCCAATAGCAAAATCATTAACTGAAGTATTAAAAAGTAGATTTAATATTTTTTTAGCAGTTTCACAGAATACACCTAAGCTGTAAAATTTTAATGCCTCCCTTAACCTACCTCAAACCAACATAAGAATTCATTTATCTGTAAACTGACCCATAGCTGTCTTGTTTGTTGGAAGATTGTATAGAGTAACTCATTGCCTCTATTGGTGGCGAGTGATATATTTCAAAGTATATTTCATGCCTTTCATTAAGTCTCAAGGGCTGGAATGTATGTGCAGGTTCCTTCAAAAATCTTCAGTACTTATCCATTTAAGGCAGTTTTCTGGGTAGAAACAAATTGTTTGAAGCCCTTTTGGGTTTGTTACCATAATGTAGACTAGCCATGAAATTACAGGTTTCAGTGCCTTGTCAAAGAGTTTATTATGGTTGAAACATATGTGTAACTATTATTGGTATTTTCTTGACTTTTTTTGTAGTTATAAAAATAGTGCTTACTGGGGCGCCTGGGTGGCTCAGTGGGTTAAGTGGCTGACTTTCATTTTAGTTGGGTCCTGGGATCAAGCCCTGCATCAGGCGCTATGCTCAGTGTGGAGTCTGCTTCTCACTCTCCCTTTGCCCTCCCCCTGCATGCATGCTTTCTCTCTGTCTCTCTCTCTCTAATAAATCTTAAAAAAAAAGATAGTACTTGCTCGCATTAGAAAATTTAGAAAAAAAAATACAAGGAAGAAAATAAACGTAATCCATAAACTTATCTAGAGAGAACAGCTATTAACTTTAGCTCTGTTTTCTTCAACTATTTTCATATATATGTAGAATTTTTAGATCCTGCTTATTCCTTACTGTTTTATCATGATTATTTCCTCCCATTCACAAATATTATTTGAAAATATGATTTGCATGGCTTTAATATTCTAGCACATGATGATGCCATAATTTATTCAATCATTTCTCTATGGACTGAAAGGTTGCTTCTCGTTTCTTTTTATGTACAATGCTGTAATGAGTATCTTTTCTAGGTAAGTATTTGCTTGCATGTCTCACTATTTCTTTGGGATTAATCCTTAGAAATAGATTTGTTGAATTAAAGGCATCAACTCTTTATACGAGATACCTGCTACTATGTTGCTTTCCAGAAAACTTGGAATGATTTCTTTCCAGTAGTACTCAGATGTCTGCCTCTTTAGAAAGTGTTACCTCTTTTGCATCTTCCACAATTTCTTAGACTAAAAACTTCAGTTTCAACAATATTGCTAAATTCCTGTGTTTTAGTCTCTCATGCTTTCTAGGTAATATTTTTCCCTATTTTGTGCTTTTTATTACAGATGTCAGTACCTTATGCAACACTCGCTATAATAGTCAGCTGTAGAAAAGAATGAGGAAAACCTTCAAAAAATAGGTTTTCCAATGCGACTTTCTCTGGGTCGGCTGTCTCTCTGCATAGACACATCAGGAGTCACAACAAATGTGTCCACCGCACAATGTAATATACCACACTTGCCCTCTGTTCTTGGCTAATAGGGAGAAAGGACACAGCCCTTTTATAGGTTGGCCCAGTGACATTGAGCAACCTCATGTTACAGGGAAGAATTATTGCTTCCTTCAGGCTATGGTTGCGGTATTTCTCTTAGGAGGAAAAAATGGTTAAAAAATGGAAGACCTTTCTCATTGTTCCTCTGATATCCAGATATCTTGGAAAGACACTTTTATAGCTGGGGGGACGAGGCAGTGTCATTCCAACCTGGCTGCAGGTTGTAACCCCTCTCAAATGCTCAGCGCAGCGGAGGCAGCCCTCTGCCCTCCGGCCTCCTCTAAATTATAAGGATCTCAGCAAAAGGACCATTTAGTCCGGCCCAAATCAGTAAATAATCTGCGCCAAAGGATTCACCTTTACACATTCTTGTTCGTCATGGACCATTTGAGCAAGTCAGATGGAGAGGGTCGAGCATCACTCCATTCATGTTGCCTCAGACTGGCGATCCTCGTCCACGGAGGTCCTGGGGGTTGAGCAGAGGGCAGGCCCAGGAGGTCTTAGGTCCGTCTCTCCCTGAGAAATGGCCATGTGTGCACTGTTCTGCTTCCTGGGGATGAATTCTTGTCTCTTCGAGAAAACTCTCTTTGAGACGCCCAAAGAGAGGGGAAGCGGGATTTTTCAGCTCTGGGCTCTGTGCTGAGAATGAATGAACAACAACCCAGGAGCCTTTAGGATGCTGGGTTGCCCGATGTAGACATGAAGACTTGGAGGCCAGTTCTAACTCTCCAACTTCTCATGTCAATAACACGCAATCATTAGGATTCTCTGAGGACAGACTGTAGCCTTTGGTATACCTTTGCACACTTAGATACAAATGCATCGTCGTGGGCAGGAAGAAGATTCCAGCGCCTCTCGTGTGATGGCCGCAAACTTCGAGAGCTGTGTACAAGCGCTTTGGTTATAAAGGCCAGGCCGTGGGTGGCACCTTGGGGCTCATGGGCCTCTCCCCAGAGGATGGAGCTGCGTCACCAGTGGGTACACCGCACTCCCCCGTGGCTGATGTTGCTGGCCCCGTAAGGGATTGAAGCCCTAGTCCCCTTCTGTGCCGCAAGCCTGCACACTGCCATCCAGGCCCAGAGGTTGGAATTGGCACGCATGCCTCTCCTGACCGCCTCACCACCTTCAGTAAGCCGCCCAGGTGTTTCTTAACCTGCGGGCTGCTCCCAGTCCTCTGGTCTGGGTCCTTACTGCCTCTGTGTTTAGACCTTTCTCAGTCCTTGGTGCCGAAGCCTTCCAGCTGGTCCCTCCACCTGCTGTTTCAGCTCCTTGTAATGAGTCTGGTCAAAGAATCTTCCCTTTCCACAAGCCCATGATGACAGGGATGTCCCGGTGGAGGCGCTACCATTTATTGAGTGCTTGCTGTCCGTCCAGCACGATCTCAGTCCTCCCACAGCCTCCTGATAAAAGGAAGTACTGCTTGTCTCCCCATTACCTAAATGGTGAAACCGAGGCACAAAGAGGCTATAGGCTCCCGTGTGGTTGAGCCGGGGCTCCCTCTTCCTCCCAAGCCCTCCAGACTGCAGCTGTGCCAAACACCCTAGCTCCAGCCTGCCCCTGGACCTTTGCTTATACCCTCCCCTTTGGGGAAATCTCACCTTGCTCTTGGTCCTCCCCTCTTGGCCTCCCAGGT
The DNA here is from genome assembly GCA_028533885.1 of Nasua narica. Lineage (NCBI taxonomy): Eukaryota > Metazoa > Chordata > Mammalia > Carnivora > Procyonidae > Nasua > Nasua narica. Next base: position 65,000,409 of record CM052808.1, read on the forward strand.
TCCTCTCTGGGAGGGGCACCGAGATTGCCCAGTGCATGGAGGTCCCGTGGGACATTTGACAGATGCAGAATCCCAGGTCCCAGGCCTGGAGGTTCTGATCTGGCAGGCCCGGGGTGGGGACAGGTAACCGAGGTGAGCGTGAGGTCAGGAACCACCGCTGCAGAGTGCTATATTCTTGGGTACCCAGCCCATTCCATCCGAGTCCCTGCTTTGCTTCTCTGTGCCCCGCTCAGATGGGGTAGGGACAGTGTAGTAGTTCCACTGTTTGTCTCCTTGCCTGGAATAGAGGAGGTATTCGGTCAATAGGATGCTTGGATCCTACTATCAATCTGTTGTCTCCTTCTAAGGCCGAGAAGAAAGTGGTGCCTAAAGCACGTGACTGTGCAGAGCAGGCAGAAGCTCTGTGAAATAGAATTTCTCTTCTAATCCACAAAGAATGGAGCCGCGTAGAGAGTAAAGTTCACGCCGGCCCTGCGCTGTCCTACGCACCCGCCATCGGGACTGGACCCAGTAGCCGGGCGCCCTGCGGTAACTACAGCGAGCCGTCTGCCTCCACCCCAGATCCCGCAGCGCGGATGAGGAGGGGGCCTGGAGCTCTGCGTGCTGTGGCCGGCCGGCCCCCGCTTTCACGAGGCGGTCATCAGCCGCAGATCAGATCAGCAGTCCCGGCAGACGCGGGGGTCAGAGGGGACAACAGAGAACCTCAAAAGGCTCCCAAGACGGAAGAACAGAATCTACGGTCACGGTGGCTGTCATTTGTGAGGGAGGCACTTGCCCTGTGCCTCTGGTGCTGACTGGGTGCTGATATTAATACACAGCTTTATTTTATTTTTTAAGATTTGTTGTTGTTCACTCCTTTCCCCAGCTCCCTGGCCCTTGGGTCTGCTCCTGGCACAGTCCTTGGAATGTAGTTGACGCTCAGTGTATACTTGAGTGGGACAGCAGAGAGGGAGAAAGAAGCTGGAACCAGTCTGGGTGACTGTCCCGCCCCTCCCTCCCCACCGCCCACCACCCTTGAACTTACACCCTTAAACTTATGGCCTCATCATCCCGTGTCACCCTTGAACATACAACCAGCTAATCCTGTGTTCTATGCTCCCTCCCTGTGTTCTTAAATCTCACCACCCTTTGATCAGTTCGCACACTTCTGGATCTCTCTCGGTGCTGCACTCTCTTCCAGGGAGTTTCCTTGTTGATGTTTCATGCCGACGCCTAGTCCCTGCCTCGACCTGGATGAGCGCTCCTGACATGCTTAGACATGCCTTCCTGTCACGGCTGAGAGACCCTGTCCCACTCAGAGAACCCCCTCTCAACTCCCAACTTACTGTGAACTATTCAAGGGATTCAGAGCAAAGCAAATAAGCGATCAGTAGAAGGATGTGCGTATTCTGTTAAACCAAACGCTTTAGTCTTTATTGCAATTATGTAATAGGCAGCAGCCGTGGTAGCCGAGGGCCACAAAAACAAGAGATGGCAGTCGGCAGAGTTTATGGTGTTCTCTGTAATACTGGAGAGAGAGAGAGAGAGCGTGCGCACGCGTGCTCAGAGCCTGTTTTTGAGATAACAGAGATACCAGACCTTGAGCTTTTTTTAGCAATAGCTGGGTGGCTGGAAATAGAAAATTAGTTTCTATAGCTAAAAAATAACTCTTTTCACATACTACCTGGAACAGCGGTTCTGAGTGTGTGGTCCCTGGATCGAGAGCAGCAGCATCACCAGGACTTTATGAGAAATCCAAATTCTAGGGTCCCACCCCAGATTTACTGGGTCTTTGGGGGATCTTTGAGTTCGGGGCCCAACAATCTGTGTTTCCACTACCCCCTTGCCTGAATAGTTCTGATACGCCGAAGTCTGAGAGCCTCTAACCTTAAAATTGACTTCTGATTCATCACCCAGACCGTGGTTCTAATCAGGAAGGTGTTCTTGGGGTCTTTAAGTTCTAGCTCTTGATGCATCTTTATTCTGAGTCCGAGAGTGTCCAGATGAGAAGTAGGGACATTGGGGGACACCTGGGTGACTCAGTCAGTTAAGCGGCTGCCTTCGGCTCAGGTCATGATCCCAGGGTCCTGGGATCGAGCGCCGCATCGGGCTCCCTGCCTCGCGGGGACTCTGCTTCTCCCTCTCCCTCTGCCTGCTGCTCTCCCCTGTTTGTACTCTCTCTTGAGCGCTCACTCTCTCAAATAAATAAAATAAAAAATTAAAAAAAAAAAGTACATTGGGTTTGATGTTCTTTAATCAAATAATATCGATAGTTTATGGATAAGAGGCAAAGAATTGACTAATTTCTTTTTTAAAACCAGAATGTTAAAAATATTTACTGATAATAGAATATAACCAAATACTGTTGCTGGTTTTTCTTTTTCTTTCTTTTTTTTTTTTTTTTTTTGAAGACGTGTTGTAGCTTCCATTAAGATGCAGTTTATAAGTGGGGCACGTGGGTGGCTCAGTGGGTTAAGGCCTCTGCCTTCAGCTCAGGTCATGATCTCAGGGTCCTGGGATCGAGCCCCGCATCGGGCTCTCTGCTCAGCAGGGAGCCTGCTTCCCCCCTCTCTCTGCCTGCCTCTCTGCCTACTTGTGATCTCTCTCTCTCTGTCAAATAAGTAAATAAAATCTGTTTTAAAAAGATGCAGTTTATGGGTAGTAAATATTGTATTTTTCACTGACGTTTGATTTCTGTTTCGGATATTGAGCTCTGTTACTAGCGAATTTCAAATTTTATCACACCTTTCTCTTTCTTCAAAGGATTTTATGGCATATTTATTGAGGTATTGAATAAAAATCAATCTAAAGTATTTTATGATGCTCTGTGTAATCTTTGGAAATATCCTTGAAGTTGCAAAAAAAAAAAAAAGGTTAATAGTCATGGCATAGCCTCTAAAGGGTAATTTTCAAATTGGATAGCAATCAATCATTAGTTACAGGTAATTAGATGAGTGAAAATTTGGGAGTTGATTACATGAGAGCCCTATCTATGATTTTCAGGATTTCCAGTGTGAAACAGAACCTGGATTTTAAACCCTTAAAGTGTGATGGTTTCACTAGATTTGAGGTATCCCAGGCCTAGTAAGACTAGAACATGTGAATGGACTTAGACTCCTAGTAGAAAGTCTACAGAAGTAGTCCTTTTAATAAACTTCTTACTAAAAGAGTTGTTATCTAGCCTTTACTGAAATCTGTAACATTGGACACATCTCTCTTGAATTCCTACACTTTAGTTCTTTGGGTTTTGAGTTTTTGTTTTAATCTATAAAATGATAGGTGTTGGTTTAGATGAACAATGCCTGTTCTACCATCATTAAAGGGACATTTTTTACCTATATAGTGGAAGTCAGAATGTAAATAAGTAAGATGAAAACTAAATTTTTTGGCTAGAGTATGCTAGTCCGATAAAAAATTTTGTATGCCTTTGTGTTTAAAAGAAATATGTCAGATTAGTTCTTTTGAATTATCTTTAAAGTTAGTGTAGGGGCTCCCAGGTAGCTCAGTTAAGTGTCCGACTCCTGATTTCGGCTCAGGTCATGATCTCAGGGTTATGAGATCGAGCCCCGCATTGGGCTCTTTGCTGGGTATAGAGCCTGCTTGAAATTCTCTCCCTCTAACCCCCCTCCCCCGCCCCAAGAGTTAGTGTATGTTTCATGATATTTGTGCTTTTTTTTTTTTTTAAGATTTATTTGAGAGAGGAGTGTGTGCAAGCAGGGAGAGAGGGAGAGGGAGATAAGCAGACTCTCCATAGAGAAGGGAGCCTAATGGAGCTTGATCCCAGGACCCAAAGATTAGGACCTCAGCCAAAATGAAGAGTTGGATGCTTAACTGACTGAACCACCCAGGTGCCCCCCTGCCCTTTATTTGAGAGGGGTTTTTGCTTTTAAATAAGTATGGTTGACTCTGGTTGGTTGGAACTTTTTTTGTATATTTCCTTAGCAGACATGCTGAAAATGTTACTGCTTAGTTTTAGAATTTAAATACACTGGGTCATTAACTGATAATTGCATTTTCATTTAGGTTTTTGTCTTTCTTTTTGTATTTTTTCAACTGAAAAGTATAATCTCAGTAAATCTGAAATATTTTCTTGCAGTGATCCGTATGTGAAACTTTCATTGTATGTAGCGGATGAGAATAGAGAACTCGCTTTGGTACAGACAAAAACAATTAAAAAGGTAAGTGCCCATCCTTAATTAAACTTCATGTAAGTCATAACTTAATCCAATTAAGTACTTTGGCTCTGTAGAAGTTTATATTTTAAGTTTGGCAATATTTTTATTTTAAGCATTTCCCAGTATTAAATCTATAAATTTAACATAGAGCAAGCTTTTCAGTATTAACCCAAGATATCCATTCTGGCTTTCACAGTTAAATGGCTGTAAAAGCAATATTCTTAAAATAAGTATTATTACAATTAATAATTCTTTTCCCTGCAAAGGATACAATAAGACAAGGATTTGTTTTTGTTGGCTTGTTTTTTCCTGAAGTCATTTAAAATAATTTAAGATACATTTAATGAAATGGAGTGGCTTATGTAATTGGTGTACACAAAAGGAATGGTTTAACCTGAAGCAAATATTACCCAAAAAAGGTAAAATATTTTGCCGAGTTATGTGAGAACAAGTGAAAATATTAATCTATACATTTATGTGTATCTGTTTTCTAAATCTTCATTACATGATTTCATTAAAGATTTTTCCATAATTGTATTTTAAATCATCTATCACCATATTTTCCTGTGTGTGTGTGTGTGTAAATCTAGGTGTTTACTCCATATTTGGGGCATTTATTGAAGATGTGTGTTTTTTATCCAAAGTACTGTTTTTATCTGTGCTTCAATATTGTCTATCAATTACTGTTTTCCCATCCCCTTCGGGGGTGTAGATAGTCTAATACTTTGTGTGATAGGCATTTCCTGGACAACAGGATGGCTTTAAAAAAAATGCTAACTCTCCTGCCATTGTGCAGACACCTGAGCTCCGTGAGCGGGTCATTCTGTGTAAGGAGCAGCCATTGTTGCTCGTCCTCCACCTGGCAGTGTGAGTGGCATTAAAAATCTGTTTTGCAAACAAGAGCCGGTGTTTTGATTAGTGGGGAGGACTCGGGAGAAGCACGGAGGCCATTGTTCCCCGTGGCGGGCGCTGTCCCTGCTCCAGCCGGCGGCGAGCTGGGGGCCCCGCCTGGTAGGGCCCGCGCCCTGCAGCGCAGGCCAAGGGGCGGGGGAGACCCGGGCGCCCGGACGCCGCGGGAGCCGAGAACCATAGCCCGGGAGCCGGGACTGGGGTCTGGACTGGGGATACCGACATGGCTTTTGCTGCCCGGGGCGGGCCGCCTCCTCGCTCCTCGCCCGCCGAGCAAGGCTGCTCCGCCTCGCTCGCAGCCTCCCGGTTAGTATTTCCGTGCTGCGCGCGCTCGCTCGCTTTTCTTTCGGAACCGCTGTCCTCCTCCCGCCTCGTGGCCGGCCGCCTGGTCCTTCGTGCGCGCTGTGGGCTACCCTCACCTGTCGTGTGCCTCTGGCCCCGTGCATTTCGGGGCGGCCCGCGTGCCCGCTGCATCCGTCCCCTGCAGGCCGCTGACCTGCCCTGCGTCTCCCTCCCGCTGCCAGCCTGGCCCCTCTCCCTTCTTCCCTCCTCTCTCAACCCTCTACTCCTCACCCCTTGTATCCCGGCTCCATTCACAGCTACAAGTATGAAGCCCCGTCCTTTTCGGGTTGGATTCCCTCTTGAGTTGTGGGTGGGCAGTGCCGATTAAAAAAAAAAAAAATGCCTGTTCAGTGTGGCGTGAATTGTGTGTTTGTGTTGTTTCTTAGGGTGCATTTGTGTTACATCTTTGCTGCTCCGTGGACTAGTGTGTTAAAGGGATTCGAATGATAAAGGCAAATATGGTTCAGACGAAAAAATACCTGTAGCCTTTGGTGAAGTGATGATTTTTCAGACTGTACACAGGATTTTTGAGAGATGTATTTATTTAAGAGTGTTAGGCATGTCCAAATGCATAAACATGTATATAGGTATTCTTGAACAGTATGTGTTTCATCTTAGTTTCAGAGGCAGCCCATCTTTTGTCCATACTGAGGACAAAAGTATCTGTTCCATGTCTTTGTGAGAGCAGATAGATTGGTGCGGAGATGTGTGGATGCATGGACAGAGGGATGGGTAGAAGGACTGAAGGATAGGGAGGTGAAGATTTTAAACACTGGTTATTTTGGGGAAAAATTCAGTTCTGAGTTATAACTGGCATGTTTGGGTTTTTTTTTCCATCAACTATAATCTGATCAATATTGTTCTTATAAAATACTCTTCAGATTTCAGTGTTTATATAAATAGCAAATACCTTCCCCTTTATGCCCCCTGCTTCCTTACTCTCCAAAACAGATTTGTGGTAGGTCAAGAGAAATGAATTCATTTCCTTCTTGATGAAATAATCATATGAATGTGAATTTCTTAAAGAATTCATATTTTTCATGCTGATGGCTCTAGGTCGCTGACATTATTCCTTCTGGTTGATAGCATGCAGTGTATTTTTTTTCTTATCTACGAGTTAATGTTTCATAAATACATCCCTTCCTGTCTAGAATAGTCTCAAATAATTGACTAAATGCTTTTTATTGCCATTTTGAATATCTCTTAGCTTTATTTTTAATCACACACAAAGAAAGTTTAAGCAAATATGTGGACTGCATTGTCCTAGTAACTGTTCATGTTTCAAAGACTGTAAAAGATATTATAAGATAATTTCTCTTCCAGACGCTGAACCCAAAGTGGAATGAAGAATTTTATTTTAGAGTAAGTTTTTCTTTTCTTTTTCTTTTTTGGTAATAATTGTTATTGATAACTAGGGTCGTATATCACAATAGATCCATACTCAGTAGAAGCTGTTGAATTCTTATCCGAAATTCTTTTGGGAAATGGCTGCAAAGCCATGTCCTGTGGCCTAAATTTTCAAAGACTGCATAGTAGTAGCGAAATCTGGACTTGTTTTGTTTGGGGGTGTTTCAGAGAAGTTAAAAAAAAGTTACCCATGTACCATATTTTAGCTTTCCTACTCAATTTTTTCTTTAAAAATAAGGTAAAATATAATTAAAACAATAGGTTAATTATTTCTATGAGACATGGGTTATGAATGATTTTAGAGGTAAAATAAAGCAACAGAGGCAACGTGATTAAAAAGAAGCCTAAAACTTACCAGTCATGTTTTAGTTAGGAAGGGAGAGTTTTGTAATTCAAACATGTGATGTGCGTGTACAAGTGTAGTATGAAACTATTTCTGGGCTTTAAAAGACACTGAATTCGGTAAAATTTCCGCAATCTCATGTGTTTAAGACCTAGAAGAGCTGTATATAGAAATGACAGTTGTGTGAATTAATGGAGATTACTATTCACGGAGTTTTTGTGGTGGTTGCTGTATTTTTTTGTACTAAAATTTGGACAATAATAAACTGCTGATCTGTTGAATGGAGAGAAGGGTACCCCCCCCTTCAAAATGAATATACTTTGCTTGTATAGTTGTGATATTAGAAACTTCTTTACGTCCAGAATGCTCCAGATGAGATCTTCAGATTGGTGTAATTCCCAAAGAACAACACTACTGTTAGACCCTTTGCAACTGGTCCTGATTTCTTCCTTTTAGTTGCAATAGTATTTTATGTGTTCCAACCTTAGGTCATTATCTACAACATTTGTTTTTTTCCCTTAATGTTCAGAGGTGCAATATGGTATTGATATTTTAATACTTGGTGGATCCTATGTGTAGCCTTCACCAGATGCATTTTAAATTACTCTGTGAAGGACTGAAAAATTAATGGGGGGAAGATGGATGTTGTTGGCCTTTAGTTAAGCCTCAAATACAGCTTTCCACTTGTAAAACTCCAGTTTAACACCTGGGCCACATTTATGTAAACTTTAGTACATCCAAGATTTTGTCAACTTATCTTGGCTATAGCAGTTTGTAAACCCTGTTTTTCTTGGCTTTAAAAAAGGGGGGAGGGCTTTGTTTTATTCATTCCACAAATCTCAGTTGAGTACCCACTGTGTGCCGCTCCTGTTGGGGTCTGTGTGGGTGCATTGGTCAACATAACCTTCCTGGAGCTTCCAGACAGATAGTAGCTAGACACCCCCCCCCCCGCCCCCCATCTGCTTACTCTGTCACTAAGGGGAGGGCAGACCGAGGGGCCAGAAGCCCATGTCACGCTCCATGCTCGACTGTCCAGCTCTATTTTGTTTCACTCTCCACGGGGACGCAGTCGAGACTCAGTCACAGTAGACCTCAATCCCATCTCTGGCTCTACCACTGAACACCTTTGTGACCTCGACACTCCACCCAAAGACAGACCTTCCCTGTGGGCTCCTCCTCTCTCATGAAGGAGAGACAAGTCCTCACTGGATAGGGTGGTTTTCATGTGACGATGTAAATCAGAAAGCTCACGCCATGTATCGCATGTGGTTGGGACTTAATAAATGGTAATTGAGTGATTCCTGCCATTTTGGTGAGGTTTTGGTAAAGAGCTAGAAAGAAACAGAAAGACACTGAAAACCCCAACAGTTGCTGGAATCAAAGAAATCTTTGATTACTTTGTTCTCTCTAATTCCAAAGCGTGGGCTCTGGAGACAGGCACTTCAGACCTGGTTGGGGGGTCCCAGTTGCCCCCTCCTCCCTATACTGCCTCTGGGCTCCTGGGCCGTTACTTCACCCTCGGAGTCTCAAATAACTGCCTATTTGCAAAACTGGGAGGACAGTTATACACCATAGGTTGCTATCAGAATTAGATGAGGTCATGTGTTTTTGATATTTAATAAGGAGATAGTGCCCCCAAATGAGCATACGGTAGTAAATAGCTCCTTTTACTATTCTCTTCACTTTTTGTCACTGGTAGTATAGGCCTAAGAGATTTCCTCAGGCACAGACCTTTGTGAAGATGTCACCTTGGTCTCCATGCCTTTTGTAGGGGAGACTTAGAAACTCTCTGAAAGTATTTGAAATTTTCATTGCAGCCCAACGCATCTTATTCTTTTAATATGCCTAAATATTAGGCATAGGATAATCTAGAAATCAATAATAGAAAATGTGATTGAGTAGACACAGGATTTCTAAAAGAGTAGCAGGTTAACTATTTAGATGACACAAATGGTCTGGGTGCATGATAAAGCATTTCATTCTATGTCTCTTATTTTATCCTTTGAATTATTTCTGCCCGCTTTTGAAAATAGTATTTTTGTCCCCTTCTTAGGTAAATCCGTCTAATCACAGACTCCTGTTTGAAGTATTTGATGAAAACAGATTGGTAAGTGGGTCCCAGTTCTTGATTTTTGCTTCATTTTTTAAAAACTGAATTTTAAAGCAGCATCTTTCAGAACTCTGTTACCTGTGTGTATTCCTGCGATACATATGCCCCCCCCCCAAGACTCTCTATGTCCTATTACTATTTCATAATTCTAACAAACATATTTGTGTGGCTAGGACAGAAAACTTAAATGTACACGTATATGTTTTCATCATAGTATTCGAGAAAATCACACTGATGATACACATCAAAGCATAGGCCTCTGCTCTTACATTTGGTGTGTAGCAGTAGGCAGACCTTTAAAGAGGCCATCACTCATGTAAAGAACCCTTAAATATAAACCAGACTACAGCCCTTTCGCCTATTCAGTCGGGAATCTGTGGTGATTCTCTCTGGGAAAGCAAAAATCTAATTAACAGTATATAGCAAAAAAGTCAGTCTATATTTAGCAGGCAAAATTAAGCTGTATTTTAAAAATGGCACTTTCTCAAGGGAAGTTCATGGAAAGTACCTTTCAAGAACCAAAGATATGTCTGAGGCATAAAACTCACAGAAACATTTTATATATACGTTGATAGATGGGTAAGATGTGGGCATGTTACATATCTGTCTGTCTATTAATGCATATACCTACGATTTCATTTTAAAAATGGAACTCCAGCGTCACATCTGGCTTTAAAGCATTTTGGCAGAATCAGCTAACGAGAGTGTATTCATCAGGTACCCACAAACCAAGCATTCCAGCTCTGAAATAGGAACATTATTCTGTTCTGTGTAAGACTTTAAGGAACTCTCAGACGTGGCATTGTAACTCCAAGTTGTCTGTTAGTTGTATCCAGATTCACTTTCCATGAAACTTGTGTATATTTCTTGGTTAAAAGGAGTGTTCTTATTAAAAAAGAAAAAAGTAAATAAGAAAAGAAGTACAGAGGCAAACCACGAAATACTCTTAACTGTAGAGAACAAATGGAGGGTTGCTGGAGGGGAGGCGGCGGGGGAGGGGCTAGATGGGCCATAGGGCTAAGGAGGGCACTTGATGTAATGGGCACTGGGTGTCCTATGTAAGTGATGAATCACTGAATTCTACACCTGAAACTACTATTACCTTAGCTGTTAACTTACTAGAACTTAAATAAAATCCAGAAACAAACAAAAAGAAGTGTTCTTACAAAAGCTTCTGGCTGCTGATTTCAGCCGAAACTCCCTAGTCTTTTGAGTAGCTTAAACTTAATATAATATTTTTGAAGGAGCCTTATAATACATCTCATTTAATCTCCTGTCCTTGCACATGAGACAATTGAGGTCTAGAGCCTTTATTATATAATTTAAACACAGCAGCCAGGGGTAACAACACAGTGGGATCTGCTATTCTCCTAAGTCCTCAGGCCAGTGGTGGTGAATAGCCAGGCCTTTTATGCTTCTTAGGGGAACTCGGGAATGTAGTTAATCTCCTGGGCTTGGTATTATTCTCCAGATTGGAAAGCCAACAGATTCTGGCCTACTGTACCAATGCCTTTTCTGTTAAAATATACCGGGTCTTGGCGGATTTACGTTGAACTCAACATTGTATACCTTGGGTGATGAGTAGTACCAAATAACTAAATCACATTTGCTGGGTGTATGAGCTTATTTTCTTGTTAAATTGAATGAGATTCTGGTGAGGGTGCAGTCCTTAGCGCTCTTGTCTCTTATCCAGCAAATACTGAATCAGGCAGTCTTGACTAGAATAGAAGTCAGTCCCTGAAGACCTATCAGATACACCTACAGACTAATCCTTATTCTCTCATTTATTGAGTATAACAACACGTTTCCAAGGTGAAGAGAGGTTCAGATTTCAGGGGAAAATGCCTCTTGTCGGATGTGTTGTAATTCATTATTTTTCCTTTTACTAAGAGAAATTTGCTGTAAAAGAAGTTTGTTTCCATTTTTATTACTAAAACAATGATTACTGTTGAGATGACCTCACCATGGACCCCAAACTAGACTTCCAAATCCAAAAGGGCTTTGAATGCAGAGCTCTAAGAAATCATGCATGAATACACACTTTATCTGAAATGTTGTGGGGGTTTTTTTATAATTTATTTTTTTTAAAGATTTTATTTATTTATTTGACAGAGAGATCACAAGTAGGCAGAGAGGCAGGCAGAGAGAGAGGGAGAAGCAGGTTCCCTGCTGAGCAGAGAGCCCAATGTGGGGCTTGATCCCAGGACCCTGAAATCATGACCTGAGCCGAAGGCAGAGGCGTTAACCCACTGAGCCACCCAGGTGCCCCTGAAACGTTGTGTTTTATGATACTAATACCTAGCTTTGCCCCCGGCTAGAGTTGGTGCAGAGTTGCACCAACTGCAGAGTTGGTGTGTTTTCTTCCCCCCATTCACTGAAAACTTGTGTTGGTGTTTATTGCTTGGTTGGCTCTTTATCCAGCTAAGACGGTACCGGACTGCAGTGGTACTTTGCAGTTTGAGCATTTCAATGAACTAGCTTCCATTTCTCTCATGGAGATCAGTTTTGGCATTTAAAATACATGCCTTTGGAAAACAGGTTTGCACGTATGTAAACACGGGATTAATCCTCCACTCCCTCAATTCTAGAGCTGTTGACAAAGTCATGGTTTGTGGATTTTAAAATAAACTTTTTGTCACTCTCTGCAGCTTTTGGTATTTTACCCTCCCATATTTTTTTTTTTTTTTTACTCTCCTAAATAAGCTGCTTTGTTAAATCACTGATGTTTCTGGATCATGGAAAATAGTAAGCTTGAAACAGAATATATCTAAGCTGACTACAAATCAGATGACAGTTTTTAGAACGTGGACCTTTATTACTTGGGTCCTTTTTGGCCCTTCACAGAAATGTTAAGATTCCATGCTTATGATAATATTGCTGACTTCTCTCTGGAAAACAGTCAGCTCTGGGCAGCCTTCTTTCTGTATGGTATTTAAGTTAACTCACTACGAAAACCACATTCACACCCTTCCTCAATTTTCCTCCTTTTTTTAGTGGTGGTTGGGGGGGGGGGGGATGTTCTCCTGTCTGGCTCATAGGAGAGAATGTTTTCTCCAGCTGGGCTCCTTTTCTCTGGGACTTTCGTGTCTGACAGTCATATTATGAGTGAGATTGCCACACACACACACACACACACCCTATTAAATGAAAAAATGCAGTAGTAGGAGGCAGACAGCTAACTGACAGTGTTGTAAGTTGTGCCTCCCTCCACTTAGCTATTTTGTTACTTGTAGATCATGGTCTAATTATTTAGCATTAAAGGGGCACTCATTCTGTGGGGTGTGTAATCATATTTATAGTACCTTTTATTAGTTTGCATTCCGTCGTGGTAGTGTGGTGATATCATAAATAACAGAGAAACATAATATCCGATGCTTGTGAAAGGGTTTTCTTGCAGCAAGAGCATTTTTCCTTGTCGTTCTTTGGTTTGCTAGGGGAGGTGGGGTAAACACGGAGTGTGCTCGTGTGTTCGGTGCCGGGTCTCCGGCATTGGTTAGGGAGTCCGAGTGCCCTGCCTCGTTCGGAAAGAACTGTCCCGTGAATTTGATGCGGTGTAGATTTATAGCGGCATGGCTTGGACTGTGTTTGCTGCCTTAGTCAGCTGTGAGAGCTCCCTGCTGGGGCCACTCCTGTCTGATGGAAAAGCAGCAGCTGGGAAGGTGCTGTTTCAGGCTCTTGCTGTTTAAAAAAAAAAAAAAATGAGTGCGAGAGAGGGGGGAAAACTCCAGTAAGTCCACAAGCTGGCATTGGAGGGGGAGACCGTGGTCATGTGGTCCTGGCCATCCTACCCTCTGTCACAGTGCGGATGAGAGCTTTTTGCTCTTATCCAATCATGCCTGGAATGCCGCTTGCCACTTGGGTTATTTCTGCTATCTGTCGCTCTTGGTGCCGCAGTGCTAACGGTTTGGCAGATGGGACACTTTTTCTTGGAGTTTGTGTCTTCGGTTTTTGACTTCTGGCAGCGCCGGGCTTGTTGTTGCCGCTCGCCCTCTCCCTCCCTGCCCCCCTGGGCACCATGGCCCATCGGCTTCGGTTTCATTTTGGCTCCGGGCGCAGCAACACAGCCCCCGAGTCGGAGATCCTAGACCAGGAGAGGGAAGACGACTTTTTCATGGCATTCCACACGCTGCCGCGGAGGAGCGGCCCGCACCCCTGCGCCCAGCATGGCGCGGAGGACGGCGGGGGCCTGCGGGAGGCCGTGGGCGCGCTCAAGCGCAGCACGTCCATGTTCATCCCGCAGCTCCTGGGCCCGCTCGACGCGCGGCCCACCCGCAGCTCGTCGGTGCAGATCTCACTGCAGCGCAAGGCGGCCGACGGAGCCCCCGACGCGGGCGCGCCGCCGGAGGACCCGGACGGCGACGCGGGCTCGGCGACTCGGGCTGGGGGCCCGGAGCCCCCGGAACCCGAGACCCCCGGGAGCTCACCCCCAAGGGCGGCCCGGACCCCTGGCCCGCAGCTCAACGGCACGTGCGGCCGCCCAGCCACGGGCCCCGCTGCCTGCGATGGCCGCGAGGAGGCCGAGCCCAGGGCTGCCTGGGGCCCCGAGGGGGGCGGGGGGCTGCGGATCCAGCACCGCGCCTCCAGCGCCGATGTGCGCCAGGTGAGGCTGACGCCCTTCGGGGCCGATGGCCAGGGCAGCCCTTCGGCGCCAGAGCCCAGGCGCTGGTCCCTGCAGCACGTTCCGGATGCTTCTGGAAGCTCTGGGAAGCGCTGCTTCGTGTTCCAGTTGCAACAGCCACAACCGGGCGCTCCGGGGCCAGGCGGGGACTTCAACTTCGGTTTCACTGGCACCAAGGGGGACAGGCTGGTGAGGTACCCCCGCATCCGGCTGGAGAGGAGCACCTCGTACCCCACGCAACCCCGCGCTGAGCGCAGGAGCCCAACAGAAGAGCGGGGCCACCCGGAGACGCCGCCTCGGGGCCGCAGGGGGGCTCCCGAAATCCACAGGACGAACTCCGTGGAAAGGACGCCACAGGGGCAGGGCTGCACTTTTAAGATCAGGCAAGATCAAAATGCCGGGCAACAGCACTTCAGAATCCTCGTGACTCGCGGGCCGGAGGAAGCCCCCCAGAATCCCGAGGAGAATAACGCCAGCAGCCCTGGTTCCACTGTGGCTGGCGCCCCGGTAAGTTGGCGTGCGTTTGCGCGTGACCGCCGGCTCCGAAGGGACTGAGTCAAGCCCAGAAAGCTGCTTCTGCAGGCTAATTAAAACAGACTGCATCCTCCTGCTTTCTGGGAGTTTCCCTGCTTCGGGCCATTGTAACAATGTCTGGCGGAGTTGTGGGACCATGATTTGTGCCCAGTATTTGGTAGAAGCCCATAAAACTAGTTAGTGTTTAAGAAGACACCGTGTGTTTAGATCCTAAAAATCAACTGTTTTTTGAAGAGTTCCGTGAACCCCCCCATGCCCCCTTCTGAATAAAAGAATTTTAAAAATTTATTACTTTAAATGAATCTGCCGGTGCCCCAACTTGTTGCCCTTGGAATGCATTTAAAAGCTGCTTGCAAATATAGCCCATGATAATGTTTCATTTAAAAATAACCAATTCTCGTAAAGGTGAGAGAATGTCACAAAACCTGAGTCTAGTCTCTTAACAATTAAGTGCATGGAAAGTTTGATCAGTTCTTCCTAATGGTCCTTTTGCTTTGGAGGGTTGGCCTTTGTTATATAATTTATTGTCTTTGGGTTTTTGTGCCATTTTTTTTTAAAAGATTTTATTTATTTATTTGACAGATAGAGATCACAAGTAGGCAGAGAGGCAGGCAGAGAGAGAGGGGGAAACAGGCTCCCCGCTGAGCAGAGAGCCTGATGCGGGGCTCGATCCCAGGACCCTGAAATCATGACCTGAGCCGAAGGCAGAGGCTTTAACCCACGGAGCCACCCAGGCGCCCCGGTTTTTGTCCCATTAAGTAATATTGAACAAGAGTAGTCACACTTGTGGGACAGTTTTAAGCAATGTGTTTTTGAAGCAGATTGGCTTACGGACCAGGGCAAGGCGAAACTGCCTGGGGACTCATTGGTGGCAAGATTGCGGAGGTCATGCAACTTAGCACGGACCACTTGAGTGTCCACCCTGGGGGTTGTATACTGAATAGGAAGACAGGAGAGATTTTGGCTTTTATTTCTCCTGTGTTCTTGTGAAAGAGTACAGAAAGACAGCTGTTAATTTCACCCAGCAAATGATGACTCTGCAGCTTTCATGGCTTATAGTGGGGACGAAAAGTTTTATCAGTTAACTTTCTTTTACCTAGGAATTAACCAGCCACTGAGTGCTCTATCTAAACCACAGACTCCTTATGTTTTGAACTGGGTTTTTCCCCCTCTGGATTTATTTGATAACCAGTTTGAGGATATGATCGTGAAACATTGAGGGAGCTTTCTGTTTGGGTTTTGGTTGTGCGCCGTGACTTTTCAAAGGGGGTGACTGAGTATCAGTGTGGAATTTGGTCGTCATTTACTGCTGCGTGTTGAGAAATGTTTTTGGCTGTTCAGGTGAACCTTACCACAACGCTCCATCATTGGTTTGCGCCATTTTGAAGGTGTAATCAGATGCTCAATGCAAATAACAATTTTTCTTGGTTTTCTAGGAGTTTCTTCTTTCGTTTCCATGCATCCTTTTTTTTTTTAAAGATTTTATTTATTTGACAGAGAGAGATCACAAATAGGCAGAGAGGCAGGCAGAGAGAGAGAGGGGGGAAGCAGGCTCCCTGCTGAGCATAGAGCCCGATGCGGGGCTCGATCCCAGGACCCTGAGATCATGACCTGAGCTGAAGGCAGAGGCTTTAACCCACTGAGCCACCCAGGCGCCCCCTCCATGCATCCTTTTATTAGCTCTAACCTTTTTATTAGGAAATGTCTGAGTGCTTTGTCTTGATCTGAACCAGTATCGTTTTTATATTATAGTACAAATTTCAGTAGCATTTTGAAATCATACTAGTTCTGACCCTCACCCGAAGAAAGTACGTCACAACAATTGTAGGCTTCACGGGGCAAGGCAATTTCTTATCGAACTTGGACCACCTGCCAGCTGAGGTTTCGTAAATAAAATGCCTTCCTAAAGTTTTCGTAAGTACTCAGTGACACCACCAAAACCTGAAATCATTTTGTAGTTAGATATTGAAGACAGATGGGTTTATATAATTGAGGTCTCATTGGCTTGAGATTTCTAACGCAATTAGGAAACAAATAGGATATACTAAAAGTGATGTGTACTTAGATGCAGACCTATTCTCCCTTGAAAGGATTGTGAGAGCAGAGAACTTACTTCTTCCAATTTGGAAATTTAAGGTCTAGAATAAAGAGCCTTTCTTGAGAATAAGTTCTCGGGTACGAATTTCACAGGTGTGGTTCTCAGCACGTGAATTTTTATACACCTGTGTATTTTTGTTCATGGACAAAAATTCGCAAATGGTTGGTAAGCAGCTGGGGTTTTTTTAAGTGAAAGCTTTTCTTCTTTAAGAGGCAGAACGCAAACTCGTCACATCCCAGAACCGTCTGCTCCATTCAGCACTTTGTACGTGTTTCATACGGGCAGGGGTGTTAAGTCTAGCCAGCAGCTGCCCTGGCCTTATTTATCTTGAGGGAAAACATTCACTGGGGCGTCTGTAGTCTGGCTGCCAACCAGGCTTTTTTGATGGTTCGCATATCTGCTGCTTTGGTCAGAAGGGTACGTGAAAACTTAACTAGGATCTGTTGCAGCCCGGTTTTTAAATGCCGTCAGAAACCTTTCTTGATTGGGCAAACCAGTCAGACTTCCTTTTCCAAGTGTGCCCATTTCCCGTCTCTCCTGTGCCTGAGACCTTATTCCAGGCTTACCCTGTTGAGTAGTTTTTGGTCTCTGTCTCCCAGACATCCTGCCGCGAGTAAATCTCAGATGCACCGTGACTTCAAAAAAAATGTCAATCAGCTAGACTTCTGGGGGGTAAAATACGTGGAAACCCCCTTTCGTGATGGTTTCCCATCTGGTCCTGCCTCCCATTCAGGAACGTGGAATTAGTTCTTGTCATCATCCGTTGGGATATTTTAGAGGGCTTTTAGAACCGAGCAGTTTCCATTTGTGGTGTTACTAACAGCAATTTAGTGAAAGACTTATTTTCTTAGTTGTTGAGGTATTTGGTTTGGTTTATGGACTGCCTCAGCGTATTCGAGTTTCTCTGAGGATGTTAGATCTCTCTTTCCCAGCATCGGTGCCCCCCTTTGAAAACAGGCTCAGGCATAACCACTGCTAGGTCTTGCATATTACAAGCTGAGTGTTCGGATCCCATTAATGACACTAAGTGTTTTCAGGTTCTCTGTGTAGGTGACATTACGCTGGGTAGTTGGACAGTTTTCTGGGGCTGTCTTCAGTTGCTTGCTGACACAGTTTGTAATGTAAACAGAGAGAGGAGGATCAGTGTGGGGAAAAACCGATCTCCCACCCACTATATACACCAATGGGGAAGGGAATATTTCTCCCTTACTTCTACCCTGGGTCCTCTCCGTTTTCCCCGTGCCCTCTCAGTGGACATCAGTTTTGCAGAAGTAGTGGAATCATCTCTTGGGATTAAAAATTCATCTTACCAAACAACAAAAGAATACCCAAACTATTTTTATTTGGAGGGGATTTTAATTTGAATCTCTTTTTAGAGATGATGATTTTACTCTACAGAAAACTTTGACACTAGTACTAACTGGTGTCACTTTTTTACCCTAACAAACAGTTCTCTGAATATATGTATAAACCACCCCTTTGTTTAAAAAAACCACACCAACAGCAATGTGATGAGTAAGAAAAAAGCTAGAATTTCTTTCATTCACTGGGCTTCTGATTGGATCGTATAAACATTTTTTCCCTTGAATATAGTAACGGCCTCTTGTTGGGATCTTATGAGAAGAGTCCAGTGCTATGTAACACACTTTCAGCTATTTTCATGGATGCTTTGATTTGGGGTCGCTCACAGTTGACGACGACGGGAGTTTTTACACAGTGTCTCTCTCTACTTCACCATTTGAAGGATGCCTTCGTTTATTTCACTTAGTCCTTGCAACTAACATCCCATTGGGAAGGTGTTGCCTCACTCAGCCTTCCTTGCTGTCCTGCGAAATAGTGCTGTTTTTATATTTCCGATGAAGGTACTTGATACTGTCGTTGGATGTGGAAACTAGCATATTCTATCACTTTGTGTGTGCAGAATGGGAATTTAGAAAATATCTTTGCACAATTTAAAAGTGCAAAAAAAAAAAAACCAGTTAAATGCTTCCAGTGATGTGACATTTTGGCTGAAATTTTTGGAGCTGGTACCTCCAGCTGGTGCTTTGCAGCTTAACAGAGAGAAGAGGGGCAGCGTTGGAGACCGGCAGGGGCAGCTCAGCAATTTACTGACATGTGTCAGGGGAGTTAGAAGCCTTCTCTGAGCTTACTCTTCTGTGAAAAATGAGGATAAAAATGTCCAGCTCCCAGGTTTCTGGTGAGATTTAAATGAGGGACCATATGTGGAAGTGCCTGGTCGCTGTTAATGTTGGGCTGGTTTTCCTTCTTAACTAAATAGTCATAATATACAAATGTTTCTTCGAGGAAGGTAGTCAGGTTCACTCTGAACAATCAGGTTTGGATCAGCATCAGGCATAGCGTCGATTTAAGGCACACCTGGAAATATTTAATACCTAGCATTGATATTCTTGTGTCGTGTCGCCTGTCCTAAGTCTGGCTATTGGATAATCGGCATCACAGATCCCTACCACCACCTGCGGATCGGTCTTTAAAAAGACTCCCAATTCATTGGTGAGCTATGGATTGTAGAAAAGGGTCTTTAATTGTATGTGCTGTATTAAGCTTTCAAACTCTGAAACATCTGTTTCAGACTTGATATTTTTACCATATCATTTTGCTGTAACATTTCCATTGGTTACGTTTACTTTTCTTTCTTACAGGTTGAGGCTTTTGAGCAGCAATCTAATGTTATCAGTACAAGATCTTATTGTGTGATTTGCAAATGAGGGTAGTGTTTGGGCCTTATCAGATACTGCCTTTTGGAGGTTTTCATAAATGCTGCAGCTGCTGCTCTTGGCTAAGCCTGGAGCCAGAGTTCCTAGGCATTGAAATTAATCTATAATTTTGTAACACATGTTAAGAAGAAAGTTGTTATCCCTACATAACAGTTCACAATACCAGAAGAAATTGACTCCACGTCAGAATTCTCTTAAAATTTAATAAATGTTGGGTGTCTGTATAGTTGATGGTTTAGAACTAATTGAGGCTAATCTAAATGTTAATGTATGTGTACAACTTGAGATAATGAGGCACATTTTTAATAAAAATAAGTGCACATTATTGCCAAGCTAGATTACTGCCCTTAAATATTTTGAACTTTTTTTTTCCTCCCCTTGGCTCTTAATGATACTACCGGGACATTTGCAGTAATGAGGAAAAAGCAGGAAATTCATAGTGTCGAAA
This sequence comes from Nasua narica, assembly GCA_028533885.1. Classification (NCBI taxonomy): domain Eukaryota; kingdom Metazoa; phylum Chordata; class Mammalia; order Carnivora; family Procyonidae; genus Nasua; species Nasua narica. Next base: position 65,020,107 of record CM052808.1, read on the forward strand.
CTATTGATCAGATAGATGCACAAGTACTGGAGTATCTGAAGTTGCCACGATAATTGCCAAAAGAAGTTTGGGAAGCCTAGTCCGGTCCTATCTTCGGTCGCCCACTTCCGGTGATTCCTACTAGGCAGCATAGTAGAACAGAGTTCCATGTCTCGCCCGGGAGAGAACACCGAGGCCATCTGCCTGCTCTATATGCCCAGCTCCGGTTTAAAGATGAAAAGGGCCTAAAGGGATTCAGTGTTGAAAATATTAGTTATAAAATCTTAAGAAGTCTGTTTGTTTGTTTTTTTTTCCCTCCTGGGAAATGGAGGTTATCGAAAGATTTTTAGCTTGACTCCTTAGGCATCATGGGTGAATAATGTTCTCAATGGATGTTCCTTTTTGAACCTTGTTTATCCTGCTCCCAGCTTATTTGGGCGAATTGGAATACAGAGGACTATAAAAGAACAAGCGAAACAGGTGGCCTGAAAGGAAGCGGTTGATGTCCTGGCTGGTTTTGTGCTGTCCTGAGTTGACACTTCGGTGGTCTCTAGGCATCGCCACGTTGTCACAGGAAGTTGAGCTTTCAGTATGGAGGATGGAAGAGATTGAATTTCAAGAAGCCTGCTTTTTATACCCTGATCATTTTAGAACCGTGGGCCATTCTGACACTTGGGAACAAAACACTTAATGTGAAGGGAGTGGTCCTGAAATGAAATGAAAGTATCCGAAATGATGTTGGAAGGGGCCCTCTTTGCTTCAGATTGGCTGTGGTCCCTACACCTGGTGTTTGGATACTTTGTGTCTGTTCCTTTAAGTGCCTGCCTTAACTCCCTGTTCTTTGAAACCATTCTGTGTTTATTTAAGTGTGAAGTACTGTGCTAGATTTTGCTTAACTGGGTAAGCAGAAAGAGAGGGAATGACCCCAGGGAGAAGAGACCAGCATTTCCCCTAGCAGATCTGCCATACAGAGCCCCTGGAATTTACACAGCCTTCTCTTGTGACTTAATTCTTATAGATGGGGGTGAATCACGGGGCTTTTACATCCCACATATAGTAACTCCGAGGGGTCTGCTTTCAACCTGTGGTCTCTCATCGCAGTTGCTCACCTCTTGAGGGGGTGGGGGTTAAGGGGTGGGGGACGAGGGGGTGGCTAGGACAGGGTAGGGGGATGGTTAGCCTATTAAGTATTTGGCGAGTCAGATAGTTTTCTCTTTCTTCCTCTCTCGAGCTCAGTCCAGACCTCATAGACCTTTAAAATATATTTCATGACCCACATGTCCTAAATCCTCTATTTCCTTGACTTTTTAAAGCTTCAAAATCAATTTTTTTTTCATATTCACTTAAAATACACGATTTAGATATTTGACTCTTGGGGGAGGAGAAAAGAACTGCTTCGGTCCAGATTTTTTGAGTTGAACAGAAAAGCCAAGTTGGAGCAGAAGTACTGACGAGTGTGCGTTGAGCGCCAGCCGAGAAGCCGAGCACTCCTCCGAAGCAGGGAGCTCCTGGCTGGGAGTTTGTTGCTGGACCCGCACTCTCTCTGACCTTCCTGGGGAGCTTGGCCCAGGGACCACGGGGCCCTAACGGCACAGCCCTGCGGTTCTCCCGTGTTCTGCTCCTGAGTGGAACTGCCTGCGTCTTAGGGTCAGTACAGTATGTACGTACTTACTGTGTTTGCCACTTGAGAAAGATGCTAAATCATAATAAAACTCTTAAACTCTTGATGCGGTTTGAATATTTAAGTTGCTCTTACCGTAATAGGAACCATGTTTAAAAAAAACCCTGGTGTAATGTTCTACATTCTGCGAATTCTAATTCGAATGCATTATTAGGGTGCCCAGTTCTTATAATGGAGTAAAGGACCAAGCAGTAAAAATAGTGTTATATAAACACAGTGTGCCTGAGGGCCCGCCTGCATCCTCAGCTGAAATTATGCTAGCAAGAGGTGTTCTGATTTTGTAGTATGGCATTGTTCTCTAGCTAATGTATGCAGGAGTCCTTTTTATTTTCACTTATTTTTTTTAAAGATTTTTATTTACTTATTAGAGAGAGCGAGATCACAGGCAAGGGGGAATTGCAGAGGGAGGAGAGGCAGGCTCCCAGCTGAGCAGGGAGTCCGATGCGGGGCTTGATTCCAGGACTCTGGGATCACACCCTGTGCCCAAGGCAGATGCTTAACCGACTGAGCCACCCAGGCGCCCCGCGGGAGTCTTTTTTAAAATGCTATATGCATAAACTTATAGAGCTGTGAGTTCTGTTAGGAATCCTGTCAGCCAGTTTAAAATAAGGAAACTGAGCATAATGTTTGCAATTACCGAGAACATTCTTTTTATCCCCCAGGTGCGAAATGATTATTGTTTCGTAATACTGCATGTGTACTTCTGGTGTGTGCGCTGTACTTGTTGATGTTAGAAACGTGAAAGGTCGGGAAGCTTGTCGTCGTGGAGCTTTCCAGGGGACCCACGGGACAGTGGACGTGAGGCGTGCTGGCAGAAGCCTTGTGCAGGCGCCACACTGGTGCTGATAGCCGGCATCGGCCATGGGTGACAGGCTGCTGACTCACGGCATGGGACCCTGTGGGTCATCGTGGACAAGAACGATGTCACGGAGGGCAAGATCAGAACGAGATCTAGAAAGATGACCAGGGGTTGTCTCAGTGGGTCGGTGGAAGGGGCTTTGTTCGGAGGATGGAAGGTAGCGGTGACTGCCAGTGACGTGCTTGCTGTGCTTGCCTAGGAGTTTGCTTGATCAGCAGCCTGCAGCAAATTGTTTTCCACGTGAGACGTTGTTGAAGAATTTTGTGGTATAGTTATCAAAGTGAATAATTCTTCTCTTTCCCATCAGACGTTGAGTTGAATGAACTCCTTCCCTGCCTGTCTGTCTGCCTTCCACAGAGCCCTTCTGTAAGCACCTGCCTGGCCCAGGCCAAGGACAAAGAGATACCAACAGTTCCTGCCACTGAATAGTGGCAACAGGAATTAAACTGGTGTCTGTAACCTTTACTGTAATCTGCCATAGGGCTGTAACCCAAACAGAAATGAGTAAGCTTGATTTATAAGGCTTGCCTCTGTTGACTGCTTATATATGTGCTGGAGATTTATCCTGAAGAAGGGCTACAGGAAGAAATATTCTCAGCTTTATTGGGCCTTTCTTTCTGTCCAAAGTGATATTTTATCGTAAGAAAATGCTAGTCTTTATTCTACATTATGAAATGACAACTGTTATGTTAATTATATATAGTACATACACTTAAGTATCGTATGCATTTTGATTTAACAAAACAAATCCAGAAAATAACCCCATTTCCACTATTCAAATTAACCATATCCACTTTTATGTGGATACAGAGATTACATAAAATTAATGATACTGATTGGGTCTAAAACCTAAACCAGGAACTGAAATAAGCTCAAGAGTTATCTAAATCTAGATTTAACTAATTTTATACAAAATGTTCCACAACATAGAATAAAGAGCAGTTAAAAAAAAAAAATCAGAGGCTCAGTTAGTTAAGTGTCCCAGCTCTTGATTTCAGCTTAGGTCATGATCGCAGGCAGAGCAGGGTCGTGAGATGGAGCTCCAAGCTGGGCACTTAGTGGGGATTCCACTTGAGAGTCTCTCCCCCCCACCGCCTCTCTCTCTTTCTCTCTCTCTCTGTCTCAAATAAGTGAATGAATGAATAGATCCTTTTTTTTTTTTTAAGATTTTATTTATATGTGAGAGAGATTGTATGACCAGGGGAAGGGGGAGAAGGGGAAGCAGGCTCCCTGCTGAGCAGAGAGCCCGATGCGGGGCTCGATCCCAGGACCCTGAGATCATGACCTGAGCGGAAGGCAGATACTTAACCAACTGAGCCACCCAGGTGCCCCATGAATAAATCTTTAAAACAAACAAACAAACAAACAAACATCCCAGATCTGTGAAGGATCACTCCTAACCTTGGAAGCAGACAGGGGATCACCAAGAAAAAATGGACAGACTCAACTATATAAAAGTATTAAATTTCTGAACCGTGAGAAATATTAACTCAGGAAAACAACAGATGTTTTTATTAGTGTTTAATATGACTTTCTCTCAGAGTATATCTTCTCAGTGTGTGTGATGCTGCTTACATAATTTTGCTAACAGATTAATGTGTGTGTTGTAAAAGTTGTAGTAAATACCAGAAAAATACGGAGGTTCTCCTTCTCCTGACTCCCCCACCTCTGCCCTGGGAAGTAGGCACGTGCAGTAAATCACAAGGAGGGATGAACAGTAGAGACCTAAAAGCCCCTCCCCCCAAGTTACATCACTTTGTACCTCTCACGCTGCAAAAATGGTAAACATACTATGTAAAATTGGGAGACTTTGTGTTTGCAAATAGTACATTCAGATTGCTGGTAGTAGTATTCGTGCAAGTGACTTTAAAATGATTGTCGTACATTTAAGCATTTAGAAATGATAGGGCAAGTTATAGGTACTGAAAGTCTTCTGTGTTGAAATATTGAGGTTAATCCAGAGGAAGTTACGGACCTAAACAGAAACCTTTATAAAAAGATGTTTCTGTTTTCTGCTTTTTAAGTAGTTTGCTTTCCTGTACCCTTTACAAAGAGGAGATGGATGAAAAGAAGGGCTTTTAAGATTACTGGCTCCTATGAAAATAATTTGGTGATTGTGCATTTATATTCGGGTCTCAGCCATTAGGCCTTTTTGTAAATGAAGGCTCTTTTAATCCCTCCTTGAGTACATTTGTCACCAGAATTTTAAAATTTGAAATTTTCTTTTCAGACAGTACATATAGGAAAGAGCTGAATGGAGTTGTATGTGTCATTATTTTTTGCTCACGGAAACTGATGTCACAAGAATAGGCTTCCTGAAGTTAACATAATGAAGCACTCTAAAATGGTCCAATTCTAGTTGGATTAATAGTTTAGATTGCCACTTGACTTGGAGCTTAGTTGGCAGTTCACAGAGAAAGTGGTCTGTATTTCGTGTTTGAAAGTCCAGGAGCCTAAAATCCCATTGCATTTTGGGTGAAGGCCTGTTGCCCTATGAGGTAATGCCGGAGTCGGTTTCTAGACTTGGAGACCCGCCCCCCGCCCCCCGCAGGGACCTGAGACTTGCACTCACTGAGCAGGGGTGTCTCGGCAGAGAGATGCTTTACTTTATACATCTTTTAAACGTGTGAAGGGTGCCTTGAGTTTGGGGGATATAGAATATAGGAATGCTCTCTGTCCCCAAACAGCTGATCCTTTTGATGAGAAAGGGGAGTCCCACAAATCAAAGACCAAGATGGGGGTCACATGAGGGGGGCTCATTTCCATTATCCGTTTACCCCCCTCAGCTTCTGACTGAACACGGGAGCACTGAGAGAAATCAGGCGGCAGCGACAATGTCGGCCTCATCCGCGGAGACCCGGAAAGGGGCCGTATATATGCATGGATTGAGTATGTTTATTGATCTGGGGGCCATGACGCAGCAGAAATCCTGAAAAGGCCGTCCCGTGAGTCTCTGGAGTCAGAGGTGGATGTGATCGGAGGGCTGGACAGCTTGTGGGAGGGGATCTGGAAGGAAGCAAAAACATTCATCTTGGAGATGAAAGATCTCTGGGTCCGTGCCTTAATCCAGAAGGAAAAAAGTTTAGGATCTTCTTTCTGTGCCCCCCCCCCCCCAGTCTCTTTTTAATCTAATACTAATTAGGAGTGGGGGGGAGGTTTTCTGTGGTTTCTGTTAAGCAGATGATAGAGAAGTCTGTTGGCACACCTGTTCCCCCATCGGTGTGCCCTTCGCCCTGGAGACCAGCCCTGACTTGAAGAGCCCAGGCAGTGAGGCAGATGCTGTTCTGCACCTAACATCGGTAGCCTGGTCATAAATCTGCAGGATTCTAGATGGTGATGATCTCCATTTCAGTGCCTTTGTTTAGAACTGATGTTGGGGTTAAGAAGTCGCGTGTTTCTGACTCATGGGGCCATAATATCTACTTAGACTTTTCGAAGCCTCCCTGCTTCTCTTAGATGGAACTTTTTCTGCTTTTGGAATGAATGGGAAGAACTGCCCCGTTGGGCTGCCTGGAGACGGCTAGAAATCATTTGGAGGTTACGAGCAGATGAGGCGACAAATGCGCGTGCAGTGAATTCCCTGGGTGCTTGGTGCAGGCCGGACGCCGTTCTGAGTTCTAGCTGTACAGCCTCGAACAAAACCAAAAGCTCTTTGCCCTCGTGCAGCTTACATTCGGATAGTATGTGGACAGATGAGCAAAATAGGGAAAAAATACAGGTACTGAATGAGGATCAGTGCCATGGGGCAGAGCAGGGAAGGTGGGTGTGGAAGCGCTGCCTTCACGTTCGGCAGTGCGGAGCCAAGGAAGGCCTCCCCGAGATGTCGGTGCTGAGCGGGCCGTGCGGATAGCTGGGAGGGGGCCGTTCCAGATGCGGGGGGGCAGCACAGCGGTCCTGAGGCCCAGGGCCTCCTGGACAGTAGGAGCCACAGCACGGGGACCAGGATGGCCAGAGGGGGCACACAGGGATGAGAGGCCAAGATTCGGAACACAGGGTGGTCAGGGAGATGGGCAGATCGTGGGGGCCCTTGGTGGGGCCCTGAGGATGGAGGGCCGCAAGGAGGGGTTTAAGCAGTGGAGTGATGTGGCCTCATTTTCACCTTCACAGACCCCACGGGCTCCTGTCCTAAGACCCTAAGACGGCGAGGCAGGAGCAGGGAGGCCATTGCCGCGTTGCCTGTCACCTTGGAGGTGGCAGGGCGTGCGCTCTGGCCTCTGCTGCTCTCCCCGCTCCGTATGTTTGTTCTTCCAGATACTGGGGGCAGTCATCCATTTTCTCCGGAGTTAGTCTAACCTTCGTACTCAGACTGTCAACCCTTCATACTTAGACTGTCATTTTCGTGTTGCAGTGCCGAGAAAATGGGAAGCTTTTATTCTCCTTAAGCGAGTGTTATTTCAAGATGCTTTCTGCTGCCTGTGTCATGCCAGCATGTGGGCGGATTTATTTTTGCAGTTTTGCACCAGGGAGTCTGCTTCTGATTTGCAGATTGCATTTATTATAAGGCATATTGTCCATTGATGAATAATGTGTGGGCTACAAAGCAGATTCACGGCTTTTAAAATAGCTCATTTATCCCGCAAGCTCACCCCCGGGGAGAGGGGCAGCCCCTTCCAAAGTGGTGTCCAGGAGCAGGGGTTTTTCCGTCTGTCTTCCCATTTCTGAAGTCCCCTGCTTTCGTCCTCCGGTTCATTGTGTGTTTCCCTGATGGGCTGAGGACTTGAAATAGACCCATGTGATCTCAGTTCATGGAGAGGATGTGAGATGCGGAGAGAACTTTTAAGTTGCTGGTAAGGAAAGACATGCTCGTTGGTCTCTGGTCCTGAAAATTTCCCATATAATGTGGGTTGAGACAAAGTGAAGTACCAGGTGTCATGCTTTGTCCTGAAGCCCCACAGCCACGGCCAGTCTGTCCTCCTTGCTGTGAGCTGACTGAGTGAGGCCCGGGCAGAGGGGGCCGAGGGAGTCTTCAGAGAGCAGGAAGTTCCGTTAGTGAGAACGCTACTGGGACATTCTCGCTGTCTCGTGGCCACAAAAGGGTCATGGGCAGAGGGCACCGTGGGGCTCCAGGCCGCCGCCCTCAAAAAAAGTGGAGCCCTGCAATTCCAGTGATCTTTGCTCCCAGAAACCTCACTGCGGATTGCTTTTCCTTTTGAGCAGGTTTCTTGTTTGGCCTGATATGTCGCAGTCGGGTCCCGGTGGCCAGGCGGCGTCTGGTGGGATGCCGGTGCGTGTTGCCAAGCAAAACAGATGCAGGAAGATTTGCCTGAAGTCAGGGGAAGCAGGAGAACGCGAAGGGCGGGGTGGGGGGGGGTGAGTGGGAGGCAGGTCGTGCTGGGGACGGGAGTGGGATTAAACCATATTTATCTGCGGAAGGGAAGGCATTGCTTTCTGCGTTTCAAAAAATCCTGTTGGGTTCATGCAAGTATTTCCAAGCCTGCTGAATGCCTCTTTTTCGTGGCCCACCCAGAATGGTGGTTAAATGATTCAGTACAGCAGAAAGAATTACTGACCTTCTGCCTAGTACAAGCTGCTGGCCATCAGGTTTTTAATTTTATTTTAATTTATTGCAATTTCTGCCTATTAATAGGTTGACCCTTAATGGAATACAGTCTGCCACAGGTGGTGCAGACTGGGTGAAAAGCATTTCACTGATTGTCCTTATCCAGCTCATTAAAGGATCCTGGGGCCATGTGTGCATTTACTGATGGGAGGCGGTTTGGGAAGGACACTGTAGCCCGGTGATGCCGACGTGCAGTCAGCGGTGAGAACAGCTAGTCTAAGGGGTTAATGCTAGTAAGAGCCTAAATCTTGATTTTCGTACTAAGCCTTGGTTTCAGAGCCTGTGTGTGCCTTTGTCTTCACGTGAGCCTCCATCTGCTGGCCACAGAGTAAGCTCCACTCAAATGAGGTTGTACGATACCACCTGTGCATTAAGAACAATAGAATGTTCCAGCTGAATATTTGCAAATGTATATGGAAAAAAGCTTATCTCCCCAAATAGCTTAGAATGAAAGGGATAATTTTCTCCCGTTTCCAGCAGCAAGAAGTAAGTGAAAGTGGGATTCTAATTCGAGACTGGCAAGACCGGTCAATCCTGTTTTCTCCAGGTAACCCACGTAAACAGTACCTGCCTGCATTTTTGTGCCCTTTGCAAACTCCCCTTCTCGAAAGCGTTGACAAGCTGTCCCATGTTCATGAAGGGGCCATAGGTAGTCTCTCCTTTAGGGTATTTGAAACCGAGTGTTAAAAAAAGCGAAGGACCACAAAGGTCATGTGGGCCAATGTCTGATTTTTTTCTTTTTCTTTTCTTTTTTTTTTTTTTTAAGATTTTATTTATCCATTTGACAGAGTGAGATCACAAGTAGGCAGAGAGGCAGCCAGAGAGAGAGGGGGAAGCAGGCTCCCTGCTGAGCAGAGAGCCTGATGCGGGGCTCGATCCCAGGACCCTGGGATCATGACCCGAGCCAAAGGCAGAGGCTTAACCACTGAGCCACCCAGGCGCCCCCAATGTCTGATTTTTTTAAGCAGGCAGGTGTGGTGTCTTGTCCAAGGGGGCATAGGGAGGGGGTAGCCGAGCTTGGGTGGCTTGACGCCCAAACCGCTCTTCTTCCAGCTGCCCCCGGCATGGGAGAGCGATAACTCTAGCTGGATCTTGGCCATTGGGAGTCCTTTGCAGATGAACTGCCCAGACCGTTTACCCTGTTCTCGGGCCCTCTTTCAAGTCTTCCTAAGGAGAACACTTGGAACATATACCAGTAAATTTTTTTTTCACTCACTGTTAACCTCAGAGCCATAGACTGTTACATAATATCATCTTCTTTGGGTAAATAAATATTTTTTAATGATGCTGTTAGGGTCTGATATATCAGACCCTTTTTCTTAAGATTTTCTTTTAAGATTTTAAAAAATTTATTTCTTTGACAGAGAGAGACACAGTGAGGGAGAGAATACAAGCAAGGGGAGTGAGGGAGGGAGAAGCAAGCCTTCTGCTGAACAGGGAGCCTGATGTGGGCCTCCATCCCAGGACTCTGAGATCATGACCTGAGCCACCCAGGCATCCCACTTTTCTTCATCATTGAAGTTCTCAGGACGCCCGTGATCTAGGAGAGAAGCTTGCCGTTTATGCTCATTTCTCCTTTCCCTTGCTCATCCGATAACGGTACCTCTTCTTGGGCTGTCACTGCTGCTAGCCCACCCCCCTCTCCTGATTGGCTGCTTCTCACCTGCTAAGGCCAGAGAAGGTGTTTGGGGGTGCTTGGTAGGATTGTTTAGAAAGAAAAAAATACATAGGCTGCGGTAGGGATTTCTGAGTTACTCTTTTTGCATAGAGGACCTGTGATCTGTCTTTTGTCTTCCTCCCCCACGTTTCTTTGCCTATCACACTCCTCTTTGTCCCCTCGGAGCACGTCCGGAATCTGATAGGTTATTGTGAGAGTTCAGTTTAAACATTCAGGGGGATAATCTGGGCCAGCTGTGTGGCGTGGTTCCTGGCACATATTAGAACTTAATAAATCTTAGCTGTCTTCATTGTTCTGTCTGAGGACAAGATGTAAATTCTTCACAGATGTTTAGGGATTGTATAGGTTCACTGCCCATCAGCTGAATTTATATTGGCAAACACATTTTTAGTTTATCTTAGTTTTTTAGTGGCTGTCTGGGTTTTGTCCTTCTCCTCTAGGGTTAATGCATTTTCTACTGTGCTGAAGGTAAGAGCCATGAGAAAAAATCAATAAAAAGCATTCTTAAAACAGATTTTATGATTCATTAGACTAACAGGTGTCAGCCACTTTGATTTTCATGACTTAAGGTAAAAGGACTTTAAAGCCTTTGTGGGTTTATTCTCTTTTTTTAAGGGCCAAACCAAGATCGCTTTTTGATAATGGCTACCTTTCCCCTGGATATGTTTTCCAAAAAAGTACTGTCTGATTTTCATTAAACCCACGCAGAGTTGTCATCATTTAAGTTACCCTTTAGATCTTTACAAACTTTTAAAAACCAAATCATAAATCAAGATGTGCAGGCGGTTGGGGGGAATCAATAACCTCATCGACAGTCATCCAGTTGCACCTACCGATGGCGTCGTTGCTTTAGAGTGAGATGAAAACGTAGGCCCCCGGCAGTCAGGGTCATCACGAACCGTTTGGTAAGAATTACGTTGAAAGTAATCTTTTTCGTGCAACTTCCCCTCGTCACACTGAGTGTGCCATTCTCTCAGCTGAATTTCAGGAGTCTATTAATAAAGTGTGTGTAAAGAATTAGTTGCTAATTTTGGATGTGCTCGAGACGAGATTGTCGGCAAATCACACTTCCGATGGAGGACTGCAGTTTGTTAATGATTGGGCAGCATCCCTGGTATGGAAGATAAATTCCAAACTTAAGAAAAATATGAAGGCTTCGTTGCTTCTGATTTTTTCCCCCTTCTATCGAGACGTTCCTTATATACTTTTAAGATGCTTAAGTGTTCCGTAAGATTTTAGATAGCTTTCTGTCCAGACTTAACGTTAAGATGTGGCAGTGTTAAACCTGTTCGTTAACTCTCTATGATTAAACAGTAGCTCTAAATAACCTTTATTCCTCGACCTGAGTCACTAGGTAGTAGCTGTGAAATGGGCTACAGTTCAGTGGTAACACCGGGCGAAAATTAATATTCTTTAATTCAGCTTCCCCCACTTAACAAAGGAGAATACATTCAGTCCAGGGAGGTTCGTGTGCGGCCGCTACCTTCATTAACATTGGCGGTTAGGAGAAGAGAAGACTATGACCCTCTGAGTTGCTTTCCCATTCCCGGTGGCGTTCTAGAGATGCAGGTAGAGAGTGTAAGGAACATGGCCACTGCTCGTGGGAGGCGTGGGCCCTAGCTGTTGTAGTTCTTACGAACAATAAAAAGATACTAATAAGCAAAATAACTACATATTTTCCTAAGGATGCCAGAGGAAGTAAGCAGGAAGCCGAGACAAAAATAATAGGAAGGCCTACTTGGCGAAGCGTACTCAGGAACAGACCCCTCCTGAGCTGTTTGCACGCGGAGGCCTGAGGAGTAATCGATGGGCCTCGCGAGCGGGAATGCCCAGCATGCGGAGGTCCTGCTCGGGGAAGCGAGTTGGGTGTGTCGGAGGAACAGAAGGGGTCACGGCGCTGCGAGAGTGTATAGCAAGGAAAGGGGAGAGAGCGGTCTGAGATGAGTCCAGGGAACGTTCTGGAACTCTAGGTCGTTCACGTCCCGGACTCTGTCCTCTTGTCTGATTGTAAATGGTATGGAGGCACCTTGGTGGGTAAAAATAACTTGCATTAATTCCTCCGTTCTTGAGCCTGGGAAAATAAAGGAGCTATTCCGAAAAGTGGGCATGCTCTGAGTTTCCAGAGGGAAAGAAGGATCCATACCCGGTGTCACCTTTGAGATTTACAGAGGGTTGTTTCCTGCCATTGTTCCTCTCGCCAATGATCGGAAGCCACTTCTTTGTTTCCTCTTCAGAATTCTGCGCTGTGTATTTTGCCTTTATCAAGATACCAGAGAGTCAGGGTGGTCGGGAACGTGTGTGAGGCCATAAAGCTTTTTCTCCACGTCTCGAGACGCCACCTTCACTTTGGGAACATTTGGGAGAGAAGGTGAAGCTGTCTTTGTTGGGTTACTGTTCATTTTCTAGGCCCCACTCACCATGTCCAGCAGGCAGACTGGGTGGTGATGATGGTCGGGTGTACACATGGGGCTTTGTGACCACACGACGAGGTGACGAGCAGACGTATTTGTCGGGCCCCCGGTGAGCTCTTGGATACCTTGCGGGCTGCTTGACTTTGGACCAGAATGGTGGGCCGTGTGACCTTCTGTGCAGACTGTAGGTCCTGCCCTCAGACCATAGGTCGCGTTTATATCCACTTACCCCTCTGAGAGTGAGCATGGAAGACAGCGTGGCGTAGAGCTGCTTCCGCCCTCCCCGGGGCGGTTGGGGTGTCCCCTCCCCCGTGATGGCAGTGGCCGTGTGGCTGCGCAGGTGCCAGGAACGGCTGCCGCGGTTTTTAAGCCCCTGACTTTTGGCGTGGCTTGTTAGCGTCAGATAGCTCCGAAAGGACAGCGTCCTTCCTAGCCAGTCCTGGGGACTTGAAGCTAGGCGTGCTCCGCGGAGCCGCCCCGTAGGTAAGCCCGGGGGAGTGCGGTGGCCCAGTGCTCGGACAGCTGTTTGCCCGGAAGCTGGAGCAGGGCAGCGGCGCGCGATGGGCGCCCAGACGGTTCAGGGATACACTTGGTGTGCACAGCTGACCGGCAGCTGCAGGGGCCCCGCGGACGGGGCAGAGTGGGCGTTTCGCGCTCAGGAATGGAATTATTCGACCTGAAGGGAAAAGACAGTTTAAGGAAATGCATTGGATCCTTAGGAGCTGCAGAAGGAAAAGTGTTCTTTGCCTCGGCCTGCACCAAGATCCAGTTCTTTGTTCAAAGCTGGCTGAGTAGGTGGCTAGTGAAGGGCTTCTTCCGGATAAGAAAGAATGGCTTCTTGTAGGGTGATGGCCTTCATTTTCTTCCTTCTCAAACGCGAGTGGACTTCCGTGTTGAGTGAACTTTCATGTACTGTGTCCCGCAGGCCTCCGTAGCTGTAGCAGTTAGTAAAACGCTTCGTGCATAGTAGGTGCTCAATACGTGAGGTCAGTTTGGTTTTTATATAATGCGATTCATATTACACGTGATTTAACTAAATTTGCTCCAAAGCGAAATCTGCTCTTGGGTTTAAAATCACAGCAGACAGTGTCAGTTGCAGCTCATGCCTTCATACTTGAACGTATTTTCTCCATGTTAGGTGATTAACCACCCCACCGCACGCGTGCATACACACACACACGCACACACACACAATTTCAGAGCAAAAAAAAAAAATTGGCAAGTGAAGGATTTCCTGTTTCTTGAGGGATCTGAGAAGATACACAGCTCACGTCCTCCATCCTGAGCCTGAATAGGTCTGTGAAGCCTGCGGTCAGTTGGATACTCAGTCTTCATTCCCAGGGAGTCAGGGTCTGGCAGCTGTGAGCCCCGCCCCCGTCCCAGCGCGACCCAAGTCCCCAGCCCATCCCTGCAGGCTCAGCAGCCGGGGGCCCCCCGCCCTCACCTGTTAATTGGCCCAGACTTGGGGGGTCACAGGTCTCTGATCTGGAGACGGATGAGGGACTCGCAGCCCTGGGTTCAGTAGACTCACTGGCGGGCAGCTGATGGCGGCGGTGACCGAGTCCCAGCTCGTCCCTCCTCTTTCTGGCGCTTCATGGACCCGTCCCAGAAGCAGCCCCTGGTCATTTTAAGTCTTTGGCCTCGTCTCCCACTTCTTCTGCGAATGTTCTGTTAAGGAGCCTCTGTCAAGTCAATAGGAAGAAAAATTAATACTAGCTTTACGTGTAGGTTCGGTTTGCAATTCAAAAAATAGCCTGCTGGAGTGTATTAAATAAAGCACTAGATTTAAGGTCCTTTTTCTGTCACTGCTATGACCCTCCCCCTCCCCCCCCCCCCGATCATTAAAGTTTTTGGAATTCACTTCCATGTGTGTGCATTGACACACTTGCACAGGAGTCTCTGTGAGGAATAAGTGTCACCTACGTGTCTTTGTGGTTTACGGATGTGGCTGATTGTATTATCGATAGTAAAAAGCTTAGATATGTCAAGATTGTTGTTGTCGTTTTGGTTTTTCCCCTAGAAAAGCCAGAAAATGTCGAGGGTTTCTTTTTTGTTGTTTTTTTTTTTTTGTCCCTAAGATGACTTGAGACGGATTGTAGCCTGAAGCAACTGAGGAAGGCCACGTGCCGTAAGGAACAAAGTCAGCCTGAGCTGTGCCCCGTCACCGGCCCTGGGTCTCCTGTGTCGGAATGTGTGGGGCGCCCGTGGTTCCGAACCGCGACACGGTCATGCTGAGGCATTTTGATCCAGTAGACTCCGTCCTGCTGTTGCCCAGACATTTCTGTGTAGACAGACTCTTTTTTTTTCCCTGGAGAGAGTTTATTTCTCAGTGCCAGGCCCCAGGCTGGCTGTGCTACCCGAGGCTTCCGCTGGCCAGCCCCCGGCCGGCTCAGAAGGGGGCGCTCATGGCAGGGCTCAGGAAGAACCCTTGATGGAGAGGAAAGGGTACTTGGCTCTTGAAAGGGGAGGTATGTTAGCCTTGGCTTCTCTGGGCCCATTCTGCCCCAGGTGCTTTGATCCAAACACTCTGATCTAGTGGGTCCGTCGCCGCCCCACCCCATGGAAAGGAGAGAAAGAAATTGCTTTGAAAATATAAGCAACAGATAAAATAGAGAATGGTAATTCTAGAATTTTCCCTGGGGTGGCAGAGAAAGGCAGGCTCTAGCTTGCTGGGGGTGGAGGTGGGAAGGGGCTCAGGGTGGTCTTCTGGGTGGGACCCGGTCAGGTTGGGTCCGGAAAAGCTGAGCGGTGAAAAGAAAGGCAGTTAACCAGGCAGCTTGTTCATGTGATAGATCTTGACTTGTAAGTGTGACTGTTAGTCCTTTCCAGTAGTTAGTTGCTAGATGTTCATTGCTGGCTAGGTGGTTGGTTACATGCGCATTTCTGGGCTGCTCTTGAGTGGGTGTGAATGGAGTGATTAAGACCCGTGGTTTTCAGATTTTGTTCCCATGGCCGCTTCTAAGGTTTTGTAAAAAATTCACCTGAGTTTCATTTTCAAAATTCACCTGAAATTCATTTCATTTCATTTCATTTCATTTCATTTACTATTTCTAACCTTTACCAACGAGAAATGATGGATATTATACATTTAAAAATATAAAATGTATAATCATAAAATGTCCTATATGTTCTGTATTTGGGATTGTACGTATGCTCTTTGAAATCCATTGGTGTATTCTGCTAGCTTATTTTCAACTCCTTCTGGATCACTGTAATATTTTAACTGGTTGGATTAACTTGGGCAGGTTATGGCCCAAACCTTTAATTTTTATAAGCATCCAAGGTGGTACACGGTTTGCTTTGAGAAACCTTGGTCTAAGAAGTGTTGAATGATGCCTCATAAAAACCGATAGCCTCAGAAATATTTTCTTCCTAGATTTTGTTTTCAGCTGTAGTGTCATTATTGGCGAAATATCAAAGAAGCCTTTTTTTTTAATGACAAAAAAAATAATGTTAAATGTTGAAGGGTGTGTGTAATCCCGTCTAGTTCTTTGGTAGCACTGAACCTTAGGCCTAAAAAATTGAGAGGCTTTCTCTTCATTGGAAATCTGTATATTTCACAACCAACAGCTTGTAATGTAGCCAGTTCTGGAGTTCAGGGTCTGACTTCTAAGGGTAGCCAAAGCCATGTGAAGATCAGAAGGTTTGAAGTTCCACATCCACCCAGTGGCCAGGCCCTGCCCATTCTGCCCCTCGCAGTGGTCCCTCTCTTCTTGGCCCCCCACCACTATCGTGGCCAACTTCCTGTCTGGGGCAGTAGTTCCCTAACTCGAGAGAGTTCTCAACACCTCCCAACTGACTCCTCTCGTCTCTCTTGCACCGTGTAGCCCAGGAGTGGGATCTTCTCAACCACAAATACCTGCTCCCATTCTGGTGAAACCCCAGAGTGGCAGTCTCTTACCACTGCCATAAATCTGCTTGCGTTTCCCACCTTGTGCTGTAGGCCATCCCCGCAGATGTTCTCTGACGGAGTGAACTTCTCTCCACCCGTGTTCCCCACGGCCTCCCTGCTCGAGATGCCCTCCCTCCCCTTTCACGTGGTCCCTCCCTCACGGGACTGTGGTTCCCTCGGGTGCCCTGCTCCTAGGAGGCACCTTGGGTATCGTTTTAAGTTAGGAAAGGCCTCCAAGTGGCCTTTGTGGTGTGCCTCCCTGCTGGCCGCGCAGTGTGCGCGTGTTCTCACGTGTCGCGAGGAGAGAGCTGGGGGGGTCTGGCCTGGTCACGTCTGTTTGCTTGGTGGGGCCGCGAGCAGGTGCAGCGTGAAGAAAAGTGGAAGGTGTGAGCTTGGCACCAGGTGCCTAGTTTGATTTGAGTAAACAGAATCACACGGTGGGCACTCCAGAGGCTGGCTGGGTGGGGACGGTTGGGCATAAATACAGGTCTGTGGGGCTGGTAAGTCGTAGAGTTGTACCACTTGGACAGGCGGACTCCTGGAGCCTCTCCAGAAAGCTGCCGCCGTGTTGTCAGTAGGAAATTACGGCAGCAGAGATAATCAGGGTTCCTTCTCTGCTGCCTGTTGAAGAGGCACTGAAAAGATGGAACTTAGTGAAGATTAATCACAGAACGACTTACTTCGTCATTAACTACTTAGCATTTCTGTCACACCTCCTAAACTCTGCTGTCATTTTAATTCTGTCCCACCCCCCCCCCTTTTTTTTAAATCTGGAAGGAATAGCCCCAAGGAAATGGCAAGAGTTTCCAGCGGAATACATCCATGGGCGTCCTTGTACAGAATGTTAAAATCCATGGAGGTGGCTTTCGTTTCCTGGTCCGTGACTCTCTGCCTTTTCTTGTCATCATGGTTTTCTCTGTCCTTTGCCCTCGTGGCTCCCTTCTTCATCAGATTTCTTTCAGTCTTCAGGCAGTTCCTCCTCCTCCTCCTCCTCCTCCTCTTCCTGGCCCTCCCGGCCCACAGACGGTGCTAAAATAAGCCGTGTTTCCTGAACAGGTCCACAAGTTTCCTTCGTCTTTGGAAAATTGTGTTGGAGAAAAAAAATGCCCGTCTCCCCTTAGTACTTTATAGGGACCTGTTGAAGCAATTTTAAAATTAAGTTTAAGAAACCTAACTTTTTGGTAAAAGGTAAAGTGGGTCGAAGTCTTTATTTTATAATTCCAACAAAATGCCGACGTGAGCGTCTGTTCTTTTATTTTTCCGTGTGTTCATTGCCTCTGGGCGACAAGGACTGTTTTCTAGGCCGGTGACCGAGCTGTCCTTTAGCTGGTAAATCCGGTTCTGCCGCCTCAGAGCCGGGGCAGCAGCTCTTTCTAAAAAGGATTGACGGCTTCTCATGATCTTAAGTGAACTACTTTTTTCCCCACCTGTTTGATTTTAAGTGCCAACTAAAATTTACACTCCCAAGAAATTTAAGTGAATGTCCTTAATTGCGGAGGAAAAAAGGATTCGATTCACAAGATAATTATTTGCAGTGACTAAAATAAATAAAAGGTAAGTCCTTTTATCTTATCCTTTTGGGTAAGATTAATGGATTTAAATAAAAAGCGTACACCCATCGAATGGTTGAGTGGGAGCGTTATCGGTGAGCAGGGCAGAGTGCCCGAGGCGGGTCTAGCAGTCTGCAGTTGGGCCTGTTACTTTCTTCAAACTCATGTGACGGCCTTCTCTTTCCTGGTTACGTAAGAAAGAGAAGCCCAAGGGAATACAGAGAGCTAGAATTCAACAGAGGGAATTCCCATCTATGGCGGGCCGTGTTGTGCTTCAGAAACAAACAGAATCCCAGCGGGTTAGATCACAAAGATGTATTTCCTTGTTCATGATACATGTCCAGGGTTTGTTAGCCCGGGAACACGCTCTTTGCGGTCCCCGAGAGTCCCCCTGATGTGTGCTTTCACCATTCTTGAACGAAAGCCTACCACTGCCCAGAAGGAAGAGAAATGGGGTATTTGAGAACAGCCTTTATGACCACGCTGCATCCCATTCATCCTCCGTACTGATCCTGAGGCTCTGGAGCAATAAAAGTCCGTCCCCTTCGAGGTCCCGGCAGGCAGTCTCCATGAGGCTGCTGGGGCCACACGCCACGCCCTCGATTCACAAGAATCCCTCTTGAGAATTCCCTCTTGAGAAAGCAGCTCGCCTTGCCACTTCATCGTTATTAATTATTGTGGGTTGAAGTCCTACCCCAAAAGTGTAAAAATGTGACCTTGTTTGGAAACAGGGCCTTCGCGGACATACTCAGGCGAAGGGGAGGCCATCTGAGTTGGCCCCAATTCAACATGCCTGGTGTCTTTATAAAAATAGGGAAATTGGGACACGCACGTAGGGAGAACACCATGTTACGGTGAAGGGCAGAGGCCAGGGTGATGAAACAGAAGCCGAGCATTGCCACATACGACAGCCAACAAACTTCCAGCAGCCGGGGATCAGGCATGGAACCCGTTCTCCCTCGCCACCCTCAGCGGGAACTGGCCCTGCTCAAAACTTGCTCTCTCAGACTTCCAGCCTCCAGGACTCTGAGACCCTCCGTTTCTGTCGTCAAAGCTGCCCCGTTAGTGACACTTGGGCCTTAGCAAACTCATCGGCCTAGCAGCGTACTTTGTATCATTTTTCCTGGTCCTGGCAAGGACAACTACAGGGGAAATTAAAACAAGAGCCACCTTGGGGAAGTCTGAGTCCTTGCCAACGTGAGGTCTCGTGCTGCTCGCAGAGAAATTCTGTTGGAATAATCTCCGTGATTCCCCTCGTCCCCTGAAAGTAGCTTTTAGCAAATGTTTCTCATGTCACAGCCCTGGAAATGAAGAGTAAAATATGTTAGTGGAAACTCAGCATTAGCAAGAAGAGGAATTTAGGGGACAGTACTAGCAACATGAATAATCTATTCGTATTATACTCTTGCAGGTGGTTATCCAGAGAGAGAATGTTTTTGTGGGAGAAAAAGCCTTGGGGGCGGGAGTTGGTTGTATCTGTGATGGGGGAAGAGAGAACTTACGCAGGTGCACATGCTGGCGGCCGCCATCCGTGATGCTTTTGGGCGCTGTGGCAGCCCCTGTCTGGTGTGGGGCAGGCCGATTCTGCATCATCTGGGACTCTTGCTAAAGATGCCTCGCCAGGGGCGCCTGGGTGGCTCAGTTGGTTGGGCGGCTGCCTTTGGCTCGGGTCATGACCCCGGGGTCCCGGGATCGAGTCCCATGTCGGGCTCCCGGCTCTGCGGGAAGTCTGCTTCTCCCTCTGGCCTTCTCCCCTCTCATTCTCTCTCTCTCTCTCAAATAAATAAAATTAAATAAAAATTATTAAAAAAAAAAGATGCCTCACCAGATACTTAATTTTACTGCTTTTGAGAAACTTTTATATAATTGATGCTTACAAATTAAACTCTTTTGCTAAACTGTATGTCTGGATATTTTAATGGTAAATCTACTTTTGTACTTTTGCCGTAGAGAGGGATGCTGGGGACACCGTCAGGAGTTCCATGGTTGACCTTGCAGGTTATACGTGACCGGGTACCAGGCTGTGAACCCCGGCTGCTGGTCATCTCCCGTGCTCTCGGCTCTGTGTGCATGTGTGTGTTGTCTCCTCTCTCTCTCTCCATAATCACATATGCACACACTCTGTCTCTGGAATACAGGCTACTATCTTTCAGGGTCAGGATCTACATAATATAAAAAATTCTGAGTAGATGCGTTAAGCAAAGGGTTTGTTAAACGATCAGTGCTAGAGAAGGAGGTGCTCAGGGATTACCGAGCTATCCTTTTCCCCCAAATGATGTTCTCCCCTTCCGATGACTTGTGAACCCCAGATTTTGTGCGTCTCCTTACCTGGTGCTTCTGGTCCTGAGGCCCACGGACTGGTGGAAGAATGGTTTATGTTTCCAGGGAGTGGGCCATTCCGACGGTCCCTGAGGAGCCAACTCGGCAGTGAAATGATATGCGCAGGTGCGTCTCAAAGCACACAGACTCCACACACACCTGTGTTCTCGATGCCCTTTGAGCCACCGATTGGATGTGCGCAAAATGTAACATTTCAAAGTGGTCGAGTTCTTACTCGAGTCCAGACGTGTTGTGAGGGTGCCTGGCATTTTTATAAAGATTTTTATGTATTTCTTTACTGTTGTTTTTTTTTTTTTTAAAGACAATCATATCTGATTATGTTGGCTTAACTATCGTGATAAGTGCTTTTTGAAGTTAGTAAATGCTCTTCTGTTGGTTAATTCTTTAACTGCTGTAGAGTTAGTAAGTTAAAGTTAGTCAATCCTGGTTTGTTTTGTGGGTACGTACGCTATCCTGAAATCATATGCCCGAACTGTTGGGGAAATACTCTGTTGGTTCTCATTAAATATGTTGGACTTTCTGTATAGCCACCAAAGAGGGATAGATAGCAAGAGTACTTTTTGAAAAAGGGGAGAAATGGATGCTAGAGACTGGTTCATCTGTGTCAAAGGAGCAGTAATAACAGCGAGTGAACTCATTGGGAGAGGGCGTTAGGGGCAAACATAATTATCCTGCTTTTCACACTCAATTGCAAAGCATCTCTTGGCTGTCATGGTGTAGAGACCGGCTTGAAGACTCTGTTTGAGGTTGGATGTGACTATAGGACGGCAGAAAGAAGCAAGGGGCTGTTTCTTTGTCATATGAGATCATCTTGTATAGTTTCTCTTGATGGCGAGAATGAACATCGGTCCGCACGTTGGTCTGTGGCTAGGTGGTTTGCAGCACAGAGGCATGGCGAGAGCTCTTTCTCATTCCAGTACTGACTGAGTTGGGGAATTGAAAAAGGGTCACTTAGGGCAGGGAAAGCGGAAGAGCGACTCTAATGCGGGGATGCTAAAATCTCTTCGAGAAGCAACAGATGGTTCTTACGCCGTTGCAGCATTTCCTTCGGACATCATAGCGCCGTTTGGAATTCTATTTCCAGAGTCTTCACATACGTCTTTTTGTACAACATAATGACTGCCATGGGGCACGAGGTCCTCCCCTTTGTGGGGGGCAGCCTTGGACGTGCCTCCTTGTGTTCTTGTGCACAGAGCCTGGGCTTCTGCCTCATGTACCTCTAGAGGATTCTTAAGTACCAAGGGTCGTGGAATCTTTTTCTCTCCTTTAGACAGATATTGCTTGGCCTGATGGTTGCCTTCGGTTTCTGTTTTGTCTTTGTTGCCATCATATAACCAAGGAGCCGCGCGCTCTCCCCGTTACTCAGCAGCGCTCCCGAGTAGCCCTGAGCACGCGGGCGAGGCGTTTGCAGACGCGCCGGACACGCCTGGTGGCCTCCTCCCTCCTTCCTCCCTTTGCTCTAGCGGACCCTGCGCTCAAGAAGC
Organism: Nasua narica; assembly: GCA_028533885.1. Taxonomy (NCBI): domain Eukaryota; kingdom Metazoa; phylum Chordata; class Mammalia; order Carnivora; family Procyonidae; genus Nasua; species Nasua narica. Next base: position 65,041,541 of record CM052808.1, read on the forward strand.
GGATGCGCTGTTTGGAAAGCTCAGACTTAGCATCTCAAACATTAGATAATAGGTATTCACTTGGGGAATTCTGCCAAAATTAAGGCTTCTGTGCGTATACGTCCGTGTTGAAAGACAGTGTGGTAGTACCTATCCCGTTGTAAGCGTTGGCCTTTCTGACGAGAGTAAGGACTGGCGGAGAGTAAGGACTGCCCTTAGATCCAGTCACAACCCTCCTGTTTACTTAACTGTGGAAAAAATATAAAAACCCCAGTTCATACTATAATAAATTGCCAAAGCTTTATATACTTGCCCTGTTAGCTGTAAGTCTTGATGTTTTGTGTGTATACTGAGTTAGTAGTGTTTCCCAGTGAGCATGTGAACATTTCCTTACAATCTGATCGTAATAGCATTTCTTTGTAATTTTTGGTCGTGCGCAGAAGCATCTTCAGGACATGATACCCTCGTATGGTGAGTCTTCTGGTGTGTTAAATCCCCGCCTGTAGTAGTAGTATTAATTTTTGGTCTTAAGATGTTTAAGGGAAGTCAGAAGAGGGTGGTTACTCCTGGAAGTAATTTTTAGTGAGCTGAATTTTTTACCAACTTTAATTCTTATTCCCTCACTGCCCTAGATAACTGAGGTACGTAACGTTTCTTTAGATTTATCTTAATTTTATAATAGTGCTTTAATTTTAATAGTGCTGTTTGTCTTTTCCATCTGATTCTGTGCCCCTCTAAGTGTTTTTAATCCAGCTCTGCAGGGATTAGCTCTGGGTACCTCAGTCGTTTCAGCATCTGACTTTGGCTAAGGTCGTGACCTTGGGGTGGTGAGATCGGGCCCTATGTTGGGCTCAGCTCTCAGCGTGGAGTCTACTTGTCCTTTGCTTCTACCCCCTGTTCATTTTCTCTCTCCCTCTCAAGTAATTAAATAAAATCTTTTTAGGGGCGTCTGTCTTTGGCTTAGGTCCTGGGATCGAGCCCCATGTCGGGTTCCCTACTTAGCGGGGAGACTGCTTCTCCCTCTTCTCCCTCTCCCTCTCCGTGCTATTCTACCTGCTTGTTCTCTCTCTCTCTCCCTCTCTCTCTCTCTCCCTCCCCCCCCCCCCCCGCCCGTGTCAGCTAAATAAGTCTTTTTAAAAACTTACAAGAAAAAAAAGTCCATCTGTGTGGTGACATGCTTGTGTTACAACCTGGTGCAGTCACTGGTGAGCCCCAGTTGACTTTCTTCTCTTGGGAGCCGTAGACCTGCTTTTTTTCATCGCTCTGACCCACATCATGAGGGAAGTAAATCTGTAAATGGAAAGAATGTCAGTGAAGATGCCCAGGAACTTTCTGGGTCATATGCTGGTTCTTTCTTGTCTTTTGTCTCATTGTCACTCATTTGCTCAGCATTACCTCACTTGCCACCTAGTACTGTGTATTGAAGGTACCACGGTAAATACTTGTGACCTGAACAAATGAATGAAATATGCCTGAGTCCCATAACTGGAAAACGTAGCTTTTATTAGTTGTCATTTCTGGGAAAATGGCCTTTTATATCCTCAAGTTTTTCGACCTGAATGCCTAAAGTTTGCCAGGTTTTAGGAGTCACTCACTGTAAGTTGTTACTTTCATTTGGTTATCAGGAGGGTCGAGGGTGGGGGTACCTGGTTAGGTAAACGATGTTCGCTGTTCTAAATGGTCTTGTAGTATTGTTGGAAAATACATAAAAATCCACCAGGCAGATTGATGTCTTTTACCTTCTAGAATTTTCTAGCCTTGGGTTCCTTCCCATGCTTCAGCCTTCTCCTGAGGCCAGGCTCTGTTCCCACTCAGTTAAGGCAGAAGGAAATCAAAGGGTGGCGCCTGGTTTGCTTAGTCTGTCAAGCATCCAACTCTTGATTTTGGCTCAGGTCATGAGCTCACAGTTACGAGTTCAAACCTGTGTTATGCTCTCTACTGGGGGTGTGGAGCCTGCTTGGGATTCTCTCTCTTTCTCTCTCTCTGCTCATCTTCTTCCGGCCCCCCAACTCGTGTGCTCTTCTCTCTCTTAAAAAAAAAAAAAGTCGAAGGGGTGTCTGGGTGGCTCATTCCATTAAGCATCTGGGTCTTGATCTCAGGGTTGTGACTTCAGGCGTCACAGCAGGCTCCACACTGGGCGTGAATCCTACCTGAGAAATCGAACAAAAACTTAAACCAAAAAAAAAAAAAGATAGAAATCAATAATAGAGATTACCTATAAAATCTATACAATAAATGGTTGACTCTCATTCAGTCATACTGGATATTTCTAACTCCTGTCTAGGAGAAATTCTAGATTAGTTCGTAAAACCGACTTTACCACTCTAGAGCACAAATGTTAAAACCTGTCTCCTTTTTTTCAAATGATTGCTTTCCAAGAAGCAAACACTTTTCATCAGGCTATTTTATGAAAGCAGAATGTGGAAATTAATATAAATATTAGGTGAGCTGTATTTCTAGGGGTTGTTCCCTTATTTTTTTTCAATACTTTAAAAATCTCATTCAACCAGCATGTTTAATGAGCTGTTATCTTGATGACACACTAGGTAGAACATTTATTAAGTATAGTCTGACTTGTGAAAAAAAATTAACTTCTCTGTAGCAGTATACAGTTTGCATATCTTTAAGGTCTTAAGTATTTTTGCATACATTTCAGAAATACTGGAGCGTTTTGCAAATAGGTACGCTTTTTTTTTTTTATTAAGATTTTATTTATTTATGAGAGACCAAGAGATAGAGGGTAAAGCAGGCTCCCCACCGAGCAGGGAGCCCGATGCGGGACTCAAACCCAGGACTCTGGGATCCTGACCTGGGCTGAAGGCAGATGCTTCACCATCTGAGCCACCCAGGCATCCCTAAGTACGCTTTCTTATCTATGCAGGGTCAGTGTATGTATGTATGTATGTATGTATTTATTTATTTTTAAAGATTTTATTTATTTGAGAGAGAGAGAGAGATCACAAGTGGGCAGAGAGGCGGGCAGAGACAGAGGAGGAAGCAGGCTCTCTGCAGGGCTCGATCCCAGGACCCTGAGATCATGACCTGAGCTGAAGGCAAAGGCTTTAACCCACTGAGCCACCCAGGCGCCCCAGGGTCAGTGTATTTAAATCTAGGGTGGTAAGGAAGACACATTTTGGTCATTGAAACCTTTACATAGTCAGCCCTAAATTATTTTTGGTCATTTAAGTATTATAAAATGAGCTCTAGATACATTTTCTGAATACACAGAGGTGCTGGGTTTGTAGAATGGAGGAGAGACCACTCTTGTCCTCAGACTTTGGGTGAAATGTCAACATTCCCAGAAAGGTGCCATCTTCCAGACATTTGCTGGACATCTGTGAAACTGTACCGGCCGTCTCTGAAAAATGAATTTTATATAAAACAGTTCTTAAATGTTTTATATAAAATACCACGTCCTTTTGATTTTTTTTTTCCCCTACTTGTTTGCATTTAATTTAGTTAGAAGCTTGTGTCAGTGGCGGGTTCTTCAAGATAAAGGCATTCGTGAAAATAATAAATTATCCTTCCGTAGTTTATATTCTTTATCCTGTTGATACCAGCAGAAAACAAAGTGTTCTAGCAGGGGAAAGAGTGAAATGCAGCGCACCCAGGGTCTCATGAACTTAGCAATAATCCCAGCGGCTCTGGGTGTGAATGGATGGCTGACCCCCGCGACACGGTAGTGAGACATGAGACAGGTCCCTTTGAATAAGCCTTCATGGGGTAAACACCGCTGTGCCAGCCGTTGGGGCCGCAGTGAAGAAGACGTGAGCTCTTCTTCATGTGTGTTACCTGCATTTGGGCATTTTCATGTATGGGAACCAGTGGAAGTGGAGATTTCCCCAGAAGTTCAAGGATCTCTGGGAACCCTTCATTGTTCTTTGACGATAATTATATAACCTTTTTACTGGGTCAGAAGGAGCACCTGCATCCTAACACCGACACCAAAGAAATCTGTGCTGATACTTAGTCGAAGAGCTCAGAGAGCTATTTTAAAACACTTCTTTAAGTTTTTTACTAAAAAAAAAAACTTAAAAACTTGTTATAGTTTGACATTGTTCAGGTTTAACTTTGTCCTCATTTAACTTTATCCTGTACAAATGCTAAGGGGCTTAATAAAGGTCTATATGATCAAAAAGGCAGCTCTTAACCCAGCACGGAATTCCATTCTCATTTATTTCTGTTTGCCCCCTGCCAGAGAATTCAGACTACTGCATGCTTGACTTACAGACAAATAGAGGACAAAGCCTTGGTCAGTAATTCTGTTTAAAAGATGGAGCTGAAGTACGTTTATGTAAAATAAATTCACAAGAGAAAAGCAAGCAAAATGTACTTTTACTCTTCTGGTGTGTGCTTCCTGCCCGTAGGGTCCGTAGAGCCAAATTGTGGTAGGCGTCCCAGAGGATGCCATCGACCTCTAGGTGACGTTTGTCCCCCTGATCGTGAGTTCACGTCTGTACAACAGGACATTCCTGAACAAATTAATTAGGATCTCACTTTATATAATAGAATCTAAACTCCAATCCACAGTGCTTTTCATGTTCCCAGGCCATTGATAGATCTTTGCTGTATGAGTATTTCTGAGGGGTGCCTGCTCAGTGGGTGGAGCTTGGGACTCTCGAGCTCAGGGTTGTGAGTTTGAGCCCCACATTGGGCACAGGGCCTACTTAAACTATAAATCTTGTTGAGACCGAGGTCTAGACGAGTTTTGTAGTATGTATTTCCACTTGTCTCCTTCTGCATCATACATTTTGTCAACTAGAAAACCTCAAACCTCATAGACAGTCGAGTCAGTGTGCTGGGGTTGATCCTTTTGTAAGTCATGTGTGCGCACACGTCTTTGTTTTGCTGGGAAGAACAATGAGTAAGCCTTGGGCAGAGCTCTTTCGCTCTTCCTCACACAGATGGTGGGAAGAATTCGCTTAGAACTTTTTTAAAAAAGGAAAAAAATAGAAAAAAAGCAATAATGATAATCATGTGGCCTGTTCATCCTCTAGATTCATTTACAGCTGAGCATGATCCTGAATATTACAAGGAAATAAGCTTTCAAAATCAAATTACAGTAGGACTTTGCCAATTCAGGCCTGACTAATTTGCCCACCCAGTAAGTAGTTCTTACTGAAATGTTGCCGATCTTCCACTGACTTTGAGAAAAATGTAATAATAGGCTTCTGGGGAAGGCTCATGTTCCTTTTTCTTTCAAGGTTCATTGTGAAAAATATAATGCTATACCTTAAGGTATCATAAACAAAGAAAAGAGAGCACACATCTGTCTGGCAAACCTTGAAGGAAAAGAAAGCATCTGCTGGAAGGCTGGGCTCTGTCGTCTTTCTTATTTTTAACTGTAGGATGTTTTTAAGAGAACGGACTGTAAATTTTCATATTGTAAAATCAAATGATATAAAAGCAATAAACTGTAGAGATAAACGGCGGACAGCCTATGTAAGGCTGGGAGGTGGACTTTTAACATGACTTAGTAATAGTTTTATGACAGAATTTTGTTCTGTCGTGAAAGAAAGTGACTTAACTGTTCTCTGTAGTTTCAGTGTGTCGTCCAGTGAGACCTTTGGTTTGCTATTTGCAAAATAAAAGACATTTCAACTCAGTGTTAACTTTGTTTCTAGACCTGTGGTGGGGGCTGACCAAATATGTACCAGTAGCACCATTGGAGGGTTTTTAATTTTTATTTTATTGAGGTTCTGATGAAAAGTGTCTTAAACCTTGAACATTCGTTGCATAACTTTTTCTGCAGTCTAGATAAACACTACTAACTTGTTTCCAAAACCCGGAAAGGCTCAGATGACTAATGGTGTGTACTTTCTCCGGCAAGAAGATAGACATATCAGATCGACAAGCTCTTCCAGTTATGTTGCGTTCTCAGTACAGATTCGGCCTGGTTCCTCACGCCACACGTCCAGAGGTATAAAAATAAGTGTACAGGCCAAAGAAAAAGGCCCAGAACTCGGTAGCATCTCTGGGCCTAAGTATAGTTATAACGTATAAAGTGTTAGCTCTTTTGTTCTGAGAATTGACACATTTCTTCTGCAGCACCACTAAGTTCATTTGCATATTCCTTTATCTCAGTTAGCTGTAAAAATGACCTGCACCACTGCACTGAGAGTGCTAGATCATAGGTGAATGTTTCCCTAAGTAAATTTGACAGTAGATTGCTAATGTTTACCAAAGATCACTTTTTGCAGAAGGCAGCTCACAGTCAAGGTTGTTGGCTGATAGCTTCACTCTCAGGTGCCTCCCCGACGGGTCTGAGTGAAGGGCTGGAGGGGCGGCAGGTTCGTCCCAGGAGATCGCTGGAGACCCTGGGTGCCCTTGGGCGGCAGCCTCGGGGTGCACGGCCAGTACGGACGTCCTGTCTGGGTGGGAGGCAAGTCTGAGAGCCAGTGCATGAAAGCATTCCACTTCCTGCATTCTTCAAGTTTTGATTACTAGAATCTGCTTTTATAAAGAGCTTTTAAAGGCAGGTTCCAAACACAAGTGTGTTTTGCACACGGCCTGTGAAGAGCGCGCCTCTGAAGGCGTAAGACGAGTCAGCCGCACACTCGCAGGCCCAGTATCTGCCGTGGGGCGCGCAGCTGAAGTGAGAGCAGGCTTCAGGAACGAGGGAGGGAAGCGTCCACTTGACGCCTCCTCATCACTAAGTATTTATAAAGCATCTTAGTGTCTAAGGCAGGAGAAGGTCATCTGTCGATTTTACACATCTCAGGACTATCAGAGTTATAGAACCCCTTGAAATTTGTATGTGCTAGGTAGGAATACCTCTATAGCTCTCTAAAACATTTTAGATTCTGCCTTAAATTGTGTATGTCCGTACATACGTGTGTCATCTCTGCACCCGGCATGGGGCTCAAGCTCACAACCGCGAGGTAAGGAGTCGCGACCGAGCCAGCCAGGCGGCCTTCAGATTCTGCCTTAAATTAAATTCTACCTTAACTGCTCTCATCAGTCTCGAGTTTTACTCCACCATCGTGTACCACTGATACTCGTGATTTTCTTGGTAGAATTAATAGAATTGACTTTCAGGAGCGTCACTCCTTATCTCTCAGGTACCCCTGTAACAGTGAAAAGTAAGATATTTAATATCCATCTGTTTGCAGTATTAGAACATAATACTCATAACTGCCAGCTCTGTCATGGTCGGACCACTATTTTAATAAATTAACATTGCAAACCCATAGATCGGCATTAGACTCTGGATGCTTGGAGCCTGTTACATGCTTAGTGCAAAGCAGGTGCAATAAAAATTTGTCGCATGACTGAATAAGCAAAGAAATGACTAATGGGCCATCCATTGATGGTACAGTTCAGTAATCAGGAGTTCAGCAGGAATGTGCAGTGACCAGATTTCTTGTGCTAATCTTAATAGTGTAAAATATTATAAAAATAGGTCCATGTTCATTGTTTGGATGATCCAAAATAGATCTGAACCAATTGTTTGACTGGCCTTTCTAACGGCAGGACAAAATAGATCGTACTTCCTGTCTACACGACGCACGGCTCTTGCCGAGGAAATCTCACTCTTCTGGCAAAGGGGAAGTAGTAGCGGGCACGAAACCTTGAAGGTCACTCCAAATGTATATAAACAACATCGGCCAGGCCCAGAGCTTGCAGAGCATCTAAAAATAGATAAGTAATCCCTTATCTTGTTGCATATGAAAACAGTGTTTATATGAAGCAACATGATTAGAAATGACGTGTGAGAAAAGAATGTCTGCAGTGTCTTCTACAGTTTGGAGCGAGAAAACATGTTAGCATGACTTTGAAGCGCAGGGTTAGTGCTGCTGGAATGGGGGCTGAAACTGTAGCCAGTTTCCCTTTGATGAAAAGAAACTGTTGATTCCTGCCGACATGTCACATTCCTAACATTCTGTCTTGTAGAGACATGTCCTCTGGCCACAAGGTAGCACCCTGCTTTTCTGCTGGGAGTCCAGTGGGAAACTGGCCAGTGATGGTCATTAAAATAGAGAGATGTGTTAGCACACCACCTCTCCTGTCCCCTCCCTGCCAGAATCTGAGCCGAACACAGCAGAAGTTTATTTCTCCCTTTTGCTACCTGCCAGCCCAGGTCGGCGGGCTTTCCAGTCCACAGGGTCACCCAGACCCACGGAGGCTCGCGCGGGAGCTTTTCCCAGCCTCCTTTCTGGCGTGACACTTGTCACCCCTCCTCTGGATACATTGGCCCAAACTAGAAATACGGCCCCTGCCTGACTGCCAGGGCTCGGAAACGCAGTCTCCTCTGCGTTTCGGAAGGAGAGAGACCCGAAAAGTGGTGAGCGATGATCCTAATTTGTGAGCAGGATTTTTTATAGCATCAGAGCGTGGTGTGATACATCCTTCGCCAGAGGGCCCGTTTTAAATGGACCAATTTAATGAAGTCCAATTCCATGTCCGTCGGCTACTTTGTCAGCCCTGAGAATAACCGAATGGCTGATTTCCCGCTCTTCCAGCTGATAGGCACCCAGCGAATGGGTTTTTGCCTCTGGTGTACCGTTGGCCTGAGAGAGACAGCACTTGTTTTTATGTCTAGTATTTTCTAAGACGCTGGTCTGATCTATCAGTTTTTAAAACTGAAGCATGGCTGGGTGCAAGTAAGTCAGGACCACAAATGTGCCATTGATAATTGTTGATAAACAGGAATTTCCAAGGATTTCCCCCCGTGGATAACAGTGAACCGCAGCTAGGGGTGGTTTTCCTTTCCCGCTGCTCCTATACAAACCACGGCACGTGTGTGCCTGCACACACTCACGTACACACCCCCCCTCCCTCCTTATTTAGGAAGCAAAAATCCAAGCTGTCTCTCATCCACTGGACAGAGCCAACCACGAAGCTGGGTTGCCCGAGCTGTGGGATCAGTTAGTTACCTGTAAGCCTCGAGTGGGAGAAGCAGCATGAAAGAACGCAGGCGTGGGGGTTCCCAGGAGGCTCAGTGAGAACTTGGGCTCCCAGGTGCTACAGGCCTTCCAGCGAGCACAGGAGGAACCCGTGGGCACCAGTGGCCTCACCTGCAAAAGCATCCCCAGAAAATTAAACGGTACGTTCCCTCCCGTTGCCGTGTGGCTGCCGGGACTCAAGGACAAGCTGACCTCGAGCGATTCCCTTAGCCTCCATCCCCGCTGCTGCCTCTGTGACTTCCCAGTGCCCTCCAGTGGGGATCCAGATCCCTCAAGGTGCTCTGGGCCTTCCTTGCTCAGGTTCCTCAGGTGGTGGGTAGGCCTTTTCCCTCCGGCTCTCCTGGGTGTTCCCTTTCCGAGGAGCCCTGGCCGGCCCTACCTGGGAGGGGGCCTCCTTTCTGCTGCCTCTTCAGCCTGCCGCCCCTTCCCGATCCTGCTTCCCTTTGCAGGGGCTCCCTCAGCCCCCCTGGACATCCTCACCCAAGCCTCGCTGCCCCTCTCAGCTGCCCTGTAGTACTTGCCTCTGGCCTTGCTCAGGGCTCGTATTGCACTCTATCCTGTAGTTACCCGTATTTCTGTGTAAGTCCCCTTTTCCATCCTTTCCTCGAAGCTCCTGTGAGGTTAAGAGTTGGTGTAGGCATTTTCTCATACTCCATGTTGTGTACTGTCATGCTTTATAATGTGACTAAATGCTCGTTTAAGTCTTAAACGAATACATTAACTACGTATTACTCTTTAGTGTGAGGTTAGGGAATGTTAGCTCCTCAGTATTTAACATTCCTTGGATGCTTAGATTATATACAGTGTACCTAGAAAATGAATGTCTGTAAAATAGAATTCATTCTGGAAAGTGAGATCGTTTTACCCATAGACTATTCATCTTAAAACACATGAATTGATACCTATGTAATTTTTTACTCTTTTTGTACGAGTTTAGCTTATGACAGCCAAAAATAAACGGACCTGTCTTTGGGGGTAGGATATATCTAAAGTAATATTTTTCTCTTGAATCATTTTTGCTGGGTTTTATGCTATCCAGCTGGGCGATGATCAGGAATGTGAATTAAGGGTTCAGAGAAAATGATCAAACAAGACAGGAAAATTTGTACTCGACCAGAGCAAAATTGGTGTTTCCCTGGTATTCAGATTTGTTTTTCGGTTGTGGGATAATTGCATCCTTGGATTCTTCATTAACTGTTGGACCATGTTTCTTAATAAAATTATTTTATGAAGCTGAGAACTGGGTTCTGTTCTTGGCAGAATTGGTGCCAGTGTAGTTAACGCACCAGCCTAGCTGGGTTTTAATTTAAAGAACAAATTACCTCTAAAATAGTAATAAGTCCCCCTTTGGAATAGCAAGAAGATGTCAGCTCTTGCACATGGGATGATTATCATGTCATTAAAAAGCACAGTAATTTTAATAACCCAGGTTGTATGCAATAAAGCTCTTCTTAAGAATACATCAGCCATGTGCTATGATCATGTAATAATAAACTTTTTATTTATGCTCTTATTTATTTAACGTTTTCATTAACATAGCCTAGTCTTTGCAAAACATCTTATTGTTTTTGACTCTTATATTCTCTGCTGTGTAATAATGGTTTCTTGTGATTTGTTTGTTTTAGATCTCCTGTTTACTCCAAGTAAGGGAATTTTGATATTGGGAAATTTTTCTCTTTTTTAAAGATATTTGTTTATTTGAAAGAGAGACGGACAGTATATGCATGCACAGGGAGGCAGGAGGAGGAGAGGGAGAATGGAGACAAAGAAGAGAAGCAGACCCCCACTGAGCACGGAGCTGGAAGTGGGGACTCCGTCTCACAGTCCTGAGATCATGACCTGAGCCAAAGTCAAGAGTCAGACACCTAATCGACTGAGCTACCCCGGGGCCCCTGGGAAATTTTGCATATACCATATGTCTTTAGTGATGTGAAAGGCCTTTATTTTCTTATTTTTTAAAGATTTTACTTATTTACTTGACAGAGAGAGATCACAAGTAGGCAGAGAGGCAGGCAGAGAGAGAGGGGGAAGTAGGTTCCCCGCTGAGCAGGGGACACGGGGCTCCTTCCCAGGACCCTGAGATCATGACCTGAGCCAAAGGCAGAGATTTTAACCCACTGAGCCACCCAGGTGCCCCAAGACCTTTTTTTTTATTTTTTAAGATTGTGGTTTTTTTGTAGTAATCTCCATACTTGAACTCACAGCCCCAAGATCAAGCTCATAACCCACACACTCGCCCAACTGAGCCAGTCAGGCGCCCCTGAATGTCCATTTTATCCTGACCTTTATAACCTTATACTGACTTTTCATGTTAGCACAGGAGAAATCTGATAGTGAGTCACTGCTGTGGAAATGCACATCACATTTTTGGCTTGCTGCTTTTTCTCAGAATAAACTAAAGGATTCCCCTTCTTGCCACCTTCTGGTAATATTTTCTCACTTAATTTAGATAATCAAGATAATGAGAAGGCTTTCATAATCCATGGTGGGGTGTCTTACCACGTCTGTTGAATTTGGTCTGACTTGGATTCGTTTTGGGATTCCCTTTTTTTAGAATAAATTGCGTCTGGGGTTGAGGGGAAGCACTTTCACTGCATGGCTCCAAATTCAGTGTCTTTATTTTTCAACCCAGCAGCTGTTCATACAGATTTCTTAGGAAGGGCTAAGTAAAAATATGGCAGTTCTGAAATGAGCGAAATAGTTGCTTTGTCAAAAACCAGCAGCTGCCAGCATGTGATTTGATTTCTATGCCGTAAGTATTTGTTTTTCTCCGACATTCTCACTGTCCTATATTTGATTAAACTACTGGACCAGGTGGTTCTTCTCCACCCGCCCCCCGCCCCCACATTTGAGCTCCCAGGCGAAAGCAGTGGGGGGATTTCACACTATACGTTGTGTCTTCTGTTTCTGACTAATGATCATCATTATTAAATAGTACTAAACGGCACCCACAGCAAAGCCCTCAAGTCTTTGGATGGCCCGTGGAGCTTGGTTTTAAAAGAAACCGTGGTTCAAATGAAACGTAAATCCCTCCCCGCTGTCTCTCAGGTCATCACGTGGCCTCAGAAACAACGGGGTTGGGGGGCACGAATGCATGATGGGGGTTACGGCATCTGCTCCATGCTTGTGCGGTGACGCTGTGAGGGAGGGCGGTCGTGAGAGATGTCTGTGTAAGTACGTGTATGACCAGATGGCTGTCCCTGGGCTCTCAGGCCAGGCAGACAAAAATGGGGGAGACTTTCTCGGATGTTGAGAAAGGATATTGCTGGCACATAATAGAGGTTCTCTCAGAATCCTGTAAGCTTTATGCAGGGGGAGTGCAGGAGGAAATAGTTGTTTTAAACAGACTTTTGAAGGGGCTTGCAGTTGAAAAAGGGGTTTCATCTTTGCTTCTGTCTTCTTCGGGTTTGCAGGAGGAAACTTCTTCCTGGTCCGTGAGCGCAGGCAAAGAGCTTTGGGTGGGATGGGAATCGCATTGGCGCTTGTCAGCCCTTGTCATGAGTGCGTCGTCAAGTGGGGTCGGGGCAGACCCCCAGACGGCCTCCTGAGCTCTCTCGTGGCACTGGGTTTGGCCCCTGGAGAGCATATCTATGTCGGGGGCTAGAATCGCTAGAATCAAAGTTTGCGTGGACCCTCCCTCCGCCCTTCATCAGGAAGCCCTCTGGGGGAGAACGGGATGCCCCGGCCGCGTCAGTCTGCGCAGGATTCGCCGCACGGGCGTCCTGCTCCGTTGATCCACGGGCGAGGCATCGCCTGGACCTTCCATTCTTTTCCCCCTAAACATGTTTTCGGA
>CM052808.1:65054318-65075018 GCA_028533885.1 Nasua narica
GGTCCACTCCCCCCCCCCCCCCCCCGCCCGGGCTGCCAGCCTCTGCACCCCTGCGGCCAGGTCACTCCTGTCTCTGCACTCTGAGCTCCTGTTGCCCCAGTCTCTGCCGTGTCACGTGTCCCTCAGCATTCCTCTTGTGAGGACCCCGGTGATTCCCTCGCGGACCTACCTGGATGGTCTGCGGTCACCCCCCCCCCCAGGTTCCTTCATTTAGTCACACCTGTAAAAACCTGCAGGTGACCCATACAGGCTCCAGGGGTGGGGAACTGATAGGTTTGCGGGCTGTCGTATTCAGCCCGTTACGCCCCATTTTTGACCCTCGGGACGGCTTACAGAGAGAGCCAGAGATTTCCGATTCTATCCTCCAAGGGTCACTTTACTCTGAAACTAAACCGAGTGATCATTGAGAACATAGTACGCGTTGGTGTTGTTGCTAAGAGACGGAGACACACAGAGCGGGGCCTGCCCCCGCGTTCGTTCGGATTTTGCTGAAAGCGAAGACATGGACGGGTATGAGTCCTCAGAACGAGGTCGCGTCACATCCTAAGAAGCAGAACGTGGTACCCACAGCGCTTGTCGGAGCCCCCAAGCCCCGAGCCTTGGCCTGCGTGGATGCCACGGGCAGAACATTTGACCCTGACCCCCGGAAATTGATATAATGGGCTCCAGCCCACCCCTGACGTTTCCCATCCCATTGTTTTTCCTGCCTCTGGGTCCTCTCCCGAGCGCTGCCTCCAGCAAGCCTGCCTTCCTGTGTGTCCTCATCTTTCCTGTTGGGTTCCATGGTGCATTGTCTCTTGTTTGGTTTCTCTTTCTCCGATAAAAACAGCTGTTCTTCAGATTCTTAAAGGCTGGCAATTCAATTCTGTGCGAACAGGCACAAGTAGAATCACCTCTGTGAATCCGTGTTAGAGACTAAGAAATTTAAATTTGCAGTGGAATCAATCTTACTACAGTGTCCCATTATATTGTTCGGACTCATTTGACTTTCTCCGAGCTCAGCCCACCTGTATGCATGTTGTCTATCTTGGTGAAAGCTCTGGGAGTATCCCAGTAAAAAGGAAAATAGTGGGTTTTTTTTCCTGAATATATTTTGAGAGCCCCCGAATTTCCCTGTGTTGCACATGGCATGATGTCAGTAAGAATTCAGGGATGCCTGGTGTTCAGTGTATCTCAGGGACCCCGGCCATCTAAACTTAATGTGCGGTGACAGCTTGGAACATGAGCCCAGCCTGAGTCTGAACGCTGGGTCTGTGCCCAGGGTGTCACCCAGCTTGTGGGTGCCCGGGGCAGGCTGCGTAAACCTTCCTAAACCATACTCTTCTCATCCTGAAAATAGGGCTAATGGTACCCCCCTCAGGCTTTTGGGGATGATGAAAATGAGTTAATGCATATACAGTGTTGACTTAAAGTTTGCTTTTTCCTCTTTCTCCCCTTTTTCTTTAAAGAGAAAGTTGGTTTCCTGCCTCTGTTGAGCACAGTGCCCCAGATAATCAAACACTGTCCTGTCTGGCCCCCCGACAAGCATGTGATGACAAATTCAACATTTCTTGGGATACCATTTCACCTTGGATATAAACCAGGCTTCTAAGTTACATTTTATATGACAATGTGTCCCCATAATTTTCATCTCCGGGACTTCTTGAATTGCAGCATAGCATGTTTTCTTCCAATAGAGCTCAAAATTAAATAAATAAATGGTTAAGTTGCAGACTGTAGCTAATAACGATTTGTACCAAGACTGAGGATTATATCGCAGTTACATTTAGTGATGACAGTTGCCTTCAACATACTTACTTGAATCAGGTCACTTGAATATGCAAACATACGTGCGTTTGTTTCTCGGGAATAATGTGTGGGAGCAAACACGCACACATGTGCACACATCTCTATGTGAAAGGGTTAAAGAAAGCATGTGGTTGAACTCAGTTTGGTCTAACCTGAACAGTGATTGTTCCAGAGTTCATGATTCTATCTCATTAAAATCATTATTTGCATCTCAAGAAAAAAAAAAGATGCCTTCCACACTAAGCCAGTAACACAGGAAGAAGCAATTAGGGGAGGCGTCACCCCAGTTCTTTGTCCAGCTGCCATCTTGCGTGTAATGGCCCCTTTGCAGGGCGAGGGGGAGACCAAGTTTAACTGAAATGAGTAACTGTGGTAGATTTCTTGGCCAGTTAAGACACCAAGATGTGTGTGTGTGTGTGTGTGTGTGTGTGTGTGTGTGTATGCATATATTCACTTATTATACATCACATACACACACATGTATTATACAATATATATATCTGTATATCTATGTAGATATCTATATCATGTGTACACACATGTACTGATGGATGGCTAAGAAGAAAAATGCAATATGTACTAATGAATCAAAACCAAAATTTTTCAGGACCTTTGTATAAATTGAGTGTATTTTGGGTTTCTTTTGAAAATTTAACTCTGAAGCTAGTCTTCATCACTGTGGCTTTGAAATGCCCTAAATTATGTTCTGCGGGTGGGTAGCCCCCACTTTAGCACACATGGCAGCTTTCCAGCTAGGGTCCTGAAACAGATATAAGTGGGTCGTACTTCATAAATTAGTAGATAAGCAGTCTTCTCCCCTGTACTGGCCCCTTTTAGAGATTGATCAGGACTAGAGTAGTGGGGAGTTTGGGAAAGATACTGATGTTTTATAAGAGTCTAAGAATCACATCGTTAACTCTTCTCAGTCTTCTTCAAGATGGCATCCAAAGTGAGGCTCAAGTTTGTAATTCTCAAAATGCAGTAGGTGCATTTATGATCTGTTGTCACGTCTTACGTACTTGTTTCTGAAGGGACAGATAAATTATGTTAGTATCTGGGTAAGATTTTTATCCAGCAAAAAAAAAAAAAAAAATCTGAGAATTGGGGGTTTTACTTTGCATGTGGGCAGCCGAGCGAGACTGTGGGAGTTTCAGGCTCTCCGTACAGGTTGGGGAGGAGGTCAGACCTTGGCTCTGCTCCTTGCCACCTCTCTGATGTTGGACAAACTCCTGAGCCTTTCTCTGCTTCAGTTTGCTCATCTGTAACATGAATGATAGAAGGACTAAGGTTATTTGAAACACTTAGAATGTGTTGGGCAGGGAGTGAGTGTCCCAGATATGCAAATTTTCATTGTTGGGTTATGGCTAAGAATGAATTGTGTCATGCAAACATCTAGGGAGTTTGGCCACCCCCAGCTTATGTAGAAGATCTTACCGCACTCTGTACCCTTGAGAAATACAGTTTGGTTTAATACTACCTCCCATGTGATGCTTCGGATACGTCTCCTGTCCTCTCCCCACAGACGTTACTGGTAGCCTGCAATTTTGTGTAGACACCTGTGTTCAGTGTCTGGCTGTGAACACATAAACGAGCTCCTAAGGACAGTCTCCAGGTTGTGACTTCCCGGTGTTCCTTTGGGGGAAGTTCACGGTGGGATAACAATTTCCTGGTCGGGCATCTCCTTTATTCAACGTCCTGTGCTAGTTCTATTCGTACTGTTTGCACTGTTCTAGCAATAATGCACTGGATTACACACATTCCCACACACACATCTTTTAAGATGCTCAGAGCAGTGCGGGGGGAGGGGGGGATGTTCCGGGTCGGAGAGAGCACCGCCGGCATGGTTCTGTCAGGGTCCCTGCGGTTGTTGGGGGCGGCCTGACTGCAAATCACAAGGTGAAAACAGGACTAGTACCGTGAAAGCATAGTTTTACCTGGAGGTTTTGTTTTTTTTTTTTTTTTAAGATTTTTTTTATTTATTTGAGATAGAGACAGTGAGAGAGAGAATGAGAGGGGAGAAGGTCAGAGGGAGAAGCAGACTCCCCATGGAGCTGGGAGCCCAATGTGGGACTCAGTCCCAGGACTCCGGGATCATGACCTGAGCCGAAGGCAGTTGCCTAACCAACTGAGCCACCCAGGTGCCCCTTACCTGGAGGTTTTTATGGGGAAATCATCACTCTTATCTTAAGCCCTAGAAGTATCATGAAGTTGAATGCAGAATTCTTAAGAACATTCAGGATGCCCTCAGTTTTGCCCTGGCCCCAAACCCAGGTCTGGAGGTGACACACCTCTGCTGTCAGTCATTGTCCCCGTGCCCTGCTGTTCCCTGTGGGTGACCTTCCACGCCCACCATTGTGCACCCGGGGCCGGGGGAGGGCGCAGTGTGGTGATGTCCCAGCTGGGGGGAGTACCAGCCACGGAGCCCAGCGCGGTGGGCGAGTGAGGCTGGGTGCCCGGATGAGTGCTGCCTCGGGCAAAGTTACTTCACAGATTTTGTTGGCTCTTGCCATCCCGGCCCTGGGATCACTGCCTGTGGGACAGTTTTCTTGAGGATTATAGGGTTAACATTCCCCGTAGCCAGCGTATAGGTAAATGGACCCCCAGGTGTAACTTCGTTGTAAGTGGAATAACTTCGCAATAGATCAGCTTTTTAAAAAGATTTTTTATTTATTCACTTACTTTAGAAGGACAGCGAGCAAGTGTGTGCCAGTGGGGCAAGGGTGAAGGGAGGGAGAGAACCTGAAACAGATTTCGCGCTGAGTGGTGGAGCCCGACACGGGGCTCCATCTCATGACCTCCAGATCGTGACCTGAGCTGAAACCGAGAATCAGACGGTTAACCGACTGAGCCACCCAGGTGCCCCGCATCAACTTTAAAAACAAAACAAAAAAGGCAGGGGCATTTTTAAGCTTAGACCGAGTTTTATAGTCTTTCTTGGTCTTCCATCTTGGTCCCTAACGTGACATTTCCTTTTCACGTATTTTTTTTTTCACGTATTTATTTTTTATGATTAATTTTGTGATCATCGATTCTGTTTTTAAAGTTCTCTCATCTGTTTTCCCTTCACGGGCTAGAACAGGGTTTCTCAAACCGTATGTGCTAACCTCTTGGCAATACAAGAAAAGGGTTTTGACGGGACAGCAGACTGATGGAACCACCGAGTTTCTGAAAATAGCTGTTGGCTTTCCAGTTGGCTGGGATTGGCAGGGACCCCGCGTCCTCCCATTTCTCAACTCTCCATTTAAAATATTCCCTAATAGAAGCTTCCTAACGTTCAGTCGTGACTCGCCCGAGATTTCCACGTGCACTGACCTTTGAGGTGTGTAACTTGGAGGTGCAGGCGCTCACAGCCCCGTGTTCCAGATGAGGAACCTGGTCCGGGGAAGGCTTAGGGCCCAAAGTCACCCAGCGAGTTTGTCCCTGACCCAGTTCAGCGCCAGCAGGCTGTCCCCCAGGCCTCTGAGGGTTCTCTCCCCGGTGTGTCAGGGCCATCCCTGCAGTGTAGCAGCGGACTTCCCAGAGACTCTGCTTCTTCTCTCCGAGCTGTGGGGGCAGGGCAGACTCTGCCGCAGGGGTGGGTGTCAAGGCCAGGGCCAAGGCGGGGGCCAGAGAGGCCTGCGGGCTCCAAACTTAAGTTGCTAGTACATCAGCCTTAGGCAGGCCTGCCCCCGAGGCCTTGCTGGGGGCATCCTAGGCCTGCAGGTCCTACAGGCAACACGGATAGGCCTCTGCCGTTGGCACTGTGTGTGTGCCCTTGAATGAATGCTAGTCCCTGTAATTCTTAGAGAAAGTCACAACTTCCCTCTGCTAGGTTTACGGTGTGTGTTGAGGCATCACTAAAGACTTAAACTTTGGTACCTGTGATGCTAGTTCTGTCTTCAGTGATTTGATTATTGAAGATATGGTGTGATATTGAAAGGGGTATTGGGGGATTTTTCTCCTGGGATTTTTTTTTAAGATTATTTATTTTAGTGCATGAGAGCGAGCGAGCAAGCACGAGTGGAGGGGAGGAGCAGAGGAGAGGGAGAAGCAGACTCTCTTCAGGGCAGGGAACATGATTCGGGGCTCTATCCCAGGACCCCAAGATCATGACCTGAGCCGAAGGCAGACTCTTAATTGACTGAGCCACCCAGGCGCCCCTCTCCTCTGTGATTTCTTTCTGCAGTACGTTCACCCCCTCTCCCTCCCGAGTTCCGAGGCCTCCTGGCTTCAGCACCAGCCCCTGCCCGCTCCCAGTTATGGCTCCTTGTCCTGGGAGTGGTATTGGCCCAGAGCTTCAGTTCCTTCCTGACTGATAACTGCATAACTTTTGCTGTTGGTTTTTAACACAACTCGGGCAGGCAGGGAGCTCAGCCTTCAGTCTCAGCTTCTCAGGATTTTCCTGGCAGCCACGTGGGGAACTGTCACACTTGCTGCTCTTCCCGTTAAGTAGGAAATAGTCTGGTGCGTATTGCTTGGCTTGTAGACCTCTCTTTAAAATATATATATATATATATATATATATATATATATATATATATATATATATATATATATATAATACACACACACACACACGCCCTGGAAAGTGGAAGGGAAACCAGCTAAAGGATAAGAACTCAATAACTTTCTTCAAGTAAGTGATTGAGCTGTCCCATTCCCCGTGTAGTCCTTAGGCCCTAAGAAATGACACAGTACTGTAGAAACAGATGTAAGTTTTGGAGTCACAGAGACTTTGGTTCAAGTGTCCCCTTAGCCCGCTTTCTCATTCAGAAAGTTCTAGTTCGACAGGGGCTCCCTGGTGCGTCAAGGGGGTGGGACCTGAAAAATCAACAGATCACCAGAACGTTCTTTACAGAATTGCCCAAAGGGGGCACGAACACCTTACAAAGCACAGGGGAGGGAAGCCGAATTGGACAGTGGTGCTCAGCTGAGCCGTCCGCCCCCACCCCCCACGCGTGACAACGTTCGCAGACATCATGTGGTCACCACGGCTGGGGAACAGGGATTGCTACTCCACGTTGTGGGTCAAAGCCAGAGGGTGTTTCTAAAAATGCTACAAAACATAAACTAGACCCCCAACAAAGGATTATCTATCCCCACATGCCAGTGATGCTGAGATCGAGAAACCTTGGGTTAGGAGTAATATTTATTAAATCTAATTGTCCCACTTAATACCCAGTGACTATGCAAGATGAAGTTGTGTTCATCCCCATTTTACAGATGAGAAGATGGGCCTTTGGTGGAGATTAATAAACTTGCCTTTGGTGATTCAGCTACATCTAGACAGACCTGGCATTTTAGAGCAGACGCATATGCATCGCGTCCGAAGCCTGTGGCCTTTCTGCTGGCCTCAGGAGTGAGCACTCTGCCCCGTCGGGGATGGTTGCCGCCGGGCCGGGCGAGCCCCCGCCTGAGAGGGGCGGGTAGGGCGGCCAGTCTCCGAGGTTCGCACTTGAGAGGTTCCTCCTGAGAATCTCATCCGGATTCTGTGTTGGAAAGGGGTTTGTCTTTTTAGCCCCAGAATTAGAGTGGCGGGCAGATACAGGCCTTGGCCACAAGCAGTGAAGTCTCTCTGCCTTGTCTGTGTACCTGGGAGTCTTATTCCTGTTCCTGTGCCGGCACTGCCAGCCCAAGGGCTGGGGTTCTAGAGCGGGGCGGCCAGAACGCACCCCCGCCCCCCACGTCAGCCTCATTCTGGGCCCAGGCAGGTCTTTTGCCGGCATGGCTAAGTGGGTCCCTCTCATTTTCCTTTGGGAGCACAGTAGAGGCACAGATGAGGGGAGAAGGGGACGAGAGGTGGGGGAAGCTGTGACATACTTTTAGAAATTGCAGCTTAATGTCAGGTTGCTGATCAGTGAAAATCGACCCGTTTCACAGGTAGAAATTCACAGGTAATCAGTTTCTTTTGGAAAAGGAGACCAGAGAGGTCTACTCGGTAGCGGTCAACTCTGGCCACAGATAAGAATGAGCTGGAAAGCCTTTTTTTAGGGGGTGGGTGGGGCAGAGGGGGAATCTTAAGCAGTTCCCCCCCCTCCTTCCCTCCCAGGATGGATCCTGGCATGAGGCTCGATCTCACAACCCTGAGATCACCCCCTGGGCTGAAATCAAGAGTCGGACGCTTAACCAACTGCGCCACCAGGCGGCCTGCCGCTGGAGAGCTTCGGAAGGACAGCTGTGTCTGAGCCCCTCAGTCCCTCTACCAGAAATGTTGTTGTCTAGGGGAGGCCTGGGTCCCTAGCTTTTTTTTTTTTTTTTTTTTCCGGACTTCTCAGGAGACCATTCTGTCCATCCAGGCCTGGAGAACCCCTGGTTGGCTCCACACTTCAGTCCTGGCCATTCTGCTCAGGAAGACCTGACTTGGGCACCAGATGACAGACAGCATTCCGTCTCTGGAGACTAGAAGGACAGGGTGGGGAGCAGGAAAGCTGCGTTCTGTGTCCCAGGGTGACGTCAGTCGCTTGTAGGGAGTGGAAGAGGGGCCCCAAACTGCTCTTAAATTCCCACCTGCCAGAACCAGACATTGACATACATTTCTCCTCATCCTGCAGGTTTCTTATTGTAAATGGTTTACTCTTAAGCTACATGTTACATAATCCTTTGGGTAAGTTTTCACAAAGCTTAGACGTTTTCCCCTCCAGACTCTCTCACCAACATTGTTTATAGAAAGGAGGTGATTTTCTTTTTCAATTTTCATTTTTGTTTTCCCTTTCA
This sequence comes from Nasua narica, assembly GCA_028533885.1. NCBI lineage: Eukaryota > Metazoa > Chordata > Mammalia > Carnivora > Procyonidae > Nasua > Nasua narica. The sequence goes on from CM052808.1 coordinate 65,062,800, forward strand.
TTGCTGTCTGCAAGTCCTGTACGCCAGAGGAGGAAGCTTTAAATACTTAATGAGCTTTGAGGGAAACTTTAATAACAACCCAGTTAATGGCTTGACAGTATGACAGATTATACGCTTTGAACCGTAGTCTCCAAACATTTCTGCTTAGTGAACCTTGTGAAAAATTTGGAAGAATGGTGTCTCACCCATTTTTTTTTTTAATTTTTTCTCATACATTTTTGACACCTGTAATTTATCAGCTCAATAAGTTATTTGTCCAGTAATTGCAAAAGATGTAATTTCTCCTGTGTTAAGTATTTGAAAAATTTGGAGATTTCGTTTTGTAAGTGCAGACAATGCTCATTTTATGGAAAATGTCTGCCATAAAATTAACAAAATCATTCCTTATTGTTTAAAACAGTCAGCTATATGAAGCTTACTCCCTGTCACTAAAAATCTGCCTTTATTTTAAAAAATTAAATGAGAAAACTGGGTGGATGAACAGTAGATAAGCAAGACTTTCCGTTCCATGAGCCCGTCACCCAGGCAGAGGTGAAATAACCTGTCTCGTGTTCTCTCCACTCTTCTTTTCTGCCTCTGAGGCTGTGCAGTTTTCAAAGCCTTCCCTTCATCCTGTGCTTTTATACTCAGCCAAGTTCATGCTGGTGAGCCTCAGGATGGGTGAGAAGTACATCTTTCTTTGGAAAGCAGTGGGGGGACGTTGTGGTTTCGGTAAGGGCAGGTAGGAAAGGAAAGGCAGCAGAAAATAGACACCGTTCTCAGATCAGGTTTAAGGAAGAGAACATATGGAAGGATGTAAAAAATTCTTCCTTTAAAACCACCCGTGCCCAAGTTCCCAGGAAGTCGTTGTGCAGCCCCAGAGGTGTGGACGCTCCAATGTAAGGAGCTCCATGTTGAAGGATACGGGGGGGGGGGGGGGGGGGTAGAGAGTGTTCAGTAAGAAGAATCCTTCAGCTCCATGCCATTTCATGTCATGTCACCTTACTCGTTTCATTTATTAGAACAGAGATGAGAGAAGAACATACGCAGGGATGTACACGGGACAAATAAATCCCCGATTCTGCTCCTTCGGAATTTGCAGGTTGCAAGCACTGAGTCTGGCAGGTGGAACCCTGAGGAGGGGCGGAGTCGAGGACACAGTGTAGCAAACTAGGACTTTGTTATCGGAAGGAGGGGAGCCTGTTCGGGGTTTCCCATACGACCCGGGGTATGAAGTTAGACGCCCTATATTGGGAACAAGCACGCACCGACTCTGGAGCCAGAAGGCCTAGGTCCCCATTCTGGCTACTACTTAGCAGCTCAGTGACCCTGGGCAAGTTTTTTAAGCTGCAAACAACGGTTTCGGGCACTTGATAGGTGAGCTTATTATTCTTTGCAGTCTTGAAGGTCTTTCCCAAACTGTGGCTGGAGCTCTTCCCACAGCCGACTTTGAGTCGACTGGCCAGAGATGTGATTGGGGCCGGAGGATGGCGGGTGCTGAGAGGAGACTAACCAGGATCTACCTGGGGTGCCAGAGCTCGTGCTAGGACCGTTTTCATGGAACCTTTATGAAAAGCCAGCTGGTGTCCTTGTATAAACCTGTAGAACCTCTAATTCAGACTCACCACTCATTGAAATTCCAAGAATGAGACCAAATTGAGTTTTATGTAGTCTCTCGTTGCTTGCTTGAGTATAGTGCTCCGTGGACTAGCCAGGGAGGGAGATGGACTCCCTTCCCAGCTTCAGATGCCCCGAGCTGGAGGAGGAAGAGCTCTTAGCAGTACTTATGCTAATGAAATCAAACTTCCGGGTACTTAGCTTCCCTTTTCCCCAGTATCCCGATCATTCCTGGACTCTGCTGTGGCTACTAAAGGCAGATATTGTGAATTTCTTCAGGGTATGGAGGTCTGTTCTTCGGTAGCTAAGTTCGGAGAGAATCCAAAAGTATTCTCACTTTATTTTTTCATTTATGCATATAATCCTTGTTATTTAAATTGCTTGCAGGAAGTTGTGATTTTAAAACTTCTCCGGAGAAGCAATGAGATAGTTAACTTGAGAAAATTAGTCTGAAATCTTGAGAAATCCAAACAGCTGTAGGATAACACAGCGTTGTAAGAGACCGTCCGTGTCGCCGCTGCGGCTGGGCAGCTTTTTGCGGCAGGTGTCACGGGTCACTGCAGTGCCAGGCTGTGCCCCAGACGGGGGTGACGGCCTGTGGCCTCTTCCCTCCCCCAAAGGTAGGGACGATCGCAGGGGCCTGTCTGTTCTCCTCAGTCTGTGTCCCTAAGCGTGTCTGTACTGAAGGGAAGGCGTCTCCCTGCAAACAGGAGGGTAGAGGAGGGCGCCGCACGGTGCGGGGACGACTTCCTGCACCCCATGGGTAGCCCACTGCCCTCGATGGGACAGCAGCCTGGCCGCACCTTCCCCCCTTCCGCGGCTACCTCCACCATCTTGTGCATTCGCCTTGTGTCACCGTGAGATCAGGGCCATCACTGTCCGTGTTGCTGCTTCCTTCACCATCACACCAGCTCCCGGGTGTTCCTGGTGGACGCTGTGGTAAGGACGCAGGGCATCCGTGACCTTGCCTCGTCCCTCACTGCACAGGGACCCAGAGAGGCCAGGGGCAGAACGCTCCCAAACGAGTGCTGAGCCTTCCGCCCACCTGCGCGGTCCAGCCCCGCGGGCTGCCTCATCCAGACAGCTTACCCCCCTCAGCCCTCCTCCTCCCCTGGCGTCTTGCCCTCCAGTCACTTCTCCTCCCAGCGGTCAGGGGACCTTTCTAAAATGCAGCCCCTGCCGGTCATCCCCGCCCCGTACCTTCTCTTCCTCCTCCGGCCACGCTGTCTCCCGCCAGCCTCAGCCCAGTGCCTCTGCACGTCACTCCCCTGCTGCCCCTGCTGCCCCCCCCCTTGCGAACTCCTCCCTGGGGACCCTTGGCAGACGAGTCCCTCCCCCAGCGGTGTTCCTGCGGCGTGCGGCGGCAGGTGGGCTGTGTGGTCCCGATCGAGGCGTGCCGTGAGCCAGAGATCCGCACCGATTTCAGAGACTTCGTAAAAAGAATGTAAAATACTTCAGTAATAATCTTTATGTCGGTGACACGTTGGAATGTTATTTTGGGCCTATCGGGACAACTACAGTACGTTATTAGAATTGTTCCTGTTTTTTACTTTTAACGGTGACCATTAGAATTTTTCAAGTTCTAGATGTGGCTCCCGTTACGTTTCTTTTCCCCAGAGCTGGTTCGTTTCTCCCGCACCTTGTCTCTGGAGCCTTTAGGATGTCCCATTCTGGGTGTCTAGTCCCCAGAGTCCTTCCCCAGAGTCCCCCCCCCCCCCCCCCCGCCCCCGAGAGTTGATTAGACCCGAAATGCAGATCGTCAAGTGCTGTGAGCTGTGACTTCCGGGCCCCGGAGTCTGCGTACGTGCAGAGCAGGGAGAGGACTGAACGTTCTTGAGTCACCTCCCCCACGGAGGAAGGAGGGGACACCACGCACCCCTCAGCCTCTCATGGGACGACTGGCTGCCTGCAGCTGATGGGACGGGGTGGGTGGGCGGCTAGATCATGAGGGCCCGGCCGCTGCAGCCTCGGTCTTCGCCAGCGCCGTGCTGCTTTGTTCCATTTCCCCCCTTCTGTTTCGCATCCTGCATTTTGAGCAGGGTCCTTTAAAAGGGATGATCTTCCCAACCACACATTCCCCCAGCACGATGGACTTCTGCCCGCCGCCCCTGTGTGACGTCACAGGAACCTGTAGAGGTCCCGTGGGTTTGCTCTGACTTCTCGCTGGCACCGAAGTCCTCATTGTCATTGCAGACAAGAGCCGGCGTCTCCGGGACGCGCCTCGCTCTGTCTCCGTGAAAGGGAGGCCTCGTCGCTCGACTCTGAAAACCAAATGGCGGAGAGGCAGGCAATGTCGAAGTCGTCTGCGTTTTTATGAAAAAATGCCTGAGTTTCATTTGGTTTTATGTTCTGGGCCCTACCCGGTGAGTTCTGGCAAGAGCTCGTGCGTTCGGAGAGCATTCCGTGATGGCACCTTTGCTTTTTAGTGGAATGCCGCTCAACTGTTTGATGAAGGAATTTCGGTGACCTGTTTTGAAGCCATTTACCTAGAAAGCCAGAGGCACCCCGGGGGTGAAACGTTGGATTTTGCAGCGCATGGGGCGGGTGGAGGCCGGACTCCCTCCCTCTGCGGGAGCCACAGCCGTTCTGTTCCCGTGGCCGAGGCGGATTGTGGGGCCAGTGGAAGGAGAAGCAAGCCCTCTGTCCTTCCTTTGTGCGCGGGGACAAAGCCGGCTTCGTGCTCCAGTGAGGAAAGAGACCGCACCTGCCACTGAATGCAGCTCGACATTCAGGTGACTCCCCAGACAGACACGAAGCCCTGGAGTTCAGATATTTATAACATTTTGTCTAAAAGCGTCTGTAAAAAGCTCTCAAGCCATTCATTATTTAGATCATTCAGAGCACATACTTCCCAAGTCACTCCAAAAATAGAACCCGTTTCCCCCATCAACTGAGTCCCGGAGCCAGAGTGCAGGCCACGTGCTTCGGAAGAAAGCGGCAGGCGGGGACGTCGCGTGTAATGGTTCAGTGGGAAAGCAGAGGGTTTTATTCTGGTTCGGTGTTAGAGCTGTGATGTGTACCTTCGCTTATAGGCAAAATCTAGTCGTGCCCTGTCTTTACTCCCAAGTTCTTTTTCTGTAGTTTATGATCCGGTTGCTCTGTATGTCTCTTCCATTTGTCCTGAGAAATTCTAAATATAATCTTCCTGGAAGTCACTGCTTAATAATTTCTAGGATAAAACCCCAGGCAGTTGGTGTAGTACCGAATGGTTTCCGCTTAATGTAGTTTGAGAGGCTTTTAAACTTTTGATCGTGAGACCAAAAAAAGAAACTTAGATCATAACTTAGTACACATTCTCACATGTATGTAACAGAAACAGTTTTCTAGAATCACTGCGGTGTGAGGCACTCATATTTTCTATCTCATTCTCCTGAACTTAAAAAAATGCTTCTCCAGGCTGCCAGTGGGCTTGCAGCTCCTGTATGAAAGTCACTGCCCTGGGGCGCTGGGGTGGCTCAGTCAGTTAAGCGTCAGACTCCTGGTGACGGCTCAGGTCGTGGTCTCAAGGTTATGAGATCAAGCCCCACGTTGGGCTCTGCACTCAGCAGGGAGTCTGCTTGAGATTTTCTCTCCCTCTCTCTCTCTCCCTCTCTCTCTCTCTCTCTCTCTCTCTGGTGAGTAAATAAATCTTTAAAAAAAAAAATCAGTGCCCAGCCATACCTGCATGCACCCCTCTCATGCAGAGTCCCAGCCCTGTTCTCACCATGACCCGTGGTACTCCTCATGTCACATCCTTGGAGGACAGTTCTAACCTAAAGACCGGAAGTCTCTGTTGTTTCTTAAAATGGATGTGTTCTTGGAGATGAGTGTCATTTCTTTATTGAGAGCCACGGAGCCTGGAGCCCACTTGATGGCCGGCAGCTCAGGCCCCTAAGAGCCTGGGGAAGCTTGGGAGATGCCCAAGGGCCGTCCTAGGGTTTCACCAGAGCTGTAGTCCTCATCCCCAGGCTTCAGGTTCCAGTGGCATTCACACGGGTGGCAGCCTCCCTCTCCATGGCGATAGCACACGCTCGTCCCCTTCCTCCTTATTTAAGTGGGGACAGTTATTGTAAGGGGGGGAGGGGCAGTCTTCGCGGTAGCTGATCATCGCTTAGTGGGCAGGCTTTGGGACAGCGGCTGGTATGGTTCTTTCTGTCTCCTGTCCTGGAATAGAGATTTTTGCTGCGCCTTATCTGACACGTTTCAGGGGCTCCATTTGGCCCTGTCATTACGTTGGAAAATAATTTCGTGGCTTGTCAGAAGGGAACATTTATAACTGTGTTACGTACCAGCACGTTTTCAGCCTCTAGAATAGCATGGCAGGTAATTAAGGTTGGGGTTGAGTTGACAGCAGTTACTTACCGCTTAAAAATAAGCACAAGAAATGCCTCGTTCACTGCATGAGCTGAAAACAGTTCAGTTTTTGTAGGATCTCGTAGGTGACTTGGTGCTTGAGGGAAATAACTGCATAATAGAAATTATGAAAATTGACTAGTATATTTGGTGTAAGATGTCATCCTTTGACAGCAGGGACGTCAGGAAGCTGTGGTGGCCTTAACATCATCTGTGCGGGGGCCACGGGTGGGGGTCCTGCCCGGCAACTCTACTCAGGTAGGGTTTGAGAGGTGTCCTTGAGAGGCCCCTGCCTCTCATCTTGGCATATGACCACTAGCAGGCTCTCTGCCCCTCTCCTGGCTATCTTCTGTGGAATCGAAGATGTGTTTTAAAGTTGGTATGTTGGGGGCGCCTGGGTGGCTCCGTGGGTTAAAGCCTCTGCCTTCAGCTCGGGTCATGATCTTGGTCCTGGGATCGAGCCCCGCATCGGGCTCTCTGCTCAGCAGGGAGCCTGCTTCTCTCTCTCTGCCTGCCTCTCTGCCTACTTGTGATCCCTCTCTCTCTCATCAAATAAATAAATTATTTAAAAAAAAATAAAGTTGGTATGTTTTATCAACCTAAATGCTTTACATTCCCTGAAGTTCCTGTAGTTCTGGCAGCAGCAGGCTGGTTTGAGAACGTAGATCTCACCAGACGTTCCATTTGGCGTAACCTTCATATCAGCCGGTTTCTTTTATCGGGGTGCAATTCCGTACCTGATGCCGGTTTTATTTAAAACCTGGTGTTACTATAGTCGCCCTTGGTGCAAAGCAGAGAGAGCCTTCGGTTTGCTCTGTGGGTGAGGTTGCTTCATCTTCAGCCGTTTTAGAAATGGTGTGTTCGGTTGAGAAGACGTGCTCATGTCCAAGTGCAGCTGCCGCACGTGACCTCAGGTGCGCCAGGGATTCAGTTACCTGCCCGCCTGAGGAAGGCAGAGTCCAAACAGGAGACGCTGTCACAGAGAATGCCCCACACGGGCATTTTCCTAGGACCCCACCCAGTCTCGTCACACAGCTCTCATCACCGTCCCTTCTCGTCCACGTCGTACTGAGCCAGTGTCCCGGTGGGAAGCCCAGAGCCGTGCACAGCTGTGCGTTCCTGCCTGTTACTGAGCCATAGGATGAAGTACTCTGGACTCTAGAACCAGCCTGCCCAAATAGGGTACCTTGGAGAGGTCCCACACCTCTCTGGTCTCTAGGTTCCCCATCTGTGAGATGGGCATCATTGTAGCGCCCACCTCCTACAGTTGCAGTGAGAATCAGTGTGGCCCAAGCACGGCACCTGCTTCACTCCTGCAGCCCTTAGTGGCCGGTGCTGGGCCAGGCTGCAGGCCTTGCCTGCGTTAGAGCTCTGACAACTTCTCCCAGCAAAAGAGCTTGGGTAGTGGGTGTTTTGTAAGTTTTATTAAGAGGCACTGAGGTTAATAATTGAGTAGCATTTAAGAGATGGGAGGGTATGGACATCCTTTAGGCAAGCCCATCTTCTGATACGTTTTTCCTTCATTGGTAATAGGAGGGGATGGGGCAAGTGGCAGTACCACTACTTAGTTCGGTGGACGTCCAACTTACCATCCAAAGTCAACTACTGAGTCAGCTGGAGAGTGGGAATGCCCTCCATCTCTTTCGCTGGCAAAGATGTCTGCCTTTTCCGGGCCTTCTGCCAACTGCTGCTTTTGTTCAGATCTACAGCATTAATCGGCACCCGTAGCTTTGTGTTAGATGCGGTATCCCCGTGGTGGGTTGTAGCAGGTGCAGCCAGGAAAATAAAAGAGAGGAGAATCCCATCGGGAGGGTGGAGGCTAGTCTCATGCTTTGGGTACACCCCACCAATGGTAGCTGATTTTTCACATGCATCACGGAGAGGAAGCAGGTAGCTTTCGAGTTAATCAGAGTTTTTTAGCTACCTAAAAGGCAGTCCTCGGCTTGCAGCAAATCATTTCAATGCATCTCATTCGTATTTATCAGGTGCTGCTTTGTAAATGCAAGAAGAGGCGTTTTTCAAGTACATTTAAGTAGTTTCTGTAAATTCTGTAAGTTAGAGAATTCCTCGGTAAACCGGAGAAGAGTGAAAATAAGAGCCCAGGATTTGGGGTTAGGAGATCTGGATTCTCTCTCGGGCTTTTCCTCAGGCTAGCTATGGGACAGATCGGATTACGGAACTTCCCGAGCTCGTAGGCATTTGAATGTGGTACAAGCAACTATGTGTGTTTATGTAAGGGTAACAGTCTTACACCCCGGCACCCCGGGGTTCCCTTAGTGTAAGAAGCTATGACACAGGCACCCTGCAGCAGGACGTGGAGGCTGCAAGACCCGTCGGACGCCCTGTGGTCCAGGCCGGTGACCCCAGAACCTGAGTTAGGACTTCCCAGGTGACTCTCCGAGTCTGGAAGGGGGCTTGTGAGCTCCTCCGAATGAATGTCATCCAGGTCTCAAGTCAGAAAGATGTATGCTGTGTGGTAGGACAAGACAGGAAGAAGTATGGTATGTCCAGAAATTAACCAGCAAACTAATCCATGAACTTGGATTCCAAAGAAGAGTACTTAAAAGATCAAAAGCTAAAGTCTTTTTTTTTTTTGGTGAGAAGTAATTTCTAAGATTTATTAATCATTAGGTTATTACACTTTACCAAAAAAAAAGAAAAGATTATTACACTTTACCTGGACTCTCAGCTCTCAGGAAGCTCCTTACGGCACTTAATAAATACCAAGGTGTTCCCAACATTTCATTACTGCCTTCTCTGTAAACTGGGCCACCTGTGACCCCAAACCCTCTGTGGTCCTGAGTGTCCCTTCTCTTACTGATGGCGTGCTCCCCAATTCCAAGAGTTGCTTTGTTTCCATTCGAGTGGGTAGCAGACGCCGTGCGGGGGTTCAGGCGGCTAAAGATCTGGTGTGCCTGGCCTCGGGCGCCCGGTCTCCCAGGCAGGGGCTGTCTGCCGTGCATCAGGGCCTCTGCCTTCTCCCCAGCCCTGCGGCCCCCCAGTGTCAGGCCCCGCCCATTGTCTCTATTTGTAAAGAAACTTTTTTTTTTTTTAAATTGAAGTACAGTTGACCTATAGCGCGTGCAGCATAGTGACTGCACAAGTCGGTACGTGGTGCTGTTCTCAGAGGCGTAGCTGCAGGTCTGTCCATTGTGCAGTGCTCCCGGGCTTAGCTGCGTCTGTCGCCTTGCAGCAATGTTCGCGTTTCCTGGGCTGCATGCAGCATCTTTCACTCCCAGCTTACCAAGGAAACATTGTATTAAAGAAACATAGGAAACACTTTGCGGAATGCTGACACTCAGTGGAGAGATGGGGACATTAACTCTTTGCTCTTCTCTACAGACACGGGACGACTTCCTGGGACAGGTGGACATACCCCTCAGTCATCTCCCAGTAAGTACTGTCACCTGTTCGTGGGGCCCACCGGGAGCAGTGCTTCCTCATGGTTTCCAGTTGGGCGTGTTTCAGGGCAGTGTTTCCTCAAGGCAGCGGGGCAGGCTGAGATGAAGAGCGTGTGCCCGGGCCCTGTCCCTTTCTGGAAAGTGGTCCTTTCAGAGGGACGGGAGGGGGCTCCATTGTGACAGTCGGGCGTCTCCCTTTCTGTGTCATACCCTCCTCCCCGCCACTGGAATGTCTTTCCTTTCAGATTCACCCTTTGGGTCCGGATCAGACATTCCTTCCCTTTGTCTCGAATTACACGCGTGTTTCTCCTGGGTTACGTCCGTGTACACGAGTGCGTCTGGATTCGTGTGTCCGGCTTTGCTCAGGCAGCGTGGCGCCAAGGGTTGCTGCCTGTTCTGAGCGAACCTGGCAGCCGGGATCACCCGTCCCCACTCGAGAAATTACGCTGAGGTGGCGGACACGGTGTTGCCACCATTCCTCTCCGCTCAGATGTGTATAACCGAGGCGAAAGGTGTCCCCCGCGTGCCCCAGAGGCAGAGTAGCAGAGGAGGGAGACACGGCCTGGAGGCCTCGGGGGGAGGTGGATCAGCTTTGGGTTTTCCGATTGTCCCATCCCCCCTCCTGGCCCTTCCTCTTCTGGGCATCACAAAGTGACTCGAGTAGCACCACCTAAGGGAGGGTAAGTGCAATGGGTCTGCCTCTCAAGGGCATTCTGTTAATTTTTTTTTAATGCCTTGTGTGAGCAAATAGCATCAGTATGTCTATAAACTAAAATGACTTAAACCACAGAGAGGAAGTGGCTGCTGTGTTGCAATCGTGGCTCGTACCGTATGTGAAATACCGAGACCGACTGTGTCTTCCCCAGGAGGCTCGGAGGTTGTGCTGTGCAGGCATGAGATAGCGAGCGATGGACCCTTCCTCACTCAGGGGACCGAGGAGAAAGGCTTCAAGCACATTCCCTTCCAAAAAGTTGGAAGCAAAACTGATAGCATTAAAATATCTTTGTTTCTGTCTAAAGACCCGAGGCTCCGAGGTACTCGAGGAGGGTGGCTGTGAGCCTCATTATCCTTGTGGAGTCATGTTGGGAGGACGTGGAAGTCTCCGTGTTGACGAGGAAAGATGCCACACGTTTCTGTGTCACTTGGTCTTCAGGTCGAAGCTGTCACCTCACATTTTGCGGCAGTGTGGGTCGGCCGGTTCTTTCGTGGGCATCCCTAACCGCCCTTCTCCCTGACATAAAACCCGACCGTTGTCAAGGCAGATTACATCGTCATAGTGTCTGAGAAGTGCGAGCGGGACCTGTTAGGCAGCCTGCTCCGACCATCCCTTGTTCGAGTGAGTGGAAGTTGGTTTTGAAAGGTTGGGGGGACTCCCAGACCACGGAACCATGTTCCTCTTCAGAGGCCAAGGCAGTAGAGGGAATGTTCTAGCTTCGGGTTTGGGTGGAGGCAAGAGCGAGCTTTCGAAGGAGGAAGTGGTGTTGGGGCTGGAGGCTGGAGTAGAAGCAGTGAAAGAAAGTAGCCAGCGCGTGCCTGGAGGGAACCGGGAACTTCTCGGTGACCTGAGCCGGGGGCGTGAAGGGAGCCACCCGGTGCGTCCGCCCAGCCCCAGCCGGGAGCTCACAGGGAGAGCAGGGGTCTCCACGCTGACGCTGGGCCGGCTTCGTGCAGCCGACCGCAGCCCGGGGGATGGACCACAGGGGAAGGGGACGGGGAGGAATGAGGATGCATCCTTCACCTTCCACGTGGTGATGAGACCCAGCGAGCATCTTCCGAGTGGGCGCAGCTTTCCGGTGCAGGATTTGAGGGGCGGTCATGTGGACGGGTGGTCGGACGTGAAGGGGGCTCGGGGGGATGGTCACACAGAGTCCCTGCATTTTGAAGAACCCCGGTGTGGCTGTGAGAAACAGATGTCAGCATTTGATGGTGTTCTACAGAGTCCGCAGTGGTCGCTCTTTGACCGCCGTCGAGGCCGATTACATGTGGCCTGGAGGGGCAGCATTTATCAGCAACATCAAATTTCAGGTAAAGAGATTGGGAAAATTGGCTTCTTAGCAGTGAGAAACGATACGGGAGAGCAGCAGTGTGGCAAATTTGCCATTCCCGGCCCAGGCGAGCCTTTTCAGGGTTGAAGGTATCTGACTGGGGGTTTGATTATTAACCTTAAGCAGCCCCGGTCGCTGATGGGGCGACCGCTGCTCGCTGATGGGGCGTGTATTCCTCCAGCGGCCGTTTGCTGACGGCTGTGATGCCAGCGTCCGCCAGGAACCCGGGCAGGCAGCTTCCTCCCTCATGCAGCAGCCACGTGGGCGAGCTGAGCATTTGAAATGTGGCCGAAACGGCTAAGGAGCGAATGTATCGTTTTATTTCATGTTAGTTAACTAAAATTTTCATTTAAGAAGCCACATGTGGCAAATGGCGCCATATTGGACGGCACGTGGGAGGCTGAGACGGAGAGCCCTGGCTTGGGTGAAAGGACGATTCTGGATTCCCCTTTCCTCAGATAGTGTAATTCTGGCTATTAGAGGGATTACCAAACCCCCACCAGTTTTACTTAGTGATTTGTCATTTTTTTTACCCCCTACCTGAGGCTGTTTTTTTTTTTCTATAAGTCCTACAGGTCTGATATACTACAAACATTTAATTTAGGTCGTAATTAAAAAGCCCAGATGTTTGAAATTATAGAAAATAAAAAGTGGTTTTTGTTATTTTTTTGAAATCCGTATTAGCAAAATACCTAATTGCATATCATCTCTATCTTGATTCTGGTCTAAGAGGTTGCCATAATTTGCATGAAGCCCTTTTCTAAATCAGGAGCTTCATGGAGAAGATCCAGGACAGCAGAACTAAGTTCAGTGTAATCTCTTGTGATTGTTAAATTATTTTTGAT
>CM052808.1:65075118-65136845 GCA_028533885.1 Nasua narica
CCCCCCCCCCCCCCCCCCCAGCAAGACTGGAAGGTCAGAGAGACCCTTCCACTGGTGCCCGATGTGAAGTCACAAATGCCTTCGCATCTTGGCCTGGTGCGCAGGGGTCCTCCTTGGCCCCCTGCCCAGTGTGGGGTCCCTGGAGTACTTATGGGCGCTGCTGGGCCTTTGCGAGGAGCTGAGTTGGCATTCTGCCAGGGTGACAAGGGACAGAGGCACTCGGGAGAGACAGGGCGGCAAGGTGCACCCTGGCAAGGTGCAAGTCACCACCTCAGTTCTCCACCACAGTGGCCGGTGTCAGCTCCGTCATTGTCCCCTAAACAGGAAAGAGTAAGGCTTGGTGATCTGGAAGGACGTAATCTTGTTCCCGTTCTGATGATGGATCCCTCCCTTTAGACTCAGATGATTCCAGAGGAAAGCAAGTCGTTTTGGACGTAGGATTTACTTGTCATCCTTCCTCGGCCCTCAGAGTCCCGTTTTATTCCTGGAAGAAATCATGGAAAGAAAACAGGACGGAGGAGTTCAGAACGGGAGGGGCCTCTATTTCCTTTGTGCCCATTCTAGATGAGCCACTCATCTTTCACGCTTCTTGTCCATTTTGTTTGTTTTTGAGGGCAGGAGCCAGGAGAAGGAGGAGGGGGTGGAACAGGAGAGGGTAAGTAAGGTTGGTGGTCCGACCTTTTACGCGGATCCGAGAATTTAGAAAACATCAGTTCATATTCACGGAAGTCTCCAAAGGAAGGCTTTAGAAGATCTCTCCAGAATGGTTGACCTGGACTGGGAGACAGGCAAGTCGCCTTGGTGACCTTAATAAGCTAGTACTCCTTTCTGGGCGTCTGTGTTGTCGCCTATAAATGGAGGGCATGTGCAGAGAGGACCCCAAGTGTCTATCCCGCTCTGTGAGGCCGTGTCACTGCTGCCCCATGACTCACTGAGCAGAGGCACAGATGACCAAGTGACATGCGTGTCACCTGGGAGACTCGGGCCGCAGGGCTCACTGGAGGCGTGCAGGGCAGGAGAGACTCGGTCACTGAGGAAGGTAGTCGTTCCCCTCCCGGCCTGACATCTGCTCCGCAGCCAAGACAGAGCTGCTCTTTCTTACTTGTTTGTTCCCTTGCTAGGGACTGGGTGGGGGGGGCGAGCTTGAGTCAACGCAGCTGTAACCCAACTGCGAGGGCTGATTTCACGTAAACTACCGTTTTTATATTTATCCGTGAAATGCGGTGTGGTGGTGTTGAAAAAGTTCATGACTTTTATGGTCACGTTTTATGACTTCAAGTTTTATAAAGACTTGGCCTCTACTAGTTACTTAAAAGCAAAACAACTCCGAGGCTTGTAGTGAGAACAGGACATCTTCGGGCAGGTGTTTCCTTCTTGCGTCTCTGCAGTTTTCCTGGACTCCTCCTCCCGTGGTGTCTCCCCTGCCCTTGGAGCCCCCAGCACCCCCCACCCCATTTAGCTACGAAATCTCTGTGTCCACGGGAAACACACTGGGGTGGAGAGAGCTGATCTAAGAACATCAGTTCCTCCTGTTGTCGTCAGGGGAGCTTTGGGATTTCAGTGTCTCCAGAGCGAAGCATGTTCAGGGTGTTGGTCCTGGTTTGGGTGCCTTAGCTGTACTTCAAGGTAACTCAGACGATGAGCTGCCCCTTTGCTGTTTGTGGCTGGCCGCAGGGTAGTGGCCCCGTCATATGTATGGAATCTGGCGTCATTTGTCTGCTCCCTGCACTTGACAGATGAGGTTACTTGGGCCCAGACAGGGAGGTGACTCGGTGATCAGTAGGTCCCTGGCAGTGCTGGGTGTCTCCAGCCTCGGTCTGGGAGGTAGTCAGGGTTCTGGGGGCGGGCGGAGTGGGGCCTCATCTAAGGCCTGTGTGCTGGTGGTGGTTGCGTCCAGGTTTGGAGTCTAGGGTCCCGGGAAGTCTTGCTTCCGTTTGCCCACAAAGCTGTTCATCTCGCCGTGACTGCAGCTCTGCTCTAAGTTCCCCTTTTTAAGGTGAAAGTGCCGCCTGCAAAAGGTTTTCTCAGGAGCGTTCAGCACTTCGGCCAGGGACGCGGTCCGCAGCCGTCTCTTGGAGATGGCTGTCGACCAGTGCTGTCCTGGAAATCTGCAGGGGGTTTTTTCCCCAGCAAATAGGATCAAGTAGGACCCTGAATAATGCCCAGAAGAGTCCCGTCACTCTTCCCTCGATCGCCATCGTGTTCCCCCGCAAGAACTGCCGTGGAGGTGAATTCTCATTGTTTAATGCCCTGCCTTGTATTGGCGAGCACGGAGGCGGCGGTACTCACAAGTGACGTGAGAATGAGAATTAGCCGCTAATGACAAATGGCCAGCGTGTGTGAAGTGTGCCAGGCGCCCTTGCAAGGACTTCATCAGACCGACTCAGCTGATAGGTGTGTTCCTCACAACAGCTCTGTGAGATCCTGTTAGGGCCCCACCTTTTAGACGAGGACACTGAGGCACGGAGACATAAGGGGCTTACCCTTGGCCACATAGTTCTGCCAGTAACGAGCCAGGGGGGCAGCCCTGGGGGGTCTGCCTCTTGATCTGTGTGGTGTTGGTCATTTGAACCATGTAGCTATGGGGACAGGTTCACTTTCAGGGGAGGCCCTGCAAGCTCTGTGGTTTCGTCTGCTCGCTGTCTCTTTCAGTTCTCCGAGGATCCAAGACCCCCGCATGCCTGCTAAGGGTCCTGTAGTTTGGTTCATGCCAGTTTCCTCAGCTTGAACTAGCCTTCCTCCCAGTTGCACACCTGTCCCAGCTTGTCCATTCATCTCAGTGTAGACCACACATCGCCAGGCCATTTTGATCCCCAAGTTGAGAATCAGCCTCTGCCCGCTACCCTAGGTCCCAGGAAATGTCATCTCCACGCATCGGTGAATTTGTTCCACCTTAAGTTCAAGTTACTTGTAGCTACCGTGGTCCCTCTTACACATCCTTGATACTCTTAAAGGAAGGTGCCATATTGTATCCACACGTCTTTCACATGGGTATTGTTCTAAAACTATTTGTGGTTAAATGAGAAGAGGAGGAAATGCAGTAGTATTGTTGATTAATGAGTTTTCCATAAGAGGTGGTAAATATTTGGAAACCTCTTTTTTCAGAAAATGTTTCCAAAATGTCTAGCGGGATTGCCTTGAAGAGGACTGCCCAGAGAATATAAATTGACTTCCTTCGGCAATAGTGAATTTTCATGGCCTTGATCCTTTAGTGTAGATCAGATGAATGAATCAGCTACTTCCACATGTGCCTGCTTTGTGCCAGGCAGTGTTTCTGCCACTAGGGATTTACTGGTGAGCAAATGCAAGTTTCTGATCTCATGAACTTAATTCTAAGAGTGATAGATGACAAATTAGTAAATAAATGAATAAGATAATTTCAGATGGTGAAAGGGGGGCAGGTAACCAGGATGCTCTGACAGAGGGTGGTAAGGGGAAGCGGATGCCGGCAGGTAGGATGCAGGGTCTGCACATACGACCTGGGATCTCACACCTGGGTTGCAGCGTGGAGGCAGCTAAGGCCGTTGGGAGGCAGAAGGAGTGCTCCGGCAGGACCGGATGCGATGTGCACCAGGAGAGAGGAGGCCGGGACCGCTGGAGCAAGGGGTGAATGGAAAGACTGGCTCAGGGTGATGTTATAGGTAGTTACAAGCCAGGTCATGTCTAACCTTGTAGGACACACAGGAAAGAATGTTCAGTTTGTTGTATGCAGAGTGGGAAGCCATCGGAGTTCACTGGAGAGAATGCCATAAAATACGCAACATTTCAAGTGTAAATGCATGCAGGCATCCGTCTGATACAAATCAGTACATCATACTACCGTGGTTTGTCTCTCTCCTTACAGAAGTACATATTTTACCTTATTTTAATTAAAGAGCCTAGGTATTTGAGGTTTTGCTACATATAGTATTCGAAAATCAATGAAATGATAACGTTTATTTCTCTAACTTCCTTCTTGCTCTGACCTATGAATTCGGCACCATGAGTACTGATTTCTTCAAAAAATATCACAATTGCATTTCATAGCTTCATGAAATAAGCACCAGCAGGAGGCCGATTAACGGCGCTACCTCGAATAGTCTCTGTGGGGCGGATAGTTTTTCAGTTATCTTAGGCTAATGATATGATACTTTACTGTTAAAAATAAAGCAAAATTGCCTTCACAGGCATATTTTCCTGTTAATTCCATTTTTAGGTTTCTTGGATCCCAGGGACAAGAAGGCTCCAGTGACCGCTGGTTCTCCAGAATTAATCAGCAGTGAGACTGAGGCCTGCACCCTGTAGTTAGAGATTAGACTTGGCAATGACGACTGTAATTTTGTCATTTGCCTAAGGCTGGGGTTGGCTCCTAAAAATGGGTGTCGATAGTGACATCTAGTGGAGCTCAGGTAGATTAAGTTTTGTGGTCTATAAAATAATGAACCATCAAATACTGGTTGAGGAACCAACCCCGTTTTCACCTTTCCGTGTTCTAAGACACCAATATGTGTTCTCTGTGACCCAGTTTGGTGTATCTAAATACAACAGTATCGAGAGTTTTGAAACTTACTTTTTCTTCCTATAGACAGAAGATCCGACCATGGAGCGACCCTATACGTTTAAGGATTTTCTCCTTCGACCAAGAAGGTGAGGCTTTGGGGTACAGGTATCCTTCGTGCCCCAGTCATTAGTTTTCTCTGAGGAAGATTTCGGGTTTTTTCGTTTTGTGTCTTTTTTTAAAAGTCACCATAAATATGAAAGATGTAACCGAGTTGTGTCCTCTTTCACGGATTTTCTTCCATTGCGCAGTCATAAATCTCGAGTTAAGGGATTTTTGCGGTTGAAAATGGCCTATATGCCCAAAAATGGAGGTCAAGATGAAGAAAACAGTGAGCAGAGGGATGACGTGGAGGTAAGCTGCCGAACTGTAGGCCTTCGTTGGTCCTCTTTGCCCGAGATCATGCTAATGTTTCTAATTTAAGGAAATAACAATGGATAAAACTTAACTGTGGAAAACCTTACCTGGGTCTTTGAATCTGTGATCCTCTACTGATGTGTTTGGCTTTGGTTTAATAAACAAACTTTTCATTTTATGTTATGGCACCGATAATTGAAGAGGCTTCTCTTTATAAAGTGCTGTACCCACATTTCATGAACAGCCCCCATGCCTGGGTGAACTTCGGCTGACCGTATTTCATCCTCTTATTTCCATGGACTTCCAGCTCATTGTAAATTTCCTCATAGCGCTTCGAATTGCTTCAAGGTGGATGAAATGATTTAGAAAAGCTTTTCCAAGTTTCTTATGTGTTTGACCCACAGGTGATGCATTGGGAAAGCTCTCCTCTAGAAAAGCCATTTGGGAACTAGCTGTCCAGAGGGATTTTTTTCCTTCCCTCCTGGCATAGCCATCCTTTTTAACTCCTTAGTCCTGTGCATGCTTCAGACAGCCCTGTTGTGTTAGACAGATTTTCCTGCTGTTCTGAAAATGTGCATTAAACTGGCCCCCTCGGGGGCTTCTTTTGCACATCTGTTGGCAGCTGTGGCATATATGTGATACGTGAGTTATGTGTTACGGGCACGTTACCGGAGCCGTCCCCAGGCCAAGTGGTCACATTTCCGGGCCGTGTTTCACTGGTGCACTTTCTCTCTGGGGGGAGGAGCAAAGCGGGGGGTGGGCTTGTGTGAATGTTAGGATTTCATAAGCACGCCGGCCGATTTTTATCTCAAATCCAAGGAATTTTTTACACTCTTGTAGCTTTCCAACTGCACTAACCCGTAAATTACTTTAATTTTCCAGTGACTTTACTAGGGGATGTTAGGAGGGAATACTTAATGTCTAAAATATGTGTTGCAAAAATGTGACTTGTAACTCTGGTACCATGAAGCCTGTTGATGGGGCGGCAGCGAGTTGGGGGGATGCTGAGCGGAAAGCCGCTCCCGGGCCTCTGCTCTCCTGCTCGGGCCTGGTGCGGAGGGGGCGCCTTGCGGGCTTCCAGAGTTGGCCACGGTGCCGTCCTCCCTGGGGAGCGATAGAGCCTGGGGCTCATCACCCCGTCTCCCTCTTACCTTGTGGAAGTGTCGAAAAGACAGCGGCAGTAACGTGACCATGTCCCTGGCGTGGCTCTGCATCGCCCTGTGGAGGCCTTCAGGTCAAAATAACAAACCTTTGTGCAGAAAGAGCATGGCAGGACACCGTACGTCCCCCAGGCTGTTGCCCCATATGGTGTGGTCGTGCTCAGAGGCCGCACAAGTAATCGGTCATTGCTCAGAATCTATTTTTTTGAGACTCTTCTAGAATTGGTGGTTTTTGTTTTTTAGTTTTTTTGGGTTTTTTTGCCCTTTCTGGGAAGTTCTTCACACGTGGCGCATGAAGCCACTGCATGAGCCAGAGTGCCAGGGAGCAAGGAAGAAGGACGCAGCGCACCCCGCGAGTGTTTTTCCTCACGCCCAAGGGGCCCACCTCAACGATCTTCATTTCCTTTTATTCCGCAGCACGGCTGGGAGGTCGTGGACTCGAATGACTCGGCCTCTCAGCCCCAGGAGGAGCTCCCTCCCCCACCGCTGCCCCCCGGCTGGGAAGAGAAGGTGGACAATCTCGGTCGGACCTATTACGTCAACCACAACAACCGGACCACTCAGTGGCACCGCCCGAGCCTGATGTGAGTACCGTCCCGGGGAGCGGACGGGTCTGCGCGCCAGGAGGCCGGGGCGGGTGGGCTCCTCGGGGCAAGCAGGGACATCCGTCCCGGAGCGGAAAATGGTCTTGCGGGACGACAGCGCTCCTCCTCATTTCGCGAGAGAACACGGGAGCCCGTCAGAGTTCACGTGTGCCAGAGAAGCAGCTCTTGTCTTTGTTTCATGTTCGCCTGTTCTAAGTATGAACTGATTCGTTTTGTATGTCTTTTTATATAGGCACATGAAATAGAGGGGATTTTTCCTAAATTTATCTTAAGGACGGTGATGCTGTCACTTCCCTCGTGCTCCTCTTTCTCTCCCGACTAACCCACAATGGGAAACAGCAGGCAGATTGGCTGTGCAATTTTCTCTGAAGTTTTTGGATTTTTATTCCCTTTAATTATTTGATTTGTGAACACAACTTATTTTTTTCCTTTTTGGGAAATTTATAAATCACCCCCTTGATCTCACTAGACATTCATGGGAGGGTTGCAAACTCAGAATTAGTTATTACTGTTTATTCTAATCCCTCACCAGCCTCTGGGAGGTAGTGAATTGATTACTGTGTTGTTCATACAGCAATTTCGTATTTGATGGTAGAAAATAAACACTAAAGCTCAGCTACATTAAACAAGGATTTGAAGCAGCTTGCTTTTAAATTGTGGTATACAGCAAGACCAAAAGCTATTACTATACAATAAAAGGCAAAGCAACATATTAAAGGAAGGAAAAAGTAAAACTTACCTTTGAAGATTTGAGCTCCCTAGCAGCCAAGACAAGGAGGGTAATTATCAATGAGTTATATAATTTTCAATATGTAATAAAAACAAGTATATTAAGTCACATCATTTTCTCTTTAACCCAGACTCTGAAATAAATTTGGTAGTGATGGTTTTTAAACAAGTGGTATTAGCAGTGGGCTGGGTGGTGTTGTCAGGATGCCTCTCATCTTTAGCTGTTCCAGAGAGAGATTCTGCTTCTGACCGTGGGTTGGGAAGGTAGCCAAGAAGTCTGGTCCCAGTTTTGTTTGACAACTTAGAGAGAATGCTTGCCGAATCTACACCAATGAATCCAGTCCTTCCTAAGCCCCCGGTTGGGTTCCTGTGAACATCAGCTGTGCCTGGTCAGCGTTGGACCCAGCTCATTATTCACAGGGCCGTTATTCACATAGCCGAACATCTGAAGGATACTGAGCTCTTCTTTCGTTGTTTTTTTTCCCATAGAAATACAAATGGAAATGGTTTAGTTAATTCTTTTCTTTTTAGCTTTCACCATTTCCTTTTGATTAATCACCATAGCTATTGTGAAACTGTTTAAACTAATTTGGCTATTGTAGTTAAAAACATGGGAAAACACCTGCCCCCCCACCGCCCCGGTCAGCTTGGTTACATGTCGTGATCGGGAATCTTGAATCGAGAGTCTCGGTAGCTATACCCTGAGTAAGGCACCGTTATCTTCCTTTGCTAAACATCACCGGACACATAGCATTTGGGGGGAACCAGAGTGTCCTACAGAGCATCCTGTGACCACTAGCAGCTCCCAAAGAAATAACTAATGGCCATTTGTACGGGGAAAAAGTACTCCCCTTCATTGTAATCATGCAGACTGAAGTCTGTTATTTTGGGATAAGTGGAATTCCTTGCTTCTCTACCTCCCAGAGTGAAACTCTGATGAGGAAATTCCTAAGAAAAGACTTCATATGTTTCTGTAAACATACCACCTTGGTGGCAGTGTCCCAAAGAACTAAACCAGAACAAAAGAGGTCATTTCTGCTGGGCTGACTCATCAGTTGTCCAAAGCGACATGGGAAAAATGCAGCTCTTAATCCAAGTTCAGGTTCACATGTAGTTTAGGGAGGGGTCAGTGGTGTGACTGTCCCCATCCGTGAGGCAGCTCTGCCAAAGAGGGTGAACCAGGAAGGATGTTGGCAGAGCTCAGTGGCACCCAGGGCGTGCCTCCTGTCCAACGGGCTGGGCTTCTAGAAATCAGAAGAAAAGTTAGATATGAAGACTTAGTTTCCACAGTAACCTCTTCATCCTGTCTGAACTGTTTCAGGAATTTGAGGTCCTTTCTCCTTAACTTCCCTTGGTTTGGCCAGAAGCTCTCTCAAGCCTTCCAGAATTATTTTAAAGTATTGTTCTAATTAAAAAATAATTAATTTCATAATTCAGTGTTTACAGAATACTGCTGCACTCTTGCACACTCACTAAGAAGTGTCTTTAAAAAAAAAAAGAAGTGTCTTTATTTTTCTAATTTCTTTTTTTTTTTTAAGATTTTTATTTATGTATTTGAGAGCGTGAGCAGGGCCAGCGGGGGCGGTGGGGAAAGAGGGAGAAGGAGGGAGGGAGGGAGGGAGAAGCAGGCTCCCCGCTGAGTAGAGAACCTGACAGGGGGCTCGATCCCAGGACCCCAGGATCATGACCTGAGCCGACGGCAGATGCTTAACCAACTGACTGAGCCACCCAGGCGCCCCAAGAAGTGTCTTCATTAAAAAGCTCACCCTGAGGAAATGAGACCCTGATAACCCTATGTTGGAGCAAAGAATTGACTCCTGTCTTCCCTGGTTCACTAGACGGTGCTCCAAACTTCAACTCCCTGAAAAATCTTCAGTGGCAGCTCATTGCCCTCCCTCCGTTCTTCAAGCTCCTGCACCCTGTCTCTTGCCAGACCCCCCACCCATAGTCCTAAACCCACAGTGTGTCGAGTGGCTGGACCATACACAGCTGCCTTCTGATCCCACTCTTCTCGGCTCTGTGGACACAGGAATGCGCCCCCCCACCCCCGCCCCCAAACCGGAACAGAACTAGAAGGCTCCCTTTCCTGCAGCTGCCGTAGAGGTCAGCCTCCCCTGCCTTCCCCTGGGGGAGCTGTACTTCTGTCCAGGTCTCCCCGGAAGGCTGGTGGTTTCCCCATCATAGCATGGAGCACGTAATGCTCCCCCTTGCCGGGACTGAGTGTTCTTCACAGATCTGCCCCTTAAGCGCCTGGCCCAAAGTAGGAGCTTAGCAAAATGCCTCGTAACCAAACGAGCCCAGATGACTCACTTCAGAAAGTGATTCCAGGCACACGGTTTAGTGAACCGCCTAGGCCTGCATACAGAATTCCCGAATGGGAGGCTGAGAGTGCTCCCCGCCCTCCCAAATCCCAAGTCTCCCAAGTTTAAAACACCCCTAATTTTGGAATTCTCCTCGACCCTACTTGAAATGTCAGCTGTAAGCTTTTTACTGTAAAAAACCACGATTTTAGGGGCACCTGGGTGGCACGGTCCATTTGAGCACCAGACTCTTGGTTTTGGCTTGCGTTATGATCTTGGGGTCCTCGGGATCAGGATCGGGATTTTCGAGATTCTCTCTTCCCCCTGCCCCTCCCAGTCGTGTTTTCTCTCTCTCTCTAAAAATAAAAATCTTCAAAAAATACAGTTTTAAAAACATGATAAAGGAATGAAATTATAGTTATACAAATGAAGATCAACTTGTGAGACTCTAACAATTCCATTGCTTTTCTTTCTAAAATACTTTGTACATCTTCTGTCATAGCAACAATGTCATCCTCTCTCATAACTCCTCTCATCATTGCAGAAGCTAACATAGACGAATGGGAGTGATCTCACACTGAACTTAATAAACTGATGGTTTATCGTACCTTTATCCACGTGTATTTCCCGTGAAAGTCAAGTGGAAAATACATATATGAAATCAATGACTTGTTTCCTAAAATATTTGAAATAACAGTTTCCTAAAATATTTGCTTGCTCCCAATAAAGTCATTTTCTGTTTTAATCTGTCAGCTCAGAAATATTTTTAAATGTTCATCTTCCCATTAGTAACTCTTTAAATTTCCACTTTCAACAATCCTCTTATTCGGTTGCTTTAATGACATGCAAAGGCCTCCTTTGTTTGAACATTTCCACTTTATCACTGAAGATGGTAAAAAGCCAGGTTGGAATTTCGAGATCAGAGGTATCTTCTCTATGCTGTTTCCTTGTTTCTGGTCCACACCCATTACTATTATATGAGCCTGTGGGGCAAGAAAGATTTGCATAATTGATTTTAAATGCACCCTTTTTAAAAGTAAGTCCTTCCAAAACAATGGAATTTGATAGAAAATGCAGGCAAAGCGATATTAAAACCTCATTTCTTCTCAACCTCTCAGAAGTCCTGTATCAGTGCAAGTATGCATTAGGACCTGACACAAAGCACACACACCTTAGTCACTCCTTGTTGACTGACTAAATGCTGATTGACCTTTCAAGTGAAGATTTACAATTTTGATGAAACTTTTACATACATAAAGTATTTGAAAGTAAGGCCAGTCATAGGCGCCTGTGTGGCTCAGGTAAGCGGTGGACTCTTGCTCAGGTCCTGAGGGATTCTGCTTGAGATTCTCGCTCTCGCTCTCTCTCTGCCCCTCCCCCCACTCGTGTGCATGCACGCGCCCCCCCAATAAATAAGTCTTAAAAAAAAAAAAAGGCCAGTCATTAGAAAGTGAAATTGCTTCCATTCTTAATAAAAAGGGAAAGGATAATGTTAAGTTTCCTTTGCCTTCTTAGATACCACTAAATTTTTTTTTACGTATTTCAGAAAGAATTTCATTCTGGTCATTTTCCTTTGAAGTGTTTTTCTCTTCTGTAATAACTTACTGCTCTTCACAATCACTGTGTGCTTAAGAATTGACTGTCACATTAAAGTGTCTGTGACAACATAAAATCACAAATGTTGATATTACCTTTTCTAATCTGTCTGACAAAGTGTCATTATTTTTTTTTTTTAATCATTTTGTTCTGGTAGTTTCAGAAACGTATTCGCATTCCTCTGTGTCCCTTGATTTTAACTATTTTCTCTATAGCCAAAGATATTTCAGTGTCCTATTTTAGTCTAGTTATAGTTCAATCT
Source organism: Nasua narica (assembly GCA_028533885.1). Taxonomy (NCBI): domain Eukaryota; kingdom Metazoa; phylum Chordata; class Mammalia; order Carnivora; family Procyonidae; genus Nasua; species Nasua narica. The sequence goes on from CM052808.1 coordinate 65,086,665, forward strand.
AACTAGGAAATATGCGAGATTTTTATTTCTGTTAGAGTTCCAAAGCTTATGTATTGAGTACGCAGGTACGGGAAAACTTCACTGCTTCAGATTTTAATAAGGAATTGTCATTCTGATGTGGATTAGATGGAGGCTGATCTTCCTTTCACCGTGTTTACCAGAAGTTAATGTAAAGATGTTGGTTGGAAACACTTAAACTATTTTAGAAATGGACATTGAAGGGTTATTTATTTACTTACTTATTCATAAGATTTTATTTATTTGAGAGAGAGTGAGTTAGCACAAATGGGGCTGAAGGAGAAGCGGGCTCCCCGCAGAGCATGGAGACCAATTCTGGACTTGTTCCCAGGACCCTGGGATTATGACCTGAGCCAAAGGCAGACGCTTAACCAGCTGAGCCACCCAGGTGTCTCAGGAGTCAGCTATTTATTTGCATGCAGTGGTATTAGTCTCAAACTATACCTATTGTGGGGGTCCAACAGGCTTTTTATTGGGATATAGTATAAGTTAAAGAGTATATTCGAATATTTTAAAACCTGTGTTGTAGGAAGAATCTATAAGGAGGGCCCTTGATACTCTATTCCAATTAGTCGGAAATAATGTTTTCAAATATTTTGAATGGATAACTTGCAACAATCATCTTTTTTAACTGAATAGGGTGTCTTACTGAAAGAGTCCTGAGTTTTCTCCAAAAAACATTTTGACCTTTAACCTTCTACTCTAAAAGCCAGCAAAGAAGTATTTCTCCCAAAGGGTTATTGCCTGTAATTTACTGCAAAAGTTTTCAAGATTGAATTGATGCTTTCAGATCCTGAACTAAGAGAGATATATGACCAAAAAAAAGAAAAAGAAAAAAAGAGCATGAAGTATCAGTGTTCTTCAAATCCCCCTTGATTTGGAAAGTTACCACCTGATGTTTGTGTGAATTTTTACAAGTAGTTTAATAGAAATAATACAGGGTCATGATGCAGAAATTCTGTGAAAGTGAGATCCACAGCAACCAAACAAAATTCGTGTTGGATCAGGAGTAGTTCTCTCCAGATCCCAGCTTTGAGTCTGTACTATTTCTATTCTTGGGCCAATTGTTTTGTTTTGTTTTTTTAAGATTTTTTTTTCTTTAAATTTACTTATGACAGAGCGAGCCAGAGAGAGAACACAAGCACGGGGAGCTGGAGAGGGAGAAGCAGGGAGTCCAATATGGGGCTCAATCCCAGGACGCTCAGATCATGACTTGAGCGGAAGGCAGATACCCAGGTGCCCCTTTGGCCAATTGTTAATGACCAAAAGTTGCTGCATCGGCATTGCTAGTGTCTTCAAAGGGTCATGACTGCCTGGCCCCAAGTCTGAGACCTGTCACCTGTCCTTTGAGAAACCTGCCTTATCACTAGAGTAAACAGATGAGGGGCTGTGAAATCTTTTTTTTCTTTTTCTTTCTTTTTTTTTTTTAAGATTTTATTTATTTGAGAGAGAGAATGAGTGGAGGGAGGGGCACAGAGAGAGAGAAGCAGACTCCCCACTGAGTGCTGAGCAGGAAGCCCCACAGGGGCTCAATCCCAAGACCCCAGGATCATGATCTGAGCTGAAGGCAGACACTTAACCGACTGAGCCACCCAGGCACCCCAGGGCTGTGTTTTCTTAAATACTAAAGTACCTTTTGCAGTATGTGCCTGAAAGATACTCAAAGCCTTGGTCCCTGATACATTGCAACACTGTATCTGTTGGATTGAAATGAACCTGCAACTATACTTTAGCCTCTGCTGCTCACTGGTGGTCAGTGTCGACCAGGAGGACCCTGACCTGTGTTGGCGGGGGAGGCCCCTGGTGAGCGCTGGACCGTGGCACTTGGGCGCCGGGGATCAGTGGGGATCAGTGCGGGTTTTCCCGGCTCACTTGCCCTCTCCCCGTGCCCCCAGGGACGCGTCTTCCGAGTCAGACAGCAACATCCGGCAGATCAACCAGGAGGCGGCGCACCGGCGCTTCCGCTCCCGCAGGCACATCAGCGAGGACCTGGAGCCCGAGCCCAGCGAGGGCGGAGACGGCCCAGAGGTAAGCCGTGTGCTCCCCACCCCACCCCTCGAGGCCTCTGCGTGCAGCTCCTCCCCTCCGTGCGCCCCAGGTTGCTTCCGAGTCCTCCGCTTTGCTCTGGGTAAACGCTGTCTAAAAACGGGCGATCGTGGTCTCCCGGCCCACTGATGACCATCGGGATGTTCCTTCATTAGGAATTGCTTATAGAAGTCGTGTTTGATGAATACATGTGTCTGTGCATTACAGAAGGGAGTAACATTGTCTCTGATAGTGGACATCTGAAGATGTTTTCACTTTATAGTTTACTTTCCCCCAGATTCTGACCCTGTCGAACTGAGTGGCACCGTGCTAGTCTTGTTTCTGCGAGTGAACGAGCCCTGTAACTTGCATGGGTTCCACGAGCTTTTATTGAGTGCCGTAGACATCAGGAAAGAGATTTATTACCAAGAAAATAGAAATTGGGGTGAATTTAGGAAGATTTATGATTTTTCCCCTTAAATGTTTATGGTAAACTGCTGAAGGAAAAATTCTGAATTGAACAACAAATGCTGTTGTTACAAAGATGCTCATATTCACAAAACGTTCCAGTGCTCAAAATTGGAAAAGCAAAATTAATGATAATCCACTCACTAAAAGTTACTTAATAGCGCTGTTTAATTACAGCTTATAGCATCTCTGCTGTTCCCATTGAGACTCCTCAGCAGTTAAAAAAAATCTCTGAAAGTCATGAATGCATTCCTGAGAACCTTTTCATGTTAATGACCATGCATGTGGTCACTCCTGCTCGAAGTGAGTCACTGCTAGGAGAGGTGGTGGTATGCAGTCGGTTAAGCACGCAGCCCCTCGAACCAGGCTTCCTTGGATCCATTCCTGGCCCTGCCACTTCCTCACTCTATCCTCTTTGGCAGGTTACACCCTGTGCCTCGGTTTCCTCATCTGTCAATTAGGGTAGTAGTCACATCTTCCTCGTGGTTATGGGAGCAGGTTGTGTGCCTCCTTGCTACTCAGTAAATGTTAATTATAGTTATTATAATGGTTATTGTTGTTGGCAAGGTGACGAGAGGATCCCTCGTTCCTGCCATTTACCCCAGCGTCTCTCGCTCCTTGATAGCCTTGGGAGACCATTTCCGAAGAAGTGAGCATCGCTGGAGACTCCCTCAGTCTGTCGCTGCCCCCTCCGCCGTCCTCTCCAGGCTCTCGGACCAGCCCTCAGGAGCTGTCTGAGGAACTGAGCAGAAGGCTTCAGATCACTCCAGACTCCAATGGGGAGCAGTTCAGTTCTTTGATTGTAAGTGATAGTCCTGTTTGAGAAGCTGAGCAGATATTTTACCATTTCTTATTGCTGTAAGAGAATCTCGTGTGCAAATAATGATCAAGATTCTGCCGGCTCCCAGAGAACTCTGACATTTTCCAAAGCTCTTCCTTTCCTAAGGGGACAATACCAAAAGTAGTCTAAGCAGGTGAGACTCTTTCTTGATTTGTAAAGAACTCGAAAAAATAAGAGTCCATGACTTCTGTTTTTACCAGCTGTGACCCTGAATTTCTTTTCCCAGCCCTTTATCAAAAGGTAGTGTTTCACACTGGGACCTAAGAGACATTGGGCCTCTTAATGAGTCCTCTTAATGTGTACTCTGCTGTACCCTTTATCATTCTCATATCACGGATGAAGGTGTGATATTGAGGGGACCCATCCAAGACAAAGTTAGAACGGGAGACAGACCTCCCCTGAGTCCCAGAGAACAAATCCTTAAGAGAGGTTATGAAGTTCTGGCACAGACCTCAGGGTAACATTCGAACTTAGGTTCTCACCCATCAGGGAACCTCTTTCTAGAAATTTCGGATGGGGCTAAGCCCCACTGAGAAACAGCAAAACCAGCATGAAGACCTCAGTGTTTGATAGCCCAACACCGTGCGTGCAGAAAAGTCCATAGAAAAAATACCTGCTCGTGTGTAAAGTTGAGAACAAATGCAGTCTGAATGTTTCTCAAGAAATTGAACTTCAAGATGTGTTATAGGAAATGATAGTAGTCACGCCACTGAAAATTGCATCCTAGAAAAAAAGTCGATATTACAGCCGTTATCAGATGTAAGTGGGTGGGAGGACCTCATCAATTGTAAAAGCGAGTACATATTCACAAGGTGTCACTCCCTCAGTTATGGTATTTTTATTTAAAGACACCATCGGCCTATATTCTATGAGTCGATGTGATTACTCAGTTAATGTGGCTTTATATTAAAATTCTATAAATGTTTTTCAGAAAGAGAAATACCACTGAGATAAAAATTTAATACTAAAAGGACAGGGAAAAAATTGTAGGTGGGATATTTGAATTGGTAAAACCGTTGCTATGGAAATGCGTTGCTATGGAAATGACATAAGCAACGACGCCGTACATTTAAAACCTATAAAAGGTAGTAAGTAGTGCAAGAACCACAGCACGTGTCCGTCACTAGTCTACCAAGGAAAAAATCATCTTCTTCAGCATTAGGATTAAGTTAGCATCTTCAGTTTTTCCAGGTGCATAAAATACCTCTAAGATCCAAGTGCAAGAGGCAGTATTATTTGAAGATTGTGCTGAGTCTGATTTGGCTGTTAAGAATGTCTTGGGAAAAAAAAGAACACGGGACTCTTTGGTTGTGCTTCTCAGGGCCACTCTGTGTTCGAAGACAATAGCGTGACCTTTTCCTCAGGAAGGAGTCCTTCATGCTAACCATCGCGGAAGGACATGAATATGCCCCCATCACCGTCGCAGAGTCTTTCTTTGACTTTACCCCACTTATCGTTGCAGAATATTACAAATCAGTGAGTGCTATGCACATATGTACCCCATGGATGAACCCGTTGCTGATTAGATACTTGGCCTTTGTGTGTGTGGCCTACTGCTGTTCTCACATCGGATCTGTGAGGCGCCCCCCCCCCCCCAATATAATACGAACAAGTCGGAGGAACATTATACATCGCACACTCGATGTTTAATGTCACTATTTTCCCTTACTCCTATTCAGCTATTCTGTACGACTTCAGCTCCGTTCAGAAGCCAAAAATGGTAGATACCTGACCCTCGAAAGTAGTGCAAGACGGTGTTTGAGTTCTCTGGACTTAAACTCCAACTGACCCTTTGTCACTAGTAATGTGCAATAAACAATGACCATATATCAGTATTTTTTCTGCTATTCACTTAGCCCGCAGGTGCATCCCAAAGCAAAATAAAGACTGCTAGCTTCCTGGTCCCGCGTTTAGAGCAGCACTAGATAGAGCCTTACACTGGCCTCTTGAGTCCCTTTTCTTCTTTTGGCCTCTTCCTCCTATTTTTGCTGTTCCTCCCTACTAAGGACCAATCAGAATCCCAGTCTGCTTGAAAATGCAAAGATGACTCGACTGCTGGAAGGATTACTGCGTGGCTCGGAAAAGCTGGTTCAATCACCTTCTGATACCAAAGAGCGCTCAGTGGGCTTGAGGGACCTTTTTTTAAGCCAATGAACCTGGCTTCTGTCCCTGTGTTCTCATGATGCTTCGTGTCCTTTCCTCCCTTCAGCAGAGAGAGCCGTCCTCGAGGTTGCGGTCCTGCAGTGTCACCGACGCGGTCGCCGAGCAGGCTCAGCTCCCACCGGTAACCACGCCCCTCCCCAGCCACCGGTTGGCTCGTGCGGCTTGTATTTGAAACCATCTGGGCTGCGGAGGAAGAGTTTTTCCTGTGCAAATCCATTCTCTGTCTTAATGAGGCCTTAGACTTTCCTAGCAAACTGCCCAAAGACAGTGGATTTCCAAGACTCAGAGTTACTGCCACCAAGTCTCTGAGATGCTAAAACCTTTTCATTGCTTTGCTTTTCCACCCAAATGAATACCAGATTCTGGTGTGCTTACCTGACTTAAACCACTTAACCAAAAGCATGCTCTAATAGTTCTTTTTTTAAAACCTCAGTCGCTGTGCTCGCTTTGGCAGCACATATGCTAAATCTCAGTCGCTAACACTGTGCCCCAGTGAGCTGTGTCTCAAGACCATGTTGAATCCCTTTGAACAGGAAGAACTCTTCTGGGTTTGCAGGGAGTGGTTTTTCCCCATCACTAATGGCCTAAACTCCTAACCCACAAAGCGCCTGTACCTTCTCTGTAAAGGCAGCTCTGCTGACTGCAGAATTGGCTATAATTTGTTCCCACCCTCCCGCTGTGTTCAGAACTGCCAGCAAATAACGGGAGAATGAGGCATGTTTGAAAATATAGGACAAAAATAAGAATGAATATTCAAATTGGAAGGCAGACCAGGAGCGCCTTGGGAGAGGTTTGGTGCACACAGTAAAAAGATGTTGTGTAAATTTGTTTCTTCTTTTGGAGGAGAAAATATTTCGTGGTTTTAGCATGTTCAACTTGTTTAATTAACCTTGACCGGTTTTGGTTTTTTTAATAGTACAAATCCTTGCTCATTTGGAGGCACTACTACTTTATCATGTATGAAGTTAAAAAAAAAAGATTGTACTACTTACAGTTTTTACAGTCACAGTATTTTTCCTATTGTGTACATTTTTTATTTCAAAGCGCATTGTTGCCTGTGTTTTTTATGGTGACGGAATGAATTCATGAGCCAGCTGCTTAGCTGACTGGTCAATACGGTAGATTCCATTGTGGCTCACGTAGAATGGACTGGTTGGTTAACGCTTGACATGAGCATCCTTTCTGGGATGGTTTAGTACAGGCCTCCCCCAAAGACCAGGGTAATCAGCTGTGATGCCTGGGGAGGGGACCCTGCTCAACCTGATAATTCTGTGATTTTCCCGGGCGAATTAATGGCACTTTCCCTCCTTTTCAAAAATCAGTGTCAATTTTTCCTATCCAAAGAGTTCACTCTCCTTGAAAACTGTTGATTCTTCCCTCTTTCCCTGGACTCTATAAAGCTGTCAACTCACTGATCACTGGTGGCCTCTTACTCAAATGAAGAGTTTGGCAGATTTTAAGAATCTGCCTCATTATTTAACAGTAGGGGCAAAACCGGAGTGGTGGTTTCGAATACGACCTCTCACATTCCTGAGGTTGTGGCTCATTGTTCCCCAGAACTATGGCTATAGCCTGAGCCTTCTCTGGGTGGGAGGATGATCCCACCCGTGTTTTTCTTCTGGTCATCAGTGAGTGCTTGCCCAGCTTTACTGGACAGGGTGGATTTCAGGGATTCTGATTCACGTCCCCTGCCTCACTGGCTGCCGCAGTGATTCCTGATTCAGTAAGCAGTGGGTGGGCTCCCTAGGTGCATTTCACTGATGTGAATTATCATTCAACAGCCCAGTGCCCCAACTAGGAGAGCGCGGTCATCAACTGTCACCGGTGGCGAATCAACGGTAATGACGCTCTTGATCAGACATGAATGGCAAAACTGTGGGTTGGCTTTAACATTTTGCCTAATGGTGACTATACCCTTTTTTCTTTTTTTTGGATAAGCTCAGCGTCTTTGTGCTACAGAGCTTGTACATACGGTAAACCTCTCACATTGTTCAAAGGTAGGGGGTAAAACTACAGTTTTTCATGCTTATATAGTTTTATTAGGAATACTGTGTCAAACTTCGATAAAGAGCATTTAATTTGATTTGAAATCTATTTTTGGGACCCTGGGGTGGCTCAGTCAGTTAAGCATCCAACCATTGATCTTGCTCAGGTCTTGATCTCATGGTCACGACTTTAAGCCCTACTTTGGGCTCTACACCGGGCGTGGAGCCTACTTAAAAAAGAAGAAAACACTCCTGCCACACTTGCTTCAGCAGCGCCTATACTAGAATATATTGCTACTTTTACTGTTTGTACTCCTGGTCAGCTTTTCTTATTTGTTAGAATACTTGGATAAGATAATAGGTTTGGAGAATAGAGAAGCTACGGGAACTGCATGCATGATGCGTGTGGATTCCGGTCATGCGCACAGCCCGCCTCTCTTGTCCGTTTCCTGTACCAGATTTTACATGTTGCACTGGATTTTCTGTGTCGTGAGCAGGAACCAGTGACCCTGCTTTGCCACAAGGGTCTCTACTCACAGGAATGAACAAGTGTACATATAATTTGGGGTGAGAGAGTATATATATGAGGGAACATATTTAAGAAGTTTAAAAGGTCTAGAGAGAAAAATAGTTTCTCTGAGCCAAGTATCTGTTATTCTTATTCATTATTTTAAAGAACTTTTAGTATTTATGTTTTTGGTTGACTTAACTAGGACTATGTACTTTAATTGCCTGGTTTTTGCTTGACCCCTAGAGACAGGCTTAGCTTACAGCTTATGCTTTGCTCTGCTGTAGCTCTTGGAAGAATTTTCCTTATTGTGTCACCATTGTTAGGTTTGTTACCACTGCTTTTTGCTTGAGAATACCTTGAAATACACATGCAATTGCTGCTTTTTGGCAGGATGTGGACTTAAAGGAATAATTTAGTTACATTGTTAGACTTTAATGCTCAGCATTGCACACAGGAAAATCAAATCGGCAGTCAACAGAAATGAGCCCAGTGTAAGGTACTGAACCGTAGTGATTTCTGTGCAAATCATGTGTTGGGGGCCCAGGCTCAGCTGAGCTCCAGTAGAATTGAAGAAATTCTAAATGAGCGAGCCGATTTCCTACTGTACACTAGTAACTTTTACCAGAAGCAGAGCTGCAAGGTGGACAAGATTGTTGTCCACCTTTAATTCTGTTAAAGGATTTTAATAGAATTCAGGGCTAACGAGCATTCTCTCCCACCCATTCGTGCATTTTATTGGAGCCTTGGAGTCTGCTGTTAGCACTGGAGTGTTGCGATAGCTGAGGATATTAAGTGACAGGGTAAACTGAGTCATGAGAGCCCTGGGCTCCGTGGTGAGAGGTACTTGGCAGCACAGAGTGACCCGTCTGAATGAGGTCCTGTGGCCCCTGCCACTGCCGTGTTCTTCTTGCCTGTGCCCTCCCCCTCCTGCAGCCGGGAATTAAAAATACACGTTTGGTTTTGTTTATTTTTAAAGACTGGGTAGTAGTCCTTCCTTAATGCTTTCCTGATCCTATGCTTCCCACGTACCTGGCGACCTTTCAGCTGTGGTGCGCCAGCTTCCCCGATGACTGCATTAGAAACTGAGGCTTGATGAAAGTATGTTTTCCAATTCCATCTCCCCTCTTGTACACCCTCCCCTGCCCCTGCCCACCAGCCCCACGTGTCCTGTCTTCTGCCGGAGCTACCCTGGGACGTACCCTCTCCCCCCATCCGCTGTGCTCCCGCAAACACGCGTGGCTCGTGCACACACACACAACTGGGATCTCACGTACACGTCACTTAGCAACTCGGTATTTTTCACTTGTGGTCCTTCCTCTGGGACCTGTTAATACTTACCGAACGCGCCTCGGTTTATAGACTTCTCCCCCATCAGGGAAGCTCCACCGCCACCCCTTGGGGCACTCTGCACCACGGTGCATCAACCCTCCTGGCGAACATCTCTTTCCATGGACGTGCTTTGACTTTCGCAGCCTTAGTGAACAGCCCCTGATTCTCACCTGTGGAACCACAACCCTTTGGTTTAGGATTACACACTGGTGTATACGCACCAGTATAGCACACACTGGGGTCGCTTTCCGGCCGGCCACACGGGAACCTGCTCCGAGATGAAAGGGAGAAGGATAGGATAGTACAGTCCTTCCGGACTTTGCCGTGTATGCCTAAAAATACACCGAGTTAACAGTATAGCGGGGTGTGAGCGAGTCTTGGGGAGACTGTGATAGAACCAAACTGTTGATCGTCTTTAAAAGCAGATTAAAACTTTTACAGTTTACACGTAATGGATTTCTCCATCTTTATGAAATAAAAGGAGCCACGAGGACAGGCTGGTTGGCCGTGTGAAACACAACCGTCTATTCAGATGAAAAACTGGAAATCGTTTAATTGCTCACTGGTAGTTTATAACTTATCTCTTGATTAACTTGCCTCTTGAGATGCTGCGGCATGCACATGTGAACACGCACACACACTGCAGAATAAATCGGACCCAGCTCCAGGGCTGGGTCTCTTGCCCGATCTGCCTGGAGAAGCTGAGTCCTGGCTCGCCCCCGGCTATGTGCGGTGATGGGCCACAAATGCCGTTGTTGGCATACGTTGTTCTCCGTGGTCATTTGGCAAGAAATCCATAAAGACAGGTTTTAATAACACCATCTTGTGTAAATGGAGCTAGATTATAGGTTGCCAATTCAATTCTCAATAGAAGGTAAAATGAGCCTGTTAATCAAAGTCAGTGTTCTCTCCTGCACTCGTAGTTTCCAGAAACTGATGAGTCCCATTTCCTGGATCTGTTAGAGGAACCCGGTATGGGAGGTCTTACCGCTTTCGGATTTGATTCTGAGATTAACTGTGGCACATCCAGGTTCTGGGAGTTTATGATGTCTCCCCGGAAGTACCCTCTCCAGGGATTCTGTCACTTTAATACTATCCTGATGATTTCCAGAACAGAGCTTTCGGAGTGCATATCTGATTTCCTCTCCCAAAACTTATCTCAGTGCGGAGGTGGAAATCCTGCAGATTCCATGCAGTATTCCGTTTAGCCCAAGCATTTAGGGTTCTCAGATAAGCAACAGTAGCTTTGAGACGGGTAGCATATACTTCACCAAATATATGAATTGACCATTTAGGTTACAGCGTGGGTTCTGACTTAGTTCAGCAGAGTCCGGTTTTTGTAGTTCCTGGAGATAAAGTAGCCTGGAAATAGCTCTTTTGGATGGGTGCCTCAGCCAGGGAAGGAGGGAGGTAAGAGCTTGAGGCTATCGACGGATTCCTCGGTCTTTGGTCCTCACAGAAGGATCATGTCTGCGTGCTGATGTCACTTCCACTCTCGTCATGGCCCCACACCTCGATCCAGGACCCATATGGTCTCACAGTCTTGGAATTACCGTTTTAGGGCCTTCAGGACTTCATCTGGAAAGATGTCAAGAAAATAGTTATTGTAGCTTTCACAGAAAGCTCTTTTACAAATAATCTTTCGTTGCGTGGTAAACTTGTTTTAGAAATAACCATTGAGACAGGTGCATCTTGGCTCAGTTTTCTCTGGAATGTGCTGTCAAGCTCACAGAGTGGAATATTGAGTCTCAGGAACTGTAGTCCCTGAATCACTTAGCCGTGTCGTTGAGCGCACTTCCCGGTTCGCGATCCCGCAGCGGCCCGGGCCCTCCGACTGGGACCCTCCTCGCCAAGGCACAGCGCTGCTGGTGAATGGGAAAGACAGCATGCACGCAGAGGAGCTGGGCTTAGAGACTCACATCCTCTGCCTGACACACACCTGGTAAAACTCCCAGAGGTTCTCAAGATCCTGATTAGGGAAGACAGTTCCCAGAAAGATGCGGCTTCCTTTTGTCACCTCATAGGAGCGATGATTCCTGGTGTATGGCCTCCTGCTTCTTCGATGTTCTCCCAGGAGCCTCTGTGTCTTGTTGCTTCTGAGTCCCCGCCCTCAGGGTAGCACCCCTCGCTCACTTCCAGATCATCCGGGCCGCGTCCACACACCCAGCACTGCCCGGGACGCACGGAGCTCAGCTGTTCATCTCCTTTTCCACGAATCCCTGCGACATCCTTGCTGTTCCCGTGCTTCTCCACCCAGACCGCGTATCTCAGACTGCTTCCTATAAGCAGAAGCGTCTCAGTTATCTAACTTGGACGACCCCTGTGCAGTCACTCTGTACTAGACAAGTCTCTGAACCTGGAAACTGTGTGCTGCTTTCACCGTTTTAAAGAGAGACACGCTCGGCATGGGAGGGCGGGGGTAGATGGAGCCTCGGGTCTCAGGATCCTCTGGAATCCTGACCCCCGACGGCCCGCAGACTTCCTGTCTGGGTCCTCCTGACTGCGAGCCCCCGTGTGCGTGGCGAGAGGGGAGACTGGACTTCTGTCCCTGAAAGCTATCGTGGAAGGGCTCTAAGCTGATGAAGACGTTAAGAATTAGGAGGGCAGGGCGCCTGGGTGGCTCAGTTGGTTAAGCGACTGCCTTTGGCTCAGGTCATGATCCCAGAGTCCTGGGATCGAGTCCCACATCGGGCTCCCAGCTCCATGGGGAGTCTGCTTCTCCCTCTGACCTTCTCCCCTCTCATTCTCTCTCTCACTGTCTCTATCGCAAATAAATTAAAAAAAAAAAAAAAAGAATTAGGAGGGCGTCTCCGTGGCAGCTCTATTGAGGGATAAAAGCGTTCAGACCATCTCTCTCTTGGTAACCTTGGACAGTTTGAAATACCTTTAAGCTGTGTGGTTTGACAGTGAAATCTAGTAACGGAAACATTGTAAGTTTCTCTTTGGATGTTAGCAACAGCCCTTTGTGGTTAAGACTTCAGGGAGATTTGGGGCCTCGTGTCCGTGGGGGGTTCGTCTCACCGTAGATTGGAAGCTGTTGGAAATCGGTTACCTTTTTTCCAGACACTGATGTTTTCGGTACCAGTGAAATTAAATGACTTGGTCTAGAACAGGTGATTGTCTGGGTGTACATTACTTTATTAAACTGATCAGAAAGCAAATGCAGGATATTAAATAATGATGATTTCTTACACAAACAGCCATCAGTGGCCTATGCACACACCACGCCGGGCCTCCCTTCAGGCTGGGAAGAAAGAAAAGATGCTAAGGGACGCACATACTATGTCAATCATAACAATCGAACCACAACTTGGACTCGGCCTATCATGCAGGTACGCAGACCATCCCACACCTTTCGGGCACGGGCCATGCGGCCGAGATGTCCGTGCGCTCGCTGTTCCCGGGGTGAATGTACTGTACTAAAGGACCCAAGTGTAGGAGGCTTTTTCTCACGAGGGCAACGTGTGACTCTAAGCCTGATATCTGCCTGAGGGAGAATTCGGTCCGCAAATCTATCACTCCCTAGATACGGTTTTAAAATGGGGCGTGGGAGATAGCGTCCGAGCGAGAGCCCGCCACAGCGTGCAGCTTCTCCCCCAGCCCCCTGTATTCCCGAGGCCGGTTTTGACACTGGGCTAGGGATTCATTTCTGTCTCCTTTGAATGTGTTCCTCCATCCTGGCCCCCATTATTACGGTTAATCATTTCCTCCACGCTGGAAACCGGCCAGACCTCTTATTAGCGCTGGCCGCCTGGTTGCTTGGGCCCACGGTCCTCGTCACACGCGCCGGGGAGCCTCCCGCGGAGCTAACTTGTTTTTGCCTCCAAAATAGCTCGCCGAAGACGGTGCGTCCGGATCCGCCACAAACAGTAACAACCACCTAATCGAGCCTCAGATCCGCCGGCCCCGTAGCCTCAGCTCGCCGACCGTAACCTTATCTGCCCCGCTGGAGGTGAGAAGGCTGCCTCATGCTCTAACCGGTCCCTCTGTCCGGGCGCTGCTCATTCTCCTTGCTCATCTCACTTGGGTTTGAGTTTTGCAGCCCCGGTCCGCACTCTGGTCGGTCGTGGTGTCCGTGGCGCGGGGCACCCTCGCACAGCCTTCGCTCATCCTTCCTTCATGCTTCTCTGTGCCACCCGGCTCGCACCCGTGGCCGCCCACCTGGGTCCCATTCTCATTCGGCTGCTGCCACGGGTCCTTGTGCTGGAAGGGGACGCCTCTCTTCCGAACTTGCTCCATTCTCGTTGTGTTTCGCTCTTGACCGCATAAATAACTCTCTCTCTCTCAAATACCGATGCTTCCATTGCGTTTTAAAACACAGCTGTTGCTTTGATCATTTTATTTTTTCCCTTTCGACTGTAGGGCCTGTCACGTACGGGCAGGCGTGTTTCTGATGCACACTTGCATCTCGAAGCCATTGCTGGGCATCTGCTTGTGCTCTCTCCTGTTTGTGTTGGTGCCTTCCCTTCACATCACATGTGTCCGAGTTAGAGAAGCCAGAGGGTGAATGTGTGAGGTTCCGAACTTGACTGTGTGTCAGAGCTCAGTGTGGGCCCGATCCCGGGGCTCCCGGTGCTGACGCCCGGGAGCGGATGTGATGGCTTCCAATCTGGGCTATAAATGCTGCGAGTAGCAGCTGTGCTAGTCTGACGGCTGTCTCTGGGTACAGGGTTTTCTCTCTGTGCTCTTGAAACTGCCAACCCCTCCTTCGTTAGACTGTGAGCTCCTCAAGAGCAGGGGCATGCGTTCCTCCACGCTCTGTAAGGTCTCCATCATGTTCAATACAGAACGATGTTTTGGGTGTGTACCGAGTAAGCTATCCAACGACCTTGGTTATAAGTACTTGATATTGTTGTGTGTCTAACCAGCCGGGAAACGTGGAAAGTCAGATTGGTTGAAAAGTAAATGGGTAACAGAAACAGGCTTCACGAGCTTCTCCGTTGTGCCTCCAAAGAGGAGCGTTCCTTGTGTGCCCAGGCTTATTTTGATGAGCCAGAAGAGCGCCTGGTGAGAGTTCTAACGCTCATTGTTATTCCTTAGGGCGCCAAGGATTCGCCCATACGCCGGGCTGTGAAAGATACCCTTTCCAACCCACAGTCCCCACAGCCATCACCTTACAACTCCCCCAAACCACAACACAAGGTCACACAGAGCTTCCTGCCGCCCGGCTGGGAAATGAGGATAGCGCCCAACGGCCGGCCCTTCTTCATTGACCATAACACAAAGACTACAACGTGGGTAAGGCTGCTGCTTTTATTTGGTTCCATTTTCATCACGAGGTCTGCCGTTGATTCTGGGATGTCCTTACTCAGGAGCCCCGGTTCCTGGAGGGAAATCTCCCTGACCCCAAAGCATGGCCCCAAGGGGACCTCCTCAGCCTACATCTGGACACGGCTCGTCTGGGCCACTGGGGGTGGAGGGCGGCAAGGAGGGGGCTTCTGGGCGCAGGCTCGTGGCTGCCTCTGGGGTTGGCTCCGGGGCGGGTGCCATGGAAACTTCTAGTCTTGACAGTTTACCATACTGGGGAGAAAGGTGTCGTGCTCCCAGTGCCGGGAATTTGATGTCACGGCTCCATTTCCCATGATGCTCTAATTTTATTAGGAGTTCTAATCTGTTTGTAGTCATTTCTCCTCACCAGTTTCTTTTTGCATTTCTGTTGACATGATCACCTTGATGTGATGTGTCCTTTTAGTCTTCACTCTTCACATCAGATTCGTGTTTTATACTCCTGTGTTCTGTCTCATTCCTTCAACTGGGGGTTAAGAGATATACTGAGGACTTCAGTTGTAAGTTTGATAGCTCTTTCTGGTGAACGTTTTGTCAAAAGTGGTTTTTCTGATCCTGTCGCTCTCCCACGTGCCCCTGAATCCTGCAGGAGACACAATCCATTGGATTAACAGACACGATCAGACGAATCGGAGGTGCACACGCATATCTCTGTAGGCCTCAGTCTGCCCTTCGTTCCTTCCGCTGAAGTCGTGGTGCCTTAGTTAACGTAGCATGTAGGTCTTTTTCAGAAGCCCGTGGTGTGTTTCTGCCGTGTCGATCTCTAGGCCTATAATTAAACCGAGCTTGGCATTCTTGTTTCTATTTCTGAAGCTACAGGAGGTGTTGCTCTTCTTCCTGTTCCTTGTATCTCCGGGTACAGAGCCTAACTCTGTCCCTCTGTCTGTCATCTGTGTTTGTTGGGTTTGGGTGGTGGTCGCTGGCCCAGCCATGTGGTCTTAGGCTGCTAGTGAACACGTGCTCTAAATTCCCACTCCTAGTGAAGACACCGAGTGTGTACAGTTGATTGAACAGTAGTATTGGGTGAGGAAAGAGGCCTGTCACTCACGCTTGGCCCATGGGGTCTGTTCCCTTAGTCCCTAAAGGGTTCACCCTCCAAAATCCGGTGGCTCGTGACACAGCGTCTCCACGAGGACGTTCTCTGCATTTGGGGCAGGACCGTGCCTCTCGTGGCAGGGCATCCGGCGTGCTGGGCTCTTGCCGCCGGAGGCTAAGAGCCACCGTTCCTGCCCCTCCCCCTGCCACAGGGGTAACCAAACAGGCCGCCACACGTTCTAAACACTCCTTTCCACTCTGAAAGTCCTTCCTCTTCGGACGTAAGGGGAACTTATCGTTGAGATCTGGTGACATTTCATTTAGCGAACTCACAACTGCTCCCAAGGCCCTTGCTAGCCTGTCGCTTTGTCCGACGTGCCTTTTCGCCCGGAGATGATGTGACAGGATTGTGGGCAAGTTGAGAATGAAAGATAGGCCCCTCTTTGGAAAAGACAGTCATAGACATTGGTTTTTCAGCCTTTCTTTCCCTCACGCATGTGGAACATGCTGTGCTTTCCAGCCCGGAGCCAGAAACGGGCTCCAGAGAGAGGGTGGGCGGCGTCGGGGGAGACGGAGTAGCTAACGTGCGGGCCGCTGTGGCTCGCCAGCCCCGGCTGCGGTTGGAGGCCTTTGAACGAGCTTAGCAGTCCGGTCTCCGAACCTTCTGGCCGTCGTTCACGCCACAAGTGCCATGGAATTACAGCTGGGCGGGTTTTAGGTTAAACCGCAACGGCTTTATCTATCGCCTGCATCGTTGCTAAACGAAACCCAGTTTGAGTTTCCAGTTGCCCCTTTCTGCCCACATCCCTGATGGACTCCTTTAACATTTTAATGTGTTAAACCAGGGCTTTGTTGTTGCTGCTGCTGCTGCAAATCCTCGGGGGTAACAACTGGAAATTCCTCCAGTGGCTCCTTTTCCCCACTCAGCTCAGAAGTGCCGGGCCAGCGACGTCACCCCTTCTAGAAAAGGCCTGTACAGAGTGCTCTCTGTGGAAGGCACCCTCTTATCTCTCTGTTTTGATCAAAGACGGAGGGAAGGGTAAAGACGGTTTTCAGCTTAGAATCTGTTTGGAGTTGCTTCGGGGTTTGCTGTGCGTGTATGTTTTAAAGAGAACAGTGTAGCTATTCTTGGAAGGTGAGTGTTGTGACGGAAACAGGAAGAGAAACTGGTAGGACAGGTTGGGAATCGTGAAAACACTGGTCTTGCCTCAGTCAGTGTGCTCTTGCTTCCTGCATGTAGCCAGCAGCATGAAAAGGTACAGGCCGACGTGTCCCTCGTATGCACCGATAGGGGCAGATTACCTCTGCAGTCTGTTCATAAGACACAGCCTTTCACACACGCGAGTAATGCAGGCCGGGTGCCAGCGGTCTGTCCGGGATGGAGTCGGACCACATCCAGGGAGCATCGCTCTGTCCCCACCTGGGTCTGCGGGGCCGGGGGCCAAGGATGCGTGCTGGAGGCCACCAAGTGCCTGAGGGCAGGTGACACGAGGCCCTCAGGTTGCCCGTTCTTTCTGCTAAGGAAGCAGCTGGAAGTGTGTATGTTAGAGCGTATTTATGTCTTCTGGAGGACAAAGCGTTGGCTTCTTTTTGTAGTGAGAAAGAATGTGCCTTCAGTAAATGGCAGGTTTGTTTCGTGCCCGGGTCCAAACTACTAAAACTCACGGTAGCCTAGGTGCGGTTGCTGACTTCCTCCAGGAAGGACAAACCACAGCTGCTTGCTTGAGCCAGCCAGCATTCCCGTATTTTACGTATTTCTGAAACTCTGCTAGGAACCTTCCCCCCCCCCTTTTTTTTTTAAAGATGTTGATCTTTGCCTTCTGTTCAAAAAGTCCTCCAACCGTATTGAGGGAAGCAGTTGTGAAATGGTGCAGGAAGGTTCTCATGGGGCTTGAGAACAGGGAGAGACTCCCACCTGGGTTTTGTGTATTTTACTCATTTATAGTCATTTTTATTTCTGTCCTTGGAAACGTCATTAGTATTCCCGGTTATTGTCATCCCTAATGTTGTTGCAAGTCTTGTGGGGCCTTGGCTACCTTCACTTGCTCCTCCAGCTTGGGGGTCCCTGCCTCCTCAGTGGTTCAGGGGACCGACGGTGGGGGTGGGCTCAGTAGTGCCCTCTAGGTTGAGCCCTTAGAGCCATCGTTTGGACTTCTGGCGGTATAGCAAAATAATAGAACCCCAAGGGCCTCCAGCCCTCACAGTCTACGAATTCCGGGTTTCCATGCCAGGCCATTTTGGCAGATGTGTAAAATTGAGTTTTCTCCTTCACGCTCCTTGTCCCCACACCCCCGCACTTTCCTGTAACTTCAGCCGCTGCTTTCTGTTTGTGTGTTCTTGAAACCACCAGCTTTTTACTGACTGTCTCTCGCAGTAGCCTGTGTGCGTGAGTCCCCGGCGCGGCTGGTGTTGCATGCGGCATCCAGGAGCCAGCGTGGTCAGTGGCCGGGAGGGGGGCGCCCAGGGGGCCCTGAGGTGGGCATCCCCGGCCCCAGCTCAGAGCTGGCTCTCAGGGGGTGCTCCAAGTGTTCCTCCATCCACAATCAAGCTGTCACAGATGTTTACCCAATTATCAGCTTCTTGGACCTTAGAAATCCAGAATCTTGGTGTGTCTGCTTCCCACCCTGTTTGTGTTCCAGTATACGGCAGAATGCTGAACCCATTTTATGCCTCTCGTTACCCTTTAAAAAGGGTATCGGTAAGGTTCAGGGTCAACATCCATCGTAAACTCCGGACACGATTTATTTCTTCAGTTAGTAGTTTGCTCTCGTTAATAGAAAGTCAAAGTTGGTTTTATTTTTTTATTTTGGAGAAGGTGTTTTTTTGTTTTTGTTTTATTTGGTTTGTAGACTTTGTCCCAATTCCAAAAATCTGTCACTTCGTTATAATCCAGTGATACTAACAGCTTACACTGTTGACTCGGGACATTTTTTTAACAAGCTTTCTTGGAGTATAACTGACATGTCCTACAGTTCACCTGTCTCAAATAGACAAGTGAGTGGATTTTAGACCATTAAATAAACATGTGCGGCCCTCACCATTGTCAGTTTGAGAGCATTTTCATCCCCATTAGCTGTCACAAAATGAGTTTAATTATTTTCCAAGGTTTATACCAATTACTTCATTTTCTTGTTGCCTTGCGAAAGTGGTGAGGCAGAAAACCTTTTAGGGATTTGACAGCAACAAAAGCTTTCATATAATTGAAATAAAGGAATTTTTTTAGGGTTTTTTTGTTTTGTTTTGTCTTAATCTTAGGCTTATTTGGTTGACAGTGTGCTGTTCTGAGTTTCATCATTTGTTTCCTAATCTTTTGGTTTACAACATGAATTCCCTGAGTTCATTGCACTTAGTTGGGTCTGTGTACGTGAGAGGCCGCTCCCAGACCCTGGGTGAGAGCTTTCTGGCAAGTTCTCCTGGTCTCGGCAGCTCAGTGTCCTCATCTAAAGCTGCAGAGATCATGTGTGCGCGGCCTCCTGACGGACCGTCGCAAGATGAGACACCTGCTTCTTCTTTGTCCATTATAAAGCATGACCCAAGACGCCAGACCACGTATTTCTCTCTTGTTGGTTCTTTGTAGTATCTTGAGCCATATCCCTTAAGAGAAATCTTTGGTAACCTTTTAAGTATTGAGACATAAATGAGAATCTCATTTGCAGGACTAGATCAGGAGTCTCAGCGAAGTTCTCTAGTTAGGAGTAGGGGATGTTCTGGGACCAGGCCACCACACTCTGGCCAGGACACGACTTGACCCTCGGATCAGTCACAGATCAGAGAGTAGAAGGGCACAGCAGGAAGCTCGGGAGTGATGGGAAGGCTGGCTGCCCTCACCCCCAGCTCGGTACCCAAGAGAGATGTACACACCATTGTCCCCACCCCTGTACTGCGTGCCCAGTAGAGCCTCATCTGCTGGTTTCCATAGTAACTTCCCTGCTGGGACTCTCTTCCTCTTCACCTGCTAGAGCTCTCGAAACGCTTCACCTTTTGAAATATTCTCACTGTTCTGCTTTCACCAAGGACAAGGAGAAGAGTAAAATCTTTCAGCCAGCCTTCTGTACAAAGAGAGGTCCTCCCTCCCCTGCACAGGCAGGCCTGGGGCTCCGTGCCTTTGGACCGCCATGCTCCGGAAGGGGAGGAGCCAGTGACGTCACACACAGTCTCTCGTAATGCCCTGTGCCTTTGACGTTTTCTTGCAGGAGGATCCACGCCTGAAATTTCCAGTACATATGCGGTCAAAGGCATCTTTAAACCCCAATGACCTCGGCCCTCTTCCTGTGAGTACGCTGAAGACGCATGGACAAGTCTGAATACGGTTGTCCATTCCTCTGCCCCGGGTTGTCGGAGAGACCTTGTGGGCCTTCTCTTTCTCCAGGCATTTTCGGGTCCCATGGGTCTGTAATCTCTTCATAGAATTAGGTGCATGGCTGAATCCAAAAGCACATACAGTCGATGTCCCCATACTTGTGAAAGAGGTTTCTGAATTTGTAGCGGCTCAGAGAAAGTAGGGTGTAAGAGGCAGTCTCTACATGTGACAGCTCAGGCCGCACACATTTATTTTCTTCCTTTGCAACGACTAGGTTCCAGCCATACTGCTAATTCAGTCACTGGAACAGAAATATTAAAAACAGTGGGAGAAAAAGGAAGTAATCATGGATGGTTTCTGTAAATCATTAGCCTGCACATATATTTTAAGTTTTTCTCTCTTGTTGAGGACTGTCTATAAAATATAATTTTTTTAATGGTTTATTCTCTTTGGGGGGCCCAAGTGGGAGTTGAGCTCTATTTACTCCATGTTACATTTTGATTGAAACTTCACCCACTACTTTCTCAGCCTCCCACCCTCCCCCCCTTCCAAGTCAAGAAGCCTTACAGGGGCAGGAAGGGAGGGAGACTCAAGACTCTTGTAGAACGGGGGCGCACTGGGAGTTCTCCGAGGGGATTTTTCCAGTGCAAGAAGCTCTCTGTTGCCTGGTGTGTGGTTTGTGGGGGCACCACTTGAATCTAGAAAGGTTAGGGTTCAGTCTTCATTCCTCAGGTCTTACACAAAGGGCCCTCCCTCTCCAGAACTGTTTGGTTCCTGGGTTGAGATAGAAGGAGCCCAGAGAGGGCCAGAGACTGAGATTAGATCTGAAAGATCGCGGGTTGTCCTCATATGTTGGATTCCTGAGTTGCAGATAGCAAGTAGGCACCGTTCAGATAATGAGGGCATACCAGCCTTACGTTGGAAAAAATACCTAAATCCGTCTATTTCCTGACTCCAAAGAGTGAGAGCGCGCACCAGAGAATGTCGGCGTTGGGTCCTTCAGCCATGCGGTGACAGGGCTAAAGCCTCCAGCTCTGGCATATTTAAGTTACCCCCCCTCCTCCCTTCAGTACTCGGTAAATGTTTATTTAATTAAATGAGCTACTCAGTCCTGAACTCAACTGTCCCATGGAATGCTGGTGTTGCCCTTTGAAGCTATTGAAAGAGCAGGCCCTGCTTCCCGGTGAGGGCTCCTGAGGCCGGCGGACCCCGAGATACAGTGCGTTGCTAGACGTTGTTAGGGGTTAACTTGAAATGTTTGTGGTTTGTTCTTAACCTGACAGTGTCTCCTGGAAGAGAAGAGTCAGGAAGTGTCCTTAGAGTGTTTAAATTTAGCCATTGGTCTTATTTGTTTGTTCGTTTCTTTATGTCCATATTTATTTATTTAAACTGTTAGCTAATGCTTGTATATTCTCTCTCTCTCTCTCTCTCCTAATACCAGCCTGGTTGGGAAGAAAGAATTCACTTGGATGGCCGAACGTTTTATATTGACCATAGTAAGTAGGCTCTTTTATGGACCCCCGGGCATTGCAGGTAAAGGGATGGGGGAATGAGGGACTCATTCACATATTATAGTGAAAGGCGTGTCATTTTACTCTTTGTCCAGGCAGCCAGGTGTTATGTGGAGAGAATGAGGCCGGAGAATCAGTGCCCTCATACGGTACTGTGCATTCAGCCCACGTTTGCTTGACAGGGGCCCGTCAAGCTTTCACCCAATTTGGTTATCTTGTGACCTATTAACTTTTTTTTTTTTTTCATTAAAAAAACGTTTTGGGTCGATAACCCCTTGATTCCTGCGCTTTTAATAAATACACTCTAGTAATAGAAAATAAGGTTAGAAGTTATAACCGAGTCAAAAACCTGTGTGTGCGCCATGCTTGAAGCAGCATGTCCGTGTCTTCAGCACTGCTGTCAAACGTCTTACGGCAAGAAGCCCATTCTGACTTATTTTCTATTCAGAGCATGTTCCTTTGCACCCAACACACTAATCTATGTGTAGTTCGTATCTTGAAATGACAGTTGCTCCAGCACCTATGAATAAATGCGCGGTTTCTCATTTCAACTACAAGTTAAACTAAGAAAGGTTTCACTTTTAGCCAGTTTTGTGTTTTGTTGTCGTTTTTGTTGTTTTAAGGCAATATGTTCTCCATGGTAACGTATCGGTATAGCCCCTAGAACGTCTGAAAAAATGTGTATTTACAAGAAGTCTTCAGTTCTCTTTAAAAGTGTGTGCAATTGGTAGTATTTGGTTCTTTTTTTTTTTTCATTTGGTTCCTAAAGATTAGCGAGTCTGCCCCAGGTTTCTCCAGCCTCACATTCTCTTAACTAATCAAAAGCCCTCCAGCGAGCTGGTGGCTGGAGAGTCCAACCTTGGGTGTCCTCATGAGCTTGAGAGGCTTTTATAAATTAAGAAGCCCAGCGGTTGAGAATTAAACCAAAAGTAGAATTCCTAGGTGTATTGAGAGAATGGGCTATCCTTTGGTTAAAATTCAGTAATTCAAGGTACATAGGCTTAGTTTTGTCTTTGACCAGTAAAAGTGCTAAGGGTTTGCCTGGTTTCCAGAATTTTACAGTGAGCCTAAAATTGCTACTGTAAATGCTATAAAATATGTGTACCACCACTTTTTTCTTCTAATATGCTGTTTGTTTATAATCCTACTCCTAGCACAATTTGTTAAAAGAAGGGAGGGGGCACACCTCTTTGTCCCCACAAAGAACAAAAAATGATTCCTCTGTTAGTTTTTATACTTTACGATTTCCATTTTCAAAGGTAGGTACGAATAATGATGACCTTTTTCTTAAAGTCTTAACCAGTAGCACAAGCTTGGTCCGTTAGACATAGAATATCTCACACAGCCTTGTGGTCACAATCTGGCTGCCGATCTGGTTTTTCAGGTCAACCTGAAAAGAATTGTATTGAATGTTCTTAATGCCAGGGCCCCAAAACAAGAAAAACTCTATTGCAGAAGTCCATCCTAGCATACATGGGAAATAATCGAGATCATGGGCTATTTTCCTGGTGCTGTGTGTAGACTAGTATAATACAGAGTAGACGCTTGATAAACGGTGACTTGAAGCTGGTTCACGGAGGGTCGGTGGTTGAAGGCAGGTGATGTCCTTGGTCAGAAAGTGGAGAGAACTCGCCTCGGGGAGGCATCAGCGGTACCCCCAGCCCCAGGCTTTCCCCGCTTCTGTTTGTTGGGAGGTAGGAGAGGGTAGTTTTGCTGAACGCCTGGGCTGCTCCTTCTTGCCGGGCAGTCCGGCAGCCCCTCCCAGCGCTCGGCTCACTCCCGCCCCGCTCCCCTCGCCAGAACACACGGCTTGTCGGAGGCTTCTCTTTGCTCCCAGGGATGGTTTGGACCACGCACCGTGCCTGGTCGAACCGAGCTACAAAAGGTGCTATTTGCCGTCCTTTACATGGAGATTAAAGTGTGCCTTTGCTCTCTACCGAAAGGGTCTCTCAATCAAAGAATAGTGGAGATTAGGTGAGCAAAAACTGCCCAAGAAAAAAGATCGGTTTCAAGTCACCTCATTTGCTGTTGATGCAGCGTTTCTGCCATTTCTCCCCAGTTTGTCCAGGTTTACTCAATGGAAACCTATAAAGGGGTACATGTCAATGAAACAGACTTAGCTTCCTCTGCTGCTTCACCAAAACCCGGTCTGTGAAAAGGACAGAATACCGGTCTTTTTAAGAGGCTTTATCACATCAGGCTGACCGGTGTTCTCCACAATGCCCTTCCTCGCCTGGCAGGTGCCATTTAGGAGCACCTTTACCTTGCAGACGAGCCCTCTCCTTCTAAGCAGTTTCCCCACATCTGATTTCTTGCAAAATCCCGTATCTCCCTTTGCTGTCCCGCTGCGTGCGGGCCAGGAACCGCGGCATGCCTGCGTGTGGTCTTCCCCTGCAGTCAGTAGTCTCAGGAGAGATTCAGAGTCGTCCTGTCCCCGTCATCACCGGCACACAGGACTGCACGTGAGTGACAAAGACAGCAGTGTCCTTGCCTTTTAAACGATGAGGCTATTTATTTTTGCTTCATAAACTCTTGAGAAGTTAGACGTTTTCGGGATTAAAAATAACCATCTTAAAGACGTCACTTGAGAAGAGCTGAGGTACTGACATTATCAGATAGCCCCTGTCGCGAGCCTGGAGTGTAAGGCGAAGGGAAGATCTTGAGCCGAATCGCTGGCTCTCTGAGGGGTCACCTGCACCCCTGGCGTAACTGCGTAGGTGGCATTGAACAGTCTTGCTGACGCATTTAGAAGAAAGAAACACAGTTCTTGCCAACTTTCTCTGTCCCCTTGGTCAGCTCTTCCTCATGCTCATTTTTATGGACTCCTTAGCTGCTCTGATTTTTGTGTGCATATGAGTGACACGTGTACTGGATTATTCGTTTGTCCAGCGTCGGATTCTTAGTTGAGAGCAGTTTGCCAACATCGTAAGCAAAGAAAAAATACTTGAAATGAGAAAAATCTGTTTGTGTGTGTGTGTGTGTGTGTGTGTGTGTGTGTGTGTGTGTGTGTTAACTTTTTAGGGACTAAGACTTGTGCTTTTTTTCAGTTAAAGGAAGATCAAGATCGAGTTATAAACCCTTGAAAGAACAGGGGTTTATAATTGAAATTTTGGCAGATTTTCTTGCCAAAAACAGTGTGAATAGTTGGTTTGGCTTTAGTCGTGCATTTTTGATTGAGTGCTTTTAACTAAACAGTATTGGGGGAGGGGGCTGCCGTATAGAATAAGCTGCTCTTCTAACCCTGAAACACCAAGTTACTCATTTTGAGGGACAGCTTTTGAAAAATCCAGAAATAATTCTTTTTAAAACATTTTTGGTACAGAATAGAATAGATTTGAAATGCTGATTTTTTTTTTAACATTAATTTTCAGATAGCAAAATTACTCAGTGGGAAGACCCAAGACTACAGAATCCAGCGATTACCGGTCCGGTCAGTATTCTCAAGTTTTCACTCTCCGGTGTAATATTTGGGTTGCATCTAAACATGTATTTCCTGAATATTACCGCTTAACCAGTGCCAGGGGCCTGGTGTGGTTGGCTCGTTTAGAATAGCTCCCATGTCCTCCTCACTGGAACTCCTGGGTGGGATCCAACTGCATTTGCCTTTTGGAAGGGCTTTCACTAGAAAGGCAAAGAAAGCGCTTGGCTAATGGGAACAAAACTGAACATTTTCTTTTCGCCTTTATAAAAAGGTGATTAAAGGTATAACAATTAAAATGTCCTCTCTTCCTTTTTATACAAAGCCAAGCCCTGTGTCTGTAGCAATCTGTCCTTTCTTTCGGCCAAGGGTGGTAAATGCATGCTAACAGATTTAAGCTGTATTCTGACTCTCTTCCAGCGTGGAACGTCTGGAAAAGTTTGGGTGAGGTTGTAGCCAACCTCTGGAGCTGGCAGAGTTAAGAACTCCTGTCTCTGCTGACCCACTAGCTTCCCCGCGGTCCCCACGTAGACGCCGGGCGCAGAAGGAAGCTAGGTAGAGCGCCCTCTTAAAATCCTGCCACACGCTGCATAAAGGCTTGGTACCGAACACCTAATGGGTCACGGTCACCGGCAGGGAATGGACCAGCATCTCTGGCCAGTGTTTATATGAGTGCGGGGAGCTAATTTGGAATTACAGGAAACGTATGGCATCAGCTAAAGCACTGCAAACTTGGGAATCTGCTAAAAACTGGAGGAGGAACAAAAGGAAAGAGAGTATATTGAATGCTGAGTTAAGAGACCGTTAGGTGTTTTTACAGTATTGCTTTTGTGGCTTTAATCTGATTCCGTTCAAATTAGGTTCTGAATTACAAAGGTAAGTCTGTTTGAAAACGGAAAAGGTAATACCATGCCTACTTGACATGCCCTTAGTTAATTTGTTGGGTTTGTTTATTGGCTTTGTTCAGCTCTTCCGCTACTGTGTAACGCCAAGTGCCCACTCATACCTCAGTTACACGGCTGCTTTGTATGTGACTTCAACACCTGGCTTACTACCATGGCTTCCTTTTGATACATTCACAGTCACGATAAGGTGTTATAGAGTCCTATTTTCTCTTCTGCATCATGAGAAACAAGGTATTCAGGACTCAGAGCTGTTTTCAAGTGACAGAGGACTTTTGACATAATTCTGAAGCCTTTTGAACTGTCTCTATCACTTAAATGATCATCTACCTTCACTCAAGCATTGTTAGTTCTTACTGCTACTGAAAATTGTTTAGCATCATAAATCCAAGTAAATTTGACCCAAAGAAAGATCCTTTTTTTTTTTTTTTAAACTAACAAAAGAGCCTTGTTTACTCTTTCGTTAGTAGTAAGGATACTTCTTTCAGGAAGAGCATGTGTGTTTAGGTAATTATCAACTTAATATCGACAGCTGGCTTTTGTTGTCATTCAGTTCTGAATATTTGGTAATTTCCATGATTTCTTTCTCTCCTTGACTTACAAGTTATTTAGAACGTGCTTTTCGTTTCTAAGAGTATGGAAGTGTTTTTGCCTTACCATTTCTTACTAATTTTCCAATTTTACTGCATTGTGGTCAGAGAATATTATCTATGGAATATTGATTACCAGATATTTGAAACTTTCTTGGCAGCTTGGCCATTTTTTATAAATGTTCCTTTTTGTGTTTGAAAAGAATGTGTATTCTGTCTTTGTTGGGTATAGAGTTCTTTATATGTCCATCAAATCAAGCATACGGTGTTCAAATTATCCATTTCCATCACTGCTTTTTTTTTTCCTGGCTGTCCTATCTAACCAAGACAGTAGTGTCGGACTCCCTCCGAGGGCGAGCATGGCTTTTTCAGTCACTTTCTCTTCCTTAGTGTTTGCCGGGTATGTCTTTTCTCCCGCCCAATTAGCTGTATTTTTTCCTCTTTTCGCACCTTCTATTACATTGAAAAAGTACCCTTTATTTCCTCCCGTTTTCTATACTTGCGCAGAAGTTGTATTTTCTATTTCTGTGCTCTCGGTACTCACATTAAAATTTTTAACCACCGTACTTCATGTCAGAAGTAATCGCTCTCCACTCTCCTCCTAAGCAAGGCTGGACTCAAAGGAACTCTCACGCCGTTCTCCCCACTCACTTTCCATTGTTCGGCAACATTTTAAAAATCTTTCAAAGAGCCATTGATACTTTTATCTTTTTTCCTCAACAGCCAGTGCTTATTTCCTTCCACCATGTATAGGCCGATTTCTTGGCCCGCCGTTGCTTCTTACCCATGCTTTTTCCAGGTTATCTTCTGAATGAAGGTATGATTCCTGGTTCTCAGAGTCTTGTCTACAGATCAGCAGCATCAGAATCAGCTGGAAACTTCTTAGAAATGAAAACTGGAGGTGGGGGGGTGTTTCAACCCAGGCCTACTGAAAATCTGCGACTTTGGGGGTGGGCCGAGCGAGGCCTGTGTGTGAACACTCCCTCCCGGGGTGGCAACGCCCTCGAGCAGCAGTCTGAGAGCGGGAAGCTCTCGTCTCAGAGAGGGGGCTTATCTGACCTATCCGGTAAATGACGGTTCAGCTCTAGAAGCCTTGGCTAACCCTTGTTTTCCTAATACTTTGGAGATCTTTCTTGTCTTCTGACCTCCACAGCTATTGAGAAGCTTGTTGTTGATTGCCAATTTTTTTGGTGGGTAAATCTTTCTTTTCTCTGGCAGTTTTTAATTTTCTCTGTGCCTTTGGCACCGTATAATTTTACTCTCATGAACCCCTAAGTGTGGATTTCTTTATATTGATTCTGCTTTGGACTCATTGTAATTCTTCAGCATGAGGATCCTATCTTCCTTCCATTCTGGAAGGTTCTCAGCAGTTATTTCTCACATACTGTATCTTTTGCCGTTCTTCCTGGTTATCTGTACCAGGAACTCCTCCTGGGTATGTGATTCACCTTTACCTTCTGTCTTCCTAATCTCTTCGCTTTCCTGTTTTCCATCTCTCCCCTCCACCCCCGACCCCCAGTATCTATCTCATTGCCGTATTATGGGCTCAGTTCTCCCAGCTGATTCTTTCTTAAGCTTTTTATAACCTACCCTTTACCAGTTCGTTGTGTCTACTACTTCATTAACTGTGTTTAACTACTCATCATTCTATTGGGTCTTTTTAAATTTGCTTGGTCTTTTCAGTTACTGTTATCCTATCGTGTTCTTTCATTTTTTATTTTTTAATTCATACATAGCTCTCTGATCATTCTTAAAGTGCTTATTTCATATTCTCTTTCAGATTATTCTGTTATCTCTGAATTTCCCACATGCTGTGCCTGTAGACTCTCCTCCATGGTAGTTTAGTTTAGTTCAGTTTCTAACCAGTTTCAGTTCATAATTTGTGTGTGTGCGCTCATCTTTTTTTTTTTTTTTCTTTTTTCCTTTTCCTTCTCCCCCACCCCCCCAATGAGGCACTTATAAGACCTGGCCTGTGTTTACCATGAACTTCTTAGCTTGGGATCATGCAGGCCCAGTTACTAGAACTGTGGACTTCATACCCACTTTGGTGTAGGCTTAGAGTATGAATGTATTACAGGTCTGTTTCTTTTTGTTTTTCTCTCGTTTGTGGTCCCGGACAGAAGGTAAGCTTCCTTACAACTTTCCTGGGCTGGTGGGTAGTTTTCTTGTCCCCATGTCAGATGGAGGTTTTAAGCAGGGAACTCTGTTCTTACTCCCTAGGTCGTACAGACTATAGGCGACTTCTGTGTCCCCATGTGAGGATTTTAAAACCCCAGCCCAAGCACCCAGTCTAGGTCCAGTGCCCACTTCTTTAATTTTAAGTCTTTCTGCTTATCTGGAACCTCGAATTTCTCTTTTTCCCCAAGTTTAAAAAAAAATACCCAGGTTCGGGGGGCGGGGACCCCTTTCTGTGGCGGCCAGCGCAGCATTACTGTAAGTCAGTGTGCTCTCTGTGTTACAGGCGTCACCAGTGAAAGTGTTGATTAAGTGCTGTCCGTGCTTGCTGCTCTTATGAATACGCTCATGTTTGTGTCGCGCTTTGTACTTTGCCGAGAACCTTGTAGTCAGCTGCTTTGGCCACTCAGAGCAGTCGCCTCCGGCAGGTAGGGAAGATAATGAGGGTGTTCCCAGCTGGCCAGCAGCTCAGAAAACTAATTGTGTCACCCTTAGTTCCAGCAAATGCCCAAAGTGGAAGTCGAGCGACAGGCGTCCCCCGTGTCTCTGTGTCGGACACGAGCCCTCTGCCGGAAGGAGCTCCTGCACTGGCTGGGCCAGAACGGCCTGGAAACGTTCAGGCCCCAACTTCCACAATAAGGCGGCACGTCACCTCGGCTCAGAATAGGAAGCCTATTTAATAAAGAGCGAAGGGCTTGAGTCCACAGACGTGTTAAGTTCTGAAGCAGGCTCTTATGTTGTAAGTTAAGTTGTACGTAAAAAAATAAGATGCCCCGTTTTCAAGAGCGAGAGTCAACAGTCTGGCCTGTCCGGGGCGAGACACAGCCCACCCTCGGAATCGTCTTCAGAGGCTCCGCCATACGGATGTCTGTCCTGCTGCGCCCTTGGCATCTGATGAGAACATAAAAACCTCCTTATTCTACTTCGTATTCGTGAGAATTCTCTAGAGAGACGAGAGAAGTATTGGAGGAGGATAATGATTTTTCAATTTTCATGCCTCATTCCCCAGAAAGAAAGACCAGAAATATCTTAGCATTTTATTTCCACCCACGTGGAATCAGCACCTCCCAGTTACAAGTCAGACAGGAGAGGAGAGAGCCCAGGCTGGGGGCAAACGTTTTAAAATCTGTCCCCTCCCCGTCCCGGTCATTTAGGACTCTTGAACTTGAATTTTAAGCCTTTCTTCAGCATTTTCAGGGGGCACACAAACGCAAAAAATGATAGCTGGGGAATCATAGATTTTTGGAAATGGAAGAGCCTTGAAGTGCATCTGGTCCATTCCTTTTTTTTTTTTTTTTTTTTTTTTTGTCCATTCCTTCTTAACTGTGAAGGAAGTCTGTAGTTGGGAGGGTTCGTCACAAGGTGAGCCAGCACGGGAGTCTGCCTTAAAGTCAGGTCTGTTGAAGCCGGCCGGAGGCAGGGAAAGGGCCAAGGTTTTTTCAGCTTTACTTGCCCTCTGTCTCCGTTAAGCATAGCTAAGGGCATCAGCCGAACACTTTCCTTCTCGAGACAACACATACTGCTTTCTGTCATGATTTAGTCCCTCCTGTCACTCTGGGTTCTGCTCAGAGCTGCCTTCCCTGACCACTCAGACAAGTAGCCTACCGGGAGCCTTCTCTCAGTTTTTCCTCAGTACATTCACCACTCTTCATTTATGTCTTACTGCCTGTTACACACAGTAGCTTGCAAACTCCGGGAGGGAACAGGGAAAGAAATCATGGGTTGGGGTCGCATTACTTCCCTAGCACCTAAAATGCCTGGCACACAGTAGGTACTCAAGAAATCTCTGTCGAGTGACTACTCAGCAAAGGAACCACCAAAGAATGAATATACAGGAAATCTTAGTTTGTGATGGGCTCTAGTGTTAGGAAAGCCAAAAACATGAAAACGTCTTCATTGGCTTATGTCAGAACGTTGTCTCCTTTCCCTTACGTTAGTGGTTGTCCAGATACTGGCAAAATTTCTGCCTTTTCTAGAATCAGGACATTCATACGTGGTATCATCAGACTAAACACAGCCCCAAATAAATATGATACGTGGTCAAATCTAGAGCTCAATGGAAAATCAAACGAAGAATGGCTTAAAAACTAAGAACAGACCCTAGGTACCATAAGTTGTCCTTAGAATGTTCTTAGGATCCATAAACACATTTTCTTTACTGCTCTTGAATTACAAAGCAAAACACTGACATGATTATTGTTTTCTATAAGAGTGATTATTTTTGTTTTGGCTTATTGTTTGTGTGACTGTGTCTTAAAATAGTATGAAGGAGGGAAGCTTTTGTTCCTCACTTCTCCTCTTTCTGAAAGTGTCAGGTGGTATTAGGCTTGGAGTCTGGAGACACTTATACTAAGGATCCATATATTTTATTAACTTAGCCCAAAATGATATCTGCAAAACTCTTCTTGCCCAAATTCATACTATTTGCGAAAAAGCAACAAGTTTTTCTGAGTACAAGATTTGTCCCAGTTATGTCCATGTGTGCTCAAAAGCCAATCTTTTCTGCTTCACGAAAAAATTAGAAGCCTTTTCAGCAGCCTGAAGTCAGGGCTCTGGCTCTCAGAATCCTGTAAGCTACTTTACAATGTAGCAAGTCAATATAAATGACTACATTAAAATGTTATTACTTCACCAGGAGAGATTCCAGAACTTTTGAATGATGATCGCTAACTCAGTTACCGAACCCCCACCATTGGTACCATCATTCTGCTTCCTAGATAAGCCATTCCAGATTTTAAAAAATCCCTGCCCAAGACTACTAACTAATAAGAGGCAAACCTTCTGACTCCTAAATCAAAGATGTTTCCAGAATGCTGTCTATCTGATTTTATATCCCTTGATAAGAGTATTTTTTATCCCTTGATAAGAGGCCATTCACTGGCCTGCCTTGTATTTTATTTCCTCCCCGTGGTTTTTAAAAGCATGATTAGTCTTTTCAAAATGACCACATAGGCCATTTGGGGTTTTGTGTTAAAGAATCATAGCCAATAATATTTACCTAAACTTAAAACAACAAAAAGGTTACACCCTGACTCCCATTTAGACAAAAGTCACATGGACAGTGTATTTGGTTTATGTGTCATATCCCTAAAAATGATTCCTTGAATATCAGTACAGTTGTTTTCAGTTCAGGGGCGAAAGCGCCCCCCCCCCCATACAGTGCTGATTAGCCTCAATCGTTTCTAGAACTTTCCCATGTACTATGTAGACATTATATAAATTTCAGAGGTAATATGGAGAGTGAGAGTTTTAAAGTTTATGATTTGTGAAATTCTGTGAATGTTGGCTCAGTATACATAAAATTTCAAGTGTATTTGTTTACATTACTTATATTTATAAATTTATCTTCCAGGCCGTTCCGTACTCCAGAGAATTTAAGCAGAAATATGACTACTTTAGGAAGAAATTAAAGAAACCTGTGAGTAATATGTCTTCCAAAAATGCTATTTTAGTCGTTTGTAAGTTACCAAGTTACTTCAGTGAGAACAACTTGTGTGTTACCTTTATGTGTATACTAAAAATAATTACCTTCCTTTTCCCATTGCACTTTGATCCACCTGGATCTTCAGTCTGAATTTTCTTTTTAAGAGACCTGGTAAGTGAAGACTGACTTAGTATTACATATCAAATCAACCTGAATGGTAATTTCTTATGTAATACATAACAAGATAGAAGTGATTTTAATGGGATATAAAATAATTTGGGACCAAGTCAAAAATGTGGAGAAGTGTGCAGTCATTGTCATAAAACCGAGACCCTACACAGGAAAATGTTCCCATCCTTCCCTCCCAATTCAGAAGTATAGTTTCTGGGGCGCCTGGGTGGCTCAGTGGGTTAAAGCCTCTGCTTTCGGTTCAGGTCATGATCTCGGGTCCTGGGATCGAACCCCGCATCGGGCTCTCTGCTCAGCGGGGAGCCTGCTTCCCCCTCTCTCTCTGCCTGCCTCTCTGCCTACTTGTGATCTCTCTCTGTCAAATAAATAAATTTTTAAAAATCTAAAAAAAAAGTATCGTTTCCATTATATGTATAACACAAGTGTAATTTTCAGACTAAAATTCGCAGTGGGAAACCCTGTGATGTGCTTACAGGCCGTGTTTTAAATCACAGTATTGCACTTTCTACGGACACATCCCCCTGGGTCTTCTGTTTCACTGTCTGACATCATCACCTCTGTGGTACAGATTTTACCAGTTTCCCTTCAGTGTGCGCTTGTGGTTTCTGCACTGGCTACTGTTTCTTGGCTTCCTTCTTTCGGGAAGAGGAGAGTATTGGGCGCACAACTCCCCTCACCCCAGTCTGCCCGGGTGCCATCGTGGTCTCTCCCCCTCCGTGCCCTCGGTCGGCGCCTCTTTTCTGGGCCTCTGCGATGGCCGAGGCACGGGGAACACGCGTGGGCACGAGACACAGGCTCTGTGTCGGGGGCTCCCGCTTTGGGTCTTCTCGCATCCATTGTGCTGATTCAGGTAGCTCTTGGAGAACCGATTTGAAGAGACTCCGTTACACAAGCACTGAGGAATTCCTCAGTGTTACTTCACGAGTAACCTCCGTGTCCCCCAGTAGCCGGGGATGACTGTGGATAGGAGCCCATCCTGCTCTGCACTCCCGCCGGGGTGTCCGCTGTCGGGGCAGGTCTGACCCCGGGCCTCATTCTTCCAGGCGGCCGTGATGGACAGCTTCGCTCAAGGGCCGGTTCATGGGCACATTCTGTAACTGTGGCCTTTGCGATGCTTTCCCACAACCTGGCGTGACCCTCGAGGTGCCTCCTCTCGTGGCCCCAGAATTAGCCTGTAGGCATCATGGGTCACATCGACCAGCTGGAGGCACTGCCGGAGTTGAGAAGGCTCTCAGCTGGGCCAGACGGGGAAGGTTTTACGGGTTTTGATGACCTGGACTAACACCCCTTTCTTCGACAGAAGCACTATCGAGAGTTGACCATATTTCAGTGGGTGGATGGGTGCCTCACAGCTGTTTATAAAAGCGGGAGAGGATGACTGTCTAGATTCCACTCCGCGTGGTTTCGTGTGCCTCCCGCGTGGCGGGCTCCGTCTGACGGCTGCCGGGACACGCTCCGTGTATCTTGGCCGCACACAGCGGGGCATGCTGTCTGTGAGGAAGATCCCTGAAGGAGAGAATCTCAGTTGGAGCCCTTCGTCACTGCTTATTTGAAGACTGCTGTCATTTCTACTCTTTGTTGTTTTTCTCTGTTCAGGAGTAAGATGCATATTTGCCGTGTGATTACGTGCTTGTTTTCTTCTTTCGTGTAGGCTGATATTCCAAATAGGTTTGAAATGAAACTTCACAGAAATAACATCTTTGAAGAGTCCTATCGGAGAATCATGTCTGTGAAAAGACCAGATGTTCTGAAAGCTAGACTGTGGATCGAATTTGAATCGGAGAAAGGTCTGGACTATGGGGGTGTGGCCCGAGAGTGGTTCTTCCTACTGTCCAAAGAGATGTTCAACCCCTACTATGGGCTTTTTGAGTACTCTGCCACGTAAGTACGCAGAGGGCACTCGGGATGTGCCCCCCACCCCAAATGAGTTTTATTCATAATGAATTTAAACTTACTGGGAGAACGAGTGGCTCAGTCATTTGAGATGAACTAACACTGCTGATTTCGAGTCTAGAGCGGGGTCCCCTCTGCATGGTGAAGTGATGTACTCTGTGAACACCTAAGAATGATTTTTTCCCTTGCCATTCGGGCTCATGTAATCGAAGTGGGAAATGTGCTGGGTACTTATGGTGAGGAACAAGAGGCAATTTTCATTTGTAATGATCCGCTAATGTGGGAGCATTGGTCAGTATCAGAATTCAGAAACTCACCACCACGTTAGGAACAAGGATAGTTTCTGAAGGTCTGCCACTCAAAGGCAAATGATGCGAACTTTGAAGACCCACTCTTCAGGATCCAGAGGACCGTGTCTTGGTCCTGTAAGGGAAGAAACAGATTCCCCCTTGTATTAGGATTTCATCATCGGCAAACACGGAAACTGAGGCAGATTTAGTTGCTTTCCCAGGAATCAAACACCCACGACTCACCAGGCCGGGTGCTCCTTCCAGGCAGTGGAGTCTCCAAAGACTTAGGCTTGAGGCCCCAGTAGAGGAGTCGTTGACCTTGCTTTATGGCAGCCTGTGCTCTAAGGGGACCTGGGTTCTCCCACATCTACCTGGTGCCGCTCTCCTGGGACCTCTTTTGGAAGCCAGCCTCGGCACCCTCCGCGGTTGTTCTAGCCAGGAATTCCCGTTTTGTTTGTTTGTTTGTTTCTTTGGTGTTGTTCCCAAGTGTTTCTCGACAATGCAGACCTCGAAATGTCCACATGGAGCTCCTCATCTGTCTTTGATCTCAAGACCAAGGGTTGGGTCCATCGGAAAAACTAATCTCCATACCAAATGTCTCTCAAAGGAATCAACCCTCACAGAGAAAATCTGTCGTCCTCATGTCATTGGGAGTCGACACACAGCCCCTCTGTTATGTTTCTTGTCCTCCCAAGATACTTGACTGAACCATATGAAATTGACATTTCTTGTAGACCCAAAGTAGTCACGTAGCAACCGTTTCTTGCGCTGTAGCTTACATAGGGCACGTGCGCCTGCTCCGTTGGACCTCAGTCGGTCACAGAGGGGCGCTAAGTAAGCAGTAAGTCACGTTCTCTAGCTTTTGTGCCTTTTCCCGTTGGGTACAGAGTGTTCGCAGGTGCTCTGTGCAAGTCTAAGGACGGGTGGCAAAGGAGAATTCAGATCGTCGAATTTCTTATTTAAAAGTATGTTTGCGCTTTACCTCTCTCTCCCTCCCCAAAGGGACAACTACACTCTTCAGATCAATCCCAATTCAGGCCTCTGTAATGAAGACCATTTGTCCTATTTCACTTTTATTGGAAGAGTTGCTGGTCTGGCGGTATTTCATGGGAAACTTTTAGATGGTAAGTTACTGAAGTGTCACGAAGTAACCGAAATAGGACGGTGCTGTTTGCGGGTCCTTATTAGGCGCTGTATCTTTCACATCACAATTTTAAGCAAAAGTTTCACTGATTCTCTGGAATTGGATAAATTAGTTTTATGGTTTGCCATGAAAGAGGCACTTTTCCCTGGTATCATCCTAATTTGAGCACTGAAGTCATAGTGTCTACACAGTTAAAAAAAAAGTTGGTTTTTTTTTTTTACCTTACAGTGTGAAGCACAGAACATTCTGTATTTGCACATTTTCTGTGTTTTCCAGAATAACTTTTTTTTTTTTTAGCAAGAGGTAGATTTAGTGACAGATGGAAAAGCTAATTGAAAAAAGTTAATTAAAATGATCTAGTCCGTCCAATATCCTGCTATTGTTCCATTTGTCCCCAGATTATTTTTTTTTTAATGCGAAGAGATTGTAAGTAATTTCAAAGCCATGCTATAACTCATGAAGACCTTGACCCTGGGAGCACTGCTAAAACAGACAGCAGGAAAGAATCTCATTATTCTTTAGAGCTTATAAGTCATGGAAGAATTTCAGCGTACACTCAAAGTTAGAAGTCAGACTCCCTCCCTGGCTGGATCCGTAGGCTTAGTTAGAGACGAGACCTCTTCTGGATTCAGTCACTTCAGAAGTAAGGCCCATAAGAGGGCGTTGCAGAAATCATCAGCGAGGAAGCTGAGTCAGAAGCATCTTTGAAGGGAGAGCCTGGGCAGCGCAGTGGTTGAGCATCCAACTCTTGATTTCAGCTCAGGTCATGAGATCAAGCTCCCCAAAGGGCTCTGCACTCAGCAAGGAGTCTCCTTGTCCTGCTCACCCTACCCCTCCAGCCCACAAGCTCGCTTGCTCTCTAATAAATAAATAAAATCTTCAAAAACATCTTTTTTTGAAGAATTGGGGCATGAATCATTTTGAGGATAGGCTGAGAGTAAGATTTGGGGTCAAAATTGTAATTACCATAGAAAATGAGGTTTTATGGGGAACTGTATTAATTGTGTTTATGGAACCTTAGATATTCCTAAATAATTGATGTCCCCTCTGTACTTTTTCCCTTTAGTGTATTTTTACTGGTAATTGCTAGCTTATTTTTGATCCTCTCGTTTCATATTTTATTTTTGATTGGGAAAGTAAACCTTTTTTTTTCTGATTAGAAGGAAACTGCACTCGTTATTTAGGCACATATAAGACATATACATACATAGCGTGTGTGTAAATACATTTTAATTTGCAATTTTGGACTCATGCCATAGATTACTTCAGCCTATGCAGATGCATTTCAGCCTTCTTAGAGGTCCATTTACTTACCTTCTGCCAAGTGAGAAGGCATTCTTAGTTGCTATGGAGAAATCTAGAAAGGATCCCGACCTCAGTGAACTTCCGTTCTCTTGGGGGGAGAGGGGGAGAGCAGAAGAATCCCAGAAACGGGAGAAGGGGGCTCGGCTGGAGGGTCAGGGAGCGTGTTCACCGTGCCGTGTCTCATGTTGGTGGCTGGGGGAGGGCAAGGGTAGGATTTGCACCTGTAGAAGCCGGTCACTTGAGAGCCAAGGCTCTGTGGAAGGAATAGCGGGAAAGGCAGGAACGTATCGGAGTGGAGGGGACAGCCGGGGGCAGAGCCTCTGTGCTCTGCACGTCAGCCCGCCCCTCCTTTCTGCTGGTTTCCTTCCACATTTTACCTCCTAGACCCCGAAAGTGATGGAGCCAGCAGGATTGGGAATACGCAGCAGAGCCCTGTGACAGATCGGAAGGGGGGTAGAAAGGCCCCATGGGAGGAGGTGGCGCCCAGGGATGCCGACTTGTCCTTGGGCAAGGCACGTTGGGGTCCCTGCGGACCTCCGGTGTGCTGGTGGAGTCCATCACCAGAGGCCTTCATCCCCCTTCCCTGGAGGACTGCGCGGCCTTCTGAGTGGCCTCCCTCGTTTCCCACTTGCCCCATTCCTGGTTTTCTCCCCATTACTGTGCAAACAGTGGTCCCCAAGTGCAGGTGAAATTTTCACCTGGCTTTTCCATGACACCTGATCCGAGCTGGGGGTGGCCTGACTCTCCAACGCCCCGACTGGAGCGCCCCCTGCCGGAGGTGTGCAGCCCCCTTCCCGGCCCCCTCGCTGGCCTGTCCTCCCAGGATGGCTGTGCTCCCGCCCCGGCCCATCCCTGGCAAGTCTCTGTCCTGTCCCCTCTAAAAAGAGCTTCCACTGCTCTTCTGCCCTCTCGTCCGTGTGCCTTGTTTGAGCCGCAGACTCCTGCTTGGCCCTGGAGAAGCTCTTTGTCCTCCTCCCAGAAGCCTTTGGACCCTTCCCTGCCGTCCTATCCTCCCTGAGCCCTGCCTTCCCCTCAGCCGGGCCTGGGCCCTCCTTCAGGCTGAGGGCAGCTTCATTTTGATTTCATGCTGTGACGCACAGCAATATCAAAGCTCTGAAACGAACCCGTATCTTTCTTCCCTTGTCTTAGGTTTCTTCATTAGACCGTTTTACAAAATGATGTTGGGCAAGCAGATAACTCTGAATGACATGGAGTCGGTGGTGAGTAAACGCAGGCCGCGCCCCTGGGCGCCGTGGGCCCCTGTGCCTTACAGGGTGTAGCTGAGACCACGTGGTCGTCACGGTGATTCTTGTGGGTGTGGTCATTCAGTCTGAACAGCAGGGAACATTGACTTGTTCAAGAAGTTAATTGAGCTCCCTAATTTTTCCAGTAAATAAATCGTTGCTCACGTTTCCTAGACTCGTGGTGCTCGAGGTGGGTAGACCCCAGTCTCAGTCCCCTCACTTACCCAGAATGGGTTTGACCAAAATAAATCCAAAGGGGGTCATCTGGTGGTCCCACTGCAGCTCTTGCTTTCCATCAAAAACTGCTGACGCGAATGTTTAGAGATTCATCGGCTATCCCTCCACTTTCTGATCTCAAGACCTGGCAGGAGTCAGGCCAAAACGTAGGGAAAGGGAAGATCAATAACCATCCCCCCCGGATGTGGAAGTGGCCGGTCAGTGCCTTTCCATTTTATCTCGGCTGACCATTGTCGGGCCGAAAGACTTTTCTATAAAAACAAAAGTGACGCTCCTCTCATAACGTACTTTCTGCTTCTGTTCTTCTTTTTAATTTACGCATCGCCCCACCATCCAGCTCCAGCCGAGCGTGGGGGCGTTTCCCCGAGTGCCAGCGCACTCACTGGGCCATCAGGAAGCTCTCTGTCCCTTGGAACACTCGCAGCGCTGCTTTCATACCCTGTCCCTTGAGGAGAAAGCACTTGCATCCCCTTGACCTTGCTGTGGTGCCGATGGCGTGTGTTGGGTAGTTGGGCGTGGGAGCCACGTTCTCCTCGTTCGCCAGCACTCGCCGGGCTCTGCGCACCATCTCTCTGTGAAGCGAGAGAGTGACGCCCGCAGGGCCCCGGAGCCCACTCAGCGGGTTCTCCCGTGGGCGAGTTGCTACACGGATCCCCAGCCCCGGCCTCAGATGGCTTTTCAGCTTCCACTTTAACTTAGGCTTTTATTATAATAGAACGAGGAAGCCAGGAACGTAGAAATTTCTTAAAGTCTAAATCGTATACCACCTCCTGATGGTTGGTGCGCGCGTTCCCTTCTCCCCTCCCGGAGCCTATCTGATGCGTCCCCCAGCGGTGGGACCCCCCCCCCCCCGGGCCTGCCCCAGAGAGAGGAGCCCGAGCCCTTGGGGAGTTCCGGCTGTGACGCCAGGGCAGCCTTCCTGTTCGCTCACAGGACTTGCAGAGTGCAATAAAAGCACAGGAAGGGCGTGTAAAATCATTGGTGTTTAAGTAGAACATTCTCTGTCATTCCTGTTTTCCTGATTTCACCCTTAAAAGATGGGAAGGCTATTGAGCCGACCGCGGTCAGCGCAATAATGTCCCTTCGGGCAAGCAGGCTGGGCCAGGGCAGGTCGCTTCCTCTAGCTGCACAGAGGACAGGATTCGAGTCCAGTCCCCTCTTACCACCAAAACATCGGTTTGGTTTGGTCTGTATTTTAAATTACAGGGGAAGAGAAGGTTTGCAGCAGAGCGAGAAACCGGTTAGTGACCAGTAAGCCTTGAGCATTCTGAACGGAATTACGTTAGAAGGACTTAGTGACTGGAAGAAGTCAGATGAGTTTGTTTCGGGGGAGGCAAACTTAATCTCTGTGTCATTTCTGTAGGACAGCGAATACTACAACTCTTTGAAATGGATCTTGGAAAACGATCCTACTGAACTGGACCTCATGTTTTGTATCGATGAGGAAAACTTTGGACAGGTACGTGTGGGCCTCCCCGGGGCTGACTCCCTCCTGGACTTTCAGAATCTTTGCTTCTTCCCAGAAGGGCTGTGACAGGACTGGGCTGGACAGTTAAAACCCCCTCCAAGAGCTTCAGATGTCCATCAGCATCTCATTGTGTTGGTACCTCCTTGTCCTGCCAGGAAGCTAGGTTCCGATCACGGCCCCTTCTCTCTCAGTCTCTTCTGGCAAAGTTAGAGATTCTAAGGCTTCTGGGGTGTGAAGCCCATCTCCTTCTCACTTAAAGCAGATCGGAATGAGCTTTTGGGCCTTGGTTTTAGAATTTTTAAGTACTTCAAAAAATAGTGTGTATGTATATCGTGATTTAAGTACATGAGCAGGAGAGATGATTTTGGGGGGGCCTTTAATGGTTCTTTGGTCATGATGGAAGTTGTCTTGAAGGGCCCAGCAGGCACAGATTTTTCTAGCATTCCCTTCTTGCTTGGCATGCAGTGTCATTAGGATGAATTCGTCATAAATGTCCATGTCAAAGGTAAAGCTGCCTACTGGGAATTCTCATTACCGTCACAAAGGTCCATAGGGTGTGTTTGTTCTAAACCCAGAACCTTCGATCATTTGTCCCTGGTGATGACAGTGCTCCTCCGGAGGTCTGTTGACAGTATTTATCCGACCCTGGTCCTGGTCTTTTCACAAAAGCGCAGACATGGTTCCCGTCTCCCAGAGCAAGTCTACATGACCTTGGAATGAATGAGACCTGGGGGCCCGTTTGAAGGGTTGTCGTATGGAAAATGAAACTGATCTTCCTTACGGCTTCAGGGGTTGTTAAAAGGGGGCTCTGCTGTCAAAACATGCCTATCGCTTTCATTGCGATGCTCAGCCGTGTAGGTAAAGCCAGGAAATCAGGCACCTGCCCATGTGGGTTCCCTGTCTTGGAAAGCAAACACAACCATGCGATTTGTCTCCTTAAAAATTCTCTGTTGACCCTTCTGTGACCTTCAGGGTAAATTGAAGCTTTTTTTTTTTTAGCATAGCTTATGACTTGACACCGCCCACCTTTAGCCTTGTCTTTGAGCCCTCCGTTTGCTCACCCTGACAGCCATAGCGTACCTACGACCTTGTCCGCAGAGACACCGGGCCAGCTCCCTGTCTGTGCGGCACCTTCCGCGTTCCTGCACAGTGTCCTCCCCTCTCCCAAAGCTCTTCTCGGGCTGTCCCCTAATCACCACCAGCCCACTGTCTCCTGTGAGCCTCCCTCAGTCGCCTTGGCGTCTCCAGCGCTCGGCGGTGCCGAGACCTGCTGAGCAAACGAATGAATGGCACTAACCTAGTTTGTTATTTTGTGTTTTTTAAACTGTTAATAATGTTGTAAGTAACAGAAGCTCCAAGTGTGAGGAAACAAAATAATTTAAATTGCTATGACTTCGTTTTGTAAGCTGGACCTACTTAAGGGTCTTAACTGCCAATTTTCAAAGGGTAACACGTGGATAATCATTCTGGAACTCTGTCTTCCTTCCTTTCATTGCCAACACATGGAGAAAGGAGTAGAAGTAACCAAAGAAGACGTAAAATTGATCTTGTGTGTTGACTGCAAGAAAAAAAAAAACCTTCATTCCACTTCTAGAAAAGCATAGGTCTAACTCAGCACTGCTCGGCAGACATTAGCAATGCCAGAGGCAGACGGAGACGCTCTGGGAAAGCTTCCTTAGTCACAGTTAAATGGCACTGTTTCCAACTAGTAAATGATAGCCACACACGTGATGTTGGGACTCTTAAGTAGACTTCTAGTAAAGATTCCGATGATCGTTACAGTTCATATCAATTATTCATTAAAAACAGTTCTCAGGCCGCCTCATTTAATGCTGTAGGTTCTTCTGACTTTTGGATTGAATCAGGCGGAGTAAAGCAATAATCAGACAGACTCACAGGAGGGGTAAGAGAATGATAAGGTGCCCTATTTGTTGCATTGCTGCCTTCCCCTTTTAGAGAGCTCACCTGGTTAATAGGGAACTAGTGTTATCTCTTTTGCACTCTGGGAAGCGGTTGAGAGAGAATTAAGCAGCCACACATCGATCACATCTACCTCCCATTTCCACTCCCTCCCCAAGATCTGTTCATTTTAACCCCCAGATACTTCTCAAATCCGTCTCTTCTCCCTTCCCACTCCTCCCAACACCCAAGTCTGAGGTACCATCTTGTCTCGTAGACTCCTAGCTGGGCTTTTATATCCACCTTGTCCTCCTATACTGGAAGACTGGTCTTTTCAGGACGTAAAAATCATCATCCCTCTGCCAGAAACACTGAAAGATAAAGATCCAGATCACTGATTGGCCCCATGAGGTTCCTCCTGGCCTTGCCCCAACTGCTCTGTCTCAGATGCAGTTTTGGATTACAGAGCTGCCGCTCGTGCTCTCTGGGCCTGGTCTCCCTGGACTTCTGGAACACACTAAGCTCCTCCTTGCCTCAGTACCTTTGCTCATGCTATCCTGTCTCTTGGGAACATACTGCCTCCCACCTGCAGTTCAGACGTCCCTTCCCCAAGAAAGTCAACCTCCCCTTGTACTACACCTTTCCCACAGGTGGCATCGGTCTAGCTCCCTGACCCGGCCTTCGAGGAGCCACAGCCGCTGCCCTTCCCGGAGCCACGCCATCAGGCTCTTGTCTGGCCGGGTCAGGGAGCTCGACCGATGCCCCCTGTGGGAAAGGGTACAAGGGGAGGTTGACTCGGATGCCTCGGCCCCCTGGCTGGCGTTCATGTCTGCTGGGAGAGGCTGGGGAGCGTGAGGAGGCCTGGGCGCTGAGGCTCATCCCGCGGGGCTCGGGGGACACGTGTCCTGTCAGCAGGTGGGTGTTTGCCCAGCAGCGAGCAGCGCCCAGGGACGGCGCCAGAGGCAGGCACATCTCGCTCTGCCCAAGTCCCTCTTACTCGATGCGATCCAAGCAGTTTCTCAGCAGACCCCTCACACATTCGACATAAGGCGTCTTGGCGGCATCTTGGAAAGATCTGGGGGATGCGTGTGAATCCAGAGCTTTAACCTGTCAAGGAAGAGGGTCCAGATGTGTGAGTCCCATCTCCTCAGAGCTTCCTCTGATCTAATGTATAGTCTTTCTGAAGGAGAAAGGCGACTTTGTACTCAGGCCAGCAGACTAGAAAAAGGAGGGATTTTTCCAGAAACACATACGGAGCACCTCCTGTGTGCAGGCGCGGGGTTAGTGTTCTTCATGTCGGGTCCTTGAGTTCAGACACGACAGCGATGACACTGGCCCACAGTAGGTGTTCACACGGAGGAAGTACGTATTCAGTGTGTGGGGAGATGGTGGGGTGGCGGGAAGCCGCTCTCCGCTACAGATACCTTTCTGTGTCAGGAAATGTCGAGGCAGGCCATCTGAATGGCCGCACTGAATTCGTGTCCTGGACCGTGCCTCTTCCAACCGCGCCGCTTCCAGCTGTGCCCCATTGCTGTGCATCTAGGCTATTTCGTTACTTTGCTATATAGACAGCATAATGATTGTAATCTTGGAATATACGTTTGATTCGTCTGGCCAATTTTTTCCCTTGGTATGAATTCTAGAAGAGAAAGCATTATGACAAGAGATGCTTTGATGCCTGTTGCCGAATTATCTTCTTTCCCCGAGGATTGAAGCAATTAGACTCCCACCAACAGTGTAGGGAAGAACGGTTTCCCTGCAGTCGGCAGTGCGGGCTGTCTGCTCTTTTTCATCGGTGGGTGTTGGTGTTGGAGGCACCAGAGGTGTTTTTCTCCTTCCCCTCCCCATGCTCGCTCTCTCTGGTTGGTCTTGTCATTCCGGAGCTCTCTGGAAATTACAGCTCCTGGAAAAAATTCTTAGTATTGCTGAACTATGCCAGAGCTCTCTCAGTACCAAGAACTGGGCTTGGATTATTGAACTTGTTTGCTTTAGATCGAACCGAAGAAGTCCATTACTGAAAGGGAACAGCAAGACAGTCTCTGGAAGAAAAGGAAAAACCATCAGGAGCTTATTTAAAAATGCAGCGATATAAATGGATACGGCCCACAAACCGCCAAAGAGGTTTTATGCTAAGAAACGTCCCCACCTCACCCACTAAGCATAAATGTCCGCCGTCGTTGAGGATTGCCAGGGCCCCTCGAGGCCGGGCCGGCAGTCACAGGGGGAGCCGGGCAGATGGGAGGACGGCCATGGAGAAGGGGAGAGCGGGCTGATGGGAAGGGCTTGGATCAAACGAAAAATATGGTAACAATTGAAATCCACATCACCGACGGTTAAAGAGCTGAAGTGACATCACAGAGCGTGGAGTTCAGTCATGGGGTGGAAACACCAGATCTCTCCCTGAATAAGAGGAAGAGGAGAAAGAAGGAAACACAAACTGAGCCATGATCCTGTGAATAATCCGGAGACCGCTGGG
This sequence comes from Nasua narica, assembly GCA_028533885.1. Taxonomy (NCBI): domain Eukaryota; kingdom Metazoa; phylum Chordata; class Mammalia; order Carnivora; family Procyonidae; genus Nasua; species Nasua narica. Next base: position 65,130,791 of record CM052808.1, read on the forward strand.
AGGCGAACAGGGGCTGCGGCTCCGGGTCACAGAGGCTCCGCGCCCCGTCTGTCCGGGGCGTGTGCGGCATCGCTGACTTGCGGACCCCTGCCCGAGCAGCACATTTCACCACTCCCAGTCTCTTCTCCCTCAGGATGGATGTGACCTGCAAACTTACTCGGGAAAACCCTCTCCACGGGCTTGGCTCGCTCTCTGAAGTAGCCAGTTCTGCGTAGCAAAAAAAGGGAAAGGGATCCTAGTTCTGGCTGTCTTTGAACAGGAGACTTGTGGGTGGTATTTTTCTCTTTAAAATTTCTACAGGAGTGAACTTTATTAAAAAAAAAAAAAAAGTCTCTCCCTCCCTTGCTTCCTATGGCGTGATACTGCTAGAAGCCATGCTTCCTCTCAGCCGCTTTGCTCTTACGGCCCTGGGGTCCCTGCGGGAGGGGCTCGTCCGGGCAGTGAGCGAGAAGGCGTCCAGATGCACATAGAAAGCCAAGGTTCTCAGAACTGCAGGTAAACCCATCGCTCAGCCTTGCTTCCTAAGCTGCTTTTTTTTTTTAAAGTCCCTAGGTTTGGCCTTTTTGAAGGAAATTCCATGCACCTTTTGTGTATGGAACTGTAAAATCTAATTTTCAGAAACAAAGTGCATTAGAATTTGGGTCTCTGTGGTCTTGACGAGCGTACCGTCTTTTCTGTTATACGTAATTAATTAATTGCTTGATAAACGAGTAGATTACAAAATGTCGCTCTTCTCCATTGTTGGTAGTGTATGAAGAATAATTAAAACTCATAAATAACCACAAAATAATTCACCTTTGATAACATCTTTCAACATGTACTGTCTCAACAGTTTAAAAGCCTTTTTAGGCATTCTCTTGTACTCTGAGCCCATCTACTGGGAAGGCTTCTTGAATGAATGTTGCTTATCTTGTTTAGTGAGACGTTACTACTCAGTAATGTGCACAGTAACTTCATGATGGTGATTGTTATCTTTGCAATTACAGACCTATCAAGTGGATCTGAAGCCCAACGGGTCGGAAATAATGGTGACAAATGAAAACAAGAGGGAATATATCGAGTACGTATACGCAGATTTACGACCTTTTCTTTTTTTAAGTTCAACAGTCTATTTGATTGATGTCTTGCTGAAGTAGCTCATGCATCTCGTGGGCACTTTCAGTAACGGGAGCTCCTTTCCTGCTTGGGCTAATAGGAAGTTGAATTATAAGATGAAAAGTGTGACTCATATCATGACTTCAGTGAGCTGCCTTATGAAGGAGTCGTGAAAGGAGGAGACAGTGTACAGTATTGAGTAATACGGCAAACGTGCTTTTGGAGGATGTGATGTGAAGTCTAAAATTGAGATCTGCAGTGTTGGAACATAGTGTCAACAACCAGCGGGGTAAAATTAGGAACAACCAGAAATAAAAGGTTTCCCCTCTCTCCTGACTTCTTTTCCACGATGAAATTGGAAGACAATCGTTAAGATGGGTAGGAAAATCCACATATGCAAATCATAGTGAATTATTTCCGATAGTTGTAATTTTCTTAACCCAACCTCAGCCTCAGCTGGTGGAATAAAATGTCCTTTGGAAAACCAGCTGTTAAGCCATCCTGGGGCATTTCTGCTGGCCACAAGGCCTTTGTCTGTCAGGCACAGGACATTGTCTCCTCGGTACGTACGTGTTCTTTGGGCACACAGTCCGGAATCTCCCTGGCTAGCCCTGGTGCAGGGGTGAGGACAGCCCAGCCAGGTCTAGTGCCCAGGTCCCCATGTCGGCCCCTCGCCGGTTGCCACGGTGGTCTGGGCGCTGTGTCTGCCTTCAGCCCTCCCATCTCAACAAGCTGGTTCCCTCCTCTCTCCTCAACGTAACTGGTTAGAGGACCTGCATTTGGAGACGCGGCCAAGAGTCTCGGCATCTCTCAGGGTCCTCTACAAAGAAAAAGCCTCCTTCCTGATTAGGGAGAGATGGAGAGTGTTGGAGCCTCTTCTTAGAGACTCTGACAAAGCATCCCTATTACACAGCAGGCCTCCCCCCTCCCTCCCACATCCTCACAAGGTAAAAGCTTGCTGTGCTTAAAAAACAACAACCAGGAATAAGCTCCTGCAGTTCCTACCTGCGCGCATTCATTGGCACGCGTGTCCTGAATGTAGACAGTCTGAGCAGGCAGGATGCCACCTTGCAGATGCCAAGGTCTTCGTTTGAAAGCCCAGGCGTTGAGTGGGATTTAAAGCACTGCCCCGGAGGGGGATTAGGGTCCGGAGTCTGAGGGTCCGGACAAGGTGATACATGTGGGACGGCATCCTTAATTCCTTTAGGTTTCAAATGTGGCGGGGAGCGGGCTTCCCTGGAAAAGGAGGGTGAAAATCCCCCCCCACGCCCCCCGGCACACGAGTGCCCTTGGGGTGCAAGAGGGCCCTGGGGCCGATGGGTGCCGCAGTGCAGCAAAGCCTCGTGCGGCTGAGCAGGGCCCGTGCAGAGGGGCTGGGCCTCGGGGGCCCTTACCAGGCACCACCTCGACGCAGAGCGCCCTGTAGGACGCGGCCTGCGCTCCGCTCCCTGACCAGACGCCTCAGCCGGCGCCCAGCGCGGATTTGGCCAGTGCTGAATTCTCCTGTGCCCTGAACATCGTCCCCGAGAAAATGGTTTCTGTTAAAGAGGCCGTATCATTGATCCTCCAGATTTGGGTGTTAAAGGATTAGCATAAATCATTTTCCTGATAAATTATGTGTCGTCGTTGAAAAAAGTACACCGGACACTAGAGTGAGATGTACCACAAAATGTTGTACTAGATACTCCTACAAACGTGCACGTGTTTAGGGCTCCTCGGTGGCTTAGTCAGTTGGCCGTCTGCCTTCAGCTCAGGTCGTGACCCTGGGGTCCTGGTATTGAGCCCCGCATTGAGCTCCCTGCACCCTGCTTCTCTTTCTGCCCCTCTCCCTGCTCATGTCTCTCTCTTTCTCTCACTTAAATAAGTAAATAAAATCTTCTTTAAAAAAATGGAGAACGGGGCGCCTGGGTGGCTCAGTCTAATGTTACAAATCTGCCTCTGGCTCAGATCATGATCCCAGGGTCCTGGGATCGAGCCCCGCTTCAGGCTCCTTGCTTGGCAGGGAGCCTGCTTCTCCCTCTCCCACTCCCCCTGCTTGTGTTCCCTCTCTCCCTGTCTTTCTCTCTCTGTCAAATCTTCAAACACATTTAGAAATGGGGAACAAGCTCCTCCTCCCTCTGCCTCTCCCCTCCACTCGTTCTCTCTCTCAGATACATAAATGAAATCTGTAAATTAAAAAAAAGGAAAAAAGAATCTCTGTACACATTTGTGCACAGGTGGGTGTGCGTGTGAACGTGTGTGTGGTGCGCCTGTCTGTCCACAGCCTTTTCTGTCTGTCCGCCTAGTCCCATCTGTAGGCAGCTCTGGTAAACTAAGGCTGGATCCGGGCGGGGGGGCGGGGGGGCAGTATAAATCGTGTTTGAAATGCTCAGAGTTGACGTTGCCCAGCTACTCGGAAAGCGTGACCGAGTCAGCAGTGCCGGGGCTCTGGACCCCCCTGGGGTCTGCGCGGGGGTTCTCTGCTCCCCCCTCCCCCGGGGACACGGTGCGAGGACATGCACGGGGCTCGCGGTGACGAGGGGCTCACTGCGTCTCCGTCTCTCCGCAGCTTGGTCATCCAGTGGAGGTTTGTGAACAGGGTCCAGAAGCAGATGAACGCCTTCCTGGAGGTAAGTCGTGCGCCCTCGGTCCTACCTGGAGAGAGGAGGGCTCTCGGCCTTGGGGCGGGTGGGCTGGTGGCGGTGTCACACGACGGGGCAGGAAGGCCGGGCCTGCACCGCGCGCACCACGGCTCCGGCCCGGAGCGCTCAGCTGGCCACCCTTTCGCTTGGTGTTGTCCTACTCTGTGCGGACTCAGCTTCCGCACGGGCCCGAGGGAGGCGCACGCTCTCCGGCTGGGTTTTTATCCCAGCGAGCCGTCTCGTGCCAACTTTCCTCCTGTTAGAGGGCGAAGCAGCGGCTCCTCAGATCCAAATATGTAATGTCAGCGATGCTCCCAGGCCCCTGGCAGAGGGTGGCGGGATTCATCATTTTTAAAAAGGGCTTCATTTGGGGGGGCACCCGGGTGGCTCAGTCGGTTAAGCATCCGTCTTTGGTTCAGGTCATGATTCCGGGGTTCTGGGATCGAGCCCCATGTCTAGCTCCCTGCTCAGCGGGGAGTCAGCTTCTGCCTCTCCCCCCCCCACCCCTGCTCGTTCTATCGTGCTCGAATAAATAAGTGAATAAAATCTTCTTTAAAAAATGGTTCACTCTGACCAACAGTAAAATTCCTTTTAAGTCTTAATAAATTGTTTTAGTTCTGTATGGAGAACGTAGGAACAAGCCCCAAGGGCGTATTATAAATTCCCACCGATCCAGTGCGGAGTTCTCTTTGGGCAGCGCTGTCCTCGGCTCGCCCAGCTCTGTCCCTGCACTTACCCCAAGCCGGGCAGGACACTCAGAATTCAGGGACTTAACCCAGGACTAACCCATGAGATGTGGGTTAGACCCACAAGAGGACAGCGGGTTTCATACTTGATTTACATAAGAGACCCGGGAGGCACGGCCTGGCCCTGCCCCAGGCGATCCCATGTTCGGAAACCGGACACCTGCGAGGCCCAGCTGCACGGAGCATCTCGCTGGATGGTCAGCGTTAACCGGGAACTAGAGCGCGGTCTCGGCGTTCCTCTCTCTCCTCTCTTGGATCACACCGCCTCCTTAGGTAGCTCGGCTCTGTGCCTTCAGTACCTTATTTTTAAACACGTTCTCTTGCACATCGTGGCTCGTGCGTTCTAGGACACACTGACTCATAGCTATGTCATAAGTGGCTTTTGGAATTCGCCTGCCTACAGTAACCCATATTTTCATGGGCTTCTGAAATTGCTCAGATACCCGAACCTTCTAGATTCTCCTACTTTTCTAAATTCTTACATTGTGACTGTGCTGTTTTTATTAGAACTACAGTTAGGGGCTAATGTTGCTGATCTGTAAATCAGCAAAGAATGGTTTTTTCCTGGCTGTTTTCTCTGTAAAACGTGTCTCTTTCAAGGAAAAAGGTGTTTAGGGTGATTTTTTTTTTTTCTTTCTTTCAGGGATTCACAGAACTGCTTCCTATTGATTTGATTAAAATTTTCGATGAAAATGAGCTGGAGGTGTGTATTCTAAACCTTTTCCGTAAAGTAGATATTTTTAAATGGTATTTTGTTATTCCCTGACCCATGATGTCCTAGGAAGTGAACCGAGATGGATTCAACTCTGTGTCTCTTACGGTGGGGGGCGCGTGTCGACCTCAGAGTAGGGAATAGTGAGCGTCATCAGCTGGAGCTTCCTCAGCCAGGCGAGGGTGGTTCTGGGACACACTGGACAAGCAGAGGCCCAGCGAGCTGGGTTGGCTTCACGGCCAGGTGCGCCAGGTAAGGAAAGTTGCTTCGGCTGGAGCTGTGGTTGGGACCACCAGTTGGGGCAGCCGCGTGCTGCCCCCGAGGCTGGGCTGGCTGAGATCCTGCACTCCCCGCACGGTGCTAGCTGATCGTGACCGTGGCCAGGAAGTGAGCACCAGGGGCTGCGGAACAGACGTCTCTGTGAACTTGACCTGGTTTTATGAAGGAGGAACCTCAGAAGACAACGAGGTCGGGACAGGAGGCAGTTTGTGTTAGATTGCCCCAGCTTTGTGTGGACCTGGAGGAAAACTTCGCAGCCGAAAAAGCACAGGGATATCGCACCCTGGGTTGCGTTGAGAGGAATAGAAGGAGGACGTTTCCCACGAAGCAGGTCTCACAGGCTAGCCTTCTGTTCTTCTGGAAATAGAAACTTCAAGACAGATGATGTCGAAATCCTGTAGGGTGAGCCCTTTGTTTCATAAGTAGGGAAACTGAGGCAGGGAGCAGTTAAAGACCTCCCAGGTTTACCCAACGAGTCAGGCCTGGGATCTAGGCTCAGGCTGCTGGTTTGGTTCTCCTGCCATTTTTCTTTGGTGCCTCTGCGGGAACAGCAGGCTCACTTTTCCTGAGGATGCCGCCCTCAGGGAACGCCTGCTCGGGGG
>CM052808.1:65137345-65285125 GCA_028533885.1 Nasua narica
TGTCAAAATTATCCTTTAAAAAGTAGACCATGAATACTTGCGGCAACAAGTGTGTGAGGGGGTAGGTGGCCCGCAGCCTGACCAATACCGGATATTGACCAGCCTTTCCATTTATACTTGTCTGCTCACTGAGAACTGATATGTCATCTACATTCTACAATTTTAAGTGAAGTTAACCATGGGTTCATGCGTTTATTTTTCTGTAAACTCCGTGTTCATACCCTTTCCTGATTTTCATATTGAATTATTCAATCTTGATTGAGAGGAACGTTCTGGAAACAGAAGAAATGGGACTGTATTCTGTATCTCTAATATTGTTTTTTTTCTTCTGGCTTTATTATTTTAATCATCTACTCTTCAAAATTTTTAGTTTAGGCTTTGTGTGCTGCTGAAAATGCATTCCCCAGCCCTAACTTCGTGGATTTTTTAGAAATTTTTGAGAGCCAGACCCTTGCTGCAGGCTCTTACAAAGCTTCAGCCTCGTGTCTAGGGCCCCTCGGCCCCCGTTGGGACGTGGCAGCCTTAACACAGTGCTGACCGCTGATCTTCCCTTTAACAGCCCCAGCTGGGATTTCCCCCTTCCCCCTGAAATCCCAGCTGGGATTTCCCCCCACTCACACACCCAGCCAAAGTAGCCAACACACTTGAGGTTAATCCAACTGATTTTTTCCCCCTGGTTCCAAACTCTACTTTCTGCTGCCCTTTATACGACCTGGATTGAAGAAGAAATCCCATAAGCACACGTCTAATCAAAATCCTATTTGAATGTCAGCCCTAACGCTTTTGGAGGAAATGACTTCCCTAGTTGTCTTTGGTCTTCTGTGTGTAGTACCTTCGGCTGAACCATTCTGAAAAGTGGGGGCGTTTTCTGACAGCCTGCGGAAAAGCTTTCTACTTATGGGGGTAAGGGATGAATGGGGGTGACTATCGGAGGGAATCACAGCAGCACAAACGTGGGGAAATTCAGTATGTCTACAGCTCTGGCTTCATGGGACTTTTCCCCATGAGTTTTTAGATTGTAATGTTTGGAGCTTTGCAGTTTATATTAAAAAAAAAAAAACAAAACCTTTCATGTAAATCAGCTCACTGCTGTTTACTATGTAGCAATACTGACGAGAGTCGTAATGTTGTTCCCTAATTTTTTTGGAGGAAAGTAGGGGCTCCAGGAGGCAAAGGTAACACAGTTAGGAAGGGCCCTGCTGGGTTGCTAATCTCTACCTTTGGATTCTGAGTCTGCTGCTCCTTCCCCAGTTCTCCTTGTCCATCTGGTTGCCAGTGCCTTTCATGGAATGGAAGAGCTACGGTTAAATGCAACACTTTTATTAAAATAATCATATGCTCGAGAAACAAAATAACTCTAAGGAAGCTGACCCTCCATGTCCAAAAGGAGCTGAGCTAGGTCAGTACAGGATCCTGTAGACTCCTAGGATACATTCAAATAGAGTTGCTATGTAAAATACAGCATCTCCAGTTAAATTTACATTTCAGATAAACAATGGGTAATTTTTACTATATGCTCCAAATACCGCAGGGGACATATGTGTACTAAACATTTGTTTATTTGAAATTAAAATTTAATTTTAAGTTTTTTTTCAAGATTTTATTTATTTTATTTTAACAGAGAGAGAACACAAGCAGGCAGAGACAGAGAGAGGAGCAGGCTCCCTGCCGAGCAAGGAGCCTGATGTGGGACTCGATCCCAGGATGCCGGGACCATGACCTGAGCCAAAGGCAGCTGCTCAACCAACTGAGCCACCCAGGCGTCCCTAATTTTAAATTTTAAAATGTGGGTGTCTCGTGCTTTTTTTTTTCCCTAGATAAATCTGGCAATTCTAATTGAGGTGAAGTTGTATGTCAATAGATATAACAACATTTGGGATTCGCAACATAGAAATGAGCAAAGTCACCTGGTAACACTTAAGATCTCATAGGCAAGGAATATCTCTGCCCATTTTTCTTGGCATCAAACTAAAAATTAATAATGCAATATGTACCAAAGTCCTTTAAAAATTACAAAAACCGTGAGCAATTATTTATCTGTAAAGATGGTCTTTGCATCATTGTTAATAATTCTGAAAAAAAGAAAAAAGGAAGCACCTATAGGGTTTTGGTGAATGATAAATTCGGTCAATGGAACTCAGTGAAATAAAATAGAATCCAAGGTTATTTTTAAGAATGTTGGTATAGATAATCCTTGACATGAAGTATTTTGAGGGTAGAATATTGAACGAAAAATACAGGTTGCTATCGTATTTTTGCAAAACAACTGTTTTGTCTATTAAGGCATACTTCTCTCCCTCACATTTTAACATCTCTAAAATTAGGATACCTTTAGGATTAATGGCGTCATCATCGCCGTTGGACAGGCGGCAGACATGATGTAATTGTCATCTACGTGGATGTGAGCACTCAGTCATTGCTGGTCGTGGTGTCACCTCAGTGGAGTGATCTACGTTGTCGGTACAGAATATTTTGAGTTTGCCATTTAAAACGTTTTCCAAGATTACACTATGATTCAGCATTGAAAAGTTAATTTCTATGCAGAAGCATGAAAACAAAGCAAAAGGGACTCGATATGATTTAGTGATAAATTCCTTTTTGGGAGCCCCTGCGTGGCTCAGTCGGTTAAGCGTCTACCTTCGGCTCAGGTCATGATCTCAGGGTCCTGGGTTCGAGCCCCACATTGGTGTGGGGGGGGTCCCTGCTCAGCAGGGACTCTGCTTCTCCCTCTCCCTCGGCCTCCTCTCCACTGCTCATGCTCTGTCTCTGTCTCTCTCTGTTTCTCTCAAATAAATAAATAAAATCTTTAAAAAAAATTCTTTTTGTCATGGAGAAGCAATCACACTTACACATATTTTCTTGCAAAGCAGCAAACAACCAAGTGCTTTACCGAACCCAAGAAATGAAGACATTCCCAAGCAGAGGAAGGGGTGTTGTATTTTGGTGCATTTTGTTACTGAGAAAGGTGCAAAAGGATTGCCTATCATAGGCCAAGTAAAGCAACTGAAGACAATTAATTTGCTTCTGGGCCAGTTAACCGGGGACGGGGAAGGCTGGGGCAGAGCTCAGGAGGAGAACCCAGCCCCGGCTCTGGGGACTGCAGCCGCCACGGCTGCCCCGTTGACTTCTGATCCAGTCCAGGCTGAGACCCAGGCAGTAAAGCAAAAGGCAGGGAGAGACTGAGAAGGTGCCACATGGCACCTGGGACTCCCAAGCTATCCCTCTCGAGGGCAGAGGAGCTATGTGAGCGACAGGAGGAGGAATGTTTGTAGTCAAGAGGTATAAATAGACAGGTAAGATGCCCCCGATGGATTAGTCTTTCATCTGGTCACTCGGGAGACTTGCCCTGGTCACTTGGGGGACTCAAGCAGAGGAGAATCATTTGTGGGAGGCACATAGGCCAGGTCAGTGTCCAGATCTGGCCTCTAGGCTGGCTCCAAACCTCAGACCCAAGGGTCCTTCTTCCTTAGCGAAGCAAGGAAGGCGATTTGCAGCAACTCGAGTCTACGGTCCCAGCTGCAGAGAAGGCAGGAGCCATTATGGAACAGACCTGTGGCCTCCCATGATGATAAACCATTTCATGCCCCCACCCCCAAAAGCCAACTGAGTGTCTCTCCTCTTAAGTCTTAGTAATAATGGTAATTATTAATTATTATTAATTATTATTAATTATGCTTAATAATGGTAATATTTATCAGCTGCTTACTACGTGTCAGCTACTGTACTAAGTATTTTGTGTACATCATCTCATTTAATCCTCACCATGGCCTGGGAAGGTAGGTATTATTATCTGAACTTTACAGATTAGGAAATTTAGGCTCAGCACGAAAGGGCAGAAAGAGGACCCAAACTTCTGGTTCTCTGGCTACAAATACCCTGCTCTTAGCCACTGCTTGTAGTACATTTCTAGAACAAAGAGCCCCGACCTGCTATGTGTCCATCCTTTCCAATTCCACTACTTCCATTTCACTCCCGCTTCTTGGGCCTGCCTCCTCTACCCCCTTCCCACCTGCCTCCTCTATCCCCTTCCCACCTACATACAAAGCAGACTGTGAAAGAACTGCCTCACATTCTTCCTTCCCATTGTGCCCTGTGCCCACAGCAGATGCTCAGCCCTGTGTAACTCCCACCATGCCCTGTGCCTCCCAGGATCCCCTGTGTTCACAAAGGGAGCGCTTGAGTGGCCTTGTGTGCCACCCACAATCCCCTGTGCTCACCATCAGGAACTCGGCCGTGTGTCACCCACAACCCCATGTGCCTCCCACAATCCCCTGTGCTCACCATCAGGAACTCGGCCCTGTCACCCACAGTCCCCTGTGCCTCCCACAATCCCCTGTGCTCACCATCAGGAACTCAGCCCTGTCACCCACAACCCCATGTGCCTCCCACAATCCCCTGTGCTCACCTTCAGGAACTCGGCCCTGTGTCACTCACAACCCCATGTGCCTCCCACAATCCCTTGTGCCTCTCATCAACCTCTGTGCCCACCATTAGCAGATAATGTCTCCTAAATTCTACCTTGGGTCCAGCAGGTCACCATGGCTGGCTGAATTAAGCCCTTCTCCTCAGCCTGTCCTCTGAGCAACACTTGGACCTGTGCTGTGGATCATAGGGCCTGGCCTAAGCCCAGAACCAGGCTTTATGATTGCCTTCCTCTGATAGCAGGCTGGCTGACCTCAGTCTGAGACCACTGCTCTGACCTCTGAGTCCCCTCTCTACCATCACTGACGGGTTTGTGTGCATGTTACCTCAAACATGGAGGTATCTAGCAATTCTAAAACCCTGTCTCTTCAATTCACTTGGCGCCTTGAGGTCTTGCCCCTATTCTGACGTGAGCAGTCAGTGGCGGTCTATCTACTCTGCTCAGGAGTCCCCTCCAAGCCCGGGGTGGGTGCTCAGCAAAAACACTCCTGGACTGAAGTTGTGTCGTAACCATCAGAGTCCCCTGGCCTGACGTTTACACCTTAGGAAGTGACAGGGGAGAGCAGGAGAGGAATGAAGGGGACAGCACGACATTCTCTCAGGAGTCCAGGTGTGACATTAAGACCGTTGATCAGGGAACTAGTGTGGCCTCTGGTGCTCTGTGATGCAAACCTCACGCTGATCCTCTGCTCGACTCTGGAATGAACGGGCAATGGAAAACAGCTGCAGCCAGGAGAGAAGGGAAATAAATCAGCTTAATTTTTCAAAAAATTCTCAGTCTAAACTGTTTTCATTCAGAGTAAACTTGCTACCCCCTACTCTACCTTTCTTTAATTACTTTGTTTATTGCTTGCTTCCTGGATGTAACTTCCAAAAGGGAAGGCAGTTCAGTGTAGGTTGGTTGGTTGGTTGGTTGGTTTTTGCTGCTGTCTAGATACCCAGTATCTAGAATAGCGCCGAGAACACTGTGGCCTCCAACAAATATTTCTTCCATGAATGAACGAATGAATGAAAGGGATCTCATTGGAGATCCTTGTTTGATATTTAAGGAAGATTTATTTAAGAAAGTATATTGCTCATTTTCAGGAGGGGTTGGGAAAAACCAAGTTAAAGATTTAAAGGTTTAAAGGGCCTGCATCTGACCTTTCTCATTAGAAGTTCCAGAGGAGTGGTCAGTATCTGGAAAACCTATGATGGAAACATAACATTTTGACAGTGGCTAGAGAGCATCTAGATTACTTTTGTCATTTAAACAATGAGGGAGGGGCCCCTGGGGGGCTCTGTCAAAAGAGCTTGTGACTTGATCTCGGGGTTGTGAACTCGTCATGTTGGGTGTAGAGAGTACTTAAAAATAAAAAAATCTTTTAAAAAAATTAAAAAAATAAAAAACCAAATATAAGGCATGGATCTTGACTGGAGTATAGTTTTTTAAAAAGAAAGAAAGAAGAAAAGAAAAGTGCTAAAAAAGATCATGGAGGTAATTGGGAAATTTGAAAATGAGATGTTATTAGGGAATTTCTGTTAATTTAGCACCCCCCCCCCAGCAGGCAGGCTCCTGCCCCCCATGCCTACGGGTGTGCTGAGCCTGGTCCCACCACGAGAGGGGGACTTTCACGGGACTACCGTGATGAAACCAGGATAGCCTGCCAGCCTTCTGAGTTTTCACTGAGGCCCTGGATTGTGACCCTGGTTTGAAAGTGACTGATTCTCTTGGGAGCAAATCTAAGGCTGTGACAGCTTGGTGTCCCTCCAGTCCCTTTGCGTTTGGCCCTTTCCCATCCGTGAAGTTCAACTCCTTTGGCCTCTTCCTGTCTTATCTAGTACATCGCCCATTAGTTCCATACTGCCCCTGCCCCTTGTCTTCGCTTTCTGTCCATCCTTGTTTTTCTCTACTCATTAATAAAAACTCATTCATCTCCTGTTTCACCTAATATTTCAGAGCAAATGGCAAGCAAGTATTCTCAGCTTTGCTCTCCAGAGAGGAAACTAAAGTCTCAGAAATACAGTGTCTTGTCCAAAAGCAAAAATCCAAATGGTAAAGAATTTCAAAGGAGACCCAGGAGTCCCAGTTCACAAACTTCCTGCTCCCTCCTGGCAAAATTCACATTCTTCACTGAACCAGGAAGGCTTTTTTCCATTTCAAAAAGCCTGCTGCTTTGGGCAGAAAGAGGAGAAAACAGAGTCACCCACAGCAGGCGGGGTTCGCTTCCACTTGCCTCTAGTGGAAATTTACCTGATTTTGACCTTCCCCATTCCCGAAGTCCAGTTTTGTAGTCTGTATCTGAGTACAGACACGAAGGATGCAGGCATTCCGAGCTGAACTCCAACCTGGCAGGATTCGAATCTATCTTATCTTAAAAGAATGCATCCCGTTTTATTTAAAAAAAAAAAGTCAATTTTAAAGGCAACTGAAGTAGGGATTGTGGGATTTGCTGGAAAAAGTATGGTAACCATTATAAGTAGGCCACAATTTATCCTTTCGTTGCAATCCAGAATCCCTGTGAATCCCATGTCTGGGAATTGAAAGGAAATCATCTAAAAGCTGAATATTTGTCTTCATCGTGGTTTTCCAAACAAAGGGAAAACTGTTTCAGCAAAAATGCAGCACTCATAGGCCAGGGAAGCTGGTGAAAATGACCCGGATGTTTACTCGGTGAAGCCAGGCAGTAAGGGATTTGCCCTGCCCTTTGAAAGAATGTCTACACAGGGAGTCTCTGGGGAGTCCATTTCACTTTAACAGAGAGAAACCAACAGTGATTCTGAAAAGAAGTGCGGTTGTTGTAACCAGGAGAACAATCCAGAAAACTACAAAGCAAGTGAACCGCAGGCAATGCCAGTAACACAAGCTTAAAAAATTCCCGCTGCCACCACATCCGTGGAACAAAACGGGAGTGCACGGGGCCCTGGCAGCTTCCACAGGGCTCCGGAATGTTCCCTTTCTGGATGAATATTTGGGCTTTTACCATAGGAATGTGTGTGGGGGCCTTTGGAAGGTCACAGCCAATTCCTCAGCTCTCTTGGGTAAGACTCTGGTCTTTTCTAGGGGTGAGTTTGCAGGGGGACCCCAGGTGGTCTGAGGCAACCCAGGGAGGGGGCTCCCTACAGGCACTTAGGGAGCAGTAGCAGGACCAAACAGCAGAGAGCGCTTTGGGCTCATTTCTTTTTTTTTTTCTAAAGATTTTATTTATTTGTTTGTCAGAGAGAGAGGGAGAGAGCACAAGCAGGGGGAGGAGCAGGCCGAACGGGAGAGAGAAGCAGGGTCCTGGCTGAGCAGGAAGCATGATGTGGGGCTCGATCCCAGAACCCTGGGATCCTGACTCAAGCTGAAGCAGATGCTTAACTCACCGAGCCACCCAGGTGCCCCTGGGCTCATTTCTTGAGATCAGTTCTTGGGGGCGGGGAGTGGGGGCTGGGAAGGGAGAGAAAAAACAACCGCATAGTTTGCTTCCCACTTGCACCTGAAAAGAGCCAGAATCACTACAAGTGAGGGTAGGGCAAAAGGACGACACCTGCTAGCTAAGGCCGCCCAGTGCCTCCCATCACCACGTGCTGAGACCAGGATAACCAGACCTCACTTCACATCGCATTTATTACTAGGGAGAGGGACAAGTAGCTTCCTTTCTAACAAAACAAGATGACAGAGCGGCCTGAGGAGCTAAAGAAATGATCAGAGACATTAAAAATGGCGGTTATGTAAAGAAGGATTGCAATCACTGGATCGTACACCTGAAACTAATACAACCGCTGTATGTTAATTCTCCTGGAATTGAAAAAAACCAATTTTAAAAATAAAAATAAAATAATAGCAGCTAACAGAGCACATTTAGGACCGACGGCAGCCCCCAGTGGGTGTGGTGCTCTCTGCTTCTCTATGCACCTGTCTTCCTACCGGTCTGTAAACCCCGTCAGTCTGGCTCACCTTTGCATTACGAGAGCTCAGCAGATAAGGAGGAGCTTAATAAATAATGGTCGGCCTGAACAAATAGATTGTAACTACGTCAGGAATGATCAGTTCAAGAGGAGAATGAGACCGGCTTCCAAATACTGGCCAAGAGCTCCAGGTAGGGTGAGTCAAGGATATACTTAATTTATTTAATAGCTTCCTATGACCCAGTGACTTCACCGGGTCTTGAAATCGGAGGAGGTGACGATGTCATAAACTGCAGCCTTTCTGCAAGGGAAGAGTAAAAAACTCCCAGGTTTCCAAGGACGGATGGTGGGGTCTGCCTGGCCCGCCGCCCCCACTTCTGCCTGTAGGCCGCCTCCCGGCCGCCGGGGGGCGCTGCTGGGCTTTCCAGCCCGGCTTAGGGCGCTTGACCAAAGGTGACGAGGACTTAGTGGGCTAAGGTCATGCCCTCCCAGCCTCCGAATCAATAATTTAATGCGACTTATCAGAGAGGGAAAGAACTGTTTACTTTAAAACCCTGGATCCCATAAAGGGAGAGGGGAAGGGCCTACACCCCACAGCAGCTCAGGGCTCGCGGCCGCCCCGACGGGGAGCCCGCACGGACCAGGAGCCTGCAAGGCGCCGCCAGGGGCCAGAGGAGGGCCCAGGCCCGGAGGGGACCGGCGCGGACTGGAAGGTAAGCACCCCTCTCCCCGAGCACCTTCCGGCTGCCCTGGGTGAATCAGGCCGTTCCGAGGGGTGGCCACCGACTCTGAGAAGCAGGGGCGCCCCTCGCGCAGGTGTCTCCAGAAAGCCCGCACAGCACCTGAGCGACGGGAAGTGTTGACCACGGCCTGGTTGAGCTCGTCCGCCGTGATGACCCTGCTTCTTCAGCAAACCCGAGGAAACCCGAGACCTTCACCGAGGTTCCTCTCAGCCCAGCGGAGGAGAGGAGCTAGGGAGGATTTGGGGGCCCAGAGGCGCCCCACCTTTTATGGGTGCCCTCGGAGAGGCGGCCCTGGAGCCTCTTCCTGTCCAAGGATGGTGTCCCTTAACAGTAGTACCGACGCCTTCGAATAAGATCCCATCAGCAGGATAATTGGAATTAGGGGGCTGTTTGGCCAGGAATCCCTTGCCTTCCCCATGCCTCGGGGCAAGCACCTGGCAAGGCTCCCTGTGTTCCCCTCTGGTGCTTCTGAAAAGCCAGCCTCTGGGGTGTCCCTCTGTCTGAAGCCTTAGTCCCCTAATGACCCTGAAAACACTCAGACACCTGCACAGGAATAAAACCGATTCCCAGGAATCCCCACACCTCATCCACATTCTGAGAAGAGTCTGTTGAGACCCTAACCTGCCTGAGAATTTTCCCCATCATCCCCCCACCCCTGGTCGGTGATAAGCGTGGCTCGTAATTGCAGGCATAAGGAGCTTTCCGGATTTTCGCTCGTAGATGGATTTCAATGGAAAAAAGAAATGTGCCTTTGCTCCCTGTTGACGAGAACATTCTATTTAAAAATTTCCATGTACTTTCAAAATGACAAGGCTCAGGCATGTGATACTGATTTCCTTTGCCTTCATCTAGACGACAACAGCCTGAAAGAGTCAAATTGATGCCTCTAACACATCTGTTTGAAATGACAGTAAATGTGGATTTGGAATTAAGAAAAAGCATTTCCATTTATCTTTTGCTTTTTAAGAAATCTTTTTTTTTTTTTTTTTTTTAATGCTTAATGGGTTAGGTTTGCAGAAAGGTGACACTTCACAGACTCTGGAAGCACTCAGTCCTCAGGGCTGGTCCTAGAACATTCTCAGCCCCTGGGAAAACAAAATCTGAAAGCAAAGACAAGCTGCTCAGGCCCAGATCTGACGTGAGAAAGAATAGGCAGTCTCGTGATATTCCTTGTACTTTGGAATCTAAGACAACTTGCAAGGAGCTGTGAGGCACACAGAATACTTACAGGCTGATGAATTTGCTAGAAGGTTAGGCTTGCAAAGGCTTCCTCCTTAATGAAATTTTCCTCCCCACTTATGGAAAGAAACCCATGTCATTAAAAAAAAAGAGAAAACCCAGGCTGTTTTTCATACCCACAGGCTCAGTGGGAAAACAGCATTCTGAATTGACCACAGCAACTAGAAATGTCTAGAGATTGAGTCGAGGCTGGGACGGTGAGAGAAGGGAGATGGGGACACTGCACAGAAATTGAATTTTGATAGCCAGACGTTTAGGAATGCGTAGCAGCTGACCTCTTTTAGGAAGAAAGGCAGAAGGTCCTTATAGAGCATCCTCCTTAGGAAAGACAAGGTCTTTTCTAAGCCATGGGAAATGGTGCTGACATCTGCTCACGTTACCCTGAATAACATCCAGTGTCTTCGCCCGATGCATTACTTTTTTCACAGGAAGTAACATGTATAACTATTTCCCAACCAGCTTATCACCATTCTGTTCTTTATTAATGGGTACTATTTAAGTGCACTTGTTAAATTGGAAAATACTAGAACAAAAGATTTTTTTTAAAGCTGCAGAATGAGAAATGACAGTGAAATTAATTAAATATATATATCTCCAAGGAGATCCTGGCATTAACCACCTCTGTTTTTTTTTCAATTAGTGGCATATTATCGGTTGACATTTGAAGAAACCAAAAACATTCTACTTGCTCGTGTAAACTGCTTTGCCAATTGGCAGTTTCCCCACTCCTACAGAAACAGAAACAATGAGAAACGAGGGCCGATATAACTACGTTTAAAAAATTGTTCATAAGGCTGAGAGCATAATAGGCACTCAGTCAATATATTTATTGATGGATGCAATAAGACCATAAAATTGTTGTTCTGCATAATAAAGTATTTCACTAATAATTTGCTAGAAAATTAGCCTGAGGCTCCTCTCTCTGCACAGCACTCACTTTGCAAGCTTGTCGACAAAGCAGTGTAAGCTCTAACCTCTGAATTTCAGAAGAGCGTTTTGCAAGAAGGAATTTTTATTACGGGATGCACCAAAAAAAAAAAACAAAACCTGTTTATAAAAAGAAACTGTTTAAAAAACTGTTTAAAAAATTGTTTAAATTCTAATTATTTTCCTCATTGCAAAAGTACTACATTAACTGCAGGCATTAATAAATGCAGAGAAGCAAAAGGAGGAAAAAACCAAACTATAATTCCACCACTCGAAGATAACAAGGTTAACATCTGATGTTTTGCCCCGGGGGTATATGCCTTTGTTGTGGAGAAGAACTCTTACCGTGTATCCTGCTCTGTAAAAGACTTCATTCAGTCACTTTACCTTGAATCTGTCTCCAAGTCAACCACCATTTTTCTACATTGTCCCTCAAATGACTAGGTTATATGATAAAAATATTACCCTTTTCCTATCATATGAGTGGTTTGCAATTTTTGCTCTTATAAACAGGGGCTGCATGGACAACCTTACAGGTAAATCTGTACACAGATTGGTAGAAAAGAAAATCTTTTCTAAAATTCAAGGGCTTTTCGCTTGTGATAAATTTCTTGGACCAAAGAAATAGAGGTTTTGGATAAATAGAGGAGTTTTGTAAGCTTTATCCGAAACGCATTCATTTTCTCCTCTCTTCTTCCTCTTCGCTCTTCCTTCCCTCTTCTGTCTTTTGCAGATTATTAAGACACCTCGAGCATACAGAGCCACCTGGAGAAACGCAGGCGTGCTCAGACCCTGTGTCACGTCTGACAGGTGAAACGGGCCCGAGCTCTTGCCCGATGGACAGCTCTCCAAGCGTGTCCTACTGAGACCCTTCTAACCAGTGAATTGTTCACCTCCCAGTGATTCTTCCCGACCGAGGCCAAGAGATTGCTGGAGCCTCTTGTCATGGTCAGCCACATCCCACGAGTGACCACCAAGTGGGAGTTTCTGTTCTAAGTCCCTCAGGCAAAGACAAAGCAGATGAGCCTGGCTCTGGGGAAGAGGCACAAGAGTGTGTCCGCCATGACTGTGCCCAGGGGGCTGAGGGTTGGCGAGACTGGGGCCAGCTGGAATTCTCGAATTTGTATTTGGCGAGTGTCACCAAATCTGCCCAGGTGAAGAGCTCCCCCTGAAGACAGCTGGTCTACCAGTGAGCCGAGTGGCAAGGGCCCGCTGCCTTGCAAATGACCGCACCCTCTCAGGGCAAGTGAGGGTCATAGACTGGAACCAAAGGAAGTCAGGCGCTTCAAGGGAGGATGAGCACATCAACCCAGTCAAGAAGGTAAGGGAAAAAGGAGGCAGGGTTCGACGTCCCCTCCCGTGGAGACTGAGAGACCTTTGTGGTATGCCTAAGAACTGCACGTTCTAGGTCTAAGAGGGTGATTTCTTGGTCTGCATGTGAATAAGAAGCTATTTTTACTGAAAAATGCAGAAGGGTGCATATTCAGTTATTAAGAATGAGCCAATTCTATGACCAAAGCAAGGGTCTGGTCAAAGGTTAATAACTCAGTTATCCTGGGAAAAAATAAACTGGCCCCTAACCTTTGCCTTTTCTAGCATTTGGGGGAAATTAAAGGATTAGGTAAAATGATTTATTTCCTCCCATTATCCATGGTGGGAAGGAGTTCGTATATTAGTTAGAAAATATTTTTAACAGGAAAACAGAAGGAATTTATTCATAGGAAACTTCCTTTTGCTAAAAAATGAGTACTGTAAACAAAAATTTGAACCATTCCCCTATTTCCCTTTCCCTCTCTTTCTTATGTCCCCTCATCTCCCACCCTCTACTCTGGTGGAAAATGACCAACGCGAGTAAGAGTTAAAATCTGAGCACCATCGGATGCCTTGGTATGCAATAGATGTCTCTGAGAGTAAATTACAGCACATCCAAATGCTATATCCCCATGCAAAATCACTTTAATTTCCTTAGACTGCAGAATTTAACCATATTTACCAACAGTGGGTTGGGATAGATGGGGAGGTAAGAGTTGAGGAGGACCCATGAATCTAGTCATATTACTACAGTTTATAATGCAGCTTCCCATTGAGTCTTTGTTTCCTAAAATCAGTTCCCCTTAGGGATACTTTCTCACTTAACTCTCTTAGATAATTGATGCAAACAGATCTTCCATCCATTTCCATAGGAAGTTTCATTCCTGTCAGCGGGCGTCTTCCGTGGGGTGGTGACAGTGGGCACGAGGCAGCGGGTCACTTTGTTAGCTCAACCGTTCCAGACACAGAAACCTGACATTTTTCTCTCTTTCTCTTGCTCAAGATGCTCCCTGACCCTGTGATCCCTCTTTTCTCTGCTCAGGTCACTATGTGGCGCTGGCAAGGTCCCCTGATGGTGACCCGTGGCCATGGCGGAGTGTGGAGGTGAAGTTACAGATTTTCCTTAGCAGAGCTGTGGAGTGTGACAATGGTGTTTGTGTCCAAACTATCAAACGCCATTATCACACTAAATAGCTACTGTTAAGCAATCCTTCCGCTCGATAAGTGCCTTGGCATCTCTGTGCTTTGGGCAAGAAGGTTCCTCTTACGGCAGTGTTCCCAGTCCCGTGTAATTACCGAGTAAATGCAGGCCTGTTGGTGCGCGTAACCAACATGTCATCCGAACTTGGCCTCCCAACGCTGTTGTTAAATACTTTAGCTGGCGACGACCTTTCGTGTTTTCCTGAGTCAGTAAAAAATACGGCCGTGTCCCCCGGAGCACCCAGCACAAGGCCAGCCGTGTGGCAATTGTCCAACCCAGGCTTGAGTTGAAATGAGTAGTGAGGCAAGGATTAGATCTGGAAAATAAGAAGTGGGTTGAATCTAGGTTGCACAAACCACAGGTTTCTATAACCTAATGATAGGAAGAGAATTAAGGTGTGTGGGTCCTCACTTCGCGTCGTAAGAAAACAACCTTCTAGTAAACTTACACGTGGCTTCATGGATCTTTGAGAAAGTCTTGAACGTATTTGATTTCTACTGATGTTAACCCGTGACGAGGCTGATTTCTGAATTTGTATGCGAAGTCCTTTTCCTTATATTTCAATGGATTATCATCGGGAAATGTTACATGAACTATGTGTGAGTTGCCATAGCAAATCTGAACATTTTAAACCCAAGCAGCTTCCGGGACCATTGGACCAGCCGGAGAACAATTGTTCTCATTTGAAATATGTTTTGTTTCAAGTAAGGAGTAGGTTCTGTTTATGCTGGGCTGAAGCTTCTTTCCCGTGACTTGGCTACATGAACTAGTATCCATTTGATCAGATTGAGAGGTTTGGAGCAAACGTCAAAAATAAGTTCATTCAAGCATTCAGCCATTCATTTACCAAACCAGTCTGTATTGAGAGGCTACAATGTATCGGGCTCCGTCCTAGGCACTGGGGATGCTTTTAAATTAAATGCGTCTGACGTCACTTCCGGAAACGGGCATTCCCGGGCTCACATTCCATCTGGGACCATTCTGACCGTTCCAGTTATATTTATTAGGGACCTCAAAGAGCAGAACTTTGCAAAGTAACTCCAACTCCCTGGGTGAAAAGCACCCTGTGAGGGCTGGCCACATATCTATGATACACTGTAAAGGCTCCCAGGGCCCAGAAGCTTCTGTCCAGCTCCATTCCTGCCTGCTCTGCGTCTCCTTCCATCGTCCGCTTCTTCCCTCCTGGCGTTGTTCACTGTCAGGAGGAGAACCAGCCTCCCTCCCCCGAAATAATTAATACACTGACGTCCTTCCGTGTGTTTTTCTGGAGAGAAAGCACTAACTGAAGGAGCAGTGACAGAGGGCTCCGTATTGTGCAGGTGACCCCAGGCACACTATTTCGTCCGACCCACGCAATGCAGGGCAAAGATGACAGGTTTGGGGGTCTTTCGGCGGATGACAGAGGGAGACTGGGTATGGTCCTGGAGTCGTCTAGAAATGCAAGCACAGCTCACCACAGTCTCCTAAAGCTGAAGGTCTGTCCTTCACCGGCGGCCTTCCTTGGCCTGGTTATTCCGCAAAACCTTCCGCGTCGCAGCGGAGGCTAGGGAGGAGTTGACTCCCTGTCTGCTCTCTGAGGGGACTCTGAGGGACAGCCTCTTCCCTCCCTTACGACGGTCTTTCCTCGTGAGTGCCCGTAATGCCAGGAAAGTCAAGCACAGTGAAACACCATAATCATGAAGTGGGAGGGAAGGGACATCTCAGCGGTGGCGTTGGGGTTAGGAAGGGGATGGCCAAACTGTCCACGGTGACCCAGCCCGCCGCAGTGGCACTCACTGACTCAGAGCCTCAGACTGCAGACCGTTCCCAGGCTCAGGGACAATCCCGAGATGGCCCCAGACATTCCTCTTCCTCGTTCTCACTTGGCCCAGAGATTTTGTTCACATTTTGTACAGGCAGGAAGCAAAAGGAAGGATATTGTACATCTTTTCTACAAGGTTGGCTCACCAAAGGGCTTACCGGGGTTCCTGCCTGGCTTAGTGCCGCGTCCGGGATTGGGGATCCGTTCTTTCTAGAGATCTCTAAGGAGCACATAGAAGGCAGACCTCCCACCCGCCACTTGAGAGCCATGTCTCCTCCAGCCGTGCTGCCCCGAATCTCTGATTACGGCATCTTTGTCCAGCTCTGCGTCCTTCCATCTCTCCTGCGGCCCCCGGCATGACTCCTGCCAGCGTTCTCTAAGCACCTCCGGGGATGCCCGCGGACTCGGAGTACCGTCTGTAAGACGGACAGGTCCGCTGGAAGTGCGGGCAGGGTCACACTCGAGTGGGGAGGCAGCAGAGCACCCAGGCGGCCGCGCTGAGAGGTTTTCCTCCCCAGGACACGGGCCTTACGTTGCTTTGGGAGCCGCGCCTGCGAGGCCCTCAGCATCCTCTCATCTCAGCACAATGTGTACCTCGAACGTGACAGCTGCCTCTCAGGGCCCGTCCAATGTCCCAGCCGTCCCCAGAGGAGGTTCTGTGACATAGCATAGCAGCTGACCAGATGCGGATGGCTATTCTACGTTTTCTTCTGAACCCTTCTTAAATCTGTATTTTCCACTGGGTGTTTTTTTTTTTTTCATCTGAAGCTACTAGAATGTTAGAACTGTGTGCCAGTGTAGGCTTTATTCCAATGCGGAAACTGAAGCCCAGAAAGGCTAAGGGACATGCCCAAGGCCGTTCAACTGGCCTGTGGCCGAGCTGAACCCAGGCTTTGCTGCTTCGGCCCTGTGGTTACTGCTTGGCCAGAGTAGGCACAGAGGTCAAGCAGCACTTGCTGAACGAGGGACTGGACGCCATGTCCAAGTCCCCTTTCCTTATATTCCCCTGAGAACTATCTCGTGCAGGTTTCAAAGGGATGCTTCTGAGGCCGGTATTCTAGAATTTGGTGGGTAGGTCCTTGTGGAGGCTCCCCGTTCCCTGCATCAGGCACTGATCGATTGTTGGAAAGACATGGCGGTCTGGTTCCTTTGTGCCTCGTATGGAACTGAGCTCTGGGGACACAGAGGAGAAGGAGGCTGGGTTCCTTCTCTGAGCTGCTCTCTATCCAGGAGTTGGACAGAGGTCTAAACAAAGACACTTAGGCCTCGGGGTCCTAGATGCCACCATAGAGCCATGGACAAGGTATTCAAAGCTTTCATGATGGCCTTCCTTTCTTTTCAGATGATGAAACACTGAATCTTGGACATTATCACCTTTTTTGTTACTATCAGGAAAATGATTGCTCGTCTTTATTTTTTTTTTTTTTTAAAGATTTTATTTCATTTATTTTAACAGAGAGAGAACACAAGCAGGCAGAGAGGCAGGCAGAGGCAGAGAGAGGAGCAGGCTCCCCGCTGAGCAAGGAGCCCGATGCGGGACTCGATCCCAGGACGCTGGGATCATGACCTGAGCCGAAGGCAGTCGCTCAACCAACTGAGCCACCCAGGCGTCCCGCTCGTCTTTATTTTGATAGTCTGATTGCCCATGGGCTCGAGGTCAAGGGCATTTTGTTGCATTGGGTGGCAGCGCTGTCCGTGAAGATCTGGCTGTGTTTCCTTTGCCCCCTGGCAGCATAATGGGCAGCGTACGACGTGCCGAGGGGCCTCAGCAGGGGCTGGGGATGGACCGGAGCACTTCCGAGTTATGTGTGTGAGGAATTAGCATTTCGCAGAGGAGCCGGGGAAGATGCATGCTGGCTCTTTCACAACGCAGTCTGCGTTCGTGCTTGCGTTCCTCCCCTGCTGCCTCCTTCCCCATCCCAGGAAGCCTCGTCCCGGGCGACCGTGGACTGCCTCAGTGCCTCTTAGCTGCCCCTCCCTTGGGACAGGCTCCAGGAAGCCGCTGGGTACGAACCCACGCACCCAACATGCACCATTTCTTCTGTTTGAAATCCAAGTTTCCTCCCAGGCTCTCCGAAGGAAAAGGAAAGGTTCCAAAACACGTCCGGGTTTACAGAAAAAGTAGATAGCCTCTGCGGATTCCCAAGGGCTTGGTCATAAGATAGCCTGCTTTAGACAGCCGGGTCCCCCTCTGTCTTCTGAAGAAAAGATTGATGGAACACGAAATTATAGTGTACTTAGAATGCTTAAACACTACGCGAGGCGCAAAGACAAGTAAGCCATTCCTGCCCTCAGTCATTCATTCAACCGACATTCAGCCACATGTTCCCACCGTGGGTCAGGCGTGAAGTGGGTCACCAAGAATTTAACATCTAGTGTTGGCGACCCAGTGAGGACACAGACAGACAAATGAGTCAGGGCAGTGCTGAGCCCCAGAGCCTTTGAAGTGGATACGGAGTGTTATGGGGACCCTTAAGAAGGAAGTACCATCTGTGGCAGGTGAGAAAGGCAGGCGCGGGAAAGAGACACACTTTCCAGGGCAGAAGCACTCTGGTGCTCCAGACAGCTGTCCCGTTACAGAGAAATCTGTGACCTTGGCAAGTGAAGGATAGGCGTGCTCACCAAGTCAAATTTCCACCTTGAGCTACCTTCAAGTTTCTAGATCATTCCCCAGGAAGCCCCTCGGGAGAGCAATTGAACTGTGAACCTGGAAGTCATTTGGTGGGGATTTTCCCCTCTCAGAAAGGCAGCCAAACATCCACAGAAGATGATCACCTTTTAAATAAATAAGCACGTTGTACTATTGGGTGAGCGGCTGGGGCACGTGCATGTGTGCGTATTTATGTCTGTGGGACACATGTTTGTGAAGAATTTCAGTTTCTCAAAGGAGCCCGGTAAAATGCCTTTAAAGTCTCATTCAACTGGAATTTTACTTTATTTTATTTGTTGAATCAGGGAAAAGCCAGGGCTCTATCTCCAGCTTGGGCTGAGGTGAACATCCTTCTGTTCGCCCCCTCCTCTGAGCCCGGGGCCGCGCTCTCCTGGGGATACTGCCCCCTCGTGGTAGGAGGCGCCCCTGCATGTCCTTGGAAAGGTTTTCAAGTTTGCTAGCTCAGTATTATTCCAAACCCATTGTATTCAGAGCTTCCCTGACCGCAGAGTTCGGCTTTAATTTCGATAAAGCATGTTTTCAAAGGCTTGAAGGGAAGGGAGAGAGCAGCGGAAGACATTGTTCTACTGAGTGTTTGTCGACCTGTTAAATACAGCAGACAAGAACTAATCTTGTTCTACCTAGAGAATAAGTCCAAGTCTTTCCTTTTCACTTCTCGGGCGTGTGTAGCCCAGACCAGAGCTAATTAAAGCCCTTCCCATTTCTTAAGACCGCCTGTCTTCTGTGCAGCACGTCTTGTCTTGCCTTTCCAACTGCCTCTGGATACAAAGAGGTCAGAGATGATCGCCCACTATTTGGACAGGCCAATGCTGTGTCTGCAGCCTCTCTCGCTGAGCACTAACCCCCTATGCTGGAGATTTTCCCAGTCTCTCCTACATCTCTGTGTGAGCTTGGGCTATCCCAGCCGGATCTTTGGCTCAGCAATTACAGCACGCGATATGCTGTGTTCAGTAAAACATGGCCAGGGCGGCTCCATGTGAACCAAAAGGGGTGGCCACAGATAACCACCCCAAAGTGTAGGCAGTGTGTTGGGAAATTCTGACTGAAAGAAGCAATTTTCCTTAGATTATCTCAAGTAATTCATCCTTACAACAATGTTTCCTTCAGCATCTGCTACGTATAAGGCAGTGAGCCTTATACGTAGGGGCACACGGCAGTAAAGGGACTAGAATCACACAGAAGCTCCCAATCACCAGGGAAGACCCCATGGAAAGTGACAGTCAGGATTCAGGCGTGAGTGCTCCAGAGACTGGGCTATCTGGTCAGCCCCAAGGCTACAGACATAAATCAAGCCTCTACCGTTAAGGTGATGCATTCGTTCCCTTTTCCCGCTCTGGCTGCTGTCCTATCTGTGTCCATCCTCACGGTTCCTGCTTACCTATAACTCTTTTCGCATGTCTTCTGCTAATTCTGGGGTCTCAGTAGCCCCCGCTATTTAGTGGCCTCCCCCTGCCTGCCACCTTTGGGTGCCTTTTCAGTTTCTCCACGTGCTACCGCGTAGCTTCTCCTTCCCTGTCTTTCCTCTTTGATTCCTGGAGCCACAGAACTGATTGTCCCAGTGAAGCTGTGTGTTCCTTCTGGAGCAGAGCTTTCACTCCAGGCCATGACACAGGCTGCTGGTCAACCCTCGGGGCCGGAAAGGGCAACTGGGGTGTGGGTGACAGAGTCGAATGCAGGAATTAGCATGTAGACTTTACTCTGAGCGGGAGCTGCCCATTCTCCGGATGAAAAGGCAGGGGAGGAATTCTCAGGGAAGAGAGTTGGCGTGTGTTAAAGCCCAAGTGAGATAGACCTTGGAAGAGCCAATAAACTTCAGGCTGACCGGTGTGGCGGGAATGTAATGAGCATGGAAAGACGAGTCTGGAGAGTCAGGGGGTGCTGGCGTCTCCGGCAGCAGGATGGTGGGGGGACCTATGAGGAGGGCAGGCATGATGGCCGCCATCATTTGATGGTCATGCGTTTTGCTGATGGGTCATCAAGACCAGGGGTGGACAACCTATAGCCTGTGGGCCAAATTGAGATGACTGCCAGCTTTTTTATTTTTTAAAGATTATAGTTATTTATGTTACAGAGAGAGAGAGCACGAGCAGGGAGGAGGGGCAAACTCCCCACTGAGCGTGGAGCCCGACACGGGGCTCGATCCCGGGACCCCGAGATCATGACCTCAGCCGAAGTCAGATGCTTAACCGGCTAAACCACTGGGGTGCCCCTGACTGCCTGTTTTTATAGAAAGTAAGCATGATTTTTATATTTTTAAGTTACTGGGGAAAAAAGTCAAAAGAAAAATACTGTTCCATGATATGTGCAATTTATGCAATTCAAGTTTCAGTGCCCATAAAGTTTTATTGGAACCTCTAACCGTTCCCATCGCCGAGACTATCCCAGTGTGGCACTGAACGTCCTAGATCCCTGAAAAGCCCTTAGTTCCAGGCCAGTTGGGATGGTCGTCACCTGGAAAGCAGCCAGGCTCGCTCACTTGCATATTGTCTGTGGCCGCTTTCACACTCCAGTGACAAAGTTCAGTAGTCATGACAGAGGCCATATGGCTCCAAAGGCCTAGAATATTTACTCTCTGGCCATGTATAGAAAAAGCTTCCTGACTTCTGACCAAGACCAATGAAGAGTAGATAACTTCTCTGATAAGACAAGGGAATAAAACATTGTTATTTAATGGGAGTGTTAACTATGCCTATTTATTTTCTCCATTAGAAGCTGATTCCTTTTTAAAACCTAAATTAGATCATGTCGCTCTCCTGCTCAAGATCCTTCAGTGGCTTCCCATCCCACTGGGAATAAGATCCAAGCATCCCCTACGTCCCTCTCAGGCAGACCTCGCCTTTTTCCTTCTCTTCCTCTTGCTCACTCCACACCATTCCCATCCCCTTGCTGTTCCTCAGACATGCTGAATGTAATCCTGCCTCAGGACCTTTGTACTTCCTGCTGCCTCTCTCCAGACCCTGTCTCCCAGATCTATGCACACCTCACTCCTTCGCCTCATTCTTATTTCAATCCAAAGTTGCCTTTTCGGTGAAGCCTTCCCCCCAGCACAACCCTCATCACCTCCTGACATTACTTATTTGTTTATGTTCTGTGTCTCTACTAGAAGGTCAGGCACGTGGGGACAGGGACCTTGCTGTATCCCTGCTCCCAGAACAGTGCTGATCATGTGGTGGGTTTGTGGTGAATATTTGTTGGGTAAGGAAGTGGTTGGTGGAGTTCAGAATCTTATGCGGGTCTCCAGGGCCACGTCCCCACTCATTGGGCCGTATTACTACTAATCAGTATTTTCTTTTAGCATTATTGGTCTGGTTACCATGATGTAGCTGCCTGTCTCTGGCATCCACTGGCCCCTTTTCCTGCCAGACACCTTGTATTTAATCATCTGAACATCTGCTCTGTGGATGTCTCGTGCCAGATGCGAACCTGAGGTGCTGCCGTTTCCCTTGTCCTAAGGAGGGAGGCGATAATCCCAGGGCGCAGGGGTGGAGTCGGGGTGATTCTTCAGTGCCTGAAGCCGACAACGCCATTGTATGCATAGATACACTTTTCCAGGGTGAGGGTCCAGAGCTGTTATCCAATCGTCAGAAGGGTCCTCAGCCTTCAGAAAGCTGAGGAGCTATGATTTTAAGCGACGACAGTCCCTTTGCTTAAATGTGTGCCGAGCTCTCTAGTCTATTACTGGCCCTCCTGTGGGGTGCCCTCCACTCTCCAGTATCCTGTGTTCTTGGCACTCAAGCTGGTTCCACTGGGATGCTGTCTGCCTCTGGAAGGTTCCTCCCTTCTGCCACATCCCGAAACAGGTCAACATATCACCGGGCTCCTGTGCAGCCCGCAGGGCCCCCAGGGACTGATCTGTAGCAGCTGTTTTCTTCAGGGCCACAGAAAGTGCTGGACTGGGCCTCCCTTGTAGCCTCAAACAGCAGAAGTCTCCCAGGAAGGGCCCCTGCCAGGTTGGCTTAAGATGCCCTTCTTGGAATGTGAGGCCTCATTTACGTCTTCTGTCAAGTCTCTATGCTGTGGGATTGGTTTCCTGCCAAGGCTCCCTGCTCATTTCCCAGAGGAATCGGGAGCCCAGCCGCAGGGTTCCTG
Source organism: Nasua narica (assembly GCA_028533885.1). Lineage (NCBI taxonomy): Eukaryota > Metazoa > Chordata > Mammalia > Carnivora > Procyonidae > Nasua > Nasua narica. The sequence continues at coordinate 65,159,620 of CM052808.1, forward strand.
ATGGGGAGGCACGACGACGAGAGAGCACAGTCCTTTCTGAGAGCAGCCGGCGGGGGGACACTCGGTCTCTGCCATTTCCCCAGCTTTCGGAGGCTTTCCCTTTCCAGGAGGAGGAGGAGGAGCTTTCCAAGAAGCTCTCCTACAAAGGCAGCAGCTCTGTCTCTTTCTGAGGCAAGGAGGGAGGCCCCCGCTCGGCTCAGCTCCCCCTGGGTCCCTCAGGCCTGCGCTTGGGTTGGCCATTTGTGATTCTCACCACCAGCAGCACGTGGAGAGTTCTCAGACTTTCTGGGTCTGGCCCGGCTACAGACTTCCTAAGGCCACCAGGCACGGGCTGACTAAGCCATCCGTGCCGTGCAGACAGCAGGGCCCTCTACGTTGTCATCGGGGTCTTGGAAGGGAAGCGTGCCCTCCTCATCTCTTAAACCCAGCGCTACTCACCTTGGGGCTGGAGAAGTCTTTGTTATCAGTAGCTGGCCCCGGCCCTGTAGGATGTTCAGCGGCAGCCCTCGCCTCTACCTGCCAGATGCTACGAGGATCCTCCCTGTGGTGACGACCCAAGATAGCTCCAGACGTCGGCGAATATCCCACGGGGTCGAAAGCCCACCCCGTGGAGAACCACTGCTCGAAGTAGCTATCGTTTGGCTGGGAACTTCGGAACAAGAGAGAGAAATGACAGGAAGGTACGTGGAGATAAAACGTATTTCCATCTTCAGGAGAATAGAGAGTCAAGGAAGCAATTGCACCCAAGTACAAGGAGATAGAAGTACCAGGGGCTCTGAGGGCTCAAAGGAAGACGTCGGGGCTCAAAGGAAGACTTCCTGGAGGAAGTGACATTTAAGTGAAAACGTGGAAGACAAGTAGAAGTTTTTCAGACATATGGGGAGGGGAGAGTATTGGCATAAGCTTCTAGGGGGCTGCTACCACCTAAAAGAGGTTTCACCTTTTAAAAGGGAACAAGTTTTTTGTTCTGCTTTCAATAGAGCAGGAAGAGTAAAGCAAACCAGAGAGCCCTCGGGGCCTGGTGGGGTGGCAGAACCAGAAAAGGTCACAAAAGGAAGAAGCTTAGGAACCACAGAGAAACCACACCTCAGCTGTGACCCCTGACCTGTGGCACCAGCATCACCTGGGAGCTTGCTAGAAATGCAAATTCTCAGGGCCGCTCCAGACCCCTTAAAGCAGAAACTCTGGGCGGGACCAGCAGCTGGTGCTTTAACAAATCCCCCAAGAGACTGGGATGAATCCCTGAGCTCCGGGCCTCCCGGAGTGGTGCTTATTAGTGTTTAATGAGAGAGCAATGGAGGAAATCAATCAACCAATTACTCTTGCCCTGAGAAAGAGGATAGAAATGTTCTCAACCTGAGATGCACGTCAGAATCACCCTGAGAGTTTTTAAAAAACCCTTGCTGAGGCCACACCCCAGAACAATTACTCGGGGGGTCTCTGAGGGGCACCCAGCCTTGGACGTTTTTAAATCACACTGAGTGACTCGAATGTGCTGCCAAAAGTGAGCATCATTGTTGTAAGAGAAGGTATCAAGGAGATCCTCTACTTTGAATGACTGAAAATTTATTTTTTAAACAGGAACAACTTACATAATAGTATGTATCAAGTAACAAGTGATTTAGACAAATTGGAGCTTTATTTTTCTCTCCTTTAATAAAAAAAGTCAGGAAGCAAAGAGCCTAGGACTGGGACAGTGGCTCAACAATGTCTTCAGCAATTTGGGTTCTCTGTTCTATATGGCCACTCTGTCCTGTCCTCATGGTCACAGGATGATTGCAAGAGCACCAGCTATCATCAGCTTTATGCTCCAGGAAAGAAAACTTAAAGGCCGGCAGACAAAAAGGGTAGTTGCTTGGTAGCGCGATCTCCTTACTATTTATTTTATTTTTAATTCCAGTATAGTTAATATGCAGTGTTATATTAGTGTCAGGTGTGCAATATAGTGATTCAATAACTCTGTATATTAGTGCTCATCATAAGTGTACTCTTAATCCTCTTCACTTATTTCACCCATCCCCCCACCCACTTCCCCTCTGGTAACCATCAGTATGTTCTCTAAAGTTAAGAGTCTGTTTCTCAGTTCCTCTCCCTTTTTCTTTGCTTTGTTTCTTAAATTCCACATATACGGTGCCTAGGTGGCTTAGTCGGTTAAGCCTCTGGCTTAGGCTCAGGTCATGATCCCAGGGTCCTGGGATTGAGTCCCACATTGGGCTCCCTGCTCAGCAGGGAGTCTGCTTTTCCTCCTCCCTCTACCCCACCCCCATTCGAGCTTCCTCTCATGTTCTCCCTCTCTCTCAAACAAATAAAATTATAAAAAAAAAAATTCCACATATAAGTGAAATCATATGGTATTCATCTTTCTTTGACTTATTTCACTCAGCATTATAGTCTCTAGCTCTATCCATGTGGTTGCAAATGACAAGATTTCACTCTTTTTTATGGCGGAGTAATATTCCATTGTGTATATATACCACGCTTCTTTATCCATTCATCTACCAATGGACATTTCATTGTTTCCATAATTTGGCTATTGTAGATAATGTTGCAATAAACATAGGGGTGCATATATCTGTTCAATTTAGTGTTTCATATTATTTGGATAAATACCCAACAGTGGAATTACTGGATCATAGGGTAGTTCTATTTTGAACTTTTTGAGGAACCTACATACTGTCTTCCACTGTGGCTGCACCAGTTTGCATTCCCACCAATGGCGCACAAGGGTTCTTTTTTCTCTACATCCTTGCCAATATTTGTTGTTTCTTGTATTTTTGATTGTAGCCATTTTACAGGCGTGAGGTGTTTTCCCCCTACATCTACTCTGTTGAGGGTTTTTATCATGATTGGCTGTTGTATACTTCATCAAATGCTTTTCCAGCATTGGAATGATTATAAGGTTTTTATCCTTTCTATTGTTGATGTGATGTCTCACATTGACTGATTTGTAAATACTGAACCACTGTTTCACTCCAGGAATAAATCCCACTTGATCCTGGTGAATGATGTTTTTAATGTATTGTTGGATTAAGCTTGCTAATATTTTGTTGAGGATTTTTGTATTTATGCTCGTCAGAGATATTAGCTTGTAGTTCTCTTGTAGTATTTTTATCTGGTTTTGTTATCAAGGTAATGCTGGCCACATAGAATAAATTTGGATGCTTTCCTTCCTCTCCTATTTTTTGGAATGGTTTGAAAAGAATAGGTATATAATTCTTCTTTTAAATTTTCAGTAGAATTCGCCTGTGAAGCCATCTGGTCCTAGATTTTTGTATGTCGGGAGTTTACTGGTTCGGTTTCATTGCTGATATTCAGTCTGTTCAAATTTTCTAATTCTTCTTAGCTCAGTTTTGGGAGCTTATATGTTTCTAGGAATTTATCCATTTCCTCTAGGTCATTCAATTTGTTGACATTACACGTTTCCATAATATTCTCTTATGATCCTTTGTATTCCATGGCGTCAGTTGTTATTTCTACTCTTTCATTTCTGATTTTGTTTGAGTCTTCTTTCTCTCTCTCTCTCTCTCTCTGATGAGTCTAAAATTGAGGTTGATCAATTGAGGTTTATCAACTCATCTCTCTGATGAGTTAAAATTGAGGTTGATCTTTTCAAAGAACCAGCTCTTGGTTTCATTAATCTATTATATTGGGGGTTTTTTTTTGGTTTCTATTTTGTTTATTTCTGCTCTAATCTTTATTATTTCCTTCCTTCTACGGGGTTTCAGGCTTTGCTTATTCTTCTTTCTGGAGCTCCTTTAGTTGTAAGGTTAGGTTTGAGATGTTCCTTGCTTCTTGAGGCAGGCCTGTGTCGTTCTAATCTTTCCTCTTAGAACAGCTTTTGCTGCATCCCAAAGATGTTGAATTGTTGTATTTTCATTTTCATTTGTCTCCATGTATTTTTTGATTTCCTCTGATCTCTTGGTTGACCCTTTCATTGTTTAGTAGCAGGCTGTTTAACCTCCATGCATTTGTGTTCTTTCTGGATTCTTTTCTTGGGGTTGATTTCTAGTTTTGTAGTGTTGTGGTCAGAAAAAGTAGATGATGTGCCTTCAATCTTTTTGAATTTGTTGAAACTTGTTTTGTGGCCTAATATGTGGTCTATTCCGGAGAATGTCCCATGTGCATTTGAAAAGAATGTGTATTCTGCTGTTTTAGGATGGAATGTTCTGAATATATCTATTCAGTCCATCTGAGCCAATGTATCATTCAAAGCCCCTGTTTCCTTGTTGATTTTCTCTTTGGATGATCTGTCCATTGAGGTAAGTGGATGTGTTAAAGCCCCCTACTATTATTGTATTATTATTGATTGCTTTCTTTATGTTTGTTATTAGCTGCTTTATGTATTTGGGTGCTCCCATGTTTGGTGCATAAATATTTACAGTTGTTATATCTTCTTGTTGGATTGTTCCCTTTATCATGTGTGTCCTTCTTTGTCTCTTGTTACAGTCTTTGTTTTAAAGTCTATTTTGCCAATATAAGTATTGCGACCCCAGCTCTCTTTTCACTTCCATTTGCATGATAAATGCTCTTCTGTTCCTTCACTTTCAATCTGCAGGTGTCTTTAGGTCCAAAATGAGTCTCCTGTAGGCAGCATATAGATGGATCTTGCTTTTTTATCCATTCTGTTACCCTAGTCTTTTGACTGGAGCACATAGTCCATTTCCATTCAAAGTAATTATTGATAGGTATATACTTATTGCCATTTTGTTACTTGTTTTGTGGTTGTTTTTGTAGTTCTTCTCTGTTCCTTTATTCTCTTGCTCTCTCTTCTCATGGTTTACTGGCTTTCTTTAGTGATATACTTGGATTCCTTTCTTTTTATTGTTTTGCATATCTGTTACTGGTTTTTGACTTGCAGCTGCCATTAGGTTTATGTGTAATATCTTCTGCATATAGCAGTCTATATTAAGTTGATTGTTGCTTAAGTCTGAACCCATTTTTTACTCCCCTCATCCCGCATTTTAGGTATATGGTGTCATACTTTACCTCTTTTTATTTTGTGAATCCCTAGACTGATTTTTATAGAAAAACTTCATTTTACTGCTTTTGTGCTTCCTGCTTTTCTTACTTCTGCTTATGGTCTTTCCTTTCCACTCAGAGTCCCCTTTAACATTTCTTGTAGGGCTGATTTAGTGGTCATGAATTCCGTTAACTTTTGTTTGTCTGGGAAACTCTTTATCTCTCTTTCTATTCTGAACAATAGCCTCGCTGGATAGAGTATTCTTGGCTGCAGGTTGTTTTCTTTCAGCACTTTGACTATATCATGCCACCCTCTTCTGGCCTGCAAAGTTTCTGCTGAAAAGTTAACTGAATGCCTTATGGGGTTTCCTTTTCTCTTGCTGCTTTTGGAATTCTCTCTTCATCACTATTTTTTGTCATTTTAATTACTGTATGTCTTGGTGTGGAACTTCTTGGGTTGATTTTATTAGAGGTTCTCTGTACCCCTTGGATCTGGATTTCTATTCCTTCTCCTGATTGGGGAAGTTTTCAGCTATTATTTCTTCAAATAAATTTTATGATCCTTTTCTCTTCTCCTTCTGAGATGCCTATAATGTGAATGTTATTATACTTGATGGTGTCACTGAGTTCCTTCAGTCTATTTTTATTAATGATTCTTTTTTTTCTCCCTCCTGTTCAGCTTGATTGCTTTCCATTACTCTGTCCTCCGGTTGCTGATCTGTTCTGCTTCCTCTGGGCTGCTATTTATTCCCTGTAGTGTATATTTAATTTCAGTTATTGAGTTCTTCATCTCTGATTGGTTCTTTTCTATGTTTTCTGTCTCTTTGTTGAGGGTCTCACTGAGGTCCTCCACTATTTTCTCAAGTCCGGTATTTTTATGACCATTACTTTACATTCTCTATCAGGAATATTACTTGTTTCTGTTTTACTTAGGTCTCTTCTGTGATTTTGTTTTGTCCCTTATTTGGGGCATATTCCCCTGTCTCATTTTTTTCTATAACTTCCTCTTTCTATGTGTTCGGAAAGTCAGCTATGTCTCCTGCTCTTGGGAGTAGTGGCCTTCTGAGGAAGAGGTCCTGTTGTGCCCTGTAGTACAGTAGCCCCCATTCCCCAGAACCTGGTGCTTCAGGAGTGTCTCCCGTACATGTTGCATGTTCCCGCCTGTTGTGGTTGAGCCCCATGTCCTTCATTCCAGTCATCGGCAATGGCTCTCTTTGCCTGTTGTGGGTGGGGTTTGGTCCCTGTCTTGTTAGAGGGCCAGTCTAAAGCTGCCTTGGGTTTGAATCGAGTCCGATCAGGCGTTCGCCCAAGATGCAGTAGCGCCAGATTGCAGGGTGCTCTCCCTGTGCTGTCCGCTAAGAAGCTTGCACTGGTGGGGAGGGCCTGCTGTCCTACCCGATGTTGGCACCCAGCCCTCTGCTGGGGCCACAGTGGGACTGGTGTGTGCGGTCATCTTCCCCTCTCCCTGGGGCAAGAATCACCTCAGAGTGCTGCTGGCCCCTGTCTGGGCTGCTTGCACACGGCAAGGCTTGTGACACTGCTTTGGATGGGCTCTGGCCAAGGGCATACTGGAGGGGATGAGTCCACAAGAAAACGTGGGGGTGGGGCGGGTCGTGCCAGCAAGGTCTGTGCTGGTCTGCTGAGGAAGGGGCCTGCAGCCACCCAGAAAAATTCCTGTCCAGGCAGGGATGGAGGCCATGGATCTGCAGGAGAACTCAGAGTCAGGGTGTGCACGGTTAGCAAGTTAGGTGGGCTGAGCTGGACCTCTGTGTGCCTGGGCTGGAGGGCAAGGGTGGGCAATGGCACCACCCTTTTGTTCTTTTTTCCTTGGAGAAGTCTCCCAAAGATTCCCTGCATCTCCAGCACATGCTCAGAGATTAGGAAATAAATCTCCTTAGCAAGTCAATCTCCTGCCTGTACACCCCAGGTGTTTTTCAAACTGCTGTTTCTATGCTCCGTCTCCGCGGGCCTGTTTGTCATGCTGTCTCTTTAAGGGCTGTTTCCTATCACCCTCCAGCTCCCTGGGAGCTGCTGATTTTTAAAATTGCAGGTATTAAGCCCCACTGCTTATCAGGCCCCTCTGGTTTTCAAAGCCAAATGTTATGGGGATTCACCTTCCATGCAAGTTCCTGGGGTGCCTAGCATGGGGGTTTGCTCCTCTCCTCTCCGTGCCCACCACATCCCTCCCCCCTGCAGGTGATTCATCACCGTGTCCGCCCTTCCTACCATCTTTGATGTGGCCTCTTCTCTACATTTATCTGTGGACAGTTTGTTCTGCCAGGCTTTGAGTCATTTTCTGGATGACTTATGCTGATCTGGGTGTTATCTAGGGCAGCTTGGGGTCCTCCTACTCCACCATCTTTCCCGGAAGTCTAGTTTAATGCCCTTAGAGAACATTCCTGGAAGCCCCACCTATTAGATCTGATTGGATCTCCTTGGTCAGAACTATAGGTGGGGTGGACCCCCAGAGCTGCAGGTGGGATATGAAAGGCAAAGCCCCCCACTCACCAAGCCCCCAACACAGGCTAAATATGACGACTGCCTGGTAGTCAGAGCCAGCACCCAGCTTTCTACAAAAGGAGAGAAGTGGTGACTCACCATTTTGGGAGAAAGCAGAGTGACCTTTGAATCACCCACTCACATACTATGCTTCTAGGACTGACTGTGCCTTGTATGTGTCTATAAAGGGTATAAATATATACATATATTTATATGAACTGTGGCAATTCTCTTGAGCTGTTATGCAATAAAGATAAAAGGATAAAAATAGAACACGAAGGTTATTTGGTGAAACATCTCATAAGCAGCCTAGAAAATGTAATGCCGACAAACGGGGTACCCCACACAGGGACGTCTCTCTGTCTCGCCCTCAGTATGAAGAGAATAAACGTGTCCGAAACTGTAAGGCCAGTGACCTCAGAGGCCAGGTAGGGACAGGGAAACCCCAGCAAAACAGGTCAACTTAGATGGTCTGGGGGTTGGGGTGGGCCAGGTCTTTTTTGCAAATCCCCCACCTTGCTTCAGTATTCTTCCCGGAGGTTCCTAGGGCTAAGATAAGCTAGGGCTTTAGGCTACATCACCAAAAACACCTGCCTTGAAGGCAGAGCGATGGATACGGCATGAGTCAGATCTTATTTCAGTGTTGGCTCACCTGCTGAGTCACGAATGACCCCTGGGAACTCACCCCTGGGAACTCATGCCACACTTGGCTGCCATCTTGAGAAAGGGGGCAGTCAGACACCTAACTAATCCTCCTGAACTGTCATCAAGCTTCTGGCATAGTCCACATTTTGAAGAATGGACAGCGGTATACAAATGGAGCTTGGTATTACTCTGCTTCCTTACCAGGCTCTCATCTTTCCTCCACATCTCTGTGTCCACAGCCCTCAGGGCTGAGCTTTCTGGTAACCCATGGAAGGAGATGACAGGAGTGATCCTCTCCCATAGCCTATCTGCATCGTTTCTTGAGACGTAATATTTTCACCTGAAAGGTTGACTTTGTGGGTGTGAGACAAAAGGATGAAGAAAGTGTTTTGTGACGGGGAGTACTTGGCCCCCTAATCTCCAATCACACAGGCAGCAACTTATTGAGCAGGACTCAGTAGGGCCCAGAAGCATGGAACAGGCTTTCTCACTTTTGGAAAGTGATGCTTAAATTTCTTGGTACCATTTGTAATTTGGAGGAACTGGAAATTTCAGAAAAATAAGCTTGAGTGTAGGTTCCTTCCTAGAAAGTTCTGCATCCAAGTGACTGCCTTCCTTTTATGGGATTCTGAGCCTGGAGTGCCTCCTTGACGACTTGGCCGAGGGTAAGTACTCAGGGGTGTCCTCTTGTGTGTCGTATCGGCCAGTGATGCCGCCCTGTCTCAGGGAAAGCTGCAGGGGTGGGGACAGAACTGTTAAGCTCTGTCCGTAGCTATGTGTAACTTTGTGACGCTGGGATTTATTTTTATTTTTTATGTTTTTATTTTATTTATTTCGTGTTTGTGACACTGTGATTTATAACAAGAAATATGTATTTGGTCTTTGTCCCTCTTTCTGGCTTAGATCTCTCCTCAAACCCTTGGAATTTCCTAAGTGCTGGGAGTAACAAAGGTGTCTTTCGTTATGTTAATGAAATCATGGATGGACCCGCCAGGGAGACCAGCTCTGGACTAAAGGGTTGAGGCTTTCCACTCCACCCCTCAGGCTTTTGGGAGGGGAAAGGGGCTGGAAGTTGAATCAGTCACCAGGAGTCAATGATTTAATCAGTTGTGCCTATATGATGAATCCTCCACAAAAACCCAAAATGATGGGGCTTGGAGAACTTCCAGGTTGGTGACCCTGTGGGGGTGGTGGGAGAATGGCTCCCTGGAGAGGTCGTAGAAAATGCACACCCATAACCCCCCACCTTGCTCTATGCATCTCTTCTATCTGGCGGTTCCTGAGTTATATCCTTTTATAATCAGCCGGTGATCCAGCAAGTAAAGATTTCTCTGAATTCAGGGAGCTGCTCTAGCAAATTAATGGAACCCTAAGGAGGCTGGGGTCTTTGGAACCCCTGATTTATAGCCCGTTCCTGGGTCGGAAGCACAGGTGATCACCTGGCCTTGTGATTGGCATCTGAAGTGGGCGGTGGCGGCGGTCTTGCCGGTCGGAGCCCCGAACCTGTGGGATCTGGTGCTGCCTCCATGGAGATAGTGTCAGCATGTAGTTAAACCGTAGGGCACCCAGCTGGGGTTGCGGAATGGCTTGGTGGTACTGGAAAAACACGTTGGAACCTTGAATGTAAGCAAGGGGTCCCTGTGGGCCAATTTCCTGTGTAGGGTTGCATCAAATCCTACCCCCCAAAGTAATTAAAAGTGAGTCCCTAAATCACACTGTGCCGGCTACAACCCAGACCACTTCAGTCAGCGGCTCTGGGGAGGGGGGAATGGAACCCACGAGGCTTCCTGGCATTGTGGTGCCCAACCGGGACTGAGAACCGTGGTGAGCTGGTTAGGAGGATCCCCTGAGAAAATGGCTTTCAAGTAGAGATCTAAAAGATAAGGAGAGAGCCAAGAGGAGGGTTTGGGAAAAATATCCCATGAAAGGCAAACACGGAAGGCATTATTCCAGTAACTGAGAGAAAAATGACTTGTTTGCCTTTTGAAAATGATTATTCTGTAGGTAACTGTGAGGACAGCTAGAGGCCCCAAATCCAAACCAATGAAGAGAGGCATTTTTTTTGTTTTGTTTTGTTTATTTATTTGAGAAGAGAGTGAGTGTGCCGCGCGTGGGGGGAGAGGCGGAGGGAGAGGGGAGAATCTCCAGACGACTCCCCGCTGAGCATGGAGCCGGATGTGGGGCTTAATCCCATGACCCCGAGATCCCGACCTGAGCTAAAATCAAGAGGCCGACAACCCACTGAGCCACCAGGCGCCCCAGGAGAGTTTTTATAAGGAGAGAGTCTTCCACTTCCCCCAGGATCATTAAAATAGGGGGCTCGATGGAAAAGAATTTTGTTCAACTGAGGTTTTCAGGACTCCACCTGCTATCTACAGTAGGCGTCCAGGGACCTGGCCCCCAGGAGGAGAGACGGTGAGGGTAGAGGGCCGGAGAGCAGGGGCCCTCGGGGTCCTCCCCTTCCTTCTCCGGGGTGGGCAGTTTTCCTTCTGCATCAAGCCTGTCCCAGGACGGTGGGCAGGGAGATGATTCAGAGGCACGGGACCATGTCTGATTGGAACCCTCAGTCCGGGGCAGTGAGGGGTGTGAGTTATTGGTTTTCTGCAACGCAGACGTGGAAACAATGGTAAAGTCTGCACCGACCCTCAGGACCGTACCGTGAGGCACTGTTCACAAGGTGTGTAAGTACAGAGTAAAGCATGAGTGAATAGGACAGTCTCCTGGGGAGCCAGAGCGGTGCACAGGGCATCCGTTATCAGGGGTGAACTTTCCTGTGGCCTCTTGATTCCGAGAAATGGCCAGGACTGCCTACGAACAGTGGCCCCCACTGTGGAAATTCATCTGCTCAGCAGAGACTGCCAGGCGGTCCCCTCCTCCGCCACTTGCTGCCCTTCCTGCTCTCCTTCAGGGCTCAGGTGACTCACGTGCAGGGCTGGGGAAGCCTCCTGGAGAAGGAAGTTTCCAGATGCTGGAACTGAATAACCTAGTCTGGTTTCTGCCTTGCTCTTACTTCTGAACACTTATGGACCCAGTGTCTTTCCCATGTCCTGGTGCCTTCTCCTGCGTGTTGACCCAGAGATGCTTTACGTGGTAAGGTGTCCTCCTCCCTGCTTCTCTCCTGCCTCTTTCCTGGGCAAGCACTACACGCTCCAAGTCCCAGCTGTTCAGGCTGTGTCCCTGGCTAAGCCTCCAGCACTTTGTGAAGCTGCAAAAACAAGCCCAGATTCCTGAGCCATCTGGAAAGACCTTGCCTCACTTCATGCCCCAGCCTGCTCCTGCTTTTTCCTTACTCAGTGCAATTCCTTCTGGATTTCCAGGCGAGTTTGCTCGTTGTGGCCCAAGGACGGTATTCTTGCTTTTGAACCTTGGCTCTTGAGACTGTCCCCATGGGGCTACCTTCCTTTCTCCTCCCTGCTGGTCCATCAGCTCCTTTTATGCCCTGCTCAGAATTCACCTCTTTCAGGAAGATGGAAGATGAAAGAGAAAGTAGGAGCAGGCACAGCTCTGGATCAAAGCCGCACTCATCTAAAAATAGCATGAGGATTGTGTAGTCGGGCTTGTCGGTAATTCCTGGACGTTTCCATTGAGCCAGGGCTCCCCGATGCGTCAAAGTGGGTTCCAAAGAGATGTGCAGCCAAGGTATTAGAACTTTTATTGCCTCACCCCCTTAGGAGACTGGGTGGCTAAGGTACAGGAGGGGCTACCTAGCACAGGACTGATAAAACAGTGTGAAATGACGTTTGAAAACTGAACCCGGAGAAAAATCTATGCCATAAATCCATCCAATGACAAGATTTCTTCTTGTTTTTCCTCTTAATATCAATAATAGAGGAAAGTGTAGTTCCTTTTCAGTTGTAAGTCATTTTAGGAGATGTTTTGTTGCACTCTTTTCCCCTAGCAAATAGTAAAATGATTTATAAAATTCTTTTTTCTTATGACTAAGACAGATATGTATAGATTAATAGTTCTAAGCTAAAATAGATATAAAAGCTTAGTAGTCTTAATAATGATTTATGGTTATTGAATACCACTCTAGGCCAGTTATTTTTTATAAATAATTTTTACATCTCCTAAGGGTAGGTATCTTTATAGTCATTTATCAGATGAGGAAGTTGGGGTTCAGTGAGATGAAGTCATTCTCTAGATTCCTATGGCTGCTAAGCGTTGCAACTGAGACTGGACCCCAGTCTATTTGATTCCGAGACCAGATGCTTTATGGCCTATCATGTGGCCTTCTTGCTTTGGAAGGGTTTCAGCTCTGACGATCTCGTGCCAAGGTCACAAGGGAAGCTACAGTTTTGGGTCGTATCAAATCAAGATCAATAAGGATTCCCAGCCTCTGTGTCAGAGGGGGACACCAGCGTGGTTGGGTCAGAGATATTCATGCTGTGAACAAATGTTTATCACGGGATCTTCCGTGTGCAGGTATCTCCTAGGTCCTGGGATGCAGCAATGAATAAACCAGAAAAAAAAAAAATCCTGCCCTCTGGAAATTTATGTTCTGGTGCGAGGGAGATAGACAAGTTTAAAACAAGTATGACGTATATTATGTCACAAGGTAATAAAGGCTATAGAAATAAAGCCCTGGAGGGGGATCAGGGGATCAGGGAGGGGGAGCAATTTAAACTCAGGTGGTCAGGGAAGGACTCCCTGAGAAGGTGACTTTTGAGCAAAGACCTGAAGAAGGTGGTGGATATCTGGAGAGGAACATTCCAGACAGAGGGGACAAGTGCAAAGGGCCTGAGGATTGCTGGACTTGAGTGAACAGGTGGTGAGATGAAGTGAGACAGGTATTTAGGGGATCTCATGGGGTCTCGTTGGCGTCTGTAAGGAACTGGACCTTTCCTCTGAAGGAGATGGGGAGCTGCGGGAGTGGCGGAGGATCCTAAGAAGACAGCATCTTAGGATATTGGTGTGAATGGGATCACTCTGGTTGCTCTGCTGGGGGCAGCCTGAAGTGGGCACAAGGACAGAACCAAGGACACGGGCTAGGAGGCCGCTGCAGAAGGGCGGATGGGCGATGACGGGGCCTTGGGCCAGGGAGATAGGGATCAGGCGGTACTGGATGCAGTTAAAGGGACAGGAAGGGCATTTGGTGCTGGACGAGGTGTGGGGCATGAGGAATAGAGGAGACGGAATTACTGCCAGGCCCGGCGCCTGGCCGGCAGGAGGCCTGGAGCTGCCATCGTCCCAGCGGAAGGAGACTGGGGGCTGCAGATGTGCGAGCGAGCCGGCGGTTCTGGGTTGGAGGTCTGAGAGTTTGAGACGCGGTTTGAGACTCCAGCTGGAGATGCAGACGGAGACGTTGACGGGGCTATTGGAGAGCGGGGCCTGGAGTTCTGGACTGGAATTTCCGCCTGGAAAGCAGAGAGGTCTGCTTGCGTGTGACCGTCGTGAAGTTCCCAGCCGGCCTGCGGCGCAGCGCCAGGGGTCACGTGCCCGACTGTCCTGGGGGAGCGGCAGCGCCTGGGATTTGCACGGAGGCCCCGCCCAGATTAATTCCACCTGTTCCTGCCCCACTCCCGGAAGTTCTGGAATGCACGGGGGAACACGGAGATGGGATTAAGAGTGGGGTTTTGCGGGTTGCTTACAGACCCACCAAAAAGGGCAGTGGGAGAATGAAGGCTGGAAGAGGCTGTCAGCAGCCGCGGGGGCCGGACGTGGGGGCAGCGCTGGACCCGGTGAGCTTCGGGTGGGAAGGAGCAGCCGGAGCTGGGGGTCGGGGGTCTGAAGGACGGGGGTGGGGGGGGTGGGGGGGGTGGGGGGGGTGGGGGGGGGGGGGGGGGCGGGCGCAGGGTGCTGCGGGGCAGAGGGCGGCCAGAGGAGTTAGCACGTTCTTCAGTGGGAGAGGGGAGAAGAGGGTTTTCGCTAAGCCTCATCCTCCGATTTGCTGAAAGGAACAAAAAGAATGAAGCATTTGAAGTGTATCTGATACACAGAGAGAAACCAGAAAGCAGCTATAATCCAAACCACGACCTAAAGACAGTATCGGCCGCCAACGCCTGGGCGTTAATAAGGGACGGGAGGGTTGCTTCAACAAGTATTTATTGAGCCTCTCCTATGTCCCCGGCACTCTGGAGCGTTAGGGATCCAACAGTAAACAAAGGAGGTGAAGATCTCTGTCTTCACAGAGTTTACACTGTAATGGGGGAGATAAACACTGAACAAAACGCATGAGTCAACCGCAGAGTGTTTCAGAAGCTGGTGTGTGGGCCCTGGGGCATCCACAAGGGAAGGGAATGGAAACCACAGGGTGGGCTGTGGTTTGAAATAAGTCAGCAGCCAGGGGGGCCCCGGGGATGGTTTGCTCAGTTAGGATGCGGGGGGTCGCGCCATGGGAGGGCCGGGCAAGGAGAAGGCCCTGGGCCCGGGGACTCAGTGGCAGCCGTGGCTACTTCTCCAGCTTTGGAGAAGGGGAGAGAGTTCTCTAAGCCCCCAGGGGAGGAAACGGAGGCACCCAAATGAGGGTCTTTCCCTGGGAATGACGAGGGCTGGGGCTGTGGGTGGTCTCCGAGTGAGCAGGGGCACCTCCTGTGGGCTGATGTCAGGGGAGGCCCTGAGGGGCAGTGCAGGCGCCATGTTGCTTTCCTCCCAGCCTGAGCACACTGCCCGCAATGTGGGTACAAAAGGCAGGGGCGCCATATGGATTGAACTGGCTCCCCAAAAACTCATACGATGAAGTCCCAACCTGCGAGACCTCAGGATGTGACCTTATTTGGAGATAGGGTCTGAACGAAGTTAAAATGTGGTCATTGGGGTAGGCCTTCCTCCAATACGCTGGTGTCCTAAAAGGGAGAAATTCGGACACAGACATGCACGTGGGGAGAGCGTCTTTTGAAGACCAGAGTCCGGCTCCTGCGGGTAAAGCCAGGAGAGAGGCCTGGAGCAGGGCCTTCCTGGGCACCAGTCGGGATCGTGGCCCTGCCAACACCACGATCTAGGACTCAGGACACAAAACCGGGAGACAATAAACTCCTGCTATTTAAGTCACCCGGTCTGTGGCCCCGTGAGGGCAACCCCAGGAGATTGACACAGACACAAGAGAGAGCGCCGTCTTCTTGTTCCTCCCGGACACAAAGATCAAGTGATGGAATGGAGAGGACGATGGAGGGGAGGTCATTAGAATTGCTTGTGACACGAAGATGGAAACTTCCTTCCCTAAAATAGAAGCATACAGACAGCTTCTCTAGGTCAAATCTGATCTAAAACATGTGGTTTTGGGGGAGGGGGAAGCCTCTGAGGGCGTCTGGGCAGCGAAGTCAGTTAAGCATCCAACTCTTGGTTTGGGCTCCGGTCATGATCTCAGGGTCCTGAGATGGAGCCCTGCGTCGGGCTGTGCCCGGCGTGGAGTCTGCTCGAGATTCTCTCTCTCTCTCTCTCTCTCAAATAAATAAATCTAGAGAGAAAGAAAGAGAGACGTAGGGAGAGAGAGGGAAAGGAATGGGAAGGGAGAGAAAGCCTCCGAGATGATTTCTGTCTGGAACTATTTGGGCCTCCTGTGAAAGGCAGAACTTTAAAAATTCTTGATGGTGCTGCAGTGAGTACTTGTCCATATTTGCTGAGCGCATCACAGAGCCGAAGTCTGCGCCCCCGGGACCGCACAGCCCCCGAGGCGTCCAGCGTGCGGAAGGCTTTCACAGACCGGTTTTAGCGCAGGCAGGCTCTCAAAGGATTCCAAAGCTGCTACAGCAAGGAATCGTACCCTGTGCTGGGGAGGCAGGGGAGGGTTGCTCTCTCTTTGATTTTTTTTTTCCCTAAACTATTTAAGCCCAAGTGGCATCTGCAGATCCAAGTGGGGGAGAAACGCCAGTCCACTCCCTTGGGCACACGTGGTCCCGCAGCGCCGAACGTCCCAGGCGGGGGCCGGCTCCTCCCGCCGGCCTCCGGCTGGACACGCCCCGCCCCCAAACAGTATGGGTGTTCAGACTCCAGAGTGCTTTATGATTAGAAAATAATTGTTGCTTCTTTTGGCATTCTTTTGAATATGAATCCATTGAAACCCCTCGCTAATACGGGGCTTCTGCAAAGCACGGCTGGGGAGCCGCCAGTACCCTAAAGAGAACGTGAAATATGAACACGAGCAGCCATGGGCACATCCGAAAGGAGACCTCTCCGGAACCTGATGCCCGTTGGCAAGAAGGCGTCATCTCTCTGCCGTTTTCATTAGTGATAAACCTGCTGTTGAAAACACAAGCCTGTTTTAATGAGACATTCATTTATTTTTGTCATCTGCTTATCACAGAGCTCCACGGTCAAGCCCTTTAAGAAACTGAGACACTTAATGTCCGGGACCACCCTGGGTGCCTCGGGTACAGAATCCCCAGTCGGACCCCCTGGGCTGGCCCAGCTCAGTGCCTCGGTCTATAGACCTAACGCAGCCCGCTTAGGAAGACAAACAGGAGAATCGGTGGAAACTGAACAGGTTACAAACTGAGCGAAAACAGCGGCAGCCGCTGTGGGCGTTTCTGAGACCCCAGGACGGTATCTCTGGTGGGAGGGAGCCCACTGCACACTCACCTTATTTGTGCAAGGAAAACAACCCATCATCTCAGAACGGAAGTTCAGGGTATGGGTGGTGGGCAGATGGCCACACAGCCCCACAAAGGCCATCCATAGGAGCCCTGGCTGGGACACATCCCACCGTGGGCACCCTTCTGGCCCTCCCAATGTTTTCAGACAGATGAAATCAGATGACAATAAACAATAAGGGAACTTTGGGGCAAAAAAAAAAATCTAAGCATCCATGAAAGGAGGCGAGAACGGCTCCAACCAAGAGAGCTACCCTGTGGGCTGACTGTTGAATGCAAAATCTGGGCGTAGAAAAGCCTTTCCCTTCGACTGTCTCTCCAAATCAAACCTCAAAGCCAGCCAGAGGGGAAGAGGGTTACAGGGTGACTTTGAATTTTCATCTTGTACCTTTCTATAATTTTTTTATTTACTTGTATTGCTATTATGTTTATAATTACAAATGATAACTAAAGAAAGTACGGAGAGGGCTCTGGTCACACCCACACTCATGTAGCTGTGTGTGTGTATATGTCTACGCTAATTCTGATCAAAGTATGCTCTGTGCCTTTTTGCTACTGTGGAACTTTCTAGAACTCCGTGGCTGAATCATTTGTAGGATCTCTATGGGCAAAAAGCAGGCTGCAGGCTGCCTCATAGAAAAATGAGCACTTTATGATCAGTAGTCAGAGAATCACTTCAGGAGGATGGCTGGAAACGGCAGATTTTCTGAAAAGATGAGATGTGACTGGCTGAAGGGTTTCCTCCCAATCTCTTTTCAACACAAAAATCCCACATATGTTCTTTTTTTCTTACAACACTGGTGCCCAAGGAGAATAGTATTTCAGAGCAGAAGCCAGGCGTCTTTTGGGGAGGTCCACTGCCCCTCCAGGGAGGCCACCCCGACCCATCAGGGTGCTCACGCGGCCTTGAGCAGGGGTCTCCTGTGGTTTTACACATCCGTACCGAGAAGTAGCCGGTGCTCCTCTGGGGGGGGCGGGCGTTATTTGAATTCTAGGAGGTCTAGCCACTCCCCTCAACATTTTGAGGTCCCGTGGTGTAAACACCCTCTCTACGTGTGGTCCCTGGTCAGCTTGGGGAGCCCCTGGAGTGGCCTAGAAGTGCAAAATCTCGGGCCCCTCCCTATACGTACCAAATGAGAACCTGCATTTTCACAGGATCCCGGGTGGCCCGTGCACACTTCCAGTCTGAGAAGAGTTGGTCCCACTGCTCAGAGGTGACCTAACGAGACGGTCAGGGAGGGGTTAAAATCCTCTTCGAAAACCATCCAAGAAGGCTGCCTGCTGTGGGATTCCAACTACTGGTTAGAACATTCTGGAAAAAGCAAACCTGCAGAGACAGGCAAAGGCCAGTAGCTACCCGGAGTTGGGGGGGCAGGAAAGATGGGTTGGGGGGCACAGAGGGCTGGTAGGGCAGAGAAGCCACTCTGCAGGAGAGTGTCACGCTGGGTTCACGCCGTCCCGTGCGGGTCAGACCCAGGAAGGCACAGCAGGAAGAGTGAACCCACCGCGAACTGCAGCCTCCGATGAGTCACAACGTACAACATTTGCTCCTCGAGCGTGATAACCGCGTCGCATGGATGCACGGCCACAGCAGTTGTGGTCAGCAGCACAGCGGGGCTGCGGCAGCAGATGGGACCCTCTGTACTTTCATCCGTAAGCCCCAAACGGCTCCCCAAACTAGTCTGTCAATTCGACGACCCCCACAACAAACCAGCGGGGCGGGCAGACATTCTCTCCTACTTCGGGGGGCATAAAACCATCCCGAGCCATCTTTCTGTCCCTTCTTCTTGCCTGACATGAACGGCCGCTGCCATTCTGCCCTGCAGCTGGGCAGGAACCCCACTGACGGGAAGGAGGCCCTGTGGGCTGCGGGGAGGGGCCGGGGTCCCCGGGAGCTGGGGTGCCCCAGCCAGGCTCTGCGGCCTCTTCCCGTGGCCTCCGGTGGGGTCGGCCCTGGCTGTACAGAGCGGCGCCGTGATGGAACCTTCGCCGGGACGGAGGAATGGGGAGAAAACAGGGATGGGTCTATGTTGTGCTCCAGTAAGCTGAGTAGGAGGTCACCAAGTTACTAATCCTGGGGGAAGGCAGAATACGGCGCAGATTCTAAGCAGCAAGTGTCTGTGCCAAACTTTGCATCTCACACTCTTGGTTTATATATGAATTTAATTACACAGAATTATAGTCTGATGTGTGAAGAATGAAGGAAATGGCCTTGCGTGTTCGAAGCCACCTCTGGCAACAATAGCACATTTGACACTAGCGTGACGACTTGACCCAATGAGGAATTCACGTCTTTCCGTGTATACAGCAGCTGGAGGCGTCTAGAAATCCCCAGGTTAGGAGGGGAGCAGGGAGGGGATGGGCTGTGGACAGACCCTGCTCAGCACCAAGTCCTCGACAACCCAACCACGTGCAAACACACAACAAAGAACGTGACGTGGGGAAACATGCTCACGGTGGGCACAGGCTTGGAACAGCTGATTCCGTCTGTCCGCACGTCTGGTCACAAGTCTTGCCCCGAAATCACTCCGGGAGGCCAGCAGGTGGTGGGTTCGGAAGCAGAGGGGGCGCAGGGGCAGCCAGAACTGGGACAGTCACGCCACCGTGTGTGACGCAGGCTACGCGTTCTCTCTCGAATGTTCTCAGATTTCTGCCCACGAGACTGTGTGGCTGCCTGGCGGCCAGTAGTTCACAGGGGACGAGAGGTTTTCTTTTCGGCCGGGGCCTCGGGCGCCATCTTCCTGACAGCGGTGGAGTTGGGCTGAGTCTTGCTCTTACTGACACTCGGCTTCTTCTGTTTCTGGCTGTTGTTCTGAAGTGATTTCAGCCCCAGCATCTTGCAGTACTTATTACACTGGTGTAGCGCTTTGAACTGATCGATGAAGGTCATAGAGCAGTTGCCTTTAAATCCTTTGTACCTGTGAGTTTGGGCAGAAGGACACATACTTTTGAAAAACAGGATGTCCCACCAGCTTTATCAGGGGAGACTAATGGTACATGGAAAATATATCGATTCCTACTCTAAGCAAGAAGGG
The DNA here is from genome assembly GCA_028533885.1 of Nasua narica. Lineage (NCBI taxonomy): Eukaryota > Metazoa > Chordata > Mammalia > Carnivora > Procyonidae > Nasua > Nasua narica. The sequence goes on from CM052808.1 coordinate 65,179,286, forward strand.
CCAAATGTTTGCCACAACCACTGACAGGAGAAACTGACCCTGTGGGATGGAGTAAAGGCAAAGACCCGCTGGCACACACAGTGCAGAGCCAAGGCCAAGGCCAAGCCAAGGCCAAGCCAAGGGGTCACACAAGTGTTCTAGAAGCTTATGTTCCGATAAAGCAGCATGTTACTGCTCTTTCGTCATAGTGACGAGTGCCGGACCATCTTGATAAACATTAGATCTCTTGGTGGTCTGAAAGTCACCCCATCCCACCCAGAGGTCCTGAATAAAAAATTCTACAACTTTGGGGCTGGAAGAAATGATTTAGTTTAGACCTTTCAATGCATAGTCAAAGGAATTTAGGCCCAGAGTTTCTGGCACCAGCCAAGAAAACAAAGAAAGTTGGTGCAAAAGCCAAGACAGGATGCAGCTCTCTCAGTCTTCCTTCTAGAGAAGAGCTCTGTCCTGTGTCACCCCCTCCCCCTGCCCCCCAGCAGGAGGTGAATATGGGCCTTTGTCACCGGCAGGCTCTAGAAAGGACCAGGCTCACCTGCCACGGAGTAGTCTTAGGGGTTCCGCCTTTGGGTTGGGACATTTAATGCTCAAACTATAAATGACTGTTTTTTTCACATCCCAATCACAGAAGGTTAGTGTCCTCCTAGAGGGGACAAATCTCTAGGCCCCCAATCTCCCCACCTACCAAGAAGGCTGTTTGATGGGCTGTTAAAAGGATGAAATGCGAAAATCCACACCGACTACCTAGCTCGGCGCATGGCATTCCCTACAGATTCAATTAATGTTGGTCGAGTTATCTGATGATCAATATGAAAAGGGATCAATATGATCCCTTCGATCCTGTGGAAGGGATGTTGAAGCCAAGACTAAAGGGTGAGGGACGTAAATGGGGGAGCAGGGGTGAGCCTCGCATGTAGAACGGTTGGCATAATTTGTAAGGCCCTCTACAAAATTAAACCACAGGCGCCATGTTCAAAAGTTGGGAAGACTTTTGAGACAACAGTGGAGCATGTGCTCAGCGAGGCCCAGGGTCCTTCCGGGCGCAGGTCCCGCCGGACCACACAGAAAGCATGTCCCCCAAACCGGCCCCGCTGGGTAGGAGAGAGCTCTGGCCACATCTGATTAATAAGACAAACAAGAAATCTAAACTCTTACATTGGCTGGTAGAAACCACAAAGGTGAACGAACCTGGAATGAATGGGGACCAGGACTGTGTGCGTTTCCCTATGAAATCCAAGCTGGGTTTGAAGCTAAGGGAGTAGGAGGTTCCTTTCCTTCATCCCTGGGGCCAGAGCATCGAGCGGCACAAGTTTGTTACAAATCCAGCCTGCTCCCTGCCCCTCCCCCCTGCGAGGGAATGCTCTGCCCCCCCACCTCCCCCCAGTTCATTTGCTTGCGAAAAATGACTCGGCTCCTAAAAGCCAAGCTCCCTCGTTGAAGGAAAAGTGTGGAGATGGGAGTTGAATCTAGCAGGGCAGAAACAACTCCACTGCCAACCACATCATTTTTACACCTCTGTCTTCTGTAGGACACCGCGAGAAAGGCTGAAATGTCAGTCCCACGGCGTCCCTCTGGTGCCCGAGCCCTCCCCGGCCGGAGGGCAGCACGCGAAGCCGCCTCTCGGCTGTGCTAGTCAGACGGGATGCCAAGCCCAGCCCTGACCTGCTGGAAGGAGGCTTCGCTCCCCCCGCAGACTCGGAAGGTCACGGGCTGGGGCAGCCTCCCTGTCTAAGCGCACTTGGAAGCCAGTCACGGTCGCCTGTCTCAGGCGGCCCTGAGGCTTTTTAACATTCAGACAACACATCCAGTCTCTGCAGGAAAAATCACTGATTCACACTAGGACCTCCCAGGAAATCTGAGAGTCACTTCTTAAGCACTGTGTGGGCGCCGAGCGTGGGATGCTGGCTAGCGAGGAAGCCCTTAGAGGAGGGCCCCGTGCGCTGGAATGGGAAGGGCTCAGTGTGGGCACAGCAGCAGGACTTCGGCAGCCCGGCTGCCTTTGTGACTAGCCCCTGGGAACCCAGAGCTGTTCCCGGAAGTCTGGCCCCTTCTTTTCCTTTACATCCCTCTCTCTCGAGTCCTCACGGAAAGCCAGAGGAGCAGGGATGGAGGCTGGTTTTTACTGTAGACGGCCAGGAACCTGGGCAGGTCCTTGAGAGAAGGCTGCTTTGCTTGGGCTAGGAGCCTCTTTCTCAGCCCCCACCCCAAGTGCATTTCTGCGGAGCCCTCCCTCTCTCCTAACCTCACTACGGGAAGAAACTTCTCTGTCTTCCCTGTAGCTTTAGGAGAACCTCATCCACTTCTCAGAATTCAAGGAATGCCTCACATCTCTGCACAGACCGGTCCCTCCTGGGATACTGCCCGAGTCCCAACATGCCCGTCCAGGGGAGGCTTTTCAGTAAAGGTCCAGGGGAAACGGACACCATCCCTACCCTCAGAGCTGCCCAGAGGGCCTCCAGGTCGAATTTCTGAACCCCTCTTTCTCTCGGCGTCTAATTTTGGACCTTCACCTTGGCATGTCACACAATGATGTACTTGCATGCCTTCCCTAGGTCAGGTGTAGACCTTTTCTGGCTACGCAGCATCTGCAGAATTAAAGATCTTTCTCCTTTCTCAGTTTAGTTTTGGTCTCAGTAGGGATGCTGGGCTTCTGCCATTTCTTCCTAGTCTCTCAAACTCACAGCCATGGCCGACGCCTTAAGAGAAAATAGGGCAACACCCTTTGTGTTCCTAGATCAAGTAACCCAGAGGGTTTCAAAGGACACAAAGCCCTCCTGTACCACCAAGCAATGGAGAAACACAGGTTCTCCTGCCTCTGGTCCCCTTTGCAAGCCCCATGTGCCACCCGCCCCCCGGAGTAGAGGGGACCACGAATCTCCAGTAGCCTGACATCTCTCCAGTGTGATCCCCACGGCATTCCCCTCTGTTATTCTTGTTAGAAGGCTGTACTAGGCTGAACAGTGTCCCCTCCGTGAGGCGTATCCTTCCTGGAACCTCAGAACATGGACTTATTTGGAAACAGCGTCATACAGATGTGGCCAGAATGAGGTCAGGCTGGAGTGGAGTGGGGCCCGTTACTGCAGGTGTCTAAGCAGGAAGGGGAGAAGAGATTCAGGCACCCAGGAGAAATAGCACGTGACGACAGAGGGCAGAGACTCGAGTGGGACAAGTACAAGCCTGGGAAGGCCGAGGACTGACAGCCAGCTTGGGAGGCCAGGCGTGGGGCACCCCCCCCCCACACAAGCTCCAGAAGGAACCTACTGCGTTGACACCTACCAGGACTTCAGACTTCTGGCTTCCAGAATTCGAGAGAACCGATTTCTGTTGTTTTAAGCCACTAGTCTGTGGTCATTTGTTATGGTGGCCCCAGGAATCTAATATGATGGAATAAAGAGAACCTTGTAGAATTTTTTCACACATTTTCCATTTTTAGACATCTTAGCTCTGTGGAATTTTACTAACTGGATTTTTTAATCCTTAACCTCCTATTAGTATAATTTTCTCATCACTTTCCGTTCATCGGTCTGTCCTCCCTCACGACCGCCAGAAGTAGAAGCTACATTCAGTCCACCAAGCATTCCCTGATGGGGTCTTTTCTTAAATGTGTTTCCCCTCGGATGGGAGTGGGGCATACAAATTACCCGGGGATCTTGTTAAAATGCTGGTTTGGGCTCAGGAGGTCGGGGCCGGGGTCTGGGGTCCTGCATTTCTAGGGAGCTCTGGGGGGGATGCTGATGCCACTGGCCTAGGGACCCCACCTGGAGGAACCAGGAGATGAAGTAAAGCATGATGACGTCAAGCCATCCCTACTGCACCCTGGAGACATTTTTCTATTTAAATTGGAACACAGGCGTATGGTTTGTTTATGAAAGTTGTGTCATACGACATCCTAGGAAGCTCGATTTCCACAGTCCTGCCCCGACTCAGCATGGTACTCGCTACGTATTCGCAGTCATGCTAGGCTGATTTCTTGCTGAAAAAATTCTCTTTTCTCTCATCTTGATAATCAGACTCATTCGAAAATGGCATGGCCGGCCTCTCTCTCTCTCTCTCTCTTTCTCTCTCTCTCTCTCTCTCTCTCTCTCTCTCTCAGCTCATCACGGCTTCCCTGAGCCATGGATTGCCTCCAAACACACCTGGACCCGGACAGGGGGATGTGGGTGGAGCCAACCACAGAAACTTCCAGCTCTGGCTGTGTCGAATGAATTCAGGTTTTCGTCTGGCTTACTGAGGGATCTGTTAAAGAAAACTTCGAGGGGCAAGAAAAAGCTATAAAGAATTCCCCTACTTTGGGTAATCCTTTTAGAAGCAAGCCAGAGGCCATTTATAACGGAAGTTTTACTTTGATATCCTTTCTGAAGAAACTTTTAATTTATAGGGAATGACTACAAGGACCCAGAATTCAGGTTGAGGATAGGGGTGAGGAATTGAAATAAACCTCTGGTTTTGGTTGTGTGTGTGTGTGTGTGTGTACAATAAAGCCAGAGTTGGATTCACGAACAGATAGAACAGATCTTCATGTACAAAAGGAGGGACCCAAGGGGTGCCTGGGTGGCTCAGTGGGTTAGAGCCTCTGCTTTCGGCTCGGGTCATGATCTCAGGGTCCTGGGATCGAGCCCCGCATCGGGCTCTCTGCTCAGCTGGGAGTCTGCTTCCCCCTCTCTCTCTGCCTGCCTCTCTGCCTACTTGTGATCTCTCTCTGTCAAATAAATAAATAAAATCTTTAAAAAAAAAAAGGAGGGACCCGGGGCAGCCCCCCACATTGGTTCCTTCATTAGGCACCAAGCAGATGGCAGATGTGACAAGGGGATTAATAAGGATTAATAAGGTGCATGCCCCTTTTCCAGAAGTTGGCCGTCTTGAAGGGAAGACAGATACACAAACAATCACATTGTATGTGATAAATAGCTACAGGGACCTGGGGGAATGGGGCTTTCCCCACTGCGCGGGGGCTCCTGGCAGGATTCACACAGGAAGGAGGCTTGGGGTTCATCTGGCAGAGGGAACTGTGTGGGCAAAGATTCAGAGGATGTTCTGAGCGAGCGCAGTGTCTGAGGAGGGACAAGGCCAGAGGACGTTGGTGGAAGGTTTCAGGAGCTTGGGATGTATTTGTAATGTCATTGTTCCTGTGGGTCGGCATTTCCCGAAATATGTTCCAAGGGGCAATAGTCCCACAAGACGCTTTCAAGGAAAAATCGTCCTGTGGTGTAAGTACAGCAATTACTGCTCTGTCATCTCTCTCCCTGTGCCCTTGGGCCTTGAAATCACCCACTGGCTCTATAAACGCCATACGAAGTCTCACACTAAAGAAACCACCGACACTATTCAACCCGGTGCTTCCCAAGATTATTTGACAACAGGGATCTTGTTTTCACACAACCCCTTTGAAAAGTGCTTCTGTGAGAGTCACTGAGCTCTTCGGGGGAGGGGAGGCTTTGAGGCAACCAAATCTGTGTTTTCTACACCGGTTGTATTCTGAGGTGGTCTGTGAGCTGATTTCCTCCCTTCAGAGAGGTGACCTTCGCACCCCGCCCCCACAAGCACCATGGGGACCCTGGCCCAGCCACCAGCACCTCACCCGGACTATGGCCGGAGCCCCCTGGGGCTGTCCCTGCGGCCTGCCCTGTGGGGCCGTCTCCCGCACCACCCCCAGGGTCAGCCAGATCGTGGGCACACACAGCTGCTCAAGGGGTCCCCGTCCCCGAGAAGCCATCCCAGCTCCATCGGCTCCGCCCTGATGCCTCCCCTGGGCTCCTCCCTCAGGCCCCAGAGGCCTCCATGGAAACCGGCCCTGGCGCTTTCTTCCCTGACATCCGCCCACGCTGGAAAAAAAACAGAACCATCAAGAGAGAGGAGGGCAAAAGCAGCCCACGAGCCTGGTTCTCTGGTCCTGCAGGCAAAGGCATTCTGGAAGCCCTGAACACCTGCATGGTTTCTGCTGCCTTGCTGCTGGAGGAACCCCCCCAAACCAGGAGGGGCTCTGTGCTGGGAACCCTGAGGAGGCGAGAGCAGGAGGGAGGCCCTGGGGAGGGGAGGGACAACCAAGCATCTACAGTAGCCCCCGTCCTTGTGACCACGAGTCCCGTCCCCACAGGTGCACCAGAAGCACGGAGAACTCTCCTTCATATCTGAAACCCAAACTCCAGTCGGGACACGGAGGGCCAAGGAGGGGATCCCGGAGACCGGAGAGCTCTAAAGGAGGCAGTCTGAGGGTCTCCCTCTGTCCTCGGCCCCAGAGCTGTGATTCCCAAAGCTCCCCTCACAACCCCAGATCTTAGCTGCAGAGAGGGGCGCCTTTTAGGGCGTAGGGCCGGCAGTGGAGACCAAAGGACATCAGCATTCCCACTGAGGTGTCCCCATCGGAGTGTGGGCTGGTGGTGGAGGCCACATTACCAGTGTGCTCAGGGTGGGACAGCGCTGACCGTGGCGCCTTCTGGAGGTGACAAGCCCTGAAAGTCCTGAACTTGAGCCCCTCATTCTTTATGGGACATACACACACACACACACACAAACACCATACTCCTTTTTCTAGCTACCCTCCAGACATTTTCGAGTCTTCTACTGACAGACGTGTTGAGTCGGGGGCATCTGCGTTCCCCCTCCCGTCCCTGTAACCTGACTCCCGAGCACTTTGCTTGGACCTTCCTGAAGGCGCTGAGAACTTCTCTGTGGACAGTCTGGTCTTCATCCAGGCTCTTGTGAGCCCTGACCCTCTTGGCCCTCAGTTCTTCCTCGCCTTCCATTTCCCTCCTCCTGTCTTCTGGGCTGTCCTGCAGGGGCCGATCTCAAACCCATCCATCTCTTCAGATGTTCTTTCTGTTCAGACTTGCCTCTGAAGCTGGGTGACAGATGACAAGGAGCCTGGCTATGGGTCCCTCCAGTCGTGGGGGTGGCCGGGCTGGGGGGTGGGTAGTGCCAAGGAGTGGGGAGAATACCACCCGTCTAACTTTAGTCACTACGACAAGCTGTCCTTTGCAAGACTTTTGGGCAAAGACCAGGAGACCACCATGCTACTCCCACTCCATGGAGGGGTTCGTCCCTGCTGACTGTTGGATCCAGGAAACCCTGAATATACACCAAGAACATTGCTCATAGTGCCAGCCTTGCCAAAATTGTGAAAAAGGTAAATGTTCCCTTCATGGGCTTCCAGACCTCCTCGATGGCCAAGACTGACCAAATAAACCAGCCCCTGGGCCAACAGGCTCTACTGGGTAATGGCTGCATCAGATCAAAACAGGGTGCAGACTGCACCCTGGGCAGGTGCCAATGGGGGCCGTGGGGGAAAGCACATGGGTAGGCGGTAAGGTGCCTCTCTCAGGTCAGACTGTCCTCCGAAGCCTGTGCCGGCAGTCAGCGGGAATGTGTGGGTGCTAAGGGGACACAGCCTTGCCGCTTGAAGGGCTGACGGGATGTCAGGGAATTCTGTCCCGGGTCCCTTTGTTTACTCTCCTCCTGGCAGTTCCACACGTTAACGGTCTGCCTGGAGTCACCACACGTGTAAACACACACACACACACACCACGGGCACGCGCTCGTGCACAAGCCTATCGTAGGGCTGTGCATCTTGAATACAAATCCTATTTCCTTGCACCCCCGAGCTTGGGTTGTCCTTTCTCTCCAGGTACATTGGGCTCTCAGGTTGGCGGCCGCCGGTGGGCCCACGAGGCTCCACAGCGCCTGCTCTTGGCAGTGAGGGCAGAGCCTTTTTTCTGGAGCTCAGCTTGACTAAATGTGGGAGTCTGTTTTAATCCTTCCTCTTCTTCGGCGCGTGTAGGACGCGAGCTGGACACCCTGACACCAGCAGAGCCCGCTGTCTCGGGGCCGTTGTCCTTTTCGGGCTCCTGCCTTGATATTTGGGTCTCTGTCACCTCTTGTTTGTCCTTCTGCAGGGAGCAAGCCTTTTGGCATTCTGTGCAGGGTCCCCTGAATTTGGTTTCCGTGTCAGGGACACTAGACATTGCCATGCATCTCATGGCTGCGGCTTTCTTTCAAGTGAAGAAATCCGAGATACCGGATGCTGGTCAGCCTGAGGACTGTCCTTTGGGGCCCTTCACGTCAGACCTAAGTGGCCCGATGCTTACTGACTGGAAAGAAATCTCAGTGTCCTCTTCTTTGTTTTACTTTAATCCCGCGACATAAAATGAGCTTTCATTTTTTATTTTATTTTTTGGAGACTATAAAGGGAAAACGTAGTGGCTCTGGTGCCCTCTGGTGGTCAATCACCATCATGTCATCGCCCCCAGAAATTCACAGGCTTGGCTGGGGACCTACTGGGACATCTGCCGGTCAGCTTCCCTGCCCGTGGTTTACACAGGTTTTGATTTGGTGAAGGTAAATTTCTACATCTCTCGTTATAAAATGAGGCACTTTCCCTTTTCCCCTCCCAAGGACTCTCCATGGCCAAGCAATTTCAAATGGGAAAAATACTCAGCTGTCCAGTCAGTATCTTGGGTCTGCGGAGAAAACGGGTTATTAGATGTGGTGACGGTGCTGCCGGGCAGGCTGTGTACTCTCAGGTTTGTGCGCTCACCACTGCTGGACGACACGGGTGCCGAGGTACAGGTGACGGGTTTCCAGACAGCTTCCTGTCCCTGGCTCCCAGCGGAGACGGGATGTACTTCTGCCTTAAGGATCGTTCTAGCAGGTAAAGTGGCCTCAGACAAATAAGTCATGACAGTTCCTATTCTATTTTACAAGACGAGAAATAACTGCCCTCAAAATCGTCGCATACCCTCTGCACTCACCAAGAGGACAAGACAGGCTGTACTTCCTGGGAGGTCAGCAGCCAAAAACACAGTGCAGATCGAGACAGAAGGGAATATTTCCTTTAAATGACACAATGGCTTCTTTTCCTGCCAAAGATCCTGACCACTGCTGGCCAGAAAATGGTGGGCCCTAAACTTGAGAGATCTCTTTCTTGCTCTTTTAAATAACACAGGGTCTTATTATTTAAAATTTTTTTTCTTAAGTTTGTTTTTTTCAGTAATCTCTACATCCAAGGTGAGGCCTGAACGCACAACCCCAAGATCAGGAGTCACATGCTCTTTGGACTGAGACAGCCAGACGCCCCTTGTTTATTATTATTATTATTTTAAATATTTTTATTTATTTAATTGACAGAGATCCCAAGTAGGCAGAGAGCAGAGAGCCCGACATGGGGCTCAATCCCAGGACCCTGAGATCATGACCTGAGCCAAAGGCAGAGGCTTTAACCCACTGAGCCACCCAGGCGCCCCTCTGTTTATTATTATTATTGTTATTAGTTGTTAGTAAAGTAAGTTATACTGGCCTCCCCGTGCTTCTCCCATCCATGCCTCATATTCTTTCTAGTGCGTTTAAAAGACCGTGTATAATGTTGCCTATGTGGAGCACTGGTTTTTAGGACGGCGCCCATTCCGAGGCTTCTCCCTTTCCAGCAGGGAAGAACTGAGCCCCCCGTGGTGCTAGCTAAGGATCAAGAGGAAGTGCATCATGGACACTTAGCTGTCAGTCCTCTCTCCTGCTCTCCGGAGGCTGTCTGGCATCTGCGGTGCTCCCCAGCCTCTTCCTGGGCTTACAGTCCTCCCCCCACCCCCTGGACTCTCCTTAGCCTGTCTTGGAGCCGCTTTTGAATCAGAACCCCTTCTAAGGGTTCTCCCGTTTGCGCTCCATGTTGCAGCTCTGGCTTTCCCTGGAGAGTCTCTTCAGTCGAATCTCAGCTCCAATGTTGAGGGTCTGATGCTTTTCTCGGGGTGCCTGCCAGCAGCCTGCCCCTTTCCCTGCACCTCCTGCGCCTCACTTGGGAAGTAAGAAGGCTGGCCGTGGTCGTTGGTTCTCAATCCAGAGCAGAGGAGTTCCCAGGGGCCTCCGAAGAGATCTCCAATCGAGGGTCCCCCTTTTACCAGTGTTTTAAACTGGGCTCCTAAGAAACGTTTCTTTGGGGGAAAAAGGTTGGGACTTAGGAAAAGTTTAAAGAAAAGTTTTTTAAAAACAATGGACAAGAGGATCTCATATCCCTTCCAAAGCTCTCAGATGCTTCAGAACTCCCTTCTCTCCCATCTCCTCCCTGACCACTCCTGGGGAGAGAAGGCCGGAAGTAACGCGTCAGAGACAACATTTTGGCCTGGGCTCCAGCCATCAGCTCTTCTAATGGGTCTTGGGCACTTGTCCCAAGCCAGATAAGTCACAGTAAAGCTGAGAACAAAACCGAGGGATTGGATTTCTTTTTAAATGAGGACCAAAATGTACAATGAGTTCCCGAAAACTGTTAAGATGCTTTTAAAAGATGTCTTAAATAATCATGCTCTTAAGCTTGTCTTAGTTTTTGAAACTTCTTGGGCAGTCTGCTTCGTTTCGGTGGAAAGCTGTTCTAAAGAATGGTATGAAATTTGCCTACCCTGGCGTCGGGCTGAGGCAAGAGGGAGAAAGGAAACCGATATTCATCACACACGTACTGAGCTTCCGGGCCTGGACGCAGATTAATGGGGGGGGGGGGATCCTCACGACAGCCCTCTGTACCCCCATTCTGTAGATCAGTGGCTTCCAGAACTTAAAGTCACATGACCGGGGACACCTGGGTGGCCCAGTCGGTTAGGCTCCCAACTCTTGGTTTCTGCTCAGGTCATGATCTCGGGTTGTGGGATCGACCCCTGCGACGGGCTCTATGCTCAGCGCAGAGTCGGCTTGCCCGGTTCCCGCCTCCTCTGCCCCTCCCCCACCCTGCTTACACGCCTGCTCTCACCCCCCTTCTCTCCCTTTCTCAAGTAAAGAAATAAATAAAATCTTAAAAAAAATTTTTTTTAAGTCACCTGACCACATAGCTGGTGAGACGAGAACCCAGCCTTCAAACACGGAGCGGATGCTAGACGGAGTTTGTGGTGTCCCACTGAGAACGCGGCATCTGCTTTACTTGGGCAATGCTTGTGAGGTCCAGAGGAATCCCTTCATAAGTAGCAGCACCGTATGTTTTCTTCTCCAAGTGGGGGAAGTCGTCGGGGACAAGGGACTAACTCGGGTGCGCGGACGGCAGGCAGGAGATGGCGCTGTCCCGCTCACACGCGGGATGCCTAGTCACCCACACCAGCGGCCGGACCCACGCCCACAACGCAAGAAGCAAGGTCGTCACTGGGAGAGTCACGAGTAAATGGCACAAGCACGATTTGAACCCAAGACTCTCTCTAAGACCCTCCTTCTCCCCACGACATTGTACCCCTCCTGCCATGCTCTCCTCACATGCCCAAGGCCTCAACCAAGTTTCTAGACTCGCCTGACGTTTAGGCTCTGGTCAGCCCTGGGGACGCAGCACAGAGGAAGTCTCCACACAAAACTGTCTTATCCTGAGCCGCTTTGGGGAAGGAAAATACCCAAGCTGCACCTTAGTTCCAAACCCAGACCAGAAGCTCTGCGTCGTCAGTGAGAAGTTTGTGAATCAGGGTCAGTGATCTGGAGGTTAAAAAGTCCCTTTTCCACTTTCTTTTCCCCCCATCCCTCCACTTTTCTCTGCCCTTCACTAGGGCTGGAGATGCATTTACTTGTTGAAGCTCTGCTGATGCCGATGGGCGAAAACAGCCAGAAAGTTCTCTCGGCTAAGTCCTTAGCAGCCGTAGGAGAGTAAGCGCTATTCTTCAGGCCATTCTGTTTTCTCTGCTTCTGATGCTTTGACGTCTGGGGTCTTGCTCACCGTGGAGAGACTGCCCTTCCCTGGGCTAGCCAATTCCTGGAGATAGTAGATGACTGGCCTTCTAGAACACCTTTCCTATGCACGCTAGCCCGTCTCAAGCCCTGCTCCCACCACCTCTCTCTCCTGGGGTCTCACAGCTTCCCTCGTGGCACCAGGGCCAGACGAGGACAGCCCCCCACCCCCACCCAGAGCCTGCTGACGTTTTTCACACCAGCCCGATCCCAAGCTTGCTTCCCCTGCCTCACCCATTCCTTCCCTTGAAAACCAAATCAAAGTTGTTGCTCCTATTTCCCCACACTCCCTCTGCCTCCTGACTGAGCCTGGTGCTTCCCTCTGCGGACCCCGCGGCCCGGCCCTCTCGGGGACCGTGAGCAACAAACCCTTCTCGGCGGCTGTTGTCTCCTTTTCTATCCAGAAAAGGACTAGCCTCCCCATACCTGAGCAGCAATAATGCATAAGCCATCCATCTCTTCTAGAAGTCCTGTCCCTCTATTTCGTCCTTGTAGAGGTCTTAGGACATGGGAACGAACAGCGGGAGGGGACAAAAGACAGGGGCAGCTCCAAACCCAGAACTTTATGTTCACCAAGAACCACAAATCACCTGCTTTCTCCCCAACACCGGTCCAACAAAGCAGAGAGAAGGCACAGGCAGTCACGAGATAAGCCAGTAACATATTACAGTCCAGGCGGAGCCCACAGCTAACAAGCAGTACCTTACACTAAACTGGGGAAACAAAGCCACGCAAACACCGGAGTAACTCATCACAGCTCTTCCCCTGCCACTTGCTCCTGGAACCACCTCCAGGGAAGTGTGGGAGCCTCCAGAAGGACCTTCTGGGATAAGGGGCGGGGGAAGGGGGGGCACATTAAAAATATGCAAATCGAATTCACGGCGCTCCAATGCAAAGAAAACATTGAAGAAGTCTCTAATAGTGAAGCTCTCAAAGGCAGGAAAATGGAATGTTCATGAATAAAAGAAATTCCAGTCATGCTGGTGTCGACCCCCTCCCCCCATTGGCTCTCCTGGTCGTCATTCATCTTGAAATGTTTTTCCAGAGTTCTTTTTTGCTTGTTTGTTTCAAAATTAGAAAACAAACGTGTTTCCCTGGGAGAACAAAGTCCATAAATTTTTACGTAAGTGAGAGAAGCAAATTGAATTCTTCGCGGGAACATCTGTCATCCGCGGTTAGGGCAAGAAACCGACTTGCCCCCGTCAGCTGCACAGTGTGTGCCCCGCAGGGGTTTAGAAGCTCACAATCGAATGAGATGTGCTGGGGTTTTTTTCTACTCACCCTTTAGCCAGTGTTGCTATGCCAACGTCTGTTAGCTTCATTCCTACACCTATAGGAAGAGAGAGCAGAGATGGGATTCGTGTTACCAGGGGCCCCTGGGAAAGGACTGGCCATCGATTCCCGGGGAGGGGATAGTGACAGCCCCATTTGCCTCCCTTTCCTACATAAACACACGTCCCTGCTTGTTTCCATCAGCAGAGGCCTCTTTCTGTTGACACTGATGGCCTTTCAGAGATTCATCCCGCCTGGGGGATGACGACGGGGGACGGCAGGCCTCTGACAGCAGTTCAGGGGAGTTGTATCTCACGGGATCCACCCCCAGCCCTTGTCACTGGGGCGGTGATGTCCCCTGTGTGCCTGGCCCGCCCCCGCTGCGGGAGGAGGGAGGCCAGTAGCCCTATGCGCGGCTCTGAGGCTCGCTGCTTGCCCCAGAAGCTCCCTCCCTAGAGAAGCTCAGATGGGGGGGGGGTCTGCTCCACTGGGTCACCGCAGTGGCCGGTGGCGTGGGCGTGGGCTGGGGGGTGAGGTCAGCAGTGAGACAGTTCACGATGGCATTGTTCCGTTCTAAGCCGAACCCCAAACATGCCATTTCCCGTCTCCATAAACATGGTTTCCCAGTCGAGGACAGATTTTCAGGGTTGGCTTTGGGCCGGGGAAACACTCGTGAGTTATACATGGAGACTTGGCCCCACTGGCCCGGAGACGCTGACCGCTGTGACCCATGGTCTAACCCTGTGACTCATCCTAGCCTCTACCTATTAAACCGTGAGGGGGAGGGGTACCAACACCAAAACAGCCCACACGGCTCCCTCAGTTCCCACACTGGTTCAGCAAAGAGCACAGTATCCCGGATAGGATCCCAAGAACACAGAAGGCTTTTTGCCTCTGCCCCTCCAGCAGGAGCCTTGGAGACAGTGGCTGAGAAACCAGGGCCAGAAAGAAAACAGAAAACCCTTCTGTCTTACAGGACGGGGAAGGGCAAGAGTCGCCGTCACCTGGGGCCGCAGGGAAGAGGCGGGCTCTCACCCCGTCCCTGGCTCGCGCCGCATCCCTAACCTCTTCCAGATCTGGAGGAAGACAAACCTTTCCGAGGCCCAGAGTGTGGACGGCCTCGGGCCTTTCCAGACTCTTCTCGCCAGGCCCGGGAGCGGTGGGCTCCTATCCTCTAGGGCGGTGGCCATGGGCACGGGCTCTGACTCAGTGGGCCTCTGCCCCAAGGGCGCGCCTGCAATCTCATGACAGGCCTTCCGCGGCGGAGCTCGGGGTCCACAGTGCTCCCCCACCGGTCTGTCCCGCTTGCCTCCTCCTCTCTTGCCCCTACCTCTTGTCCCCCCAACCCCCCGGGCCTGTGGTCACTGTGTTCCCCATGGCCCGCAGGTGACCGCTCACGGAGGGGCCCGGCAGCGCGGAAACCGGTCTGGGCTGTGGACCAAGGAACCAGCGTCCCCTCCCAAGCCAACCCCGAGGTCAGACGTGATGGCGGCCGAGCTCCGTGAGCCTCCAGTCCCATGAGCGCTGCTTTCGGAGGCCCGGGAGAGGACCGCTAATGGATTAATACTCGGATTCAGCAGAGCACGGCCAAAACCCAGGCCGAGCCCCGCTATTCAGGCCAGGGAGTCGGACAGAAGGCTGCGTGCACCTGTGAGCTAAATCAGACCCGGCGCTTCGGGGGAGCCGGTGAGCATTTTAAAAGCCGCTTTCGCAGCGGGCGACTAATTCATCTCGTTCTTGCAAAGCTGCTAACAACTAGTACATATGCAGAAATGCTTCACGTAGCCTTTATTACAGGAGCTGTGCTTAAAAAAAAAAAAAGAAAGGGCACCAAATTGAAAAAGCCCTTCTTGGACATCTTGTTTTTGTGGAACGCTGTAGTTAAAAATCACAGCTCTGAGCTGCAGAGTTAGTCCGATTTCAGTCCAATTGTTAGTCCAATTTTAAAAAGTCATTTGGCAAAAGGTCCTTGAACTTGGGAATTGCTTTTTCTGCCTCTCACAATTACCAGCTATCACTTACAGTTGAGAAAAATAGCATATAAATTTTGAAAAGGAAACGTCTCTCGGTTCAGTAATTTGCCGGCAGTTCAACCGAAGTCTCCAAAGGATAATAATTTGAATTCTAGCGTGCAGCCATGAGGCAGGGTGGGGGGTAGCCGCCATCTACGGGCCGTTTCCGGCGGAAGGAAGGAAGTAGGCAGCATCAGGAATTTGTTCTCCAGAACTTGAGTTCGTAGGTCTTTGGAGTGACTTTGGAGTGACTGCTTCTTAGGAACCCGAGGGGTCTCAGCGGTGGGCAGATCTCAGGGCCAAACTCTGCGCGGGGCTCTCACCCCCAAGCTTGCAGAACCCACCATGATCCCATCAACAAGCTACTGCAACGAGGCAGGGATTGCTTGTAAGAGTCTTAGAAGGTCATAGTTGAGTTTGGGTTTGTTTGGGTTTTTTTTAATCCTAGTTCCAGCTTCTCAGTAAAATTAGAAAAGGTACAGGTTCTTTAGAGAATGGATGTGCTGTCTTCTACACAACGATGATGACAGTAACGAGATTTTCCCCAGAGTAATCAAACCCGGTTTTGAGACACTGTGCCAACACAGTAAACCGCACATGGCCTTCCCCGAGAGATGGAACATCCACTAAGCTCGTTTCCAGGTGCCTAGAACCGAAACCAACTGTGCACAAAGCTCCGGGTGCTGCTTTTCAGTGGAAGAACTCTATTTATTGCAAAATTAACTCTGAAGGAGAAGAGATGCAGGGGGAGAAGCCAGAATTACACAGCCAGAGTCTAACTAGAATAGAGAGCTGTGTACTAAGATCGTGTGCACATGCATGCACGTGTGTGTGTGTGTGTGTGTGTGCGCATGCACACGTGTGGCAGTGGAGTCTCTTCAGAAAGTTGAGTGCATATGGCAGCCTTCAATATGCAGACTGGTTCCATCGGCAAGACTCTGACGTTGCACTTCCCCGCTGGCCTTCAAGAAGGTCCTCGCTGGAAGCTTAAACATCGGGAGACACTTGGAAATCTCTTGCAAATTGGTAAATGTGCAGTTTAGTGGAAAGAGCTCGGGTTTTGGACCCAACAGGGTAGAGTCTTGGACTACACGGTAGAGTCTAGCCACAGAGGAGAGTCTCGGACTTCTCTGCTCATTAGCTGGGTGACCGCAGGCAATTAAAGCCCTGTCTCTGAGCCTCTGTTTTCTCATCTGTGAAATGGGATCCTGATGTCTTCCTTGCAGACTTGTGTCTTCCTTTTGTCAGACAAAAATGATCAAACAAAAATTATAGGAAAAAATGAGTACATACGAAAAGGGGGACCTCCCTGAACCTTTTTTGCAACTTCTCGTGTCTGTATTTATTTCAAAATAAAAAGTAAAAAAAAAATCAGGGAACACTCACTCTGTGGCAATGCTGTGCTACATGTCTTCCCGTCCTATCTAAGCGTCACAACAACCCCCCGGGCAAAGGACGGGGGCGCAGAGAGGGAAGTCATTGCCCAGGGCTCGCAGCAAGGAAGCCCTGGGAACAGAACCCGGAGGGGGTCTTGCTCTTCACCATCAGGCTGTCGAAAGAGCCAGAGATCCTAGTCTGCGACAAGGACTCACATACACGGGGCATACGCTTATAGCTCAGATTTCTCTTCACAGTATATTATTTGGAAAGGAAGAGGAAAAGGAAAAACCCCTTGTGGTAGAAACTGTTGGCGCCTCACCCACTGTCCTCCCCCAAACCGCTCCCGGGCACTCTGGCCCCCCTCCCTCCCCGCACTGCCAGCATCTCTTTGCCTGAGAACTTTCTCCAATGATCGGGAGCCTGCTTCGCTCAGCTTGGCTTGTCCGTGGGCAGGTGGCAAGTTTGGGGGCATTAACACCCGCACCAGGAGTAGCCGCCCACTGGTAGCTAGAGACGAGTGGTATATAAATACCCCTGCTCCCTCACTCCTCGCGTGAGATCATTCTGAGCAGCGTGCGCTGCACAGGCTCCCAGAATCTCCCCAGTAGGCCGGAGCTACAGTGACCCGAGCGGGGACTGGCTGTGCTCTAAGGTCCCCTGCTGGCTGCCTTCCCACTGCCTGGGATCCCCTCCCCAATATTTGTAGGGTTCACCTTCCCCAAACAAAGGCTCAATCCTCGCCCACCTCCCAAGAGGTAACTGCCAAGCCCTGGAACGACCTATCTGGTAAGAGTGTCCCTGTCCACCTGGGGCGGCGGGTGTGGCCTCTGCGGAGGCTAGAGGCCAAAGTCCATCTTGGGACTAGGTATGCCCATGTGACGGGTCCCCAGCAAAAGCTCTGAACTCCGAGGTTTGGGCGAGCTTCCCCGGATGGCAGTTAGCATGCACGCCGCCACACACGCCATTGCTGGGAGAGGTGAGCACTGTCTCCGTGACTCCACGGTGACGGGACACCTGGAAGACCCCCCTGACCGCCCCCCGACTCTGCTCGAGGAGCCTCTTCCTTTTGCTAATTTGAGTCTGTATCCTCTCACTGTAAGAAACCCTAAGCATGAGTGTAAAAGGATTTTCTGAGTTCTGTGAGTCCTTCCAGCAAATTACTGAACCGGAAGGAGGTCTTGGGGAACCCCAAACAGCAACTTGTCTCAGGGCTGTCTCTCTGGGTACCCTAATTACCATATCCCCACTTCATATGTCAAATGCACTCCCATCGATTTGCATATAAATTGAAAATGTGCAAACTAGCCAGTGGAGCTTGAAAATCTAAAGCAACTGCCAAAGACCTTTTCGCCTATTAAGAACGAATGATTGCATCTTAATTTATCTTTTGGTACAGCCAGATTTTCCTCTATGCTTCTGAATTGCCCCTATAGAGGATAGAGCAATCCAGCCAACCTTCGGTTACCTGTGATAACGGGCGTTATTGGCATGAATTATTACCATGCACTTTATTACTCCATTTGGCTGGTCATTTCAGGCTTGTTTCTGATGAGACATTAGTAATACCTCCTGCTGGTAAAGATGCTTAAAGGCATCCAGCAGACCTCTCCCTCTCCTCCCGTCCCACACCCCTGGGAACATTCCAGGCCCGAGCACCCCCTGGAAGTGGGTCAGGCGGCTTTCCTCACCCTGCATGTCTGTGACCAAGAGACAGCCACTCGTCTTCTGATAAACCCAGTGCTGGAAGGTGCAGCACTTCTGACCGGCCTCCGATTCTCTCCTCAAGAAGTTTATCTCCTTCCCATCCCTGACGGAATACTTCACGAATTCTCCCATCAGCTCCTCCTCCACTGTTGCATAAGGGATGTTGTTCTCAGGGCGGCGGATCAGAAAGATAGGGATTATCCTGGAAGGGAAGACAGCATGGGTATGCATCACGTTCTCAGCTGGAAATAGGGACCGGGGGGCATTCTGTCTTCACTTGGGGGAGCAGAGAGCTGCAGAACAAATCCCCGGACTCCACTAGATGTAGGCGGACCCCCGACCACAATGATTGTTCTATAGGTGGGAAGATATATTTGTCTTTCATTTGTGCCTAGAGTCGATCAGAAACCCCTCCTTGGGATAGAGTTTGCCCATGTGGGAATGAATGTTTGCGTTGTAGTCCTATCTCAGTGACCCACTGGCCATGTATCCATCCATCAGATCTCCTTTATCCTTCCTTCCTTCCTTCCTTCCTTCCTTCCTTCCTTCCTTCCAGTTAGTCATCAAATATTCAGTGGTTTCTATGTCAGGCAGTCTTCCGATGCTGTTCCAGGAAACAGTGAAGAAAACAGAGGCTCACCTCTCAAGGATCTTACGTTTAAATGAGGGACATGGACAATAAACAAGTCAGTGTAGAGTGCTAGGGGCTAGGTGAAAAAATAAAGCAGTGGAAAAGCGCTAGGTAGCACTCGGGCCAGGGAGGGGCTGCTATTTTACTGACGGAGGTCAGAGGAGGCCTTGCTAAGAAAGAACGTTTGAGCAGAGACCTGTAGGAAGGGAGGTAGGGAGCCATGAGGGTATCTATGGGAAGAGCATTCTAAGTAGAAGGAACAACAAAGGGAAAAGGCTCGGCCGCAGGAGCGTTCTTGGTGGGTTCCAAGAGCAGGGAGGGGCCGTATGGCTGGAGTAGAGTCAGCAAAGGGGAGGTGGTAGCAGGTGAGTGGGGACAGGGCGAGAATGGGAAGCTGGACCTTGTGGGGTCTGGTAAGCCATTTGAAAAACCATCCGGATGAGAAGCCCCTGGAGGGTCTCGGACAGAGGAGTGCGCAATCACACGTCCTCGTGGCAGGACGAGTCTGCCACTCTTCAGAGAAGGGGCCGTGCGGAGGCAAGGGCAGAGCAGGGAGATCAGGGGGCACACTGCACAATAATGACGGCGGCCCCGGGGAGGAGGGATACATCCCGACTGAGGTTTTCAGTACGACCCATTCGTTGTCCGCGCCCTAGATGGTTATTTCAGCCCTGCTCCTCTCGTCACGCTGCCTGCGCCCCTCCCCAGCCTTGCTCTCGGACGCTAACCTTGCTTCCTGTTTCACGGGGAAGACTGAGACAATCAGAAGAGAGCTTCCCCCTCCCCGCCCCCACGATGGATGAAGGCTCCTTGCTCCCTCCCCCTGCACCTCTTCTTCCGCTGGTGTCCGGAGTCTAGCCAACCCTCTAATGCTCAGGGATGTTGCTCCAGCAAGTGCTCCCCCCTCCTCCAGCCCCTTTTCCCTCTACAGAAGCATCATTGCCAGGGGCCCAACGACACGCTGAGATAGCTCTCCACCGCGTGCTGACCCCGCAGCCCCTCAATGACCGACTCACGGCTGACACCCAAACTCGGATCAGTTGAGACTCACCGTCTGCGATCCCTCCCTCCCTCCCATTCGCCCTGGAACCCCCTCACAGAGGCGTGTCCACTAACGAAGCTTCGGTCAGGGCACCAGCAGCACCCATGTGGCCGAGTCTAACGGTCTCCTCTTCGCCCTCGTCTTACGTGCTCTCAGTGGCACCCGACACAGGTGATCTCCTAACGCACCTTCCCACTGCTTCCAGAAACTCCACTTCCTCTCGGTCTCCTTGCTCCACTGGCTACTTTTTTCCTGTCTCCTTCGCTGGATCATTTCTCCCCCACCTTTAGATCCGGCGTGCCCTGGGAGAGCTCTTCTCTCTCTGCCCACACCGGCTAGTGATCCTTGCTTGAAGGACAAGCTGTATGGCGACAGTTTCCACATTTACATCAGGAACTCCCCTGAGTTCCTGACTCACGTGTCCAGCCTCCTACTCTCTTCGATCAATGTCTAATAGGCATCTCGGGTTTAACACAGCCCAAACTGAACTCCTCATGTGCCCCACACTCCTATCTCGGCCCCACCTCGGTGACTGGCAACTCACCCTCCCATTCTTTTCATTCAATAAACATCTACCGAGTAGCTTATGCTGGAATCTCGAAAACTCAGAAGGAAAGCAAACAAGAAGGAGACACAGCCTGCTTTGCAAGGACAACCGCTGGGGGGAGGTCTGCTCGTACGTGTGCACACATGCACGCACATGTGTGTGTGTGTGTGTGTGTGTGTTTCCCGGTGCACAATCCTCTGATTTTGGTTCAGTGAGCATGGAGTCAGGAGCAGAAGCCTTTGTGAGGACCCCTATCCTAACGTACGTTATCATTCATACACTCACAAATTCTTCCCCTGTGAGGAAGGGACAGGTGTCTACGCACCACAATGTCCTAATCTATCTTGAGACCAGTGGCATATATGCGGGGGCTGCCGGTGACGTTCATTAGCCCCTGTGTCCTTCACAAGCACACGCCCTCCTCAGGTCCCTGCACCGATGTTTATATTCATAATTTTGTGTTTGTTTTCTTTAGAAAGCCCCCAAATTGTGGTGCCAAGTCACGCAGAACTTGGGTGTGCCCCACGCGAGGGCGCCGTGGTCCTGGGCATTGTGGACAGCCCACCCAATTGACGGTCTTCCTCCTTGAGAACTGACCGGGGCAGAGACTTGGAAAGGGGGGGCTGGAGAAGAATGAGAACGTGTGAGTGCCTATAACACAAAACCCTAACTCATGTCAGATTGCAGCCTTAGGGGATGCAGCAGAAAGCAATGGTGTATTTTTCTTTGCATTATGTTCATTTTTCCTGAAGTTGCTGAGAAATGTCTGTGAACTAAATGATACCCTAAGCATTTCCTGGCAAAGAGCAGAAAGCACTGGACTTTCTATATAAGCCCGACACACCAGCTCAGGGAGAGTATTTTCCCCCCTTTGTGAGCTGACAGGGTCGATGAAGGTAACAATTCCTTCCTTCCTTCCTCCCCCAGTTTCTACGGATACACAAATAACTGTTCTGTCTGAAATTTCCGTGCCCTGGCATACCTCTTTCTCTTCCCACTTAAACACGCACATATGATCTCAACCAGATAAGCAAGCTAACAACCACAAGTTCCAGACCCCCAAACATCTGCTTGGGTCAATCCATATTTAGTCAGTGAGTGGATGAAAATAACCAGTGTGATTTATCTCTGCAGATTTCCAGGAAATGGGTGGTACATTCCTACACGGCTCATACCCAATTCACTCTTCTTAGACACAGCACCATATTTTATTTTCATGGTCGGATAATTGTTTTGTGATATTCTCGTGTTTCTTGCACTGGCTTATTGTTGAGACAATGTAATATCCATGAGGTAGACACTCTTTCTTTTCTATTTAACATGATACATTTATCCAACTCATTTTATATCCAATTCTTTTCTATTTTATATTATGATACATTTATTGACTTCATCTATCCATTCATCTACCCATCCTTCCATCCATCTGTCCATACGCACGTATGTACATACACGCATTGATTTAAAGAATATGCAACAAGTATCTCTCTGTAAGCCTCTGGCAACCTGGTGCCAAATGGGATCGCAGTCGCGTGTGTTCTCATAGCTCCCAGAGAGAAAGACCAGGTGAAATGCTCGTCCTACTGGTCCTTTTCACCGTCTCCTCCCTCCAGGCCCCCCAAAGTCCCCGACAAATCGGGAGCGATAATACAAGAGCGGGTAAACACACTTACTCTGGCACTTCCCCAAAGCCTTCCAGAGGCTGTGCTTCGGCAGCATAGATCTGGGCATAGTGTCTCGCAGTATTCTGGACGTAGCATTCCTACATCACCCACACACGTGGGAAAGACAAGTGATTAGAAGAAATTCAGAGTTGAGGTAAAGCTCGTCAGATTTCCTGATGTGGCTCAGGCCAATGGATTCCCAAACCCGTCCGTCCCCTAGTTGGGGGCCCAGAAGTGACAATGACTGCAACCTAGAGCCATCCACGTGCAGGGCAGCTGTGAGACCTGAAGAAACTCTGTAGGTAAAACTCAAGTGGTCTCTGGGGCCAGGCGTCCTGAACTATAAAAGTTCTAGAACTTGCATGGCTGAAATTCACCCTGGGCTAAGGGGACTGGCCCCAGGGCAGGATGTCCTGTAAAGCTTGGGACGTGCGGGGCTGCCGGGGAGCTCTCCCATCTGAAGTCTTCTTCAGGGCCGTGATGAGAGTTGCGGGTAGTGAACGCCGCGACAAGACCGTTTGCCCAGAAAAGCAGGCTGGATTCTGCTTTCCACTCTGTAGGGCCTCTCTGAGAGGGAGCCTGGACACTGGAGCTTCTCCCTGACGGGACCAGATGGTACTTGAGATGGAAAGAGTATGCAGTGAAGGAACAGAAAAAAAGAGGGGAAAATTTGGAGGAGAAAGAAATACAATTGGAAAAATCCTACACTTGGAAGAGGGGCTGCCTTCACGAGCCCCAAGTCCCAGCTGACATTACATCTGAGACACTCCGGGACGGGTAGTGCTGGATGGCACCCAGGACGTTCAGCAAAGTCTGACCTATTTGTTTTCCAGGGAACAGTTCTAGAAGGGCATCTCACTTGTGACAGAACTAGACCCAGAGCTCCCAAAAGCTTGGCCAGTGCTGGTGTCAAGAATGAAGTACATGGGCCAAAGCGGGAAGGGGAGGGAGGAAGGGAAGCCCACGCCCTCTTCTTATCTCAAGATTCAATGACTCAATAACATAGGAGGTGTGAACTTAGCTGGAGTCAACTGGTTCAAACCAGTTGAGCTGGTTCGAACTCAGAAAGGCAGGAAATAGGACAAATGCTGAACCTTCTGATTATACCCCACACCCCTCCATAAACCAGACCAAACCCAAGCGATCTAGAAACTGCTCCCTTGGGGATGCTTGGGAATCCCGGCATCCCATGTAGGTTGGCTACATCCCATGTGGACTCAAACCTTCAAGGACCTCATGGGGCTCCCTAGGAACAGCAATGACCCCAGCCAGGGTCAGAACCAGGGAGGGACCACCAGACACAGGCTGAGTCCTACCCGGCTAGCAAGAGGGCAAGAAATGGCCTTGAGAACTTGGACTTGGTTCCCAGCATTCAGGCTTGACCCAGTGGCCCCCTTATAACCACACCCAAAGGGAAAGAAAGACCCTTTCAGAGACCCTCCCAACAATTCCGAGTCTGACTTTCATCTCAGGCTATCACAGGTCCCTCTCACACGCCAGGGGACTCTTTCGGGCAGGTGGCCCCACCTGGGCAGCGAGTCTGTAGTTCCTCTGGATGAGCTCATCGTTGTTTCTGGTCCCATAGGCAACAGCGTTGTGCACTTTGAGCACGCAGGCGTGGCCGGGCTGGAAGACGGGCATGAGCCCGCGCATCACTCTGCTGCGGAAGGCCTTCCGGTGGACGCCTTCGCCGAAGTGCAGCTCCTCCGTGGAAATCTGGCCGCGCAGGTGGTCCCCAAAGTAGCTGTCCCTGAGGAAGTCTTCTCGGAAGAGGAGCTGGCTGAATTCAATCTCCTCACATCCTGAAACACAGCTCACCTTTAGTTAGACCGAAGATCCCCCAGTGCTGCTTCTTGGCTAACGGATGTTCCCACACAGGGCCAAGGGCAAGGCCGGCCTGCAGAACCTAGAGGGGAACCGCACTCCCAACGGAGGCGTAGCTCAGGGATGAGATGGTGGGGAAAAGGGGGTGAGTCCTCGAGGGGGATGGAGGAAGATTCACGTGAGGCCTCCGCAGAGCCAATGAGAGGGGAGAAGACTGGTTGGAGCGACACTGGGGAGACCAGGAAAAGAAGTTTAGACAGACCTGGAAAATACAGACAGGACCATGAAAGGCAAGTTGAAAAGACAGGTGAAAGGTGGACACAGGAGGGACCAATGATAAGATGTGATAGATCAATGCTTCTCAACCCTTTTTCTCAGGATTGCCCCACTGAAAGGAGTCTTTTTAGACTTTTTTTCAAATTACTCCTACCCTGAAATTTTAATTCCACACATGTACTGTATATCCGTTGATGTACTATGTGTATATCTGTGCTTCACACATAATCGGAGTACGGTGTTTTCGCCTCTTTAAGAAGCAATTTTGGCCTTCTCAGAGGCAATACTGCCTCCCTGTGTTGAGAATGTCTGTGGTAGACATAAGAAATAGGCAGGCAGGGGCACCTGGGTGGCTCAGTCAGTTAAGCGCCTGCCCTCAGCTTGGGTCATGATCCCAGGGTCCTGGGATCGAGCCCCTGTCAGGTTCCCTACTCAGTGAGCAGCCTGCTTCTCCCTCTCCGTCTGGTTGCCACTCCCCCTGCTTGTGCTCTCTTCCTGTGTCAAATAAATAAATAAAACCAAAAAAGAAAGAAAGAAGGAAAGAAGGAAAGAAAGAAAGAAAGAAAGAAGCCTAACAGTAAAAGGAACTGCCTCTGAAGAAACACTGAAAAAAAAATTTTTGGACTTATTTGTAAAAAGAAAAGTAGAATTGTTTTCCTAGCACCAGCTTTCTTCAGAGTGGATTCTCCACGTTGCAGGTGACAATGGACACAATCAGAAGGCTCCCTTTTAAACTAGAGATGAGCAGTCAGCCTTCTGATGGGATCACAGAAGTAAGTTTGTTTAGGTTTTTTTAAAATGCCCTCCAGTCCTCGAAGTTGATGAAAACTGACATCTTTCTGAATGTTTAAGGGAGAAAGAGATCCTGGGTTGTGTGAAAATCTCACTTCCCATTTCTTATTTTCAGATCATGTATTTTAAGAACAATATGACTAAAGCTAGCTATTAAAGGTATAAGGAGATTAAAATTATTCTTGGGATACTTAGGGGACTCAGACAGTTGAGGGTCCAACGCTGGATTTCGGCTCAGGTCATGATCTCAGGGTCCTGAGATGGGGAGCCCCTTGCTGGCATGGAGCCTGCTTGGGAGTCTGTCCCTCCCTCTCTGCGGATGAATGAATAGGCCTAGTTGTTGACAAAGAGAAAGAAAGGAGGTGGGAGGGAGGGGTTCAAATCGGAAAAAGGTTGAAGGTGCCAGTGGAGAATGTGCAGAAAGACTCTCCAAGATTTCACCAAGCCGAGCAGTGCCTCTGGCCAAGTGACCTGTGCTGGGCTTCTAGAAAGAACTGGGCTGGAGAATCAGGGGAACAGCAGGCACATGGGACACTGTCCTAGGCAAATTTTTTTTTTAAGATTTATTTATGTATTTGAGAGAGAAAGCGAGTGAGCGAGCACATGCATGTTGTCGGGGGAGAGGCAGAGGGAGAGAAAAACCTAAGCAGACTCCGCGCTGAGCACAGAGCCTGACACGGGGCCCAATGTCACGACCCAGAGGTCATGACCCGAGCGGAAACCAGTAGTGGGTCTCCTAACCCACTGTGCCGCCCAAGCGCCTCCCAGGCAGATTTTTTAAGGAGATCCTTGTATCATAGATGTCAACCTTAGCAGTAGAACTAGGGAAACAAATTAATTTATGGAGAAGAGTACAGTTTTCTTAATAAGTTAAATTTTAAAATTGGATCACATAATGAAGAAGGGGTTTCTTTTTATATATATATATAACCCAAATCTTCTTAATTCTAGCTACACCATTAATTTCATGTTAACAGTTTGGGTCCTGATACCACTTCAAGAATATAGGAAGTGTTCCATGTATACACATCAGCTGTGTTTACCCCATCCTGTTTTCTTTCATAATCCCCCCAAATTTCTGAAATTCAATTATCCTTAACAAAAATGTGTGCACTGAGTACTTAAAAATGCATCCGATTTAACACAAAAGTTGTTCCAGACTATGTGCTTAGAAATAAGAAGGGAAGTTTTCTGTATAGTACTATATTGGGTATAATTAACAATCCCATCTATAATTTCCAACAGAAATGTCTACTTAACAAAGATAAAACAATGAAAGGGAAAAAAATAAATCTTAGGACTTTTTTTTTTAAAGCCCTGTGTACTATCATTAAATTGTGCTTGCTTTGTGTTTTATTTAGACCATCATTCATTTTGGGCCTTCCCACAAGCTTGATTTTATTAGTTTTTTAATTAGAGACCAACTTGTAAAATATTATTTGTTCCTCCTCTAGAGAACTCAACTAATAAAATGTTTAGTGAGAGAGACTCCCTCAAATAAGAAAGGTGATAAAGAAGTCATTTGAGGCTTCTTCATCTGAAAGATGAAGGGGCTGGGGAGGAAGGTATGGGATCCCCAGCCCAGTGAGTCATGGAAACGGGAGCCCCCCAGTCACAGAGGGTCCGACCTTGAAAGGAGGTGATGTCATTGGGTCTAGACCCAAGCCCTCTGGCTGTAGTCACACGGCTACATCAGCACTGTTTCCATGAGGTGACCAGCAGCTTACACCCACTGAGGTCTCTTTCCACCTGGTAAAAACCTAGAAGAATGAGTTTATGCGAACCTAAATGAACGAGGTCATAGCAAGTACCTGGGATGTGAATGCCAAGCAGTGCTAAGAAGCTGATGACACAGAGAAACCCTTCTTCTGAAAGTCGTTTTGTTTTCTCATGTGTGAGGAGGAAGGCCATCCTTTTGCATATTTAGACTTTTGGGGAGATGGGGGCAGACAGGGCAAAAGGATCTAAAATTATACAAGCACACTCCACACTAAAGACAGGTAGGTAGCTAGCATTTGAATTTGCAAATTCAAATTTTTGCAAAGGTTTGCAAAGGTTTGCAAAGATCCTGTGTTTGTTGTTTGGGATAAACATCATGATACATGTTTGCTAGACCATTTCTAAGTCAGGATCCCAGCTCCTTGCCTTCAGTGAACTAGGTGTTCCTCCATCATAATTGCATTCACTGTCTTGTGTTCACAAAGACTTCCCCGTCTTCAGGTGTTTTGCTCGTCTAAGAATCAGCCCACGAGGTGAATTTCTCTACGAGGCTAAATCAACTGAGTTATCAGTTTTACTCACACCTCTTCTAAAAGTCACCAAAGCTCCTGTGAGGTGTTAAAAGCTTCGGTCACATGGGTGAGGTGGGTGTGGACAGGTGGGCGTGCACAGGTAGGGTGCACAGGTGCATATGCACAGGTGGGCATGGACAGGTGGGTGTGCACAGTGGGCGTGCACAGGTAGGGTACATGGGTGTGGACAGGTGGGGGTGCACAGGTGGGGTGCACAGGTGGGCGTGCACAGGTGGGCGTGGACAGGTGGGTGTGCACAGGTGGGTGTGCACAGGTGCATGTGCACAGGTGGGGGTGCACAGGTGGGGGTGCACAGGTGGGGTGCACAGGTGGGTGTGCACAGGTGGGGTGCACAGGTGGGTGTGCACAGGTGGGTGTGCACAGGTGGGCGTGCACAGGTGGGGTGCACAGGTGGGTGTGCACAGGTGGGCGTGCACAGGTGGGTGTGCACAGGTGGGGTGCACAGGTGGGTGTGCACAGGTGGGTGTGCGGAGGCGGGCATCTCTTCCTGGTGCTGCTGGTGGGCATCTCTTCCTGCCTCCATGTTTTCTCCATGTCACACTGGCGGTTTAAAATTGGCCGTGGTGAGAGTATTTACACCACAGAAATGAGAAAACTCAACAAATGAGT
The DNA here is from genome assembly GCA_028533885.1 of Nasua narica. Taxonomy (NCBI): domain Eukaryota; kingdom Metazoa; phylum Chordata; class Mammalia; order Carnivora; family Procyonidae; genus Nasua; species Nasua narica. The sequence goes on from CM052808.1 coordinate 65,207,018, forward strand.
GCCCCCCCCACCCCGCCCCCAGGCAGGTCATTAAACATGGGCGTGTGTGCGGGGACAAGTAGTTTTCCCTGAGAGGAAACACAGGCCAAGCGTGGACTCCACCAAACTGCCCTCAGCGGGTGGCCGGGCTGCCGTGACTATTCGGGAGCCCTTGTTAGGCTGTGGCCATACCAGTGCCAAACGCCAAAGGAAGGCACCCAAACCCATCTTTCATTTTCATTAAGAGACAAACGAATGGAGTTATTCCCCTCGACACCTGGGTTAGTCAAACCACCAAGTAAACAGGTTGCATCGGTGCCAGAGGCTGAGCCCCCACCCACCCCAGAGGGGCTCGATGCAAGCCTGAGGCTTAAAGGAAGGACTCTTCCCCCAAAGCCCTGCCAGTGTCCTCGAGCACCGAGCGCCACACCTGCAGGCTGATCTTTCATAAACACTACACTTTCAGATATTTGTCGCCTCCCGCACTTACTATAGGCTTGCAACTAGCTTGAAATTGTCTTTCATGTCTCAGTCATTCCTGTGCCCTCTCCTACTTGGTTAGAAGAGTCAGCAGGAATACTGTTTCTGCCCTTGATTCCAGGAGCTAATTCATGCTTTTATGGCATGCCCACGTCCTTGGACAACCAACTCAGATTGGCTTACCTTTCGTATCCTGGTGACTCGCGAGTTGTTTCAGAACTAGAAGAAGACAAAGGAGGCAGTGCCTTCAGTACGCATGGGCATTCTGAGCTGGGGGGGCGGGGGTTAGAGCTCACGGTTTTCGCCCGAGGCTTACCTTCGGCGGTGAGGTTAAACTCAGTGGTCACTTTTCCATAACTGTTCTTGATGCAGCAGTCATAGGTGCCCTGGTCCTTCTGCCCAGCTTGCATGATGGCCAAGGACACAGTGGAGTTGTCGCCCGCACTGCAATGGCGGACATGAATATTTCAACGTTTCCTTGTTCTGAGGTTGGAGGTTCCTAATACACTTGAGAAAGAAACACATGCTTCCCCACCCTCATGTTTTGGGCCAGCGGGCTGGCTAAAGAACAGGATCCCAATAAGCTGTTTAAATAATTCATTTGGGGCGCCTGGGCAGCTCAGTGGGTTAAATCCTCTGCCTTCAGCTCAGATCATGATCCCAGGGTCCTGGGATTGAGCCCTGCATCGAGCGGGCTTTCTGCTCAGCAGGGAGCCTGCCTCCCTCTCTCTCTGCCTGCCTCTCTGCCTACTTGTGATCTTTCTCTGTCAAATAAATAAATAAAATATTTTTAATAAATAAAGAAATAAATAATTCATTTATCCATAGGGGACGATCAGTGCGATTTTGGCTTAACATCCTCACTCAAACATGTAATATTGACACAGAAACATTTGGGAGGTTTGGCTGCTAGTAAAGAACCAGAAATGTGGATTCTGGGGGCTGTCATTAACATTTCTGCTCAGAATTCACCTCTATTATGTTACTAATCCAGGTGCCCTGTGCTTGAAAGAGACCTGAAAATTCCAAACCCAAATCTAAACACAGACACAATAAGGGACAAGAGAAAGGGGGTTTCTGCTGTAAATAAGGAGGGTTTTTTTTTAAAAATAGACTACTCCCCTACTGAATACCAGCCAGCCATTGGCCCTCCCACCCATTCACCAGGTTTGTCTGTGTCAGTTTTGGGTCACTTCACAGTTGGACCCCAGATTCCATTTATCCTGACTGTGGAAGTTGCTTAGTCCACGAAGTATGTAGATGCTCGGTTGGTTTTTCAGCGGACATCAAGTCTCTAATTTACACGTTTCATGAACCAATGGCTTAAAAGAAAAGGTCATGAAATCATAATACACCATCCGCCGACAGAGTCTCTGCACACATCCTGAATGCATGGTGGAAAATGGACAGGTCCAGGCATGAGTGGGAGATTTCCTGCTGGGTTGCAAATCGCTGAGTCACAGAAGCCCTGGGGCGGGGGTCTTTCTCTGCGACTCCGGACCCAAATTCCCTGATTCTCTGATACCTGGCTGAGAACCTTGGAGGCCTTTTCACATGTCAGTTTCACGGGCTCACCCAAGGAGAACCTAATTATGGGAGAATGCTCCTGCCAGTGACTTGCTGTTTACATAGAACCCCCCCCCCCACATTTTTAACTTGCAATTTACAGGTTCTGTCTAGGAGAAAAGATAACCCCCAGTGTTTATTACCTGTCATATGTTAACCAGTTTTCTACCTACTTGCAAAAGCAGTATAGATCTGCCTGCCTGACTATATAAATCTCCATTCCTCAAACGCTCCTTTGAACAGCTTTACCGTCTTCCAGGTTCTTCATTATTTAATGAGTTAAAAAAGATCTTTGCCACATGTTTCTATTATACTGGCTTGAGAGATTTCAACTTCTCGGAAATTACGTTTTGACAAGGCAGTGAGATACTTCTTGGAGGGGTTGGAATGAAGGTGAAAGAAATTTGAAAACATGTAAAAAGCCACTTGAAAATAAGGCAAATGATTTTTCGATATCTAGAGGATGTAGGTCTCCCAAATATTCCCCAGTGTCACCACAGGAAGAGGCAAAGGGGTACATCTCAGCCAGGGTGGCCAAGAAGAAATGAAGCCAGCATCACTAAGGACGTAAAGGCCATGTGTCACCAGCACAGAGGGAGGTTGGGTTTTCTAAAGACATCTCAAACGGAAAAGGGACCCAAAAGATTCGGGTGCCAATTCTGAGCTCAGAGCAAGACGGCGAAAACCCCTACTGGTTAATCATCCTTGTTTGACAGCTACAGCAAGTTTTTAAAATGAATAATGAGTGCTTCTTTTCTACAAAGCTCTAGGGAGTGGCCTTCATTTAAAAATCCAGTCATTTATTTTCCACTATAATTCATCTGCAGCCAAACATAAGACAGGCAGGATGACGGCAACGTTTCAGGCGGCAAGCGCTAGTCCATCCATCACAATCCAGTTAGATTTTCTGGAGTGATGTCGTGGCAAATAAACTATCACTCAAATCTGCCACCGTTGGATTTGGGACCTAATTTCCAGACATAGGTTCCGAGCAGACTCATTTGATTTAATTAGACAGAAAGCTCTCTGATTGTTCTTCTTGTTTTAGGCTACTTGCGGTGAGACAAAGGGGGTAGGAACACCTCCGTGACCCAGGGAGTTGAGCGGGGACCTCCTTTGGCAGAAAAGCCACCTGAGGACCGTCGGAGTAAAAGTGGCTTCCACAGAGCCAGGTGATCTGTTTAAGAACGAGCCACGCCCCCTCAGGTGTGTCCGATGAAGCTCAAGGTCCACAGGTCACGTGAACGAGCGTGTATGGCCTGCAAGGCACTCTAGGAAGCCGTTCGTCGGGTTCACTCCACACGGGAATTCTCGGCAATGATTCTCACTCTACTCTCTCTCCCCTCCTCCTCTCCTCTCTGTCCCAGAAATAAACAGCCTTTTCCATCTCAGAAATGGCCGCTTATCACCCTCCAGGCTGCTACTTTCTATGAACTCATGGTAGAGAGGTAATTTTCCTTTTCTTCTTCCTTTGGATTCACCCTCTTAGCGTTGAAATTTGTCAGGTTTATGGGAATTTATGAAACAGAGAACACAGCCACATTCACAGACATACAGAAGAGAGCTCTGTACTCTTGGGACCACAGAACCTCAGACTAGAAGATGATCTGACCCATTCCCCTGATTCTAGAAACATCATGACAGGTATCCTGACTTCCTGAGGCCCCAAAACTCAGGGATAGCAGAGCCCAGCGAAGAACCCTCCACAGCCTTCTCTGTCTAGACATCCATCTTCAGTTACTTACTCGTCTTGGATACTTTGGGTGTGGGGTTTTGACTTCAGTTTTCCTTTTTACCTCCTATAATAATTTTCTTTTAGAACTACGTTGTGAAACAAGCAACAGCTGTGACAAGTGACCAGGCAAATATCGCACCTTCTCTGCACTTGGGCTATTGACTTTGAATCTTTTGTCCACCGGACGGTAGAATCTTCATGGATTTCTGCAAACTGGCAGCTTAATTTTATATTCCCGGGGTGATCAGGGTACATCTCGGCTTGGATCTTTTTCAGTAATATCGGAGCTGAAAACGAGAGATTTGCAGGTCAGTGTTCTTACAACAGTTGCAAAGACCTTTACGGTGGGGAAGAAACTATGCCATTGTATCACATGCCATTGTGACAACAATCCCAAGAATAAGGATAATAATTATTACCCTCAATTCATAGATGAGGAAACCCAAGTGTCTGAGGAGAGAAGTGGCATGCCTAAACAGTCAGAAAAATGAACAAATCCATCTCATTTTTCATTACAAAAAACTCCAAGAGTGAGCTCTATAATCCGCAAAGTGAAATAGAATGTGAGAGATGAGATGCCTTTTTTTTTTTTTTAAGAAGCAGGTAGAGGACTGGGGATACCTATTCTATAAACCTGGGCCAAATACAGATGCTTTTAAACAATCACCAGATGGTCCAGGTCAAAATCAGAGCTGGGGATTAAGGGAGCAGAATGAAATCCAGATTATCCAAGTAACTGTGGTGAAGCCCCAGACACAAAATCTGACTCAAGGGTAAGTTATTTATGAATTCATCCATTCATTCATCTTTCCCCTTGATCAGTTGTCTTCGCTGAAGACATCCTAACGGATTGCAGTGATGTCTGATATCAACTTCATCAGCAAAAATGAAGTGTCTCCTTGAATGAAATAGGAGCGAGCAGGAAACCATTTGGGGGGTTAGCCTACCCTCTTTGAATATCTCCTTTTAAATAAGGGATGATCGCTGCCGGACAGGGAAACATGTCATTACTCAGGGCAGCCACTGGGGGGCAGCACATACACTAGAACGGGACAAGGACGGTGGACCCAGCCAGGTGGGCGGAGTGATTTGGCAGTAAGGTTACTGGAAACGTGGTGTCAGCCTTCTACAGACCAACTTCCCTGACTCTGCAGCTGTGGTAACCCGAAACATGACGTAATCCGCGGCCAAGCCGGAAGTCCTCAATGCTAAAGCTTCGTGTCCCCCTTTCCCTCAAATCCCACTACCTGAAGTCGCCAATGGATTAAAGGTGCCTCTCTTCCCTCCTTGACGCCAACCGACATGTGGGCAACAGAATGCATATTTAAAAGCTTATTTTCTTCCCAGGAAGTGATAATGGGCTGCTCAGGGAATAAGTCCCCCAACTAGAAAGTAGCTGGAGATACTGGGAGATGAGAGAGAGAATATGGTGGGAGAGAGAGAAAACCTACCAAGTGCTTATTGATGGCAACATCCATTTCAGGGCAAATGGCCGTATGGGGCTAGCTGTGGCAGGTCCTGAGGGCAGGGTTTCAAACTCCGGGTCCAGACCCAGCCTGCCTCCTCCTCTGGGACCTAACTCCTCACGGGCCTTTCCAACACAATGCAGTGGCAGTCTTCATGATGATTTGTGGCTACCCAAATGTCCCTAAGGCTGTCAACCCTGTCTACCGCCCATTCGAAGTTCTGAACACAGAGCGTTGGGGGGCCAGAGGGAAGGGCATACAGGGGCCAGCAGAACGAAATGAGGGTCTTGGAAAGCTAGAAAGCTGGCTTGGACAAGAGGTCTCGGGGCTTCCGAAAGGACCCGTGTTTGTGTGGGAGAAAGGGAGGGGTGGAGATGAACGAGCTACAGGGAAGCCTGGGAGTGTGGCTAGGTTTTCCTTCTGTGCGTATTCTGGCCAAGCGTTGAGGGGAAAGGCTAGAATAGAAAGCTTTGAATGTCCCCAAGAAAGGTTACTCAGTTTTATTTCTTTGAGTCATCTGAGTCACTGCCCCCCCACACGTACTAACTCCTGCCCCGAGGGGTCTCTGGTGCGAGAGCGCCCCCCACCCCAGAACACTGTGCTGACCAGGGAGGTCGTGGGGGCGCCCAGCGCTAACTCCGCCAGCCTTGCTGACCTGCAGTGTCCTTGCTCCTACAGAAACTCCAAGAACCACAGACAAGGATCCCAAATAGACATTTCCCTTTGGGCTGAAACCACTTTAGAGATCTTATAAAATACCACTTCATCTTCTTTAAATATGTGGTTTTTTGGATTTGGGTTTTTTTGTTTTGTTTTGTTTTGTTTTAGATTTTATTTAGAGCGAGAGAGGAGAGCCACAAGCTGGGGGAGGGGCAGACTCCCCCCTGAGCAGGGAACCCAACTTGGGACTGGATCCCAGGACCCCAGGATCATGACCTGAGCCGAAGGCGGGCACTTAACGGACCGAGCCACCCAGATGCCCCAACTTTAAATGTTTTAAAACTTATATCCTAGAAACCTGACTGGATGCCCCCAAACTTTCTGAAGGGTGTTTCGTACTGAATCCTGTTTGCAGCAGGCGCTGAGGGCCACGTGGTGCACGGGAATAAGGAGCATCGGTGTGGAAGTCTGAAAACTTGGGCAGGGGGAGCAAAGCTCTCGCTGAGGGTTAAGGGGTCCCAGCATGGGGCTACCACACGCGCGGATGGCCTCGCCGGCTGCCGTGTCTTCTCTTCTGACTCCTCCGGCCCATGGGAAGGGAAAGAAGAGCTCTGAAATAGCAGAGGCTAAAATTCAGGTAAAGGGATGGAGTTTGGGGTCGAGGCGGCACCCCCAGCAGAGGTCACCGCACTTCCAAGCACTCTGAGCCTCAGTTGGTCTGAAACCTGGAACGACGCCCCAAGGGCACTTCAGACTCAGACAAAGAGGAGGGTGAGTTGGAAAGAAATTTTGTGCTCACATTTGGAAGAAAACCCAGGATTCAATTAAGCCGTTTTTAAGGAAAATCATCAATTAAAGAGGAGACTCCCAAATTGTACCTAAATGTTTATTACTGTAAATCCTGCTTAGTGTGTGGTCGATTTAATTATGCTAATTAGCTACACTGATGAATGCTTCTGTTTATCTTTTAAAATATTTTTTAAAGGATAATTAGACAGAAAGTCATCTTAATCACCCTCCTCGGTTAAACCTACCTCCAGGCAGCCTCTTCTAGTGGTTCTCTCTTGATATTACCTGGAGACCACTGGGGACCAGTGTTAGAAACCACTTTCTCGGGGCACCTGGGTGGCTCAGAGGGCTGGGCGTCTAGCTTTGACTCAGGTCACGATCTCCAGGTCTTGGGATCAAGCCCCGAGATGGACTCCCGGCTCAGTGGGGAGTCTGTTTCTCCCTCTCCCTCTGCCTCGCCCCCTGCGTGTGTGCTCTCTCTAATGAATAAGTAAAATCTGGAAAGGGAAGGAAGGGAGGAAGGGAGGAAGGAAGGGAGGAAGGGAGGAAGGAAGGGAGGAAGGAAGGGAGGGAGGGAGGGAGGGAGGGAGGGAGGAAGGAAGGAAGGAAGGAAGGAAGGAAGGAAGGAAGGAAGGAAGGAAACCATTTTCTCCAGCCCGAAACTTGAGTCAGAAACTCTGGAGGCGGAGCCTGGCCCTCTGCATACAGGAATTGGATGTCTGGTTTGCAAACCCAACCGCTAACGACAGAGCCTCACCTTTCCCTTCTCTTCTGCAAGGTGGCTTCTTTGCATCTTGTTTCTCTTCTACGCGTGATGCCGATAGTTCAGGGTCAGGTTCAGGAATCCTTTTGAGAAAGCCGGAGTGTCTGACGTTCTCCTTCTCTTCCAATCGCAGCCTCAGGGCGGCCACCCTGGACAGAATTTTCTTCTTCACCCCCTCAGCTAATTGTCCACTCCCTGAAGTTTCTTGCTTTTTGACCTCCCCGGAGCCACTCCCTGCCGGAGGGGACTTCAGGAAGCCGAGAGTCCGGGCGGCCGTGTGCCCGGACTTCTCCTCCCTGGCTTTTCGCCCAGAGCCCAGGTTGGAGCCTTGATGACATGGGGACTTCAGTGTCTCAGGAGCTTTCTCAGACACACGTTCACCTGCAGTGGATGCCAAGGTCACAGCTGGGGAGCCCGATGCGCTGGTGGGTTTCGTTTCCCCAGTGCGGGGCTCCTGCACCGTAGGTTCCTGGATTTTGTGGCTTTTTGAAAAGTTTGTGATGTTTCCTTCAGGACATGAGGTAAAAGGCAACCGAGTGAGACCACTGGGAGAGGGTGAATGTTTCCCACACTCACTCTCAACGGCTCCTCTCTCTTTTGAGTCAGAAGATGCATATCGGTGGTTTCTGGGCTCCACTAAACCCTTCTCAGGGTTGTCGTGAATCTGACCCGAGGACTCGTGAACATCAACTCCAGCAGATGCATGAGTCATCACTGCAGGGCCATCAGAAGGAGGTAAAGTGGGGAAAACAGACTCTGCTTTGTTGTTTTGACTGCCTTCAGCCTCCCCCGGGCTTCCCTCGCTGCCCTCTTGGATTTGGTTGATTCCACATCCCTGTCGAAGTGCTTCCCCTCCTTCGTCAGGACTCGGGACTTGCAAGATGGCCAGCTGGACTTCCGGTCTCTGGCCCACGGGCCCATCATTCTGTTCACTCTCCTCTCTTACGTCGGCCGCCGAGGACACGGAGGGCCCTGCCGTCTCAGCCCGGGCGCGCCCCGTCACGCCTGCCTCATCCATGGGATCCACAGACGACTCGATGATTTTCGGGTGGGTCAGAAACCGTTTAAAGAAGGCAGCATGATCTGCCTGCATTTGGCTTTCCTCTTGGTTTTGACTCACACTGTTAACGTTTTCCCTCTTCTCAGTTTTGGAAGCCTCCGATAGCACATCGGTGACAGCTAATTCCTTTTCGTCTACAGGATCCACAGATGACTCTAGGAGTCTGCGTTGGCTCAAATACTTGGACGAAAGACTACTCCAATATGCACGGCTGGCTGGTTTTCCACTTCGGTGGGTTTCTCTGTTACTAGCAAGCGTTGTGCTAGACTCGGCCTGAGGGCCGTGAGCCTTGAGAATGTCAGATACAGCCCAGACCCTGTCAGGAATCATGGGACCAGCTTCCAGCTCCTTGTACCCAGAACCTGGTGGCCAGACTTCTGGAACGGAAGCTTCCAGAGTTATAATCTTCAGCTTGCTGCCTGCTTCCCAAAGTCCTGGTCTGCTCCCTCTGGACTCTTCCAGGGGCACATTAGGGAGCGGTGGAATGTGGCTTGGAGCCTGACCTCCATCTTCCACGGTGGCTTTAGTCACCTTGCACACGCTAGTCCCCAGGCCTGAGCTCTGTCCTCTCTGCTCCCTACAGTTTGCTGATAAGAAGTCCAAGGACAGTGGGTCTATTTGCCCTTGGGCAACAGGTGTCGTGGGCCAACTTTCTTGGAAGTCATCTTCAGGAGGAGAACCCTGTTGGGGTAAGCTCTCCGGCTGGATCCTCTGTGTCGTTTCACTTTCTTTGCCTTGGCAGTGCTCCTCAGGGCTCCTCCTGTCGGCTCCGTCCACGGTGGGGCTCTTATTTCCAGAATGGTTATCAGCCTGAAGAGGGGACCTGCAGCAGAAACGCTCTACTTCTGGGAGCTGGGGAACGTGGACGCGGACTCCTGGTCCCCGGGGAGCCAGGCAAAGGGGCTCTTCTGGAGATGCAGTTGTGGAATAATTTAAAATACGGCCCAACTGTGCGCTGGAAGGCAGCTGGCGAATATTTCCATCCGGAGCCTGAGGTGAACTCTCCCCGGGACCATCGGCATGACTGTCCTCAGCAACTGAAGCGGGGAGGAATTTGGCTGGATGGACTTTGGTGGCCATCGTAACCGTCGATGTGTCCCCTCTCTCCCAGGTCACCTGAAGACACTCAGGATGAGCAGTTAAAGTCACTGGTTTCTCATGAGGAAACATCACAACCGAACCATTTCTGGCTGGTGCGTCTGCAACGTCTGGGGCGCTGGTCCCGGGGCCCTGGTCACCACCTTCTGGAAACTGCGCAGAAGAGCCGTCCTCAGAACGCCGAGGCTGTCTTTCCTCGCACCCTCCGGAGTGGCCGGGGCTTGGCCTCTGCTGGCCAGGCTGTCCTGTGGAGAGCGGGGCAGGGGCGACGGTCTCCGTCTCTGCTAACCCTTCCCCTGCGCCCCCTCCGCCGGCCTTCGGCGACATGTTCCAGGTAAAAGTACTGGTAAAGAGAGGGGCCGCGGCAGAGTCTGGCTCCTCGCTGCTCTCGCGCGGACACGGTGGAAGCTCAGAACCCTGCGTCTGAGAGAGAACGCCTGGCTTCTCGTTATCGGGAGAACGTGAATGGGATACTTTGCTTTGACTCTCCGCCAGCTCTAAGTCCGTGGAGCAAATTTCCTGAGGCAAATATCTATCAGCTGAGGCTCCAACGGGAGAACCCCCTGGGTCCCGTGGTCCTTGGTCATGGGCTTCGAGGCGCTCCGACACGCTCGCTGCTTCCCGGCCCCTTGGCCCATCGCACAGAGTTTCCAGGGTGGGGCTCGTATTGGAGGGTTCAGGGGAAGCCACAGAGGGAGCCTGGGGCACCCGGGGGTCAGCACTGCCTTCCTGGGGGAGAAGCGCTGACAGCTCCCGGGGGGACGTATTTTCATTATTGGCATCTGGGCTGCTCAGCTCATATCCAAGGTCTCCCCAGGAACCTCCAAGTGCATGGGCTTTTCTGTCCTGCTTTTCTCCGGGCAGTGGGCATCGAGTACAGCTTCCTGTATCCAGGTATCGGGCCAATGATGGGTCTGGCTCGTCGATCCCTCCTACGGTGGGGGAGGAATTCGTGGTGATCCCAGCAAATGCAGACTGCTCCCCAGCCGGTCCTGAGAAAGCTGGCAGCTGGCTGAGACAGTCTCTCTCCCTGACCGTTTCCTGAATTTGCACCTAGGAAGATGAAAGTGATATTAAGAGACTTGTTCCTAGGAGAGCCCACAATCGGGCATTCCTGCAAGCCCAAGAATGTTAATCCTTGATGACTGTAATCATGGACAAGAGGAGGAGCAGGAATGATTGAAATCTAAACACTGGTCCCCAGACCCTCTCCAGGTATTAGAGACTTCCTGGGGGAAATGCACATTTAAGCAACTATGTTCCAGGGGACCTTGCTCCAATCCCCCATGATAAGCAAAAAAGCCTTCCGACGGTCATCGTTTGATGCTTTCTTGTCTCTCAGGAGAAAAGACAGAAATAAATTGAATGTAAACTGTTTTGATGAAGTTAAGTCACCAGAGCTTGTGTGAGTCTCTCCAGAAAGATACATGTCACACGATCATAACAAATGAAATATACAATGCTTATAAGTAGCAATGAACAACGTTTGTCCCCACAATAGGACAGCTTGCTGGCTAATAAGGTTACTAAAGAACAGAGAAAGGCCCTTTGAACCTGCCTCTAACGAAGTAACAGGGTTCTATCTGACCACTAGCGCTGCCAATTATTTCTGCCCCAGGAAGGTTAGAGAATTCTAGAATGCCTCTTCCACTTTAAAACAGACGCCTGTGGCAGGCAGACCACGTCCACGAGAAGTAGAAGATCCGGGGGCAGAGAGAGACAGAGAGAGAAAAAGGAATGGAGGAAGGAAGGGAGAAAGGAAGAACAGAAGGAAGGAAGCTCGTTTTGTGACGAGTAAACCCTGACTGTTCTGTGACATCGGCTATTGTTTAAGGAAGCAACAAGATCTTAGACTACATTCTTATCTTTGAAAACTTTTAGCTCATCAATTATTTCGACACACATCAAAATCACGCCCAGCCAACAAAAAGGGAATTGTTGCTAAATTTTGGCAAGTACCTCCGTCTTTGCTTCCAGGATGCCTGCTTTGGAGCGACCCCCTTCGAATGGGCAGAAACTGATAACTGGCCTTGTAGAGGGGAGGAGACAAGAGTCTCCCAGGGTAATTCTTCTGTCCAATACGAACTCCACTTTTAGATGATCGTTAAATTGTAGTGGTCTTGCCCATCAAACATAGTAGGCTTGTATCCCTGCGGTGACTGGAAGGCAATGATTGCAGTGAGGCTGACATCTAATCGTGTATTCCATACCCTTTGGCAACTAGGAAATGTTAAAGTGCTTGACAGACCCTACAATGACGTTCAGAGACAGGATTTATGACCTATATAGGTAACCAACAATGAGCCTCCAAGTCCTGAGGCTCATTCCCATAAATCACGCGGGAGAATCTTGGGTCTTCCTGCCCTACAGTCGATCGCTTCGCATCCTGTCAGTGGGAGAGAAAACAGCAGAGCCACACCGCCCTCCAACTCCCCGAAGGCCGCCTGCTACCAACAGTGATTCCCTTCTCATCTCCTCCTCGGAAACCCACCCCGACGTTCACTGAATTCCGATCTTCTTGGCGTACAGGGAGTAGCTAAAGGAACAGGAAGAAATTCGCTCTCATTTCCTGCGCTATACACTCCCTGAGGGCTGGGACCATCTTCGATTCAACAAATGTTTATTGACCGCCTCCAGCACGTCAGGGAGCGTCCCTGGTGATGCGGATACAGGATACGGCACCGGCAATTTGCCCATCGGCCAGGAGCTCCCATTCTATGTGGTCTTCAAGGCCCGTTATAGCAGTTAGCACCCAGCAGGTGCACCATAAGCACTTGTTGAAAGAAGGAGTAAATGAATGAACCGTGCAGATTCACACAAGGCAAGCCAACAACACCCATGAAACCTCTACAATCTGAAGGGCTTTGGACTTCCGTCTGCTCCTGACTTTGGAGAAACTCTATTTCATTTAATTTTTTTTTTAAGATTTTATTTATTTGAAAGAGAGAAAGAGATCACAAGTAGGCAGAGAGGCAGGCAGAGGGACAGGGGGAAGCAGGCTCCCTGCTGAGCAGAGAGCCCGATGCCGATGCCGGGCCCAATCCCAGGACCCTGAGATCATGACCTGAGCCGAAGGCAGAGGCTTCGGCTATTTTATTCGGCACTCTATTTTAAAAAAGCCTTTTAACCAGAAGTGGAGGCACTATTGGTTCGCATCCTGGTGTTTCTAAAAAGAACAGTGGATTTAATCTCTCTCTCTATCCCCCATCACATTAAAATGGAGAAGGGAAAACAAGGAAGATCACTTCTGGGAAATAAGAAACAAGGGTGTTTTTTTTTTTTTTCTTAGTGTCAAGAAGTTTGAGATGTGTATGGTTTCACCTCTGTCCCTGACCTCTATAACGCATCTAGAGAATCCTCTTTTCATTTGCCTTTTTCATTCAGTTTTTTCATAATGAGCTGTAGTACAAATATACAGAGATATTATGCATAGAAAGTAGGGGTAGCTTCCTGATCGTTACTTGAGAAATGAAGGCAGACTGTCCAGTTAAAAACACCACGACCCTCTCCCGAGCCTTCGTCCCTGGCCTGAATTTCTGCTGCCGGTGTCAGTCCTTTATTTTAAGATCCTGTCATCATCGCATTATCGTCAGTGCCAACAGACATTTATGGAGTAGCGGCCTTGTGTAGAACTCTCTGCCGGGCACTGGACAGTTTTTTTTCCCAAAGGGCTCCCATTAAAAAGCCCTGTGTTACTTACTGGGATGTTACGCACCCATTATTGCTTATTACCAAAAAAACAGAGTTATAGGCTGACACCTAGAAGACACTAGTCTCTGGAGAGGGCGAGTCACAGGAGAAATAAGTTTTGATCAGGGGTGGTTTGGTCACTGAGATACATCAGCATAGCCGTGGTATCTTGCCTTGATTTCCAGAACAGTCAAGTTCTATTAATGTATACTCTCTCCGCCCGTCTCTTGCTTTGAAAAGAAAATCCCACTTTAAAATAGCCTAGCGGAGCCCCACATATGTAAAGAAGTACGGCAAATCCTTGACTGTGTAAATGCATCCATTAGACAGACGTTTACTGAGCATCTACTATGTCCCAAGCTCTATTCTAAGCACTGGGGGAGCATCAGCGAGCATTAACAGAGACTGCTGGCCTTTTGGAAACTATGTCCGGACCACAAACCCCACAAACAGCCCACCGCTGACGTGAGATTCCGTAAATTCGCTTTGAAACACTGGGATTTTCTCAAAGTGGAGCCTTTAACAGCCCAGTGTATGCCTGTCAAGGCTGAGACTCGGTTCCAAGGGCAGGCTCCTCGGGTCTCATTCAGAGGCTGACTCGGAGAGAGAGGGAAACCACAGACTCACACCTTTCAGATGAGTCAGGCCTTTCTGTTAGGAGGAGATCTCTCAGGGAAGTCATTGTGAGAGAACCCCAGCAAGCCATTCTCCTGCTGCACGGCCATTCTCGTCATGGAGTGAGCACTGAAACTCAGGAGGCTCTTGGTCAGAAGACAGTTTTCATTCAGGTGAAAAGAAGGGGAGGGTCTGGGGCCCCAGAGGATGCCCAATGCACTGGGTGAAGTGTGGACTCCGAGGACTGGGCACCTGAGTTGAGCTCAGTACAGTATTGTAGGTATGACCCCAAGTAAACTCTTGGGCCTCTCTGACCCTCTGTCTCCTCCTCCAGAGCTAACCACACATTTGTCGGCACCATCGCGTGCAATTCCTGGCTCTCGCTGACAGTAGCTTCTCTTGTTCTCTGTGAAAAGAAAGTAGTGGCTAGGACCAAGAGAGAACTGAGCGACACTGACGAGCAGAGAGGTGAGCCCTGGGCCTTACGGAGTGGTCAAGTAAACCTGAAAGGCTGATGCTATCAACTCTTCTTCACGATGAGGTGAGTAGCCTGGGTCCAGTCAGGAGACAGCAACCACACAGTACGTCAAGGAAGGGAGGTTGAAATCAACAGTTGTTAGTTGCATAGAAGAGGAACCGTCAGCTACGGGGAGACCCCACCGCGGTCTAGGGGGAGGGAGAGCAGCAAGGAAGGATAGCTGAGTGCTAGGTGCTCAGACCTAGCTGGGGAAGGTGGAGACAGGCCACCAGATGGCAGAGAAGTTCGCCGGGTTAGCCAGGCCAGCGTGGGTCTGGAACCGCTGGGTGAGCTACAGACCACCCTTCCACACATGGGCAGGCGGCACGCAGTGGGCACCCAGCTCAGAGGCGTGCAGCGGGGGTCTAGGCCCTGGCAGGGGCAGGGGCTGGGGCCTTCACAGTGGGTGGGCGACATGTGGAGGAAGTAGGGACAGGGAATGACAGCCCTGTGTATTTGGGGCCACGGGAGGCCGGATGTGGGTGCAAAGAGGGGGCCATGCAGAGCTCCGGTTCCCGAGGAGAGAGGGCTACATGAAGATCCCGAGGAGAGAGGGCTACACGAAGACCAAGGCTACAAGGTAGTGGGTGGGCCACGTTCTGAGCCCTGTGCTGCGGCCGGCTCCCTGGGGTGAACACACACACACACACACACACACACACACACACACACACACCCCATGCTGAAAATGCCAAGGGTTAGCCTCCTCCTGCAGTGTCCTTCCAGCGTCCTCTGCTGAGAAGGCTCCACACCGGGCTTCTCTGGGCAGAGAAATGGTTAGTGAACTGCCCTTCTCAGGATGCCCACAGGGAAGGCTGCGTGGGGAGCCGAGGGCCAGTCAACTGAGGACCGACACACGAGGCCGCTGCCGCCATTCAGGGCTTAGAAATCTCCCCCGTGTTCCACCGTCAATGACAGAACTGGGATTTAAAGCCAAGTCTGGCTGGCTGTAAAGACCTTTCCAACTTGAGTTTCCTAACGAGAGGTGAAGGCAAACACCACCAAGAGGCTGGGAACGCCCCCGTAATGTGAAAGCTAGCACTTCAGGGCTCCCGAGACATTTTAGGTAGAAGACTGTAATGGTCCTTGTTACACAGCATGACCCCTTGTTTATCTGTCAGTTTCCTCACAAGTTCTAAGGGCAGGGACTCTTGTTATTCATTTCTGAATTTCCAGAACCTTCGCCCACGGTTAATGTTGCTGCATAAATAAACATATGAATGAATACAAGAGAGGAAATGGTGAACTAAATTAGCAACACTTCCAAACCTCTTCCTGGAAGCAGTATTGCCCTTGAAAACCTACCCTCGGCTCCTACCACATTTTCCAACCCCCTCTCTAGCAACACCCATCTCATGCTATAAACGCGTGGCTTCCTTCGCTGGCCTTTTCAAAACTTTGGCCTCCTGAGAGGAGGATCCCTTCGGAAAGCTGTGACGTCTCTTCGTCCGCCCCGTGATGTTCAGAGTTACACTCCTCTTCGTTAACGAGAGTGTCCTCAATGCCAACAAAGTACCTGAGACTAACTTAGTCACTAACCACAGAAGGTGGTTAAGAGATGAGATCCCTCTTCTCAGATAGCTTATAACCCCGCTGAAGAGACAAGATGTACATGGGAAAGATAAATAACAATTATGACAAGTCGAGCCAACAGCCAAATGGATGGATTTTAGCTATCGGTGCTGCTCCAGGAGAGGAAACAAGGTCACCCCCCAATTCTCCTCTTCTACTCCACGGATACAGTCCCCGCCGTGTGTCGACCAGACATTACACTCTCTTTTTTTTTTTTTTTTTGAGAGATAGAGTGGCGGGGGGGAGAGGGGCAAAGGGAGAGGGAGAGAAAGAATCTCAAGTAGACTCCTCGTTGAGCACGAGCCTGATGTGGGGCTCGCTTTCATGACCCTTGAGATCATGACCCGAGCCGAAATCAAGAGTCGGAGGCTTCACCTGCTGAGCCACCCAGACGCCCCCCGATGTCGCACCCTTATGTCGCTTGTATCAACTCTCAGATAATTCTTGGACGTTTCTCTGCAGTCTCGGGACTCTTCTCTACTGAGCAGAGTGTGGCAGATGTGGTAGGCATCGTGGTTGACTAACTGAGCAGCATCCCCAACCCCCTTCTCCCTTGCTACCTCCGACCAAAAAAGCTGGAAAACCACATAAATGGCTAGATGTGTAGCGAGATGGGGCCAAGGGGTCAGTTCTTGCTAATGAGACACAAGGGGCATTCTGCCAGGGGACTTCTGAGGAGGCCTTGCTTTCCTTGTAGAAGGCCCAGGTAGGGCAGGGCCTTGCCGCCCCCCCCCCATCCTTCTTCCTTTCGTGAAGCTGTGATGCTCGGGTCTGAGCTACCATCTTTCCGGCAGGAGGCAACCACCGCAAAAATAAAAGTCGACACACAGTGGCCGGTGGAGCGGAATGAGAGAAAAGACTTCGGGGCTCGCGGGCGTCCTTGAGCCACTGGAACAACAATGAGACCTTCTACCCAGACTTTGGTGAAGTGAACGGCAAAGGTCCTTATGTCTGAGGCCAGTAGTTGGCCCCTCTGTTCGCCGCGGCTAAAAGCCCCCCTGTGGACACAAGAGGAAAATATATTGCTGGGGGATGAAGGAAAAGGCACACGAAGTTGGCCCTGGAGACCTTCGGGAGGCATCCGGGCGGCTTTGGGTAGACCTTAGTCTGACGGCTAATGTCACAAAGGGCAAGGGGCGTGACTCCTGGAGAGGGGACTCGAGGGGCTGGTCTAAAAGCCAAGGGGTCAAAAAGGCATGAGGCAAGGTGATCTTGAAGATTGGGGGGAGGAGAATGGGGAAATGTGAGAAGATGGATGATCAAAGGAGAGGCCAAGGTTCTAAAGGCCAAATTCAACCCCCCAGCGCCAGGAAGGTCGAGCACGTAGATCCTCCCTTCAGCTGGGAACACTGCCAGAGGCCGACGGGTGCTGGGGGGGGCGGGCTGGATAATTTTCTTTCTCTAACTCCTGTTTCTTCTTAAATGTTCTTTGAATGGTCTTTCTTCCTTATCTGGACTAGACATAAATAGCACCATGTTCTCCGCCATTTGTCTACACATCATCAATTTCCACCCCCTCGTGGTTCCGGGAACCTTCAAGAGGACCCTTCCCCTCCCCCGGCCATCCTGAGCAGCTGCAGCCTCGCCCCGAGGCTCCCCTTTCCTCAGTATCTCCGGAGCCCTCACTGCGGGCACAGCATCACTCAGCCTTCGGTCATTCGATAGAGCAAATCCATACCCCCTGGGGCGGCACCCCTGAAATAGCCCGGGGTCCAGCCCGAACAAGCTTACAGGCAAACTAGACTATTTCAGGAACTTGAGTTTATTTTCAGGAGTTGCCGGGTGGCCCAGAAAGGAGCTTGACTTAAAGGCTTTGAACGGTCAAATAACACAGAAGAACGTGAAGGACACTCGTGGGAAATCCTCACCCCGAAATGTGATCCCAAACACCCCAGTCATTTGACCTGCTCCTCTTCATTCCATCCCCTCCCGGGAGACCAGGAATCTGCAGCCGGCTGGCGCTCCAACCCCATCCTGATTTCCTGGAAAAGTGGAACAGTTGGTAAAATGCCAATTGGATCTTTTTATTGGGGGGCTGGGTTTCCATAACACACGTCCTTTCCCAGGGCCGAGGGGCTCTTGTACATTCGGTGGAACCTCTGCCTGGAAATAAGGTGTGAGCAAAGGACCATCAGCCTGTGAGTCAGATCTCCCTGTCCCTGGTGCCTCTCAGGTGATGGGAAGCAGGTGCTGTTACCACTACCAATCACTAAGCCCCGTGTGGGGCTCAGTGGGGCGGATACTGGGCTAAGTGCTTTACATATGTTAATACAGTTAATGTCTGTAAAATGCCAAAGAAGAGTACGCCTTTGGGACTTGGGGTTGTGCAAGGTTAAGAACAATCATACCAGCTATCGCCACACACGAGAAGACCTCTATTCCGAACCAAGCACAAGTCAGAAAAGCAGCCTTCGTCCTTCCCGGGGTGCATCGGGAAGTTGGAGGGCAGTTATGCAACAGAGGGAAAACGGAGTTAGGAAGGCCCGTGATTCTTCTTGAATTCCTTTTCTGCAGAGTCTCTCGGTTTTCTGCTGTCTTGGGGAGACGGGGATTGGATGAGGAGGTTAAAGGAAAGTGGAATCAGTGCGAGATGGAGGAGTGAGCCCCAGAAAACCCGGCTCTGATCCTGGATCTGCGGCACCATGGAAAGGGGCTTTGGAGATGTCACCGCGACCCTCGGAGGCGGTTCCTTCCCCAGTAAAGTGAGACGCTGGAGAGTATCTCTTGGCCCGGGGAGCCCCGGTATTCTACCTCCCGCTGCCTTGTAAAAACACAAACATGGAAATGGGGCTTAAACCTCACCTTCTCCTTGGAGCCGGATTTCCCTTAGACTCGCAAGGCTTCCAGATCGAATCCTCCCTGGGAACTATGAAAGCTAGTACAGCAGAAGACACAGCCTGTCGTCATACCCACGTACCGATCCAGAAGGAGCCCGTGGGCACCCCAGAGAGGACCAGGGAGGAGACGGTGGGCTGATCACGGTGGGGCCCCATGCCCTGATTCTCTCGCATTGCTGCTCCTGTCTCCTGGGTGCACTGAGGGCCCTGTGCTTCCAGCAGGCTGCCCTGCTTGACATAGGGGCCCCCAGGCCCCCCCGCAGAGTTCTGGAGGCTCACAGACCTAGTCCAAGCCGATGAAAATCTTCATAGCCCCAGAGCGGAAGGGCGGGGCTGTCAGCCCCCAGCTCTGCTAATGTTTCTTGGGGTTGAGAAAAGTTACGGCTTCTTCTTCTTCTTCCCCCAAAATCTTGTTTTACCTACACAATTTTGTGTGTCATTGCAGGGGCTTCCAGACTCCCCTGAGCCCATCGATCGCCTCGGGGCCCCTCCTGCTGCTATTGGTGGTGAGCTAGGGGTGAGTTGCGTGGTACTGTTTACTTCCCACAGCCCGAAACTTCTATGTAGATTTCAGATGGGATAACAGTGTGTGTGTGGGGGGGAATTAACCCTTAGTCAGGTTCTAGGAGAGCATTTTCAAATCAGTCTCTCTCTTTACAGTTTCTAGAATTTGTGAGCAATATCAAAACCGACGTAGTACCAATTACTGTACTGCACTGAAAATAATACATTGTTCAAAGCAAATTCTTGTAAACTTTAGAAACAGGAAATACTTGTCACGGTGACGAAGCTACTGCCTTGCCTCTTCAGCGTGGCTTCATGGGGCACAGCCGTGACAGCATTGGGCACATGGAAAATCTGAATATAAACGTAAATATAGGCAGGTCACTTGTCTTGGAGGGTCATTACCAAAAATCAGGAGCAAATGCAGGCGTGGGGCTTGAAGAGTCCCTTCTCTGCCATCTGTCTCTTGTAGTAAGTAGCAGGCTAGCTCTGTGCCCAGGTTTGACTTCTGGTTAGAAAATGTCTGCCCAGAGAGTTCAGTTCTAGAAGGGCACAGATACCCAGCAGGCAATACAGCTACCCGATTAGATTCAGAGACAGCTTCGTTCAGCAGAAGCAAACTCTCCTAGGTAGGCTTACTCAGCTTGGTGCGAGGCACACAGCGGGTGCTCAGAAAAGAGGCCAAATAAGTGAAATCCATCCAATTTGTTCTGGGGCCAGTGTCTCTTTGCCAACCCAGGCAGGAAAGTTTTGCCTCTTTGGACTGAGGTTCTCTTCTCATTCTCCAGTGAGATGTTGATCTCCTACTTGAAAAGTTGCCTGTGCTTTGGTTAATATGTAGTCTACTAAAATATAAGTCTTCATCACTAATAATGTGTTCCTTGGTTGGCCTCGGTCTTCTTTAGATCTAAACTGAAGCTACCTATTCTTTTTTGAGTAGAGAGAGAGAGAGAGAGAGCAGCACCTCTTGTTTCGACCATGAGCGACTGAGGTTCCCAATACGAATGCCTAGAAGAATCAGCACATTTGCCCCAGTGGCACCAGACCCTGAAGGTGGCGATGTCCAAGCCACTAAGGACACGGCGTTGTGCGGTTGCAATGCGCGGTTGAAGGGTTAAGTCGAAGGGAATCAAAGGCTGGGTGGAGAGCAAGGAGGAATGTGGTGATTAGACCAGAAATTCAGGGAGCCATCAAAATCAACCCTCCCACTGTAGATGGGAGGAAACAGAATGATTCAGAAAGAAGTTTCGGGAAGCTGAAGTTGGTAGGGAAATGCCGGGAGACCCAAGAAAGAAAGACAACGCCTGGGATTCAATGCAGTGATTTGAGCCAGGAGAGCAGAAAATATGCTGAGCTGGTACTTGCCCTGATGGTGGGTTGAAAATTCAGATTTCTTCCCCGAAGCGTGAGTACATGCAAGCCCTGGTTTTTTGTTGTTTTTGGTTCTTTTCTGGAACTGATCTTGTCTTCGTCTGGAGCGCCCAATCCCAGGTAGGAATTTGAGGACCGTGTGGGGAGTAAGTTTTCTCTCGGCCTAGGCCTGCCTCTGACCCAATGACTTGGACGTTCTCTCAGGGAATTCCCGGGCCCTTAGTTCTGCCTGGTTCTCCTCCTGCCCCTGTGGGAGCTGGCATCTGAGCTGTCCCCACTGGTATATGGCTGCTGGGCTACTCCCCGTGTCCCAAAATGGAAGCGGGGGAAAGATGTGTGCTCATGGTTTCCCCTCAGCCAGCGCTAGCACAGTCCCGACGCCAGGAGGTGTGAGGTCTGGGCCGACGTGCCCCTCCGGGCCCTGCCTCTCTCAGCCTTTTGTCTGTCATCTCCGAGGGCACCTTCCAAGGGCGACGTGCCCTCGTGCGAACCCTCACGCCTTCCCACTGGGTGGACAGACCTGTGGCTCCCTGATCTGAGAAGAAAGGAATTTAGAAAACTCCTCTTTCAACAAAATCCAACTAAAAATCATTGTCCTGCCTAAACAAAAATCAGAACAGACGCCTTTTTCTTTCCAGCTGTCTGCTTTCCTCAGCACAACCTTTTGACCATTTTCACCTCACCCTTGAGCTGACCTTTAGCCCTCTGAGCTACTTTGGAAGTGGGTCCTGGAGGCAGAAATGGAAAAACAGAGATCTTTCTTCCTGACAAACCCCTGGACAGGCCACTGGCGACCGGATCAGTTTCCTCGAGCTACGGGAACAAATGGCCACCGACTGGGTGACTTACAACAAGACGTATCACTCTCTCAGGTCTGGAGGCCGTAAGCTTGAAATCAAGGTGTCCCCAGGGCCATGCTCCCTCTGAAGGCTCTCGGGAAGAATCCTTCCTGTCTTGTGACCTCCTCTTAACTAATTACATCTGCGAAAACCCCAGTTCCAAATAAGGTCATACTCCGAGGTTCCTGCTGGACATACATTCCACTGGGGGACAATTTTCAACCCGCTACGACAACCCATTCCTTTCCCGGCCTGTCCCATTGGCCTTCCCTCCCCCACAGTCTCCGGCTGGCTCAGCAGTGACGCTTTGCCCCTCGACAGGTGGTGTGGACTTGAGGTTTAGCTGCAGGATCGTTCTAGGGAGGCTGGCTCTCTTCTGGGGGGGTCCACTCGCTTCTGTGGCAAGCGGCCTGTCGGGAGTGTGGACTTCAGTACAACCAAGGGTCTGTCCCTCATCGCTGCCCGGCTTCCGGACCCCTGTAATCAGTGCCGGCCACTTCAGAATGTCTTTCCAGGGACCAGGCCAGGCCTGAGCTGGACGTTCTCCCAGCTGCTGATGGAGAGGCCGTGACTAGGGAGTGAGCGGTTCTCAGGATGGTTATTTTCCTACCCAACACCATCAGTTTGATGGTAAATGTGAAAGCACTTGTTTTTAAATCATCACTTAAAACACACACACGCACACACGCCCCCAAATCTCAAGGCAATATCAAAATACCTGTGCTGACTCAGAAGGATAATTTTTCAAGCACCAGCAGAAAGGGGAACTTACAGAATTTGCAATTTTCCCGCCCGTCCGCCCGCCCCCCACGCCCTCCTCAGCTCTGCAAGTGCGGTGGGGGCCGCCGATTGGAGGGGGTGGGGGAAAATGTTTATCTTGCCTCTTGAATGAGATTTAACTCAGCGCCGTGTCTGTCCTTGGCCCTCACGGATGAATCAGACCCGGAGTCTGTCTGCACGTGGCTCACACAGTAGTGGCCCAGTTTTACAAACACACAGCTGTCCTGTAAGGTAAATGCTAGCAGAGAGGTAGGAATAAAACATTATAGGGGAAGGGAATTCTTCAGGGAGAGGGGAGGGGACCAGCATATCAGGGAAAGACCCAGAATCCATTTGTGGGCTGACTGTGCCTTTACGTTTCTTAATTCTTTTGTTCCTTTATTCAGCAAACACTTACGGAAAGCTCTCCGTGGGCCAGGCCTCATCACAGCTGCTGGAAGAAGGACAGCAGCAGCCAAAGACCGTCTTCTTGGAATTTACTTTCCGCATAAGGAAGCAGAGAAGGTTAAGGGGGTCAGCCAATGTGCCCTCGGGAGAGCAGGTCAAGAGCATGATTAAGACACTGGGGCAGGGACGCCCCCCGTCATCTGGAATGACTAGGATATGGGGTCACGGAAAGGGCGGGGTAGCAGGGAGACCTTGGCAAGACCCTACCGCCTGGATATGGAGATCCACACATGTCATTCAAAGCATTCAGATCCAGTCCTGTAGAGAGAGGGCCCGCCAAGGTTTGGCTGGAACCAGGAAGGTGTTGTCGATTGAAACGAGGGAATGATATTCCCAGATTTAGGTTTCAGGAAGATTGTTGCAGTAGCAGGTGGGGGGGTGTCTTAGAAGAGGATGGGAAGCTACAGCTGCAGCCTGAAGAACCTTCGCCATCTCACCAATGATGTCGAATGCCCAGTTTGGAGAAAGATATCTGACCCCCTTGCCCTGGGAACCAGTATGATACTGACCCCATAGTGATATATGGTTCACAACATCCACAAGGTACACGGGCGAAGGGCATGCGTGGCCGGGAAGCGTCCTTCCTACCCCTGCTACCCATTCAGTCCCCTTCATAAGAGGCAACCTCAGTCATCAGAGTTTATTTTCGTTCGAAAGACAGTTAAGGAACTCAGACCTAAAATGGAATTAGGAGGCTATGTAATGTGGTTAGGGCTGAGGGCCTGGAGTCGGGCAGACTCCGTTTAAAGCCAGGCTGCACCCACCCCCGCGACCCAGAGCCCAGACAGCCACAGGATTTATCTTGCTGGGTCATTGAGATAATTCCACAAGCTAACCCACTGAAGTCCTAGCACAGTGCCGGGCACATATTTGGACTCAGTCAACCTCAGCAAATATTAGCTATTGGGCAGTTGAGCATGATGGCGGAGGGTGGATAGGGAAAGGCAGGACACATCGAGCACTTTCTGGGGGAAGCCTTGGTTGCTCCAAGTGTGGTCCCTGGAAATCTCTGGGAACTTACTGGAAATGCAGGATCCCAGACCCCGCCCTAGACCCGGTGAATCAGAAGCTGCTCTCCAACAACTGCTCAGGTGACCTGCCCGCAGGTGAGAGCGTGAGAAGCACCATCCTGTGTGAGCCCCAAACCCTTGAGGGAATGGGCCATAGATTCCCTGACCCTGGGCAGATGCTGCTGCTGAATCTTGACCTTCAGATGGTAAGTCTTTAGAAAACTCACTTTCAAGGGGAAAGCAATTGCTCCCCCCACCTCCGCTCCAGCTTCCAATTCCACATCTGAGTTCCCAAGCCCAATAACCTGTGACCTCAACGACAACTGGGAAGTGTCCCCTTTTGTCCTGAGTAACTTGATAGACGGCGCGGGGGTGGGGCGGGGGGGCGTGTTGTTTTTAAAGTGATACAAGAGACACAGTGGAGCCTGCCCACGACAGCGAGACTGCCAGGACGCCAGCTGGGACACGAAGGCCCTAGCCTTGAGGGGCTGCCTTAGAACTTGACGTTAAAAGTAGAGGCTCCACGGGGTTAGGGCTGCGAGGCTGGAGAGGCTCACCGGGAGAAAATCGCTGCTGTTTGCCACTTGGTCCCAACTGGTAGACCATGGCTAGGTATATGGGATACAGGAAGCAGCCCTTTCCTTTAAAAGGAGACCCACAGGGGTACCTGGGTGGCTCAGCCGACTCTTGGTTTCAGCTCAGGTCATCATCTCAGGGTCGTGGGATTAAGCCCCAGATCAGGCTCTGTGCTGGGCATGGGGCCTGCTTAAGATTCTCTCTCTCCCTCTCCCTCTGCCCCTCCCCGCTCTCTCTCTCCTCCCCCGTCCCTTTCTTAAAAAAAAAAAAAAAAAAGAAGGGGCACCTGGGTGGCTCAGAGGGTTAAAGCCTCTGCCTTCAGCTCAGGTCATGATCTCAGGGTCCTGGGATCGAGCCCCTCATCAGGCTCTCTGCTCAGCGGGGAGCCTGCTTCCCTCTCTCTCTCTCTGCCTGCCTTTCTGCCTACTTGTGATCGCCTTCTCTCTGTGTCAAATAAACAAATTAAATCTTTAAAAAAAAAAAAAAAGAAGAAGAAGCAGCACAGACCATAACGGTGGGTGGACGTCACTATACATTTGTCCAATCTCACAGAGCGTACACGACCAAGAGTGAACCCTATGGTAAACCGTGAACTCTGGGCCATAATGGTGTGTCAGTGGAGGTTCATCAGTCATAATGAATGTCCCACGCTGGCGGGGGATGTCGGTAATGCGGGAGGCTGTGCACCTGTGGGGCAGGAGGCATATGGGAACTCTCTGCGGCTTCTGTTCAATTTTGCCAAAAACTATTCCGAAAAAGAAAAGTCTATTTTTCAAAATGAAAATTGTAATTCGTTACTGAATCAGCTGGAGGACAGGAAAAAAAAAAGAAACCAAGGTCGAGGCCTGGGGCAGCATGCTTTTTAAAAAAATCACAAGTATAAAGGAAATAACTTAGAACCAAGATGTCCAATTCAAAAGATGCTAGCCATTTGCAGCTAACAAACACTTGAAACGCTCCCAGCGCAACTAAGGAACTGAATTTTTAATTTGATTTAATTTTAATTCATGGACATGTAAATTCAAAAGCTGACACGTGTAATACCTATAGTAAAATTTTTAAGGAGGTTTGGAACAATTTGGG
Organism: Nasua narica; assembly: GCA_028533885.1. Taxonomy (NCBI): domain Eukaryota; kingdom Metazoa; phylum Chordata; class Mammalia; order Carnivora; family Procyonidae; genus Nasua; species Nasua narica. The sequence goes on from CM052808.1 coordinate 65,232,455, forward strand.
TATATGAATCTACTCTTTCAGTTGTTAATTTCATGAAAGGTAAATGCAGGTCAAGTGTTTTTAGTGAATAGTTAGCCTCCAAATTGAGATACAATATAAGTGTAAAATTTTGAAAACTTAATACCAGAAAAAAGGTAAAATATCTCATTCATTTCTATATGGATTAGATATTGAAATACTATTTCAGTTATATTTAGTTAATAAAAAATCAAATTACTTAGTTAATAAAAAAATTAAATCTTATTCCACCTTATAACTTTAAAATGTAGCTTCCAAAAAAATTAAATTTATGTGTGTAGCTCACTCCTCTATACTATGGGTAGGGATGTAGATGACACAGTTGCTTGGAAAACCAGAATGGCAGTTCCTCAAAAATGTAGATGTAGTATAGCCATACCGTGTGATCTTATTCAGCCATGAAAAGGAATGAAGTGTGGATCGAGGGTCCAACATGAATGACCCTGGATAACCATATTCTAAGCGAAAGAAGGCAGACACCCAAAGGCCACATTCTGTATGACTCCAGTTATATGAAATATCCAGAATAGGCAAATCAATAAAGACAGAATGTAAATTAGGGTTTGCCAAGTGCCGGGGGTGGTGGGGGGGGGGAGGAGAATAGGGAATGACTGTTAATGGGTATGGGTTTCTTTTGAGGATGGTGAGAATATTCTGGAACTAAACAGTGGTGACGGTTGCTCAACTTGGGGACAGGCAAAAACTTATGTATGTGGCTTGTGTGACGTTTCTGTTGCACAGCCCAGACTTAGAGAACCTCGCTGTCACTGGTGAGGGTACATCGTTCAGCCAGAGCCAATGGACTTGGGGTAATTTTTGCCCCTCCCCCAGGGGAAATTCGGCAAAGTCTAGAGGTATTCTCCGTGGGCAGCTGGGGTGGGGTGAGGAGCAGCCAGAAGGGTGAGGTGGGGTGAGACTGGCCCGAGACGCTGTTACACACCCTACAGTGCGCAGGATTATTGCCCGTAACAAAGAGCTGTGGGGCTCCCAATGGTGCTCTGTGGGAGGCGCCGGCCTGGGAGGCTGCTCTGGGGTGCCCGGCCTCCTCCCGCAGCCCTGAGGTCAGAGGGCGCGCTGTGGGCGTGGCCTGCTCTGGAGCCCAGCCCCCTCACAGGTGTGCTCAGTTCCCCTGCACACCTGAGTCCGTGCACCTGGAGATGTTCCCGGCGGAGTCCGGACAGGACCCAGGAATTCCCCAGTGGATTAGCTGTGGCGTCCATGGCTCTGTCCTTACTCTCGGAGGCTTCCTGAGTTCCCAAATGTTATACTTTATTTATTTTTAGAGATTTTATTTATGTACTTGAGAGAGAGCGAGAGAGCACAGAGGGAGAGGGAGAAGCAGGTTCCCGACTGAGCAACGAGCCCAACATAGGACTCGATCCCACGACCCTGGGGTCGTGACCTGAGCCAAGGGCAGACGCTTAACCAACTGAGCCACCCAGGTACCCCTGTTTTTTGTTTTGTTTTGTTGCCTTCCATCATCCAGGCACCCCTGTTATAGTTACTTTAAACTAAGCGGGCCTCATTCCGGGACAAAGATTGCCATTTTGCTTGTTTTCTCTTCCACATCAGATTTTAGAAGCCAAAGACAATGGGAATTTGCAAAGTCTACGTCATGAATGGGTCCCTTCTCTGATGTCTGAAGTAAAAACCTGAAGAAAGATATCCCCGGCCTTGCTTTGAAGTACTCTGCTTTTAAATTACCCTTTCTGTCTGTAGTAGTTTCTTGGGGCTGCTGTAACAAATTACCACAAACTCAGTCACTCAGCAAATCTATGACCTTGCAGTTCTGCAGGTCAGAAGTCCAACATGGATCTCACTGGGGTAACATCAAGGTATCAGCAAAGCTGCATTCCTGGGACGCCTGGGTGGCTCAGTTGGTTAAGCAACTGCCTTTGGCTCAGGTCATGATCCCAGCATCTTGGGATCGAGTCCCACATCGGGCTCCTTGCTCTGAAAGGAGCCTGCTCCTCTCTCTGCCTCTGCCTGCCTCTCTGCCTGCTTGTGTTCTCTCTCTGTTAAATGAATAAATAAAATCTTTAAAAAAAAAAAAAAAAAAAAAAAAGCTGCATTCCTGCTAGAGGCTCCAGAAGAAAACTCCTTGCCTTTTCAGGCTTTTGGAGGCTGCCTGCATTCCCGGGCTCCTGGCTCCTTCCTCCAAATTCAAAGCCAGCAGCGTGGGGACTTTAAATCTTTCTCAGACTTTGACCTTCTTCTCTCCCTCCCACTTAGAAGGGCCCTTGCGATTACATTCGGATCACTGGATGATCCAGGGTAATTTCCCCATTTCTAAACCTGTAACTTCTGGCAGCAAGGCCCCTTTCACCACGCAAGGTAATATAGTCACAAGCTCTAGGAGTGGGGGGTGTGGACTCGTCTTTGGAGGCATTGTTCAGCCTCCCACAGTGTCTCACGGGCCCGGACAGCCTGCTGGGGTGCCCCCCAGCCAGCATTCTGTCATCCTCGTTCCGTAAGAAGAAACCGGGTGTGTTTGCTTTTCCAGAATGGTGGAGTTTTCTAGTCTGAGATAGTTAAATACTGACTTTCCAGATCTTCATTCTTATTGCCATCTGCCCCCAAAATGGTCTATGAGAGATTTACAGACTACTCGTTAGGGGCTAAAAAGGGCCCCCCGCCCCCATTCATATATTGAAGTCCTCACCCCTATACTTCAGAATGACACGATGTTCATAGACAGAGCCTTTAAAGAGGTAATTAAGGTAAAATGAGGTCATTCAGGTGGGCCTGAATCCAGTATGACTGATGTCATTACAAGAAAGGGAGATTAGGACATAGATAGACACCAGACGTGTGCAATGAGAAGGCGGCCATCCTGAAGCCACAGAGAGAGGCCCGAGAAGACACCTACTGGGCCAAATACCTCCTTGGCTTTGGATGTCCAGCCTTCAGAACTGGGAGAAAGCGAATTTCCATTGTTTCAGCCAGCCAGTCTATGGTATTTTATTATGGTCACCCTCGTAAACAAAAACACGACTTTTCCACATTTGTACGGTTGTATGGTCTGAAATGAATCACTACAATTCAAATCTTTTCCTAGGATTCTGCTTTACAAAGTCTCTGAAGGTCCTGTCACCCTTGCTGAGTTGAAATCCCCTCTCACGAGGACAGCGGGCCTGTCCGGTCACATGCCCGGGTTCAACTCGACGTGAATTGGGCATCTCTGACTCTCGGGCACTGTGTGTGCCCCGGAAGGCTTGCCCCTGGGCCATGAGGGATCATGGACCAACCATTCTGTTCGTCTAATCCGGTGTCATTTGCAGTAAAGGTTCTAAAGTCAGTGAAACGAAGAGCCACAGGACTCGGGCTGGAAACTGTCTCCACCCGCAGCTGCAGGGAAATGCCAGTGACTGAGGAGTGTTGGGGCACAGTGCCTCAGGGACAATTTGATAACGTCGTAGCCCCTCCGGATGCTGGGGTCCCTCAGTGGAGTTCTCTGACCTGAACGATTCTGACTCTGCTGTCCCAGTGGAATGTGCTGGCCCCACAAGCCTCAGCCTCGATTTGGGCTGCGCGGATCGGATTTCCTTAGTGAAGGTGAATTCCAGTTTTGTCAAATAAAATAGGTGTATCGCGGGCATGTTAATTAACCTCTTTGAGCTCTGTAGGCCGGCTCACACTTCTATTACAGGGATTACTACCGAACGTGGGGCATTCCCATAGTCCCAGGAACCTGCAAACGCTCCACGAATGGCCACTGTTTTTACGGAGGACACATGTTCCTCCTGCCAATAGTGCGGACTTGGCCCGGGGACCGAACTTACGATGATGATCGGAAAGTGCACGCCCACCACAGCTTCGTCGTCACGCTTTCTAACTACACACCTGCCTGGTGTGACTGGCTTATTGCTTAGGGTTTGGTAAATAAAAATTCCATTTCAGAAAAATGCCTTACTAAAGCGTCCTGTAAGTGTCATGCAATGAACACAAAAAATACCCAAATCATCATTTATAAGAACTTGCAGCCTCCCGGTGAATAACCTCTGGTTTAAGTTAGGTACAAAAGAAAGCTTTAGGGGACTCTAGGCATGCTTTGTAGTAATTTACGACATTAGTGCCCTGAATGGCTCCCACATTGCCTGGGGCTCTGAGTCCTGAGAGTGACCTTTGTCTCAGTTTGGGCTGCTCTGACATCATGCCATTCGCTGAGCGGCTTAAACAACAGAAAGGTGTTTCTCCTAGTTCTGGTGAGGTGAGGACTCTTTCCCCGGCTTGGCTTGCGTATGTCTGCCTTCTCGCTGGGTCCTCACACAGCAGAGGGAGAGGGGAAGGGGGGGAAAGAGAAGAGATACCTATAAACACACACACATAGGAGTGGGAGAGAAGGGGAGGGAGGGAAAGAGGCAGGGAGGGAGATGGAGAGAGAGCAAGAGAGAGGGGGAGAGAGAAGGAGAGAAGGAAGAAGAGACAGACATATATACACACAAACAGAGGGAGACAGAGAAGGGGAGGGAGAGAGAGAAACGCATATACACACAGAGGGAGACAGAGAAGGGGAGGAAGAGAGAGGGAGGGGGAGAGAAGAAGAAGGGGAGGGAGAGAGAGGGAAAGAGACACACATGTGCACACACATGAAGTGGGGAGAGGGAAGGAGGGAGAGAGGGGAGAGAGAGCCAGCTCTGGTCTCTCTTCCTCTTCCTATGAGGACACTAACCCCATCACGGGGGCTCCACCCTCATGATCTCATCTAAACCTAATTACCTCCTGAAAGCCCCACCTCTAAACACTACCGCTGTGGGAGTTGGGGCTTTAATATATGAATGGGGGGAGGGACGCGAACATTCAGTCAGGATACCTTGCTCACCACCATAGAGTAGCTTTCCTCCTGGGGAAACCTGACATCTCACATAATACAGTCTCACCACATATGGTTATAGGAAAATGGTAAGAAAGGGGATTTTATTATTGGTTATTTATTATTTATTATTTATTATTACTTATTATTTATTACTGGTTCTATTTTTAACAATATTAACTCATTTTGAGGGCCCTTGGATGCTCCTGGGGCCTCAGCATCTAACTTTCAGCATCAAAGAGAACTAATTTGCTAGATTTGGGGCAGTCTCTTAAGGGATTTAGAAAAGTTGGAGTATTAGGGAGGCTGTTTTTCAAAAAAAATGGAATGGAGCTTATTTATACCGTAAAGTAGCTGGGAGAAGAGAATAGAGGGCATTTCTTTTTCTTGTTCTTTATTTTTCAGAAAGAGAAAGCTCGATCTCAGGACCCCCAAAACCATGACCTGAGACAAAATCAAGATTCGGAGGCCTAGCCAACTGTACCACCCAGTTGCCCCCCAGGCTATTTCCTTTTAAAAGCCACCAGTTAATAAGTGATTTTGAGACCGACTCGTTTATGCTAGAATTGCAGCGAGGTGTAAGGGCATTGAACAGAAAAGTATCCAGGGGTTTCCATGGGACCACAGGGGAAGAACTGGAGCTTTCTCTCACAACACCAAGTTTCTCAAGGGAAGAGACTACGTATATGCTGCTTCGTCATTTGTTGACAAGCATTTTCTCATCTCCTTAAACGTTTTCAAAACATGATTTATAATGGCCGCTTGTTGTTCTAAAGCTTTCTGTACCACAGTATTTAACCAGCCCCCTCCCCCCACTGTTAAAGATCTAGACTGTTCCCAAAGTTTCATTATTACAAGTCACGCTGCTAATGGACGTTCTTGCCCAGCTAGGTCTTACAGCTCTGATCACTGCATTCGTTGAATTACTGGGTCAATGTTTTCATCTTAAAGGTATGGAATGAATATTGCCAATCTACCTTCCAGAAAGATGATACCAACTCGCACTTCCGCCGGCTGTGTAGAAGAAAGCCTCTTTCCTCACATCATAAACCAAATTCTTATCAGCTGGAGATATTATCACTTTAAAAGCAATCACTGAAAACTGACGAAGGAAGGCGTGAAGGAAGTCAGCTGATAGGTTTGTGATGTAATTTTTTTTTTATGAATTGACTGTGATTCCTTTGCCTGTTTTAGATTCAGCCCTTCATCCTTTCTTATGCTGTTTTCTTTGTCTATACATCACCAGTACGTACTTCTGTAACTGTTCATTTGTTTTTACGTTCTGTTTATAAGATTTTTAATATGCAGAATTCTCACACTGTCAAATTTATCCATTTTCCCCCTTATGCTGAGAAAGGATTTCCTCACCTTAAGATCCACATTTTCTTCACTTTATTTGATATTTATTTTGGCTGCTGACGTGGAATTAGGGATTCACAGGACTTGAGTGCCTTGGAAACTTAGAGATCCTCATGTTCAAACCCCTTCAGTTTAAGGAAAAAGTGAGGGAAGAGGCCCCAGGGAGGGGAGAAATGGACTCAGGGACACAAAGCTGGTTAATGGCAGAACCAGAACCAAAATCATAGATTCCTAGACCCCCGTTTATTCTCCATTTAAAAAATACTAGTTTTCAATAATACAAGTAACAAATGAGTATAGTTTCCTTAAAAACTCTCACACTCCTAATCACCTGTCTGAATGCAAGTTTCCTATGTCGCTCCTCGGAGTCGCCATGGTTGTCATGTTGGTGCGGCTCCTTCTACACTGAGCAGATATTTTACGTGCTCCCACGTGTAGGTACAAATGACATGTAATGGTTACAAGTTGGTTTGGGGGGGGGAGATGGTACCATGTTGTGTGGATCATTCTGTAATACACCTTTCTCGCTTTACATCTTGGTATGTGTCTCCTTGGCCCGTGAAACTGCAGGATAGTGGGTAATGCCCTCTTTAAATTTAAAAGATCTCACCAAGTTACACACTTGCCGACAAAGTACCCATTTCTCCATAGTCTCAACACCTTGGTATTATCTCCCATCCTGTAAATTTTTTGCCTGTATGATGGGTGAGAGAGGTTACGTGTTTAAAACTTATATTTTCCTAATTACTCATGAGGTTGAACATCCCACTTGTTTAGTGACTATTTGTATATCCTCTTCTATGAACTTTGTATTTATTTACTTTTAGTTTTGCTTAAAATTCAATTGTTAGGGATATGTTTTCATCTCTGCTTTTTATATACTTTGGAAATTAATCTTCATCTGTTACATATGTTCTACATATTTCTTCCAGTATGTCACTGTCACTTAATTTTGCTCGTGACATTTTTTGTTCTATGGAAATTAACTTGATGTAACCAAAATGATCAATGTTTTCTTCCTTTTTCGTCCTTTGTGTCCCAAGAAGATCTTATGGCTTTCAAGTTCATAAAAACAGTCCCCAATATTTTATCTAGTAGTTTATAGTTTGGGGTTTTTTTAACATACATATTTAACTCAAAGATCCATCTGGAATTTATTTGGGGTCCACTGTAAGGTACGGGTCTTATTTTGTTCTCCACATAGATGGCTAATCGTGTCAGCATTGAAGACATTGTTTCTTTCCTAAAACTTGAGGGGCTATTTGCATCATAAACCAAATTCCAATCGATTCTTGGGTCCGATTCTATACTCTCTACTTTGTTTGGTTTACCTATTGATCTTTGGGGGGCTCCTCCCACACTATTCTGCCACACAGCTTGATCATTTCTATTGACAGATGGATGGTTAGTCCAACAGTTTTCTTATCCCATTCTTAAGTTCACTTTCCCTCATAGCCAAAAAACACCAACAAGGCATGTCTCTGGCACTTAGCTCCCATCCAAGGCCGTGCAGAGAGATTGGCCACAAGGACTTAAGCCCACCCAACCAGCCAGGAGACCCTCCTCTCTCCCGCCTCCACTGCTGCCGCCCAAATTCCTGTCCCTGAACTACTTAAAATAAAGCGCAGCTGTAGAAGGAGCACCTGTTTTGGATTAATTACAATAAATCAGGATCCCTATTTATTTCAGCTGCCGGACAGGTGAGGCACAGGCTGCACTTGGAGCGAGCCAACTAGAAAGCAGAAAAACATCCAAATCATAAAGGTTTTTCCCCCTCTTCGGGCAAACGGGTCACACTTGACAAGCCCGAAACTTCCTGTTGCTTCCCAAATCCCGCGATTCTTTCTGGGAACGCCCCCAGGGGTAGGGGTCCCTAAAGATCTCGGTCTAATGAAGCCGGAGGTTGGAATTTTCCGGCCCACGAGAACCGCCCCCTGCGCTGGTTGCGAGTCCCGAGTCAGCAAGCCTGAGGTAGGATTCAGGGATCCAGACAGCACCGTGGCAGGTGAATCCAGTGCCAATAATCCAGGCCCTCTTGGTGGAGACGCGCTGCCCCCAGCGGGGGCAGGCCGTGGGCCCCGTGCGCCTCTGTGCCACAGCACGGGATCTGTGACGCGTGCCCCCTCTGCGCCGGGTGAGCAGGGCACTGACGTGGGTGCGACGCAGATGCTCTCTAGGTTCCCCGTGTTCTCTCCTAGGCCAGGGGCCCCCAAGCGCCGCAGTCAAGTAGAGAATCTCCAGCAGCAAGGGGAAGAGCCTTCAATTCAACTTTTGCGTTGGCAGCAGAGACGCTCTCTAGGCGTCTTTAAATATAATTTAAAAATGAGGCCTGTCCCGCACTCCTGTCCCCTGAGACGGGCACTCTAGGCGGAGGGGAGGGGATCTGAGGCCAGGTGGCACCCCACCCCACGCCCAGCCACACGGCCTTGGAGATCCTTGGCGGTCCCTGCGGCCTCGCACCATCCCACCTGCCTAACGTGAGGGCCGCCAGCATGCCCACTCGGTTATCCTGTGCATTTTTAGTCGCTGCCCTGGCGACCCCGGGCCCACCTGGGCTGCCTCCCTGGACCGTCTGAGGGAATTTGCTGTGCACAGTATTTTGTTTCTGTCTCTGGTTTTCTGATGACCTATTTACGGAGCGACCCGCAGGGAATGCTTTTCCCCCGGAAGCCCTGCTCATGGAGAGGGTGTGATTTTCACAGAGTACGGGGTGTTGCAGGGATGCACACATGGCCCGAGAGCAGCAGGTATGGGCGGAGAATATCCACCGCCTGTTTGAAAAGTGTTCTGAACAACCTGGTGCTGGGCTCCTCAGCTAAGACTGCAGGGAAATCAGGGGCAAGGGGCTCCTGAATCCCCGAGGCAGTGCTTTCCTGAGCTGTACAACCTTCAGCTCCATGCGGCCTCGCTCTGCGGGTCTTCAGCCGGGAGCCTCCCGGGGCGGCCCTCCCATTCCCTTAAGGGCTGTAGGTCCGCAAGCTGGAGCCCTAGGACCCTAGGACTAGTGATGTCAGCACTTGCGGGGGTGGAGCCTAGGCATCTCTACATTTAGAAAATAACAGGGATGATTCTAAAGCACAGCTAAGATTCTCAAGTCTGTAGGTGCAGAGAACCATCCGGGAGCTTTTAAAACCCCCAACGCCCAAGCCACGCTAGGGCCAAATGACGTCAGAATCTCTGGGGGCCGAACTCAGGAATCAGACAGCGTTAAGGTCCCGACCAGCCAAACCTCTGCTTTACGGTCTTTTCTAATCTGAGAACGAGCTCCTGTCTGTCGGCCAGAGCGTTCGGAACTTCAGTGTGTGTAGGAATCACCCAGGAATGAGGTTAAAATGCAGACCCTGATTGCGCGAGGCTGGGGCCGGGTTGGGGGGCCTGTACTTTGACGAACTGCTCTGCAGACCGCGCTGTGGGGAGCAAGGCTGGAGGACTTTCCGTGGATTAAACAAACCTCGAGTCCAGTTACTGCCGGGAACCAGGCCTCCGCAGATCGTGCCGGGGGCGGGGCAGAAAGGGCATTCGGCAGAAGTGGCGCAGCAGGCTTTGTGATTAAAAACAAAATAAATGTTTGTGTTACTTGCCGGGTCTGCCCAGAAGTGGTGTTGACAAGAGGCCTGACTGGCTCCTGCTAAGAGATGAGCGACTATAAACTTCTTCCCTTCCTATCATCAGCAGAGAGCTGGCCTATCAGCCTTCTGGAGGCCCTTTTAACAGTTGTTATGGGGGAGGGGGGTGCATTTTATTATGCAGATGAATTCAAACCTCAGGTTGCTCTGTCCCAGAGATGAAAACTACATTACAAGGAGGTTTCGACTATCTGCTAGATATTTTCCTGTAGAAGAAAGAAAAATATATATATATATACACACACATACATACATATGTATGTATATATATATACACACGACCTACTATGTGTCCTGCCTTCACTGGATGGCCATGCCCATTTCAAGCAGCCATATACTGTGTTTCTCTATCACTTGCCTAGCCTCCAGGCTGGACTCAGATTAGCATGAAGTTTCACACCGCATTTATCACATGAGCCCACAACTGATAGGTTTTGAGAGATCTTCATGCACACACGTACACACACACGTAAAACTGGGAAAATCTGCATAAGATCCCTGGATCGCATAGATATCAGCATCTTGGTTGTGATGTGGTGCTACCGTGTTACAAAACGTTACCATCGGGGAAACCCGGGCAAAGCGTATAACATCTCTCTGCGTTGTTTCTGACAACTGTGTGTGCAAGTACAATTATCTCAATGAAAATTACAATTAAAAAAGGTATAAAGCCACTCACAGCTAGCCTTCGATATGTCTTTAGTATGGAGGGGAAAAAGACATATGTATTAAGAAAGTAAATAATAGGGAAGCCTGGCTGACTCAGTTGGTAGAGCATGCGACTCTTGATCTTGGGGCTGTGAGTTCGAGCCCCATGTTTGGTATACAGATTACTTAAAAATAAATCTTTAAAAAAAAAGGTAAGTAATAATCAAAATAAAAATGATAACTCATTAAATGCTAACTGCATAATAGGTACTGTGATAAACATCTTAGTAAGACTTTAATCCTCACAGCACTCTGAGGCATTATTATTATTATTGTTATTATTTCTGTTTTCTGTTTTAGACAAGGAAACTGGGCCCAGGAGAGCTTAAGTAGTTTTTCCCAAGGTCACAGAATCAGAAAGTAGAAAAGCAGGACCCAAACTCAGGTCCAGAGCCTGCTACCCTACACAGAGTATGCGGATAAGAATGTTGTGTTTTGGTGGAAAGAGAAATCACAATTAGGGGTGAGGACTGTGCTTCCGGGGTAGGGGGCGACTTGAAGTACCTTGCAGGATCTTGGTCTTGAAAGTTGAGAAGAGCTGAGCTCGCAACAAGCTAAGCGAGGGCATTTCAGGCAAGAAGGCAGAAGAAACACCACACATCTGAGAGAATGCTTCATTTTCCAGATAAAGAAACCAGTGTGTTTTCTGCTTTGCCACTCAGAGGTAGATGAAAACAATATGGCAGAGGGTCTTGAATGCTAGGGGGCTGTGGTAAGGTCTTCCTAAGTCTAGCCAGCGATCTGGGAAGGCTAAGGCACTGATGAGGCCAAGGTTGTACGTGAATCGCCAGCATTCACAAGAGAACCCAAGTGCAAGGTATTTACAGTTTAGTAAAAAGTAATCCATTCCCAGGCCCAAAGAGCAATGGGAAGCAATCTGGTAGTGGGAAAATTGGTATGTAAAGGGAACCAAAGAAAATATTTATGACACCAAAGGCTGTAAAGTGGTTGAGACCAATGATCATTACGGAATTAATGGAATTAAATCTCATCCCATATGGCTGCTTATTCTTTCAATTCCTGAGTGTCTACTACGTGGCTAGCATGATTCCAAGGACTTGGGCCCTCTCTGTGAACAAAATACAGCGACCAAAACTCCCTGCCATCAAGGAGCTCACCTTCTGTGCTTAGTGCTGATCCCTGATCAGGAAGATTCTTAACACTCAAAACCTAAGATTATACTCTCATACTGTACACTTGAGATCCCATGACCCCAAAAAGAAACGCAAATCTCTCTGGGGTGCAGCTGGGCAGCGATGGAGAAGGACAGACACAGCACTTCTGGTTTAAGAGTGAGGATGACCTTACCCCAGTGTGGCTAGAAGGAAACTTAAGATGGGCAAGTCACCAGGTCTTTGCCTCTGAGTTGGATCATAAAAGCAAGAGCCAAACCAAGGTGAAGGATTGGCGGTGTAATCCTTGAAGAGGATTCAAGTTAGCCTGGGGTACCCTCTCTGTTTTCCACTCCCCAACTGGGATTAACTTTGGAATCTTCCATAAATGGAGAGAAACTGGGGGCTTTCCAATCCCAGCCTGGGCGAATACTATTTTCACACAAATCAGCATAAGATGCCCTTCCATTGTAAAAGCAGGAGGGGAAGGCAGAAAGTAAATATACCTGGAGACCTACGTTTAGGCAGGAGATATTCTACAATATAGCTTTGTTCTTAAAATGCAGAATTAGAGGTATGGACTTTTCTTCAGGATGCAAAACAATACACAGATGAAGACAAATTACTAAAAGATAAGCTGATGGTCACTGTCTCTACGAAAAGACACCTAAAGGTAAGTGCATCAGGCAAGAGTCAAGAGTGGGCAGATTTATTAGTATTACCCCCAACCAAGGATTTTTAACCATTTTAAAAATAACCAATTTTAAGTTCCCACAAGCCTCAGGTTTTTGAGACTAAATATTTAATATGTCTTTTTGACTTACTTATCAAAAGATTCACCAACTTTTTCTCTGCGGTATTTTTAAAAAGTCTGATTTAGCTGCCAGGGACCTTCTCATGCTTTTGCGTCACATCTATAATGACATTTAGCCTCTTGTTGTAAATGTGGCTTATGTCTTGTATGGATGGAAAGGACTAGGGCATCTCCTACAGTTAGTAACTTTCTGCAGGGATAAAAGAATCTGCTCTCACTATGCCCCTTGCCCTGGGGCGGAATTTTCCCACTTTAGTTAAGGGGGGAACATGCCACAGATACAGAGCCCCGACTTCTAACTTCGGGCTGCAGCGAACTGCCCCAGGGGTAGAATGAATGGAATCTACAACTTCCATTCACGTTTCTGGTTGCCCTTGAGTGAGAGGTTGGCTCTGATAACGGGGCACGGCGAAGTAGGAGACAGTCCTCCTACCTGCAGAACGCAGGCGTTCTAAGAAGTCACTTGATGGGTCTGAGGTAATTGCTGGAGTCACGCCACAAAACCCAAAACCCACCACAGACCTGAAGCCGACAGCTGGAGCGGCCAGTGTGTGTGAGTGCGCACGCGAGAGTCCCACAAGAACTTCGATGGAGACAAGGTGCACGAGACCGATGGCTGCGGTCCCCGAGATGGCCCATTTTATGTAGCTGCACGGGGCTTGCTGTCCACCAGGACTCCCGATCTCAGAATTCAGTTGAGGGCACAAGCCGAGGATGACAAAGGGGGTTCCTTCCTTTAGCTCCTCGCTTTGTCCAGAGCTGAGGAAGCTAGAAATTGCCTCCCCCAGTGGGGGTAGGTCTAAAACTAACATTGTCACCAGCCTCCTCCTCTTCAAGTATTCTTCCTTGGCCGCTGTACCCCCTCACCCCCCTCACCTTTCATCATGAAGATAATTGGCCCAATGAAATGCTCAATGTGGAGAAACAACGGTAACAAGGTACTTAGCTTGTTAGGAGCCCGGAAGAGCATTTTATGGACAGAAAAGGAAATGCTATGTTTATCGACGTGAACAAATTAACACTGCCACTTCATTTTGTGTTAAGCTCTGGCTAAACCATCTCCACAAACTTATCCTGGGCCCCCCATCTGTGATCACCCCAAGGGTCGGCATTAAACGGCCGAATAGCATGAAGCTGGTTCTCCTGTAAAAAATCAAGTTTCAGTGTGACTTTTATGTGGCAGGTTTGGCCAGTGAAGCAGACAGTCTGCTCAGGAAAAAGCTCCCTCAGATCTGGAGAACTTTCGATTGGCTATCTCCGGACTGGGTCTTTAGAAACCACTGTATTACGTGTTTACTTTTTCACAGCTAGAGTTCAGTAACTGCGAATGCATTTGGGGATATTTCATTTTCTTTAGAGTCTGTCTCGTCTACAAAAACCACACTAGGTTCCCATCATGAAGTTGGGGGGGAGGGAAAACACAGGTCTAGTAAAAATAATCGAATAACTTTGCTTAGGTGGTTATTTACAAAAACAAAATCCTGGCCACACAGCACAACATCAGTCCGAAGCCCATTTGGAACCCTTCAAAATTAAAGACACAAATTCAAATATCAAACACAGTATCTTTTGTGCGTTATTCCCATTAATTTAATTCTGTCTTTCAAGCATAGCCCCCAGTCAGTAATAGGGCGAAACAAATTTATCCCCTGGAGCATTTTCTTAGCCTCTTTTATACTTTGTGATCTAAGAAAAACAAAACAAACATTCGTTCAAAAACATACTCTGATTTGGGGGCACAGAAAACCGACTGTCCACTTTCTCCAGCACCGCAAAGTGGATTCTACACAACAATGAGACACACCGAAATCTTTCATTTTACCATGAATTCTGATTAAAACCAGCGCTTACCATTTTCAAAGGGCTCCTGAAAAATGACTAAAGAAAATTGTTTTTTCCTTTAAAGTCTTCGCCCAAAACATTTGTTTGAAAACCTTCTGAATAGGGACATTGCCTGGTAAAACACATGCAGCCGACAAAATATCAAATTTCTCTTTCCAGCTGTCCAGAATCCCATTAGTGCCTCTTACTTCTATCTGTCTTTTGCTATAATTAGGATGGCTCAGGGTTTATCTGGGCCTTTTTTCAAAACCAGATTTCCTTCCCAGCAGCAGCAGCTGTCATTCACAAGTACCCTTATGGTACGGGGACGCTTCTTTTGATTTACATTGTGGTACCGCGATCATGTACCATCAAATACCTTTCATCTAGGAATTTTTAAAAAGAGGAGCCTTCTTACCTGAGGATGAGCACTGCAGACTGGAACTCCACTTGTTTCAAATAGGTTCTGGACCGGCAGCCCTTCTCCCTCGAAGCCTGAGTTCCCTCCTCGGGGGAGTGAGCCCTGGGGAGTTTGCAGGGTTTTTGCTTTTCGCTCTGCTTGGACTCGAGTAGCACGTTCTCCTGCAGGGAACTGGGAATTCCAATCAGCTTCTGCTCTGGCGTCAGAACCGTCTCTTTTATCACTCTGGGTTTGTGGCTGCTTAACAGGCTCTTTGGGATAGAAGAGATTAAAGGTGCTTTCTGTTGTACTTTGTTTCAGGTTGGGGCTCAGTTTCTTGGGTTTTCCTCTCACGCTGGGCCACCTCGGCCTGGCAGGTTTCTCCGAGTCCCTCTTGGCCAACGGGCCCTCATCCCCTGCCCTTCCCTCGGCGGCGCTCTCCAACCATTGGTTCGCCCCTGGCTTTTCTAACTCACCGGACAAGGGCTTCATCGCCGTCTCGATCACTGCTTTAGCCGTGTTTAGCAGATTGTCCCTGGTGAATTCCTCTCCGGCCTGGGGGCTGTCTCTGGTTTCTCCTCGAATTCCTGGATAATCATTTTCAGCGGCCTCGGCAGCAGTGGGTGGTTTATATCTCCCCGCGTCTGTCACCGCGGACGTCGCGTCCCGGTGAGGTCCCAAAGTCGGAATCATCCCCGTTCGCGGGGATGAGGGACTGGGGGGGGAGGCTTGGCTGCTCACCTCCACTTCTTGGGGTTGTGAGTGATAACCACAGAAGCCAGTGGTGGCCTCCATAGGCCCGATGTCACCCGACACCCGAGGCCCACAACCCATTTCACCGAGGAGATGCTCACACCCACCCAGGCAACACGCGCTGAATTCCATCTCTTCGTCATCGCTTTCTAATAAAAAAACACGCTCAGTCCCCTGCAGGTTCCTTTGCCAAACTGCATTAGAGTAATCCATCATAACGTCGGAACATTCCAGATACTCTAGGTCATCGTCTGAAAACTCCTCGGTGCAGGTCAGGGTTTTCTCTGGGCAAAGTTCATAGTCACTGTCAGAGTCTTCGCTGGACACCTGTGGGCTGCCTTGCTGCTCGATCGCCACCCTGTCACCTGGGCAGACGGGGGCGGGCGCCTCCGACAGCGGCAGGCTGAAGCTGATGTATTTCTGCCCTGTGGGGTCTGCTGGGCCAGAGTCCGAGCCTTCCTCCTGAGGGCCATCCCTGTGTAAGGCATCCGTGAGCCTCGATACTTTGGAATGCACTGTCCTGTGGCAATGGACATTTTGGTTAGCGGAAATACGACTTAAATTAGAAAAAAGCAACCCGTCTGCAACTTCCTCGGCGTCACCCGGATCCTGAGCCTCTTCCGTTGGCCTCGTGCCTTTAACATCCAAGGGATTTTCAGAGCTGGAGGCACTAGGGTCGCCACGGGCCAGTAACTGGAGCGAGCAGGACCGGCTGAGTTTGGGGGAGGGGGAGTCCGCTGACAGGGGAGTACCTGCGGAGATACTGTCTTCCCCCGCACGAGGAGGTTCTCTCTCATCGAGCGGATCTGTTTTCTCCTGCGTGCATGCCTCTGTTGTGCATCTCCATCCCGTGCCCCCGCCGTCTTCCGGGTTAGCAGAGGGCCGGGGGCTCTCCACTGAGCACTTGACCTCCACAGAAGCAGAGCAGCAAATCATTCCAGAGCAGTTTTTAGCCGAGATTTGGTAAACAGCAGCGTCATCTGGGCTGCAGCTAGGATGAAGAGAACACACAGGTAAGTTTGCCGCGTTTGGATGGACATGCCAACCTTTCTCATGTCGTGGCACACAGAAAACCCCCGTGGTTGTTGCTGCACCCTCCAGGGGGTCTGTGGTCTCCCTGCAAAGGGGCTCAGAGGCAACCAGCTTCTGAGTTCCAGCCGCCCCCACGCTGAGAATCTGGGGAGCTCAGCACTTTCCCTTAGAACTTTCCACACCCTTGCCCCAACTTGAAAAATGCTGAGAATTATTCAAATTATTCAGGGGAAGCATCTGATAGTCTAGTTTTCTTCTTCTCTCCTTTTATTTTAAGTCTTTTTTATGCTATGGGAATTTGGAAAAAAAAAAAAAAACATTTTCTGGAGTGAGACATTGTACACTAACAACTGAAGAATTCCACCTCATGCAATGGAACAGCCTAAGCCATAGCTCTTTTTAAACCTCTGCTGAGAAGGCAAGGTTCTGGCCAGGAAGCTGTAAAGGTATCGGGCTGGGATTATGTGTATGAAGCATGGTGCCATTTCTCTACATTTTACATGACTATGAAGTCTAAGCCCCACCCCACGAGCCCCTCTGGCTAGAAACTCATGTCCACATGCCATCCTGACTTACCTAAACCAAGCCGGGCGTTTAGGTTGGGCCCAGCAGGGAAGAAACTGGATCCTAGATCATGCTGAGCCTGCTGTCCCTGCTCCAGGAGAGACCGTACTCCTGTGGCCCCTCCCTTTATTGGCTCGAGCCTAACAGGCTTTGCTGACCTTTCCCACTAGGGCCTTCCTCCAGGCTCTGCAGTCCCGATAAAAACTTGTTACACTTGCTTCATAATTTGCATTCATTTATCTCACTGGACCTCAGTGTAGCTATAACATTGCTGGTCTCCATGCATTATCCAGTTCAGAAGTCAATCAGCATTTTGGGGTTGGAGTTATGGGTCTGGCCAGATTTAGAGGTGATGTTTAGATATTTATCAACTGATCTGCATAAAATGTGCATCAGTATCTAACCCAGAAGGGTCAATGTTAGACACTCAATGGCACAGAGTCTTTCTTATTCTCTTTCTTCTCCCTGAAGGCATCCCTCTGTCTCCATAAGCCCTCAATAGTTGGATGCCTGCCCACACATACCTCATTTTCAAAAATCATAGATTAATTGCAATTTTGTTAATATCTTGGTTTTTAAGAATCCCATTCCCAAGTGGAAGCCAGTCAGGGGTGGCTGAGGCTGGCCACCGCTGATATTTGGATTTACCTTGGCCAGCAGCATGGGGAGACTGAAATTTAGGATAACTTTCTAGAGGAAACAGCAGCTGCCCCTCCTGTCTACTTCACAAGGTTATTCTGAGGTTCAAAGGAGAAAATCAGTGTGAAGGGGCTTTGCAAAGCAGAAAGTTTATGTCACATATATTCTCTAAGAATGTGGAAGTGCTAAAGTGATACTTACATGATGGGATAGAGACATTAGCTAACACTGCTATGGTAATCCTAAATGCATCAAATTAATATGTTGTACACCTTAAAACATACACAATGTTGTATGTCAATATAACCCAATTAAAAAAAAAAAGATGTGAAAGTGTTAAGACCAGATTACTTCAGGTTCTCAGGAAGTGGGCAGAAGAATCATCAAGAAACTCTATTTAAAATTTTTGGATCAGAATCCATGGGTAAAAGGCCTGAGAATCTGCTTTTAAAGACCCTAAACAGGAGCGCCAGGGTGGCTCAGTCAATTGAGCATCCGACTCTTGATTTCGGCTTGGGTTGTGATCTCAGGGTCATGGGAAAGAGCCCCGTGTTAGGCTCCATGCTCAGCGGCAAGTCTGCTTCTCCCTGTCCCTCTGTGCCTCCCCCCTCAAATGAATAAATCTTAAAAAAAAAAAAAAATCCCAAACACACATTCTGCTACAAATTGTCCTGGGCCCACCCTTGGAGACAGCCTCGTCCTTGTCCTCATTACTTACACATAGATCTCCTCAATCATGCTAAATTAAAGCTGAATAAAGAGAAAGGGGCCGCCGTTTGAGTTTCACATGGCCCACACCACTGCCTGCTTGCCTCTTCTCCATTAGTTCTTGGAGATCTGTCCTCAGTTAGGGACTTACAAGGAGCATAGGACAGTACCATGGTCTACTGGGACATCCCAAGTAATTCAGATTTCCTGATTTATCCAGACCATGATCCCAGTGCCAGAGAAACCACCCCCCCTGAAAGCCCCGAGACTGGTGTGGAAAGAACAGAAGGGAAGAGAAGAAAATAAGGTGGAGAGGCCAAAGGACCAGGTAAGAAAGCATTAAAGGTGGGGAACAGAGATGGTTCTCAAGAGCCGAGGACAGAAAACCAAAGAAATTTTAGAAAAATTATGGAGAAAATGATTGGGTTAAATATATTTCACTTCTGAATGACTAAATAAACAAAGGGGAGAATGTTAGGATTTAGTAACATACGATTTTATGGAGTATGTGTTTCAGCCGATAGAAGATTTACAAATCATCTAACGTCTACTAAAGAGGAAAAAGTGTAACTGACCTCTCAGAAGTTAATTAGGTAGAATTCTTCTCATTGGCTAATGACCTCTTTTCAGAGACTTATGGTCTGTGGTTGACATGTCCTTGATCGTTATCTCTAAATGTCTTAATGAAGAGAGGGAGAAAATTCGGCCAGGAGCACATTTGTTGACTGTCCCCTCTAGTGAACAATGTGCGTGCTGCTCCATGCGTGCAAAGCCGAGGCTCAGAGTAATTTCCCTGAAGTGACAAAGTCAGTAAGTGGTGGAGCTGGGCTAGGAAACCAGAGCCTTCTACTCTGAAGCCAGGCTCGGTATGTCATGTTAGAAAACTCACATTCAGAAAAGGGAAGTGACAAATGTAGAGAGATCATTTCTGCAAATAAAGCGTTTCTGTCCTAAGTCTTCATCTTCATTGGTCAACTGACAACACTTGTAAAGAGTTCGTTCTGGTGGCCAGTATTATGTTGAGTGCCGAGCCAGAGTCAAGGAGATGCGTACCACGTCATGTCCAGCCCTAAAATGACTAAAAATCTACTGGGGGAAACGATCCGAATTTCTGCGAGAACCTTGCAGGTCAGTTCTGTGCTAAGTTGTCCGGTGGAAACTGGAAGTGCAAGAGAAGCTCGAAGAGGGGACTCCAGTGGGGGCAGCTGAAAGGGTGTGAGTAGGGTTGGGCTTTAGAATCTGCAAGAGGCTGGCAGAGTGACCTGTGTGCCCCACAGTGACTTGACAGGAATGCACAAGCATCCCGGAAGAAATTCCCTGAACAATTAATTGCGTTCCCTCCTTGTGTATCTTTCCTTTTGGCTGAAGGAAGCAGCAGCATTCCTCCACCTTGCTGTGAAAGTCTTGCTGGAATACTCTGCGTTCTTTCTAAATTAATCATTTCCATATTAAAGAAAAAGAGGTACATGTGACCTTAAGCGGATGGGGCTTCTTCTGGGCTTGAACCCTTTGGGTTAGTCTGAACCAGAGGTTCTTAAATATTTGGTCAGCAAGACCTCTTTATAGACTCTCAAAAACAATCAAGGACTCCCAAGAACGTTTGTTTATGGGGGGGTTATATCTATGAATATTTATCATACTGAAATTAAAACAGAAAAGTTGAAAATGTTTATTCATTTAAAAATAACACCAATAAGCTCATTACACGTTAACCTAAATAGCATATATGATATATAATAGCACATATATATAGGAAAATACCTATATTTTTCCTAAACAGAGTAAAATTTCATAAGAGTGGCATTGTTTTATATTTCTTCACACATCTAATATCTGGCTTAATAAAAGACAGCTTTTTTTTTAATGTGCTTCTGCATTCTGATGTAATAATCCATTGTTTGGTTGAAGTATATGGAGAAAATCTGACCTCACATAGATACGTAGTTGGAAAAGGAAAAGTATTTTAATAGTCTTTTCATATGATTGCAGATAATCTTTGATACTATATGAAGAGTGGTTGCAATGTTGAATCTGAACCCTATCAGCCAGTTACCTAAAATCCATTGGTTTAGACTGCATTTTACATGTACCTTTACCCAGACGTGACTTTGTAACATCATGTATTACTCAGTTGGAGGAACATGAGATCTTCTAAATATTAACACACTTCATTACATATTTTTAAAAATCACATTAATTAATATTCCCACTGATCTTTCCAGAATAATTTGGAAGTATTGGGAGACTGTCAAGCTTCTGATGAATGATACAAGTTTTTGAAATTTCTAGTTAGGGAAATAATACAAATATTAATTGATCATAACAGTGTAAGTCAACTCTGTGCTAAGCTGCTTGGTAGCAGTGGAAGGGTGGAGGCCATCAGTAAAATGGCAGAGTAAAGACTTCCGAACATTTTCTCCTCCCTAAAAGCAACAAGAATCCTGGCAAAATGTGTCTGAATCAACTTTTTCAGAATTCTGAAAATCAACCAGAGAAAATCTGAGGATTTATCCAAGAAAAATGACTGAATCTCAGTAAGAACAGCAAACGTTCTGGTGTCGTCGCTTGCCCTGTCCTATCCCTCATCCCGGCCTCCACAGAGTCCTGTAAACCAAGAGTTGACAATCATGGTGAAAATCAGCAGTTGGCAGCCACCAGAAGGTGCAGAACAGGGTTGGAGTAACTCCAAAGCCCCATTCCCAGGGAACTGCCCTCGGACCTGTCCGGTGGCTCCCTGAAAGATCACACTCATAAGACCATCTTTGTGTGTTCTGACTCAGAGTTCAACTAGCGTGAACGACCTTCTCTCTGAGACATTTGTCAGGGAAAACATTCAGAGGCAACTATTTCACATCATGGCTGCCTGAGGCACCAGATAACTGGTGAGACAAACAACAGGCTAACCGAAAAGATTAACAGGGAAAGCTAGGGAATGAGCTGTCCACAGGGGGCACCGAAAAGTTCCAACGTGTTTCTGGGAATCCAGAAGGCCATGCACATGTGTATGGCTGTGAGGTCATCCAGGGCTGTATGCATGCTCAGGAAAGACCTGAGAAGACATTAAGCTGCTAGCACAGAGCCTTAGCAGGAAGCGAAGGCTAAGACAGAGTTGTCCGCTGCTTGGCTGGTGTTGGAGGCATGCCCCAACATGTGCACAGAGCTCCTCCACAAAAACTTGGAGACTTACTCGCTCCAGGCACCTAAGGACATCTCCGTCTAGTCATTAGTCAACCATTAAGTTAACTGAGCAGAGACTGCAGTGACCACAAACAACAAAGAGTACTGATTTAAAGAATTAGCTTAGAAAAGTCACTAAACAAACAAACAACAACAAATACTGGGAAACAGGGAGAATCTGCTTTCCAGAGTTGCCACATTATATTGCCTAAAATGTCCAGTCTTTGCAAAACAATTAGAGACATGCAAAGAAAGAATAAAGCATGGCCCATACAGGGGGGCAAGGAAGAAGCAACCAATAGAAACCATCTCTGGACTTGCTAGATAGAGATTTTAATTAGGTATTTTAAGTATGTTCAAAGAACCAAAAGAAGCTATGTCTAAAGAACTAAAAGAAAATGTGAGAACAATGTCTCAGTAAAGACACAGAAATTGTAAATAAGAGCTACATAGAAATTTTGAAGTTGAAAAGTATAACTGACATGAAAAATTCACTAGAGGGCTCAAGAGCAGAGGTGAGCACACAGAACAAAGAGTCCATGAACTTGAAGATGATTGATTGAGATTACCAGGTCCTCAGAGCAGAAAGGAAAATGAATGGAAAAAAGTGGACAGAGACATCATACCCATAAAGGGAGTCCTAGAAGGAGATGAAAGAGGCAGAAAGAATATCTGAAGAAAGTAGAAGTTCTTAGTTTAGAGAAGGGACTGCAATGATAGCTTGAAAGCTTGGATATTTTTTTTTTAATTGAGGTATAACTGACATATAAACATCACATTAGTTCCAGGCGTACAACATAATGATTCAACATTTGCATACGTTGTGATATGATCACTGTGGTAAGTCTAGTTAACATCAGTCACCACATGTAGCTACAAATTTCTTTTTCTTGTCATGAGAACTTTTAGAATCTATTCTCTTAGCCGCTTTCAAATACACAATACAACATTATTAACTATAGTCACTGTGCCGTACACGACATGCTCAGGACTTATTTTATAATTGGAAGTTTGTACCTTTTAAAAAAGTTTGGATTTTTATCACTAGCAACGAACACTTTTGGTTTTCCTTGAAGTGGCAGGTCTACTTTGTTTGGTTTCAAGATGATGTTCGTCAAATATCCGAGGATGGATAATCATCATTTGTCCATCGTTCTCTCAAGTAAAAATTGTACTCCATGAAAAAGTGGCTAGTTCAGCTTGCAACTTAAACGATCATACAGGTGCTTTCCCTCGAGATGACTACATCTCAAGGAAATCCAGCAGAGATGCTCTGGGCATATTTCCCATTTCCTTACAGGAAATTTCCTTAAAGAGCTTTGTCAAGATTTAATGAATTAACAATTTTTAATGATGCATCAGAAACACATCGAGGAAAATGTTTTTGGTTTTGGTTTGTTTTTAACTGCGACTGTATGGCAGTAAAGAATTCTATGACAACTAGTATAATTTGGGAGCACTGCCTAGATTCATGCCAAGTCATCAACAATTTTCCCATCCTCTGCTTTTTATCATCACTCCATATGTCAACACAGTGAAAAAGACAAATAATGTTTCAGTATTTTTGTGATAAAGTTTTGATCTGGCGGATCCTCTGAAAGGTCATTAGGGAACCCTCGGGGTCCATGGACCACACTTTGAAAACCATTAATTAAAGCTATTCAGTGAGGGAAGGTTTAAAATGCTCTCAGCAATTCTCTCAGAGCAAATAGCCGGCAGAGGAGTGCTCTTGAACTCTGGAAGTGGGGAGCGGCATGGGGGGCTGACATTTTGCTCCATATAATCATTTAGGTGCACTCTTGGGCAGATGACTTCATCTCTTCGGGCCTCGATTTCCTGATTTACAAAGAGGAAGAGGACCGATGTCTGGGTCCCGCCCCCTAGAGATTCTGATTTAATGCTCAGTACATGGGGCTACACGATTTAATTTGGGGCAGGAGGAGGCCAGGAGTGGAAGGAAGGGTGCCAGCCTTAGAAGTTCCTCGGGATCTCGCCAACTTAAGGTGGCTTTGTGCTTTGGGAACAAGGATTATAAATGTGAGTGAGAACTGAGAGCACAGGGAAATGAGAATATGAAAAGAGGGGGTTGGGAAATAGAATGTAACAGGTGCAAAAAGAAGACAAGAAATCATTTTTTTCCTCCAGCTACTGCACAGCAGACCTATCAGACCAGATAGTCTTTGAAATCCCTGCATTCCAGTCCCCACCCTCACTGCCCCCCTCGGGGGGCTGGGTTTTCACACACACACTCCTTCATCCTTCTGTTCATTCACCACTCCACTGACACAAACAAAACAGAGTGACTTACTCCCGAGTGGACTGAAAAGTGGATTTCCCCGGCTCAGGTTGCTTCTCTTCTCCCTTTTGTCTCCTGGAGGTCATTCCCCCGCTCCCCAGAAAACTCTCCCAACAAGATTAAAATTGCTGGAATAAACCCTGCAATCTGACCAGACGCCCCCGAGGACAGGGTTTGTGGGAGCCGAAGCTCAAGCTATTGGCTGGAGGTAAGATATGAAATCCTTTCTGGGCTTCAGGTATTGTTCTATTTTACTATGTGCCACTTTCCAGGGGAGGAAAACAATATCTGGGAACAAAATGTCTGCAGTGTCTTCAGCGGGGCAGCCAGGAATGTGGGGGGTGGGGGGGGCTTTGGAGGCCTCCCACTCCCTCCCCGCCCCGTGAACTTTCTGAGCCTTGCCTGCAGCAGGGAGGAGGGGGAGCGCCTGGCTCGATAAATACATGATGACATCCGTGTCCTTGCCGCCGCCACAGCGCCAGGTGAAGGTCAAAATATTCTCTTACACTGAGTGTCTGTATCTTATTACTTGCCCAACTGCTACTATCAATTTGATTGATTGAATTATTTAGAATGACTAAAGGAATGAGAAAGACTTGGGTTTTTTCACACCCGCAAGCTAAGTTTGTTGCAGAGATGGGAGGATTCTAATACTAGAAACATGCACAACTTCTTGATCGTGTTTTCTACAAGCAGCTAGATACATTTCAAAACTGATGAGGAGTTTCCATGTACATTTACCAATTTACTCATTTATCCAGTGGATTCATTGAACCACGAGTCTGAAGACTGAAAGGGGACTTGGAGCTGTGGGGCCTCTGGGCCCACCTGCCTCCCTACCTGCCCCCCTCCGCCCCCCTCCCTTCCCTGTTCTGTCTCCCGGTGCTGGCCGTTTAGGCCCAGACTTCCCGGCTCCTGGGACCGCTGGCGTCCTTCTGCATTGGATCACAGGGAGGCAGGAGATTGGAGAGTAGGGAGAAGGGAAAAGTCACCCTCAGGTGGGATTTCTAAGAGGACATCCCTTCTGTCCTCTTCAGCAACTCCAGGTCCCACGGGGCGGGCCCACCAGGGTTCCAGCCTCTGCCCCGTAACCCGTAACTAGTTGCCCTGCCGCCTCCCTTCACCGGAGCAGCCTAGGGAATGGTGGCTTCCTGCTGGTGCTCATTTCTGGGTGACCCGCGTTGGGCTCACTCACCTGTACAACCCCACCTTGAATGCTTGAAAATAGTTGATTTTTTAAAAAGATTGAATGTATTTATTTGACAGAGAGAGAGAGAATGAGTGGGAGAGGGACAGGGGGAGAGGGAGAAGGAGGCTCCCAGCTGAACAGGGAGCCCAACATGGGGCTCGATCCCAGGACCCTGGGATCATGACCTGAGCGGAAGGCAGACGCTTAACCGACTGAGCCACCGAGGAGCGCCGAAAATAGTTTTTGTCTTCCTGGTTAGGCCCTGATGGATAGAGAGATGATTTAGTTCACGGACGTTGGGACCGAGGCCCTGGGAAGATGTGAATGTCTTGAGTCACACAGTTAAAAAATTAGAAGAAATAACTATGACGTGTAAGGCACTGTGTTAGGCTCTGTGTAGACAATAAAGAAGGTAAATTCCTAGGTCCTTCCTAGGAGCTTCTCAGCCAATAAGAGAAATGAGGTAGCTATACCAACGGCTACAATACAGGACAGTACGTGGTAAGGACAAATAAAAATCCGATCAATTATGGAGATTTGGGTCGGCGGGTGCACGATAACGAAGGAAGATTTCCTGGGTATTTAAAAGCCGAAGCAAGGGGAGCCTGGGTGGCTCAGTTGGTTGAGCGACTGCCTTCGGCTCGGGTCATGATCCTGGAGTCCCGGGATCGAGTCCCATATCGGACTCCCGGCTCTGCGGGAGGTCTGCTTCTCCCTCTGACCTTCTCTCCTCTCATTCTCAGTCTCTCTCTCTAATAAATAAATAAAATAAAAAATCTTTAAAAAAAAAAAAAAAGCCGAAGCAAGGGCGACTGGATGGCTCAGTGGGCTAAGCCTCTGCTTTCAGCTCATGTCATGATTCCAGAGTCCTGGCTCGAGTTCCAAGTCGGGCTCCCTGCTCAGGGGGGAGTGTGCCTCTCTGCCCCTCCCCTGGATTGTGCTCTCTCTCTCTCTCTCTCTCTTGCTCACTCTCTGTCAAATAAATAAATAAAATCTTAAAAAAAAAAAAAGCTGAAGGAGGCCTAGGAAATACACAGTAGGATTTTGGCAGGAAAGTCGGTATATGCCTGGGGTTGGGGAGGGGGCTGGTCATTCCAGGCAGAAGAAACAGCCTCAAGGGGAGACTCTGAAGGAGCAGTGGGCTAAAAGGTAGGGCCACCGCGTTATTTATTGTTTAAACACAACAGTTTTGAGGATGAAAAGGGACACTATTAATACTTACACTGGGACCACAGGCAGAAACCAGGGCCCTGCCCGGGAACCGGAGACTGACTCCGGTAAATCAGGAGGTATGGGCACCCACCAGGGGTTGGGCAGGGTCCAGATTGTGGGGGATTTGCCACCCCGGACTGAGGAGTTTGGACCTCGGGCTCCAACTGGGAATCTCTGGGAATCAGATCAAAGCAGCCATTTAGGGAGGAATGGAAGCCATCCTGAAAGGTGCTCACCGCGCGTAGCAGGGTGAAGAAGGAGGGCTCCTGCTTTCCCTTCCTGCCGTGGCCTGCGGTCCCCGCTCCAGCAGGAACACCTCATTCCCCCATACGTCCTGTTGGATCTACTACAATACATGCCCAGCCAGTGTGTGCGACTTGAGAAAGGGGAGCGAAACTGACGGCATAAGACTTGTCTCCTTCCCCAGGGGAGCTGCCAGTTTTGCAGAGAGATAAGACTTCCAGGTGTTACACAGGGAGCAACGCGCAATTTGCAAACTCTAGTGTCCTTGAATCCCAAAAGGCGCAGTTGAGGCAGGGAGCATATCTCGTGCTAGGAGGGGAGAGGTCAGGGTGGCCGGGATCTTTAGACAGCGTGCCAGGAGCGTGCAACTTGAGCACAGTGGGAAGGATTAAATTTTGGCTGGTGGGGAAGTGGGGAGGGCGTTCCTGGCAGGCGTGCCAGAGCTGGAATGAGCAGATCGTGTGTGAGGGACAGTGAGAGAATGAGCCGGTGGGGAGAGGGCCCTAAAGGACAGGAGCTGGGGGCTGAAAGGCCCAGAATTCTGCTCAGGGGCATGGTGCAGGAGTGAACTGCAGTGGAAATTCTACTTCTGCGTTCACCCAGGGCAGTTCTGAGCAGAGGGGAGAGGCAGCTTGCAAAGCCAGTACGGCACAGGGGTTAAGGGGCAGACTTAGCGGCAAGACTGCCCAGGTCCGCACACTGCCCATTCACCGTGCAAAGCAGACAAGCTACGGAAGTACTATAACTGGACCCACACCAGAGGACGACATGAGGACTCTGGGAGGTTATTCCTAGAAGGGCTTCAAGCAGGGCCCCGCACACAGGAAGCCCTGAATCGGGAGTTCTCAGCGCTGGCTGAACGTTAGAGTCCCTAGGCGTGCTTTCTAAAAGTACCAGGGCCAGAGGATTTTTTAGGGCAGTGAGGCACTCCGTAGGATACCATAATGGTGAATGCACATCATTATGCATTCATTGAAAAGCAGGGGCTTTGCAACACCAACAGTGAATCCTAACATAAGCCACGGACTTTGGGTGACAATGGTGGCCCCTGTAGGCTCATGATCAGTAGCGGCTCTACCACCCCGGTGGGGGATGTTGATGGTGGGGGAGGCTGTACATGGGGATGGGTCAAGGGCTATGGAAACTGTGCTTTCTGCTCAGCTTTGCACCAGACTTAAAACCACTCTAAAGAATGAAGTATTTAAAAGGGGGAGAAATACCAGGGTCAGGGCTCTACCAAAAAAAGCAATTAAGCAGCCTCTCCAGGGTGATGGGCTTCACCTTGGGTAGTTTCAAAGCTTCCTAGGTGATTCTGAAGGGGAGCCAGAGCCCAGAGGCATTGAGCTAAAAAGGATGTTAGCTCGTGTGTGGTCGTGATGGAGGTAGGGGAGTTGGCAAATTGATGGAAGAGAAGGGATCTTTGCTTGGGTGCATATCAGGAGTGATTTCTTGGCTCTTTTTTGGCACAAAAGTGCTAAGATTTTGACAGCAATCAGTGCAGGCTGACCAGATATTCTTTAAATAAGAAAGGAGCCAAATGACTTCAGAAAGGAGGGGAAAAAAAACTGTAGCATTACTACCATCAGGCTTAGTTAATAGACAACTGAACCCTCTTATCAAAAGAAAACTCAGGGGTGGTTGGAAACAGTCCCTACCACGCACCCAGGCTAGCGTAATGCCCAGAATGTGTCCAGAAATCCCAAGGTACATTGTGATGATTGAAAAACTCCTATATTAAGTTGTAAATCCATCAAAGACATGGCATCTTGAGCGCAAGACCAAGAACAACACACCCGAGACACTGGAGGACCCAGAGCTCTTTTATAAAACCAAGTTAGCTTAGAATCCTGCAAGATAAGCGCTGCTAACTCATCAAACACCCAGCATGCCCCAACTCAAACTCTGGAATTTCCTATCCAAACCTGCTTCTGATCTCAAAAAAATTGTCATTCCATTTTACTAATCATTCATGGGGCACGCCTCAGAGTCCCATTCTTCACTCCTCTTCTGCATCCAACCCAGCAGGAACTCCTGGCAGATGGATCTAGAACCTGGCGGCTTCCTGCCACCTGCTCCAGGACCACCCTGGATCATGGCATTGCTGCCTGCAGGTCTTCCTCACTCTGCCCTGTCTCCCCGGCAGCCACAGTGACCTTGAATGCCCCCACCTCCAGCCTCCTTCTGCCCCTGCTGGTCCCTCTGAAGAGAATCTCTGCCGCAGGATAATCCCACCACTGCTCCACTCTTACCCTTCCCACCTGTGCTCATAGCACCTCAGCAGAGACACCTTCCTCCCTGTGACTCCTTCCCTGCCCTCCTCTACTCTTTGTCACCTGACACTACTGTTTTGCTGGTATGACTAATGTGTGACTCCTTCTCTATCCCTGTCCCATGAGATCAGGACTTCACTGTGCTCCCTCCTGGGTCCGCAGGGTCTTAAATGGCCCTGGCATACGGGAGGCCCTCCATTAACCCTGATCTTTGAAGGCAATCCTCAGGATCACTTTTTGTTTGAGTTATACTCCAGCACACATGTTAGTAGATTTTGTTTTTGGAGGACAGCTCTGGCAGAGGGAAATGCAGTGAGTAATATAATAGAACCTACGGGTGCTGGGAGACAGAATTTTTGGCTTCTGATCCTGGCTTTGTGCCTAACCAGTTGGTAAGAACTCGGATGATCTCTCTGGGCCTCGGGTGATCTATAAAGTAAAAATCAATTGGATTTGACTAATCACATCAGCCCCGAGTGTCAGTATTTTTTAAAGAGTTCTTCATGTGTAACGGAGAGTCAGGAGCAGGATAATCCTTCGAGCTGGGCTTCCTGTGTGTCCCTGCAACGAATTCCCTGGGACCTTATTAAAATGCAGAATCTGATTGGCAGGGGCGGGGGCTGGGACTGGGGCATTCTAGGGGCTGTGGCTGCTGCTTCTGCTCTGAAATCAATTTTGAGGAGCAGGGTCTTAGAGTTGCTTCCAGCTCCAGGACTCCCGTGTTTCTAAAGAGTGAAAGTCCCTTTATTGAATTCTTAAGAAAAAAAAATATCAGCTGTCACTTGACTTACTGCTCACTTTGAGCTGAGCTCCCAGTAAGTGCCTGACAAGCTGCCCCAGCAGGCAGCTTTGTGGGTGTTGGAGCTAGTTGTGCTTTAGAAAACCTGCCACTGCACCCCAGGCAGGGGGAGTGCACAAAACCAGACCCTAGAACTTCCCTCTCAAAAGCAGCCTGGGAGGCAAGAAACTGACACAATTGGATGGCTGCTCTTTTTTGCTGCTCTACCAGAGCCTTGGTGCTGGCAATGCCCTTCTCTGTCGTTCTTCGGGGCCATCTCACTGAGCTTCTGCCTCACTCCCATCTCCCGGGACACTGTGGGTGAGCAGGTGCAGCCCCTGGCAGCCAGTGGGAAAGCAGGGAGCCACAGGGCACCTGGGAGGAGCAGCACATAATAACAGAAGCTCAGACTCCCTGGAGCTCAAATGGCCCCAGAGGCTGTTGACAGAATGGCCTGCTCCTACAGCTCTTGGGAGTGTGGGGAAGGCTTTTTATATAAGAATCCCTTTAGAATGCATAGTCTCTAAAGTCATAATGGGCAAACCACCAAGAAGACACAGTAATTCAAATCAGGTCCCCACATTCATGGGGAGGAACCATGGAATGGTTCTGCAGGGGAGGAAAAAGTTTCCTCAACCCTATTAGGGTTCCTGGATGGGTCTGAAAATTAAATGGACAAGGACAGATTAGCAGGGGAAAAGCATACACATTTTATTGAATTTTTATGCGTACAAGATAGCCTTCACTAGAGAATGAAGATCCAAAGAAGTGATGAGAGCAGAAAGCTTTTATACCTTTTAGACAAAGAAATAATAAGTTTGTGAAGAACCGATAAGACAAAGGGGTTTGGCCTAGAGGTAGCAAATGGTGAAGAAGTAACTAGAAGGTAAAAATGATTTTGACAAGGTGTTTGTACAGATCTCCTGGCCCCAAATTCCCATCTCTAGTGATAAAAATGGCTTCCCTCCCAGCACACGGAATGTACCTTTCACATAGGAGTTTTATGAATTGTTTGAGGGAAATAGGGAGAGGACGGTTGGTGGGGGGTTGGGGAGTTCAGATCTTCTTCCTCCTGCCATTTTTAATAATTCCTTCAGCAAGTTATTTAATGTGCCAAGGTGCCATATTCTGAGGAAATGTGCCTGAACCCCATCAGCATTTCCCCCTCTCTTGGCAGAACTGTGGAGACTATAACAAAAGCACTGAAGGCATTATGTAATTTATCCCACAAATCCTTACTGAATGTCTGATGACAGCCAGGCACTGAGCAGGCTCTGGAGACACAGCAGGGAACACTGGACATATTTTTGCTCCCATGGAATTTACATTCCAGCTGTGGGATACTCACAATAAACACAAATACAAATAAATATGCATCATGACTGGAAACAACCCAAGGGTCCGTCCACAAGTGAATGGAAATAACAACTTCTGGTGGATCCAAACAATGAAACACTGGAACACTGTTCAGTGACAAAAGGAAAGAACTATTGACACACGAAAGGATGCAGGTGATTCTGAAGATAATTAAGGGGAGTGAAAGTAGCCAGATACAAGAGTACATGCTCTATGATCTCACTTCTATAAAATTCTAGAAAAGACAAACCTGTCTCCAGGGATAGAAGGCAGATGGGTTGCTGTGCAAGGATGGGTGGGAGAGAGGGGCAGGAGGGCTGGACTGCAAAGGGCCACTGAGAAATCATTTGGATTTGGTCTTAGGAACTGAGGGGTTGAGGTGCGGGGGCTGGCCCAACCTTGTAGGACTCAGAAGAAGGGAGAGTGCCGACCAGGTAGTCAGAAGTGATGCAGTCTGGAGGCAGGCAGAGTGGAGGCTCAGGGTCCAAGGCTCACAAGGAACTAAAAGTAAGGGGAGGAAGGGGGTAGAGTCAGAGATACCAGAAGGTCCCAGGCCTGATGGGGCAAAGATGGAGGCAAATTTCATGGGAGGCCCTTGGCTGAGTGCACAAGAGGGAGAAAATAAGGCTGTGCTCACCAGGACAAGGACACATGTTCCCAAACCAAATTTTGTTCTTAGTCCTGCCCCCGCAACTCCTTGCCCTGAGCCCCTCCCTTCAGAGTTGGAGCAAAGCCCATTCTAGGACTCACAGGGCCTGATTTGGTTCCAGCTCTCCCCCCAAGTAGCTGTCTTCCCTCATGAAGTACCTTCTTCATGATGCTCACCTTTAAAACGGGAGTCAAATGATCGCTAGGACTAACGCCGTGATTTTGGCAGCAGTGAGACTCCCCATCTTGTCCATCATCAGAAGTGCTGGGCCAAGATACTGTGATTACAAATTAAGACTGATCCCCAGCTGGCCCAGAACTTCCCTAATGTTACCGGTCTTCTCTAAGTTCACCTCAGAAGGTGGTGATGGAGTGGT
This sequence comes from Nasua narica, assembly GCA_028533885.1. Taxonomy (NCBI): domain Eukaryota; kingdom Metazoa; phylum Chordata; class Mammalia; order Carnivora; family Procyonidae; genus Nasua; species Nasua narica. The sequence continues at coordinate 65,264,368 of CM052808.1, forward strand.
ATTTACAAAGACATTGAGCACGCATCCAATTTCCAGGGATTACTGCACCTTTCTCCATCCCAACATCTTGGGAGGGTCTCTTGGGACAATCTTTCACCTGTTCCCAAATTAGCATTGACTTACCCTGAGAGCCAGCGCCATAGTGAGAGCAAGCACCCAAGTCCAGCCCCCAGGAAAAGATGAATGTCCCATTACATGGCTCCCGTGACCATTCACTTCTCTGACACACTTACCCAACCGAAGTCAAAACCAGAATGTGAGGCCAGGCCACGGATTCTCGGCACAGACCTATTACCCTGGGGACTAAATGGGAGTTTCTCGTCAGACCCTAAGGACTCATTCAAGAAATGCTCCAGGCATGATCTGAAGAATGACCACAACACTGAATTCATGCAGGAGGAATGCTGGCCTGAGCTCTGTGCTGGGAACACAGAGGCCTTCAGGGTGCCGAAAGTCCTACCAGTCATCCGTAAGACTTGTTACACCTACTTAAGCTCACAGGAACATGAAGTTCACAAAGTGCTTTCCAACCTCAGATGAAATGCCTTTTCTTAGTCAAGACATAGCAAGAGTCAGTCATCTTTATTTCTTCTCAATGGTTCCTTTTTTTTTTTTTAAAAGATTTTATTTATTTATTTGAGAATGAGAGAGAGAGAGAAAGAGAACATTAGCAGGGGGGGAGGGGCAGAGGGAGAGGGAGAAGTAGGCTTCCCGCTGAGCAGGAAGCCTACTGTGGGGCTCCATCCCAGGACCCTGGGACAGTGACCTGAGCCAAAGACAGACATTTAATTGACTGAGCCACCCAGGCTCCCCTCTACCCAATGGTTCTTTGACGAAACACATTAATTATATCTTATCCTCTAAGAGAGAAATAGCAGAGGGAAAATGCTGCCAAGCTGTGCCACCTTTCCTACTTCCAAGATGCCATATTTTTAATCAGTTCCAAAATCATAGTTCAGTGTGGGGACATGTTCAGATTGCAAAAAATAACTATTTACAGAGTATTCTAAATTCATCACACATCTTGATTTAATCCCCAGACCAATCCGATAAAGCAGTACTATCATTATCTCCATTTTGCAGATGAGAAAACTGAGTCTCAGAGAGGCTAAATAACTTGTTGAAGATGATTCAATGCATAAGATCTGGAATCCAGACAACCCAGGGGTGCCTGGGTGGCTCAGTTGGTTAAGTGTCTGCTTTCAGCTCAGGTCGTGATCTCAGGGTGCTGGGATCGAGCCCCGAGTCAGGCTCCCTGCTCAGCAGGAAGCCTGCTTCTCCCTCTCCCCCCACTCACTGTCTCTTTCTGTCTCTCTCGGATACATAAATAAAATCTTAAAAAAATAAAATAATCAATCAGTCAATCCAGACAATCCGGCTTTAGATCCTTGCTCTACATGGTGGAAATAACCTCCTGTCCTTTGTAAGTAAAGTTGATGGTGACAATTCTACTGTTAGCAGGATGTGCGCCCTGAAGGGTTTCTTGCAGGAATAGGGATGTTTTAAGCTGATTCCCCGATACTCACTTGCCCAGACTCACTCTCGACCAAAAACTCATGTTTTTTCAATGTTTGGCAAGGACTTTGGGTTTCCCTGAGTGATCACGTCCAGCAAGAGGCCTCCAGAAACCAAAGTCTTCGACTCAGTCAACAAGAACTTATAAACAACTCTTTGCTGCAAACCAGAGTGGCTTTGAGAATATAACGGTGTCCCAAAGCTCCCAGCATCCGTCTGTCCCCCAGATGTGAGGAATAACCAGAAAGTCGAAGATATCACTAAAGTCACAGAGTCCACCATCTAAAAACCATCCAAACGGGGTTTCAAGTCCAAACATGGATGAGAAAAACAGCTTCAACCTGGGTCTGGGTTTCAGCTCCCCTGCTAAATGTCCAGTTGTTTCCTGTCTTTGAAAATGCTCCACTGATTCTCACCCTTTTCCCAACTATTCCTATACAGGTATCCTGGCTCTACTCTAAGCTAGGGCAGAGTGATACTGAGTAATTCCGGTGGGACCACATTGCTTTTAGGGAGTGGACAGTAAAATGATATTAGCTACTAACTAACAGTTAATAGCTAATATTTGCTGCATGTGTAATGCACGCTTTGCTGACCGTTTTGCATGAATAATCTCAAAAAAAAAATCGTTTTATGAAGAAACCAAAGCACCAAAGAGAAGTTAATTGACTTGCTCCAGGCCACACAGCTAATAAGTGGCAGAGTACAGCAACAGCAAAAGTGTGGACTTTGAGGAAGGACCTAGAGAATTCAGTTGTCATTTACAAACACATGAGGCTGTGGGGATAAGAGATAACAGAAATCCCAGTCCCTGCCCCTAGGAGCTGACCTTCCAACAAAGAGCCGAGGCCAGGCTCGATCTCACAACCCTGAGATCATGACCTGAGCTGAAATCAAGGGTCAGACACTTAACCGACTGCGCCCAGGCGTCCCAGTCAGAGGGAGGTTTTTAAAAACGCAAATGTTCCCATGACCCTCTGCTGCCCCAAACTCCTTCCTAGTCTGGGCATCATTTTTAGGACAAGAGTGCAAACCGCTTAGCTAGGACACATGGGTTCTGGGTCCAGGCCCCGCCTGCCCTCCTGGCTGTTCTCCCCTGCAGGCTGCTCGCCCCCCGGGCCCTGCTGGTACCCCGGCCAGAGACTGAATGCACCCCAGTCACCCCAGGAGGCGGTGCCCTCGTGCCTTTGCTCATGCTTTTCTCATCCCAGGGGATATGCATGGTCCTCCCCTCCCTCCCATCCACCTTCTCTGGGCCCTTCAGAGCTTCATGCTGGGGAACCTCAAAGAAAACTTGCCTGTGCATCCACACTGGGCCCTCACCTACCCCCACCCAGGAGAGGCTGACTCCACTGCCTTTATTCTGGTCTTCCAGGATGCTTTCATCTTCCCTGCACCTTAGCACATGCTTGGTGGGGTAAAATAAAAAGGAATACTCAGTCTTTGTCCAGGTTCCTGGCACATGGCTTCTAAAACCCTTGGAATCTCTGGAGTGATGTCTTTTGCATGGTAATGAGATGAGTGGTGGCTGGGAACCCCTAGGTAGCTTCAGGAGGGGGCCTGGTCCCAGAAAGACCAAGGCATGATTATGGAGTTGGAACCTCCAGCCCCAACCCCAGACCTCCAGGGAGGGAAAGGAGCTGGAGACCGTGATGATCACCAAGGGCCAATGATTCAATCAGTCATACCCACCTAGTGGGAGGCCCACAAAAACCCCTAAAGGGCTGGCTTCAGAAAGGGTCCAGGTCGGTGGATGTATTGGGGTTCTGGGAGAGGGCATAGCTGGAGAGGTCACCAAGTGCTGCAACCCTGACCCCACACCTTGCCCTTTATAACAAAACAATAATCGTCAGTCAAGTGTTTTCCCTGCGTCCTGAGTTGTTCCGGCAAACCATGGAACCTGAGGAGGGAGAGGAGATTGTGCGAACCCCCCGACTTCGTAGCCAGTCACACAGAATTGTGGGTAGTCCGGTGTCTGAAGCGGGGTGGGGGGGCAGTCTTGAGGGGGTGAGGTCTTAAAACAATGGAGTCAGATGCTCCCTCTGAATATGTGGTGTCAGAACGGAATGGGAGTGGAGAACAAGCGGCTGGTGGCAGAACCGGTTGATATCATCAGGAAAACCCCCGACTCATTCTGCTGACTGTCTTCTCGCGTGTCCGCTCCCTCTGCCGGACTGAGAGATCACAGAAGACAGGGGCGAGACATTTTCCCACCATCCTGCATCCTCCTACCTCGGGCTGGGATGAGAACCAACAAAGTACGCTTGATGCTTGCAGAATCAATGAATGGATTCAATTATTATTGAATTATTATTATAATAATTATTATTATATTATAAATAATTATTATATTATTATTATATTATATCAATTATTTCATTCAATTAGAATGGAAGCAATTATTCTATAGGCAAAAAAGGAGGCTTAGAAAGTTGTTTTCGAGCAGGATAAAAAGGCTCACAAGAAGGTGATTTAAAAAGATTAATTAGGTAGATGTCCGATGGATGGGGGGGTAGATTACACAGTTTGCCATGAATTCCTCCCATCCACTTTGCGCGCCCTATTGCAATGTGACTTCGCCACTCCACTCTTAAAGGGGTGGCATCTGCTCTCGTGCTGCTGCAGTCGGGTCCGGTGTCTTGCTCTAACCGGGGGGATGTGTTGGGATTGGCATTACAGTGGAGCTCAAGAGGTTCAAGCCTCCTGGAGGACAGGAGCCCGTGTGGAGGAGAGCTGAGGTGGCCCACTCAACAGCCAGCGCCAACGGCCAGACCTGTTGGTGAAGCCATCTTGAACCTTCCAGCCCAACCAAACCTCCAACCGACTCAATTGGTCGGAGGGAGAATTGAGTGAGCCGGACCAAGCTGGCAGAGGAACCACAGCTGGCCCACTGAACCAAGAGAAATAATAAGCCACTGCTGTTTCAAGGCCCTCTGTTTTGTGGTGGGTTATCGCATAGCTTCTCAGCCTCAACGCTATTGACATTGTAGACCAGATAGTTCTTTGTTGTGGGGAATTGCCCCGGGCAATGTCCAATATGTAGCCACATCCTTAGCCTCTCCTCACTGGGTGCCAGGGGCATCCCTTTCCAGCGGTGACAATCAAAAATATCTCTAGACATGGCCAAATGTCCCCTGGGAGCCAAAACACAAGTGACCCAGGAAACCTTCATACTGATTTGTCCTTCAAAGTCTTGAGGAATCAATATCCAATTTGAGGCATAATCGGAAAAATGGTCCTTGCCCCCAGACCCATAGATGCCTCCCAGGAGGTCCAGATGAATCCAGCTGGTATTTGGGGCACCAGTACCACATTATCAGATAAGTCAGTCAGTCCTAAGTCAAGGTAGGCAAATGGCAGCACTATTTTTTTCTAGAATGTTTGGATACACCATGTATTCATTTCCTAGAGCTGCCATAACACAGTACTACAAAGGGGGCAGCAAGAAAACAACAAACATGTATTCTTTCACAGTTCTGGAGGTTAGAAGTCCCAAATCAAGGGGTTGGCAAGGCTGTGCTCCCTCCGAAGGCTCGAGGGAAGAATCTTCCCTCGCCCCTTCCTAGCTTCTGGTAGTGGGGGGCAGTCCTCAGCATTTCCTGACTTGCAGCTGAATCCCTGTGGTCCCTACTTATCTTCACATGGCTATGTCTCCTCTGTGTCTGTTTTTTTCCTTTTTATGAAAACACCAGTTATTGAATTAAAACCCACATTAGTCCACCATGATCTCACTTTCATTTAAATAATTAGAGCCAAAAACATCGTATTTCCAAATAAGGTCACATCCTGACGTTCCAGGTGAACATGAGTTTTGGGGGGGACACTATTCAACCCATACACATCATAAGCAGACTGGCTCATGGTGACCATGCAGGCCTCCGGACCATGGTCCCCACCAGGTCCTCTGCAGGGGTCAGGGCTGAGCTGAGGAGGGGTGAGAGGAGCAGTCTCACCACTCCCTCTGCTCCAGGCTTTCGGGGGGCCCGAATTCATCCTCCCCGCCATCCCCCTCCCTGCTGCCTCTCTTGTGACCGGTGCTCAGCACAGCGGGACACGATCATGACCACTAAGAGGCCTCCTTGCAGAGAAGAGGGGTGTCTCTCTCTAGGGATGGGCTCCCGGACAGATTTTTTATCTCTTGTTCCGCTGCCTTTCTTTACATCATGTTCAGAGGAGACCACAATTCCTTGTTTGTGTACGTGCTCTTTGCAATTTGCTTTCTCTGAGGTAGAAGACATCTAGTTGCATTTTCCTCCCCTCCTCCCAACCTGTACATCTTCTGGAAAAAAAAAAATGGTTTCATGCTATAGTGCAAACCATGCTGTGATTGATGTCGCTTGCCCTTGGAATGTTCTCCCGGCTTTCCACTCCTTCGCCTGCCAAGCACACTTGACCTGTGGCATGCAGAGGTCCTGACAGCACTGCTCAGTCTCCCCCCATCCGTCTCACTTGTCCGAAGTACGTCATGTGACAAGATTAGAGGGGCACGAGGAGGAGGACCCAGGGAGGATGGAGAAGGACCGTGCCAGGTGAGGAAAGCGGGAAGATCAGAAGGTCAACTGATAAGCTCTTGACCCCACTGTGGAACTGCAGACAAAGTCTAGCAAACCAGAAAACAAACAAACAAACAACCCTGGGAAACACAGCAACGGGAGCTTTTGAACATCAGAGAGTGGAGATGTAATGACCCAAAGACTAAACTCAGGGAGATTAAAAATAAAAGTACTTTTCTTTGGGGGAATGATGAGTAAATCTTGTGGTTTATGGTGATCTGATGATGGCAAGAAAATTCGAGACTAATCTTATAACGAACAACCAGCGTTTACTCTTTGAAAGGCATTGGCACAAAATACCATTCACTTGCCTAACCACTGGTAGAAGTCAAACTACTTGGCAGGTAAGTATTTTAGGATGTAAAGAATTTTTCAACTTGGGGGCACCTGGCTGGTTTAGTTGGAAGAGCATGCAACTCTTGATCTTAGGGTTGTGAGTTCAATCCCCACGTTGGATATAGAGAGTAAATAAATAAATAAGTAAATAAACAAACAAATAAAAAAACAAGAATTTTTCACCTTGGGCGATTCCATTGGAATCACCTGGGGTCCAGATTGAATTAGTCAAGTTTGAAGGCCAAGCACCAGGGGGTTTTAAAATTTCCCTGGGAGACGCTCATGGGCAGCGTCTGAGTTGTCAGGACGTCAGAACTTTACAGATATAAAAAGTCAGAACTTTCGATAGACCATTAGTACCCAGCACATTGACTACTAAGCAGAAAAATGCAGCCACATCTAGGATCATATCGCCCCACCAATACTCCTCATGCCATGACTAAATGCTTTTCTCAGTAAGTGGGCTACTTTTCAAGATGGCCAAACAGGAGCTTGGAAAGAGTGCATTCTGTCATCTCACATCTTTAGTTGTTACCATAAACCAGTGCCCTGCTGGACTTCTGGGACTTCTTGGGTTCCATGCCCTGTCCATAGCTCAAGTTAACTTTCTCTTCCCATTTTAACCTGCACACCTGCCCCTGGGCTTCATCGTGGCCTTCTCATTCCTCCATCCCTTAGCTCCCTACCCCACAAACACTGGTTTGGCCTACATTTCTGGTCCCGTATAAACAGCAAATAACATAAATAACAAACCTCAATGCTTAAATGGCATTCCATCAGCAAAAGGATACTCACTCATTAGGTCTCTCTTCTGGCTAAAAAGGTGAGTATAATATTCTAGCTTAGTGTGAGACTAAAATTAATCAATCAAGAAATACTGATTGAGTGCTCAGAGGGACAAAGGCAAGAGTAGAAAACATACAAGGAAGTACATAGATACTCAAGGATCTTACATCTAGACCAGGGACTGACAAACTATAGCCCATAGACCAAATCCGGCCCCCTCCCTGTTTCTGTAAATAAAGTTTTATTGGAACACAACCGTGCTTAAAAAAAATATTGTCTATGGCTGCTTTTACACTATGATGGTAGAGTTGAGTAGTTGTGACAAAGACCATTTGGCCTTCAAATCCTAAAACATTTACTATCTGGTCCTTTATAGAAAAAGTTTGCCAATGCTGATCTAAATTAACATCATGTATACTTATGGTACATATAAAGCATCCACCCACCCGTCCTCTCAGTAAATATTTATATTGCACTGTACTAAGTCCCAGGTGATATGTTAGTGTGAAACAGAAGGTTCCTGCCCCAAGGCCCACAGTCTACTGAACTATCTGTCAATCTGAAGCAATAAATAAGCACCAAGGGGGGGAGGGCTGTGCAAGAGAGAAGAGAATGTCTGAGGCTGGACAGACCCACGGCCACTAGAATTACTGTGAACCTCAGAGATGGATTCTGAGTTGAACAGGATGAAGAGGAGGCCTTGGCAAAATTGGACTGAAGAGGCGGAAAAGTCTACTCCATGGGTGAGGGGCAGCAAGTGGCAACTGGTCTGGATCCCAGTATCCTGGGGAGCAACGGGGAAAATGGGATGTGATTTGTTCACCACTGGTCTTCTGTACTGGACTCGAGGTTTCAGGAAGGCAGAGACAACATTTATGTTGTTCATTTCTGGCCCTAGCATTACATTATGTAACGGGCCTGCCATAGAAGAGCTGCTTGATGAATATCATTTAAAGAATTAAACAGTAGAAGGGGGCGCCCAGGTGGCTCAGTCGGTTAAACATCTGACTCTTGGTTTTGACTCAAGTCTCGAACTCAGGGTTGTAAGATCAAGCTCCGCATCGAACTCCTTGCTCAGTGGGGAGTCTGCTTGAGATTCTCTGCCTCTCCCTCTGCCCTTCCCTGCACCCTCTCTCTCTCTCTCCCCCCATACATAAATAAATAAAAGCTTTTTTCAGAGGATTAAATAGTAGATGAATAAATGAATGTCTTGATATCAGGTTAGATATTCTGTAAGCCAGTTGACTCAAGCATTTCAACCATGATAAAATGATCTCTGATCATACTTTGATACAAAACAGTGGGTGGGAAGATAAGAAAGCTAGTGTTTATTGAACAACCACCACAGAGCAAGAACTTCACAAGCGTAAAATCATTTAACTCTCTCAGCAACGCTTTTATTCTGCAGATAAAGAAATTCTGTTTTGGAGAGGTTCAATGGCTGGCTACCGTCACACAGCCAGAATAGAGAGCCAGAATTCCAACCCACGTCTTAAACTTTGTTATTCTCAGATCCAAGGCGGTCGGCACCGGCGCGTGCCTACCAGTCACTTTCTGCAGACCTCGGGGGCCCCCCAGAGTCCCCATAAGGAACATTGTGACCAGTTCAAAAGCGCTGGGGCCCAAGAGCAGCTTCGACCGAAGCCATTCTCATTTTCTCTACTTCCCATGCGGAGCTTCCTGATTTCATCCAAAAGAATTGTTCTTGGGGAAACGAAAAAGAATAGAAACCACTGTACAGGACCAGACTACTTCCTAAAATAAAGCCAGCAGGCCTGGTTTCCAGCCTTCGGCCGTCACCAGGGTGCTGTGGGATCGCCGCCAGCCACGCCTCCTTCCTTCCGTGGTTACGCAAGAAAGGTCGGATGACGGTGCCCAGACCCTGTTGAATTTCTTGACTTGCCGGAGAGAACAGGATTAAATGAAAAGCCCATTTCATGAATGAAAAAGGCTGGACACCTTGTTGGTTCCATCAACGGCAGCAACTTAGAGGTGTGGGAACGGTCACCAGGCCGATACCTGCTCACAGCATCTTACATTAGTGTGCAAAAAGCAAACAGGAGCCAATCTTCTGGCCTCACCTGATAGCACCCAGCCTGCGACAGGGCGCAGGGACCTTTGCAAATGGCCCACAGAGGCACACTGACTCACCGACAGAGGTGTAACACGTGGATATACTGATTCTGGAAGAATTCATAACTGGAAACAGTGCCGCACTCCTCGATGGCTCGGCCATTCTTATACCAAGTTACCTCCGGCTTGGGCTGACCTGGTAATGAAGAAGTAAGAATATTCTTATTACTTTAAGTATTTTTAGGAAAGAAAATCATAAAGCTATGAACGAGAATGGGTGACCATGGTAAACTATGTCAGTTGGGGAACCGGAAAATCTCCCTTCCCTTGACTCAAATGCATCATTCAGTAAGCAAGTACTGATCAAAAGTCCCAGTTCTAGTGAGTTTCATGTAAACTGGTCGATTTTTATCTAACGGAGATGTAAATAATCTCTGCCTGGCAGAAAAATGCCCTACAGGACGTCGCCCAGTGGTCTACATAGGTCAGCAATCTTCTCCTAACATTCTTTATTAAATTGCCTATAAATACCTAATCCCTCAAATGTCCTCTGACCAGGACTTCCTACTGTGCGGTTCCCTCTTTACTCAAAAGAATTGAACAAAAAGGGGACGCCTGGGTGGCTCAGTTGGTTAAGCAGCTGCCTTTGGCTCAGGTCATGATCTCAGCGTCCTGAGATCGAGTCCCGCATCGGGCTCCTTGCTCCGCAGGAAGCCTGCTCCTCTCTCTGCCTCTGCCTGCCTCTCTGACTGCTTGGGTTCCCTCTCTGTTAAATAAATAAATAAAATCTTTAAAAAAAAAAAAGAATTGAACAAAAAGCATTGAAGTGTTTGTTTCGTATTTGCATGGAAGTCCCTCGACCTTTGGAAGATCATACTTCAGCAGCGCTCAGAGTTGAGAGTACGTTATGGCACGGAAGAGGGAAGCACGAACTGGAGGAGCAAATGCGGTCTCCCGAGGGTGAAGGAGCGCGGGGTGTGCATCTCCCAGACCGGGACCGTGTGCACCTGAGTGAGGTCGTCCCCGGAACTGCCCTGAGCCTTCTCCAGCAGGAGCTCATCCTGCCCTTGTGATGCTCCCGGCCTCGTCTGGTGAAACCCCCAGGAAGTCCATCCACCTCTTGGGATTTTCCACCCCTTGTGACAGGCAAAGAAAGGTTTCCAGTGTGTCTCAAGGAGCTATCTCCCCTAGCCTCTGTATCATTGAAAACGTATCAAAATGCGCCATCTGTATAGAAGGAAAGCCCAGCATTGGGAAACAAAGACACTTTCCAGATCCATCCTTCTTGTGTTTCTGTCTGATTTATCACAGGGTATTTGGTGAGCAGCCCCAGAGACCACTAAGGGAGGAACCCCATGTGCTTCTGAGACCTGTACCTTGCACAGGAGCTGAGTGTGCTCAGAGCCCCTGCCCCCCTCTCCGTGTCTTGTCTGACTTGGGGTCCCCCAGCTCGGCTACCTCCGTGCTAACACCATGAATGTGCCTGGGGGCAACGGCGGTTGTTACTCCTTGCCCCCCCCATTTAGGTAGGTGCCAAATCAGTCCCCAGAACCGGGAACAGACAGATCTGCGTGCAACGACACATCCGTCTTTACCAGTGGCTTGGCTGAGTCCCTTCCAGGCAAATGACTAAACCACAAAAAACGAGCTTCCCTGAAAAACCATCAAGGACGTTGCTGATCATAATTCATTTCTGCTTGTTCTTATCAGCCTTGTGTCGCCCCCTTTCAGTCAGTTTTATTAGGTTCCTCCTCAGGAAGCACCTAATGGCTCCTTTTTTGTGTATAATTGACTTTTTTTTAAGGTATATAGGGGCGCCTGGATGGCTCAGTGGGTTAAGCATCTGCCTTTGGCTCAGGTTATGATCCCGGGGTCCTGGGATCGAGTCCTGCATTGGGATCCTTGCTCAGTGGGGAGCCTGCTTCTCCCTCGGCCTGTCGCTCCCCCTCCTCGTGCTCTCTCTCTGAAAAAAAAAAAATCTTAAAAAAAAAAAAAGAAGGTATATAAGGCATGCATGCAGGTGGGCCTGAGGAACTCATTCTAATCACTTGGACTCCCATTTTTTTATTCAGACCGATCAGGGATGGTTGATGCCCCCAGTTTCTTAATGGCTGACTGGTTTTTTCCTTTTGTGCAGTATAGATCTGAATAATCAGCCAGAAATGAGACTTGCACAGGGAAGTGGTATCTTATACCTTGTGGGTGGTTCTCTTTTCTCCCTCCACTTGCTGGAAACCTCACCCAAAAATCCTACCCTTGTTTTTTTAAGCCTACCTGCAGGTCACATACTAAGAGCCACCTCTAGCGTGTTCCACAAGCATCTGGCTAATGTCTGTGGGGGCTGGTGGCCAAGTTTAGGGTATGTCCCAACTGTGGGGCTTCCCGAGGAGCCACGGGGGCCCGAGCATGAAGGCTCAGGGGTGGACTTGTGCCTGTCCCTCCTATGAAAGGCTGTGGACAAACACCAAGAAGGGGGGGCGAGGGCGGGCGAGGGGGGGGGCGAGGGAGGGCTCGGGTCGGGCCTCGTCGAAGAGCCTGAGTGCACATTTGTGTACCCCAGCCCCCAGACCAGAGATGAGATTTTATCACGACTCTGGCTAAGGAAGCCTGGCCATTTCAGAAGCTGGCTCTTTTTTTCTTCATCTCTAGAAAAAGGAATCTCAGGGGAGAATAGTGTTCTGTGAACCCTCAGGAAAGACCACTGGTGCCTCTATGTTTCTGAAGGTAGAGACATAATCCAGGAAGGAAAACAACCCACAAGGTACAAGAGACCTCTTTGCTACCCTATTATTTTGCTTCTACTATTTCCTTTTAATAACTAATCCTTCTTACCACTGGGGGTGGGTGCGTACCTCTTTGGGCTTGGGTCTGGGTTATGCACTCTCCAGTCCAGTTCCCTGCTTTTCCTCCATTGGGCACCCTCTGCCTTGGTTCTGACCTCTTTACTGATGACTAGGCCACCTGAAGAAGGCAAGCAGCCGGAGATGCCTTTAGGCAGTTTGGGGATATCAAGGAAAGAGTGATGGAAGAATTCAGTAAGTCCTCTGAAGCAAAGTTATTCATGCCATTCCTATGTACACAGGAAATGAAGAGTGTATTATTTGAAAAAATAAGCGGTATGGGAGCCGTCTAACCAAGAACCACAATGTGAAGTGAAAAAGATCACTAAAGTGTGTCCATGAAGTTACTCGAAGAAATCCTCCAGAAAAAAGAAAAGAAAAGAAAAGAAAAAAAAAAGAAAAGAAAAGAAAAGAAAAATCATCATAGGAGATTTAGTTGCACCACTGGCCACTCAGACCAAACTTCCCAGGTCCTTCCCACAAACGATGTTTTCATAATGCCCTCCTTGTGACCCTAAAACCCTGGTCCACAGGGAGATTTCAGAGGGTAATTAGCCGCTGGCAGTTACCAGATATTATGCAGCGAAGCACGGCGTCGGACTTCTCAGGAACTTTTTGGGAAAGCAGCGTAGATAGAAAACAAAGTGTGCGCCTCTGGGCCCCTCCCAAGTCTGTCATCCTTTCATGCCACGTGAATCTGAAAAACAAAAATCCCTGACATCACACGGGCAGTTCCGGGACCCCTCTGACTTTCTTGACGGCTCTCCGGGAGAGAACCGGCGCTGCTCCCTGGCTCGGAGAAGGCTGGGCCTCGGCACTCGGGCGGCTGGGCTGGTTTTCTCAGGACCAGATGCTTCACTGTGGGGGCCGTCCTGGGCACTGTGGCGCGCTCAGCAGCACCCCTGGCTTCCACGCAGCAGATGCCACCAGCACCCCTCCCCCAAGTCGTGACCATGGAAAACGTCCGCAGACATCACCGGTTTCCCTGGGGAGGGCGGCCCCAGTGGAGAACCGCGGATCCCCGCGGAGTGCAAGGCAGCCGGAGCCCAGACTGAGAATCACCTAAGCCCACAACCGCTGCCATCTCTCCTTTCTCTTTTCTTTCTGTCCTCAAAGTCTTTTTGACTCAAAAAGGACATAGCCACCCTTGCCTCCAAAAAAGAGGCACTGATGAAATGCAGATGAATCTCCAGGAGGGAGGTACTTTGACACTGGGAAGGTACTGCTCCTTTGCCTAGCATGTTTGGGCAAGCCTGGGCTCATCGACACAAGCAGGCATTGAATACCTGATTAGTCGCCACGTGTGTTATTTCATTTCACCTCTTTTACATTCCCCGAACGGCGATGAAAACCTCCTGCACCCTACAGAGGAGGAAGCCGAGGCCCAGGGAGATGCGACAACTTGCTCAAGATCCCACAGCTCAAGTGGCTGGCGCCCTAGGGCGCCCTTCGTAGCAGTGCTGGCTGACACCGTTAGCATGCAAGGCGCCCCTGGAGCTGCGCAGTGCACAACTCACACCGCCCTAAGAAGGCGGGTCTGTCCGAACCCAGAGGACCCTTTCCAATATGTCCTCTGGGTACAGCGCTAGCATCAGTGCCCAAACCAACCTCTGGAAAGCCCCACGCATGGAAATAACATTTCACGCCATCCAAACGGGAGGCTCCCATTTCTCCTTACCTTGGTGAGCAAGTCTGATATGGCACAAGGCTAAGAAGGAAAGCCCACATCACAGTAGGCATGGACAGGAGAGGGGCGCTTAGACCTGCAAATGGTGGTTCTGGGGATGCTGAGGGTCCTCACGCAGGAGCAAGCGGAGCTCTGGGTGGAGGGGGCTGGATCTTGTTGGTTAGAACTATATCCTAGGAGGGGACACCTCTCTCCGCATGGGTGGGCCAGTTTCTTAACTGTTTAGGAATTGGTTCCAATTTTCAGGCCCTGGTTCGAGATGAAAATGAGGGGTTCCCTGTTCAAAAAGGGGGGGATTAAGCTATTTGTGGTGGCAACAAGAGAGCACTAAACTGGGCGATGGGCCCTTCTGGGCGCGGGGATCAGTGTGTGCAGCTCGCATCGTGCGATCCCGAGGCCAGTCCTGTCTGGTAGACACAACCCCAGGGACATTCTGCTCGTGAATGTCCCCTAGCTCTTTCTCCTCCTTGACGTCTCTCCTGCAGCTTCTGATGTTCCCACAGCATTTCCTTAATTTCTAGGTGTTCTGTTTAGAAATAAGGTTATTCCTTGAAAACAAAAAAGCATTCCCAAACTGAAACACCCAAGCTCTCTGAATATCAGGGTAAACATAATTAATTTAGGAGACTACACCTCCCTCCTTTTCTCCTTCCTTTCCTTTCTTCCTGTGCAGGAAGCAACTTTGTGCTTTGACCTGAGGTTCAGCTAATGCACGTAATGGGGAGAAAGAGCCGGGAAGCTGAAGAAGTAGTAAGTTAGCATCAAAAAGGAAGACAATGGCTTGGGTTTGGAACAGAGCACCAGGGTAGGGAGAGAAGCCAGATGAGCTGCTGCAGGGATCTGCGGGGGAGCAAAGGGGCAGATTGAGCCAGAGAGGCAGACGGGGAGGATTATAAGAAGTATTGTTCTGTTGTTGTTAATTGAATCCTCTCGACACTCTTTAATAAAGACTTGAATTGCATTTCCGGTGGGTTTTGGTTACAGGGCATTTTAAATTCAGCTGGGCAGAGACTGGACCCCATGGGTCTGGGGTTAACAGCGGTTATATTTAAAAGCATCGTAAGCCCCTCTCGATCTAGATGGTAATTTAGTTGCACAGAACAGAAAGAAACTCCATCTGCAAGACGGCAACTAGACCCCTCCACTCCAGATTATGTGATAAGTACACTTGGTGGTTGGTGGCTCCGATCGGTGTAAAAAGGCCAGATTTGACACGTATTACTATTTACTTAGCAGTCACAGAAATGCCTAATGGAAAAACTGCTCTCAACGAGGTTGAAAGAAGTCTCAGAACCAAATAACTCCAAAGGACAACTCTCATGGCACCCACCTTGCGCGAGGACGATGCCATGAAGAGACAACGTGGTGAGTGTGGCTGAGTTACTGTATGAATAGACTAAGCCAGAGGGAGCAGGGGTCCCATAGGACGCAAAGAACCAAGAAAATGAATGGCAACATGCTATCCTTTCACTGCCGAGGAAATGCTGCCCCCCCACGCCCCCCCCACAAACATGCGCAGAAAGCAGCAGCTTTTCAGTTAACGCTGGTGTGTCTGCTTATCCATTTCAGAGGTCTGAGCAGGTGATGGAAGCTAGAGCTGTGAGTTTGACTTGAGATAAAAGTTAATATTTCTCAGTACTATTGAACAAACAATGTTAGGGCTAAATGTAAGCATAAGGCAGTAAGAATGGAGCCCAAGTCCAATTTTAAATTTTTTATGGTATTTCACAACTGAAAGTGCAAGTCGTACTCGTGACTTCATCTACTGTTTTAACTCAGTATAAAATATAGAACAAGGGTTGGCAAACATATAAAAGTATAGCTCCAGAAAGAAAGAGAAAGAAAAAAAGAAAAGGAAGGAAAAAGAAAAGGAAAGAAAATTGGGAAGGGGAGGGGAGGGGAGAGAAGGGCAGGGCAGGGCAGGGCAGGGAAGGGAAGGGAAGGGAAGGGAAAGGACGGCAAGGCAGGGGAAGAGAAGAGAGAGAAGGAAAGGAAAGAAGGGAGGGAGGGAGGAAGGAAGGAAGAAAGGCAAGAGAAAGATGCATAGAGAGTTTAGATTTAGAGTCATCCTCCCAATAAGGATATTTGGGGTATTTATTGCTGGTCTGGTAAATTTTCCAAAGATGAGAAGCATGCAATTTACATATCTTATATCCCTAGTTAATATATTGATTGGACATGGCACATAGGTAGGTTTTACTCTCCAAGAAAAGCAGTGGAGTAAGAGTCAGAAGTTCTAGTTCCAACACATCCATTTATTGTTTTTTGAGTGGCAACATAGCACAGGGGGTTAAGAGCCCCAGAGCCAGATACCCTGGGTTCGCTTCCCCGCTGCTAGCATTGTCAGTGCTGCTAATCCTTACCAGCATTGTCAGTGAGCGTGTCAGAGCCCCTCTGTGCCTCAGCTTCCTCATCTGTAAAATGGGGTATTTGTCACAGGTTGTTATAAAGATCGAATGAGTTATTGCCTGTCGAGCACTTAGTACAGCACTTGGCACAAAAGTAAGTACTCAGGAAATGTTCGCACTAATTTTTGAAAAAAAAAAAGTTGAAAACACTAGCCCATCTCACTGGCAGCAAAGCCAAGAGCCCTGCGACACGTTTTTTTTTTTTTTTTTAACAGCTTTAAAGAGATGTAATTCACATGCCATATAATTCAGTCATTTGCAGTATACAATTCAGTGGCTTCCAAAATATTCAGAGTTGTGCGACCATCACCACAATCAATCTCGTTTCCCCAAAAAGAATCCCCCACTCCTTAGCTTTCAAGTTCTCATCTTCACAACCCTCCACCCAAACATACACACGGCCCCAAGCAACCACTAATCTACTTTCTGTCCCTGTGGATTTGCCTATTCTGGACATTTCAGATAAATTGAACCAGATGCTAGGTGGTCCTTTGTGACTGGCTTCTTTCTCTTAGTACATTTCCAAGGTTCATCCGTGTTGTAGCACGGGTCAGTATTCGGTCCTTTTTACGCCATTCTGCAACCCTTCTTGGAAGCAGCTACTGGCGCAGAGAAGTCTGACTCCCCTGGCTCTCCACATTCCTAGGACGCTTGCTCAGACAACCGGGAGGGCAGCAGGGGAAGAAAACTCTCCTGGTCAGGAAGCATCATAGGACTGAGGACCGAACCCAGGCTTTGTCACTTGTCAGGGATAAATCTACATCTAGCTCTGCCACTTACCTGATCAAAGTTCTTCATCTGTAAAAGGAGATAATGCTAATGTTCTAAGGATTAGAATAATCCTTACGTAAATGGCCCAGGGAGAATCTGCCACATAATTGGTTTCTGAGGTGATAATCAGTAGGCTTTAGGGAAAGACGTCACTTGGTTTCATCAATTTCCTTTCCTGCTGTGGGTTACCACAATAATTTTTTTAAGTGATATACCAATTAATGTCTAAACAGCTCTCCTCGTGGAACGTTCACCTGTCATAGTAATTTCAAGACCCAGCTCCTCCCATTCCCGTGCCCATTCCCATCCCCGGCTACAGATAGAAAGGGAAGAAAGGACAAGTCAAACTGCCAAGAGGAGCTGTGGTGAGGCTGGGAACCTTATGTGTCATCTCTGACTCCTCCCCAGGTGACTGCTTCCTGACAGTGACGTCCCACAGGTCACAACACTGACGAACAGGCTCTTTGACTCATAGAGACGGTTCAGTCACCAGCATGGTGCTGACTCTAAAGGCGAGAGGACAGTTAAGTCGGGTTGGGGTTCATGTTTCGTGGCTTCTCTGAAGGTTAGAACCCTTGAAGACAGAGTTATGGTTCTCAGCAAGATGTGGACAACCAATATTGAATTACTGAGATGAGCAGAGGGAGCCGTGGTGGCATTCACAGACACCATGGAGAGGTAACACGCTAACTGGAAAGAACATAAGATTTGCATGATTTTATTTTATTTTATTTTATTGTTTTTTGTTTTGTTTTTGTTTTTAGCTGGGGTTCAGAAGAAGCTGCTTCCTTATTTTTTTTTTAAGATTTTACTTATTTATTTATTTGACAGAGCAAAAGAGAGCCCAAGCAAGGGGAGCAGTAGAGGGAGAGGGAGAAGCAGGCTCTCCACTGAGCAGGGAGCCCAACGTGGGCACGATCCCAGGACCCCGGGATCATGACCTGAGCTGAAGGCAGATGCTTAACCAAATGAGCCACCCAGGTGCCCCCGAAGCTGCTTCCTTTTTAAAAAAAAATTTGGTTTACTTTTAATTGTACAGATTCTAAATGCATACGTTTGTATTTGTAAAAATACATATAAAGACAAAGTCTCCCACATGCACTATCTCTCCATCCCAGTACCTTCTCAAAAGGAAGAATTTGCTAGACTTTCTGGCATTTTTCTATCCAGGTATGTATATCATCATCTAAATATATATATATTTATATTTATATAATATTTATATCCTATTATATTTATAGATGTGTCCATAAATCTATCTATATAATTTATACCCATGTATGTGTATAGTCATCTAATATATATATATGCATATATATATATATAATTTTGTTGCACACATGGCATTAAATTGTATATACTTCCCAGGCAGTTGGCTTATCTTACTTAGTAATAAGCGTTGACAGTCTTCCAATGTCAATCCAATCCATAAAGGGCTGCATCATTTTTTAAACACTGCTCAATGATATCAAAATTGCCTAGCACGATGATATGACAATACGACAGGCTCAATCTGTGTGTTCTTGTATTGATGACACAGAGCCAGGCTGGAGATTTTTACTTACAAAATGCATCTCAAACCACAAAAAACAAAAAACAAACAAACAAACAAACAAAAACCCCAAACCCATCCCACTACATGCTTCCTTGGGCACATAAGTGGTTCTCTATATTAAATACCACGAAATGAAATTGCTGAGTAAGAGAACACTCACATATTCTATGTTGATAGATACTCCAAAATGGTCAGAGCCCTTTACAGAACAGTAGAAGGATGTGGTGATGAAAAGCCAGATTCCTGAGTTCAAATCTTAGCTCTGCCCCTTCCTAGCTCACCTTCACTCTGCCGACATTCTTCATCCTTAAAACTAAGATAATCGCAGGATCGACTTCATTTCATTGTTGGGAACGTGACGTGAGTACCTGTAAAGCTCTTCTAAATGGTGGAGTAAGACATCTGTAAGTGTTAGTTGCTCTCAGGAGCTCTGGGGTTAAGATCAGTAAAATTACTCAAACATCTTCCTCTTCAATTAGAGAAGAGATCAAAAGTTGTAGGAGAAGTCTTTGAATATTTAGAGCCCCCGACCGTCGCCAAGTTTTCTCTTGGCCAGTGTGCCCCGCTCAGATGGCCAGTGGCGTGGCTGCAGTCTTCAGGAAAGCTGCTCCCAGCTGACAGGGTCAGGGAAGCAATCTCAGCCCACGTGCAGACAATGGGGAACCAGGTCCCCTGGAGCTGGCAGGAAGGCCAGCTGTCAGAGTGCTCTCTCCAAGGGGATAGCAGGGATTAGTTCTGATTACCCAGCCTAATCCAACGGCCACTGTGTTCCTGCACGCGCTGTCTGAGCAACTACGCCTACTGTCCCATGTTAGTTGGGGAAGAGTACCCTCCCCCAAAGACGGGTTCCGGGAATCTGTGGAGAACGGTGGGGAGGAGCAAACCAGGCGAGGCCAGAGACAATGAACATGTCTTGGGTCCCTTCTATGGGCCAGCCCCCAGGCTGGCCGTGTCAGGGACATGATCACATTTAATACTCACAGCAAAACTACCAAAGTAGGTGTTCCTGCTCATTTCATAGATAATGACTTGAAAGCTTAAGGTAACTTTAAAAGCGTCGATGTGACAAACTTAATTCCTCGCTGTCCGCCGAGTGACAGCGTGGGGATAGGAGTCCAGGTCTGGGAACTCGAGCGTTGTTTTCTTTCTCGGGTGTGATTCTAGGGTTGTGTTTGTGAAGTAGAGGCAAGAAAAGAAGCTCATGAAAAGATGCTCAATATCATTAGTCATTAGGGAAATTCAAATTAAAACCACAGTGAATGAGATAGCCTTTCACAATCGCTGGAATGGGTATAACACGATGGGCAACCAAATGTGGGCAAGGATGCGGAGAAAATCCTCAGGCACGGCTGGTGGGAGTGTAAACCAAGACAAACACTTTGGGGATGCCTGGGTGGCTTAGTTGGTTGGGCAGCTGCCTTTGGCTCGGGTCGTGATCCCAGGGTCCTGGGTTTGAGTCCTGCCTCGGGTTCTCTGCTCAGCAGGGAACCTGCTTCCTTCTCTGCCTGCTCTGCCTGCCACTCTGCCTGCTTGTGCTTTCTCTCTCTCTCTCTTTGACAAATAAATAAATAAATACGTAGATAAATAAATAAATAAAATCTTTAAAAAAAAAAAAAAAAAAACAAAGACAAACACTTTGGAAGACAGTTTGGCAGTTCCTGAAAAAAGTTAAACAGGAATTGAACAAAAGACTCAGAAATTCCATTCCTGGGTGTCTGTGTACCCAAGAGAAACGAAAACATGTACCCACCCAAAGACTTGCACACAAACACTCTGAACAGGATTATTCATAATAACCTAAAGTTGGAAACAACCTAAATGTCCAACTAGTGAATAAATAGACAAATGGGGTAAAGCCATGCCGTAGAATACTGTGGAGCAATAAAAAGGGGGAAACTTGGATACATGGTACCATATGGAAGAACCTCAAAAACATTCCAATGGAAGAAGCCAGACACAAGAGACCACATATTTTAAGTTTCCACTTACATCAATATTGAAAAGAAGCTATAGAGACCAAAAGTAGATTCATGATTGCTGGAGACGGAAGCAGTGGGAAAAACCCTGATTAATAATAAACGTACGTGAGGCATTCAAATTGGCAAAGAAGTCAAACTCTCACTCTTTGCAGATGATATGATCCTTTATGTGGAAAACCCAAAAGACTCCACTCCGAGACTGCTAGAACTCATACAGGAATTCAATCAAGTCTCAGGATATAAAATCAATGCACA
>CM052808.1:65285625-65373516 GCA_028533885.1 Nasua narica
GTTTGGCTATTGTGGACATTGCTGCTATAAACATTCGGGTGCATGTGACCCTTCGGATCACTACATTTGTATCTTGAGGGTAAATACCCAGTAGTGCGATTGCTGGGTCGTAGGGTAGCTCTATTTTCAACATTTTGAGGAACCGCATGAGGTATCTTTTTGGGGTGGTGAAAATGTTCTAAAACTGATCGATGGTAACGGTGTACAACTAGATAAATTTACAAAAAACATCATTGAATCAAACACTTAGAAAAGGTGAATTATAGGGGTGTGCGGTGGGTGAGAAAAAAAAAGGTGAATTATACAATATGCTATATATGCCTCAGTAAAGTTAATTTTTAAAATAGAGGCAAGAAAGAGACAAACATTTCACAGGCACATACTGCGTTCATGGCAGCTTTACTTGTGATAGCAAAAGATTGCAAGCAACCAAAACGTCCACTGTCCACCCGTAGGAATGTGGTTACAGTTTATCTGTTGGATGGAATTTTCTATTTTTAACAGCAGTGGGCATTAAAAATGAATAAGGAAGTTCTGTAGGCATAGATATGAAATAATCTCAAAGATATATTGTTCAGTAAAATAAAATACAGAAGGGAGTGTACAGTATGCCATCGCTTGTAGAGGCAAAAAAAAGAAGAATATTCTGATATGCTCATTTATACATATAGGGATTCTAAAAACAGACAAGAAACTGGTAACATGGTTGCCACCGGGAGGAGGACCAGGTATCCAAGAAAGGGGGATGGGGAGCCTGTTAAGGACAGTGATTATCCAGATCCTTTTGAATAATCTAAATTTATACATGTTACCTAATAAATACAATTTAACTTTTAAATATTAATAGTGAGCAACTCTGTGTGCCCACAGTGTGCTTGGCACATATCTGTGTGGGCCACTGAGCTCTAGCTGCCACTTGCTCTGCATTCAGAAGTTGCTCAAACTTTGTTTTAGGTAGAATAGAACCTTTCCACTGGTACTCCTCTCCTCTGCTATTTAAAATCCGTGACGGTTTCCAATTCTTTAAGGGAGGGCTAAACCAGAGAGCTCAAGGTTAAATGAAACATGTGAGAGAGTTGAGTACCTCCTTGATTTTACAACTGAAAAATTCCCCTGAAACACTCAGCTCAAGTGACTTTTCCAAGGTCACACGGCTTGTTCATGGCAGAGTCCCTGATTCTTGATTCTGATTTTCAACTCGCTCTGTGCAAAGGATGTATTCCTCTGCCGGGCTTATCCTTGTCCTCTCTCAGAGTAAGGACAGGTAGAAAGGAGAGATCATGATGCTGTCAGCATACATGATCAGTGTTGCTGAGACCAATGGCCGCGGATTAACTGGTCAACATCACTTTGGTTTGAGGCTGAACATGGTGGGCTGAAGGCTGCGTCCCATCCAGGCATGTGTCCTCACTGTGTTGTGAAGAAACCCTCTCCCCAGTTCCTCCTCCCTTTGTCCTCTGCTTTCTCCTAGGCTCCCTGTGTCCCTCTTTGGAGAGAATGTCTGTTTTAAATTGCATCGAGAGGTATGCAATTTCAGGCTTCTGCAGAAAGCAGAGCACCTGGGAAAAGTTCTCTTCCCTTCTGTCCCCTTCCTGCCTGAGTCGGGGAAGAGAGCTGTGGGGAGGGCCAGAGTTACCTCGGCCACCTTCACCCACTCTCCTTCCCCCAGCCGGTCAGACGGCCTCAGGAGAAAACTTTGTGTTTTTGCCTTTGTCGTGTTTTCTGAAGAATTATTTTTATCGCTCATTATCGAATTGTTTTTAGTACAGTGTGCCTTGGCGGTAAGGAGCACCACCACCCTTTAGGAAAGCAGGGGAGTAGTACTGTGTCCGTGAGTTCACGGCATTCAAACACAAGACCCTTCTATGGGAGATTCTTTTCATTTGTTTGGGCTGGAGTTTAAAGCAGGCCCATCCTAACCTGTAAAGTATCCACACTGCCCACGACTAACCTCATGACTAAGGGAAGAGATAGTCTGACTTTAGAAAATATCCCAAACCAACCCTCTTATACTGGTGGGAATGCAAGTTGGTGCAGTCAGTTTGAAAAACAGTGTGGAGATTTCTGAAGAAATTAAAAATAGACTACCCTATGACCCTGGAATTGCACTACTGGGTATTTACCCCAAAGATGCAGATGTAGTACAAAGAAGGGCCACATGTACCCCAATGTTCATAGCAGCAATGGCCATAATCGCCAAGCTGTGGAAAGAGCCAAGATGCTCTTCAACAGATGAATGGATAAAGAAGATATCCTCCATATATACAATGGAATATTATGCCTCCATCAGAAAGGATGAATACCCAACTTTTGTATCAACATGGACGGTTCTGGAAGAGATTATACTGAGTGAAATAAGTCGAGCAGGGAGAGTCAGTTATCATATGGTTTCACTTACGTGTGGAGCATAAGGAAAAATATGGAGGACATTGGGAGAAGGAAAGGAAGGGTGAACTAGGGGAAATCAGAGGGGGAGACGAACCATAAGAGTGTGGACTCTGAGCAACAAACTGAGGGTTTTGGAGGGGTGGGGGTGGGGGGGTTGGCTGAGCCTGGTGGTGGGTATTGAGGAGGGCATGTATTGCATGGAGCACTGGGTGTGGTACATGAACAATGAATCTTGGAACACTAAAAAAAAAAAAAATTAAAAAAAAAGAATATATCCCAAACCTCTTAGACTGGCCAGTGCCCTTGTCTTAACTGCATTCCCCTATGCCTCTCCCATCACTCAAGCTTAGGGACCTATATAATGTGGGACCTCGCCCTTCCGGATTCGTGGGCCCTGATTGGTCCAAATTGGTCAAGTACTCTTGCTCAGTGATTGGCTTATTAAGCTAATTCTAAGCCAATCAGCATGCGGCTCTCCAGAAGGTGCTTCAAGGGTGAGCCAATCAGCGCAAAGTTCAGATCTGTAAACAGGAAGAACGCTTGCGAAGCCCAGGGGAGGGTACCATTTGAGACCGTGAAAAGCCAGCCCGAGGTTGAAAGCAAAGCACAGAGAAAGCAGAGTCTCCAGAAATGCAGAGAACCAGAATCCAGGTCCTGACCGAACCCCTGAACTTTTCAGTTGTGTGAGTAGTACATCCCCGTGGTTGCTGTTGTTTAAGCCAGTTTAAGTTGATTTTTGATTGTTGCTTCTCGAAAGCATACCGAAGCATCCATACCTTCCCCTCCCTGACCCACGGTGCCTGAAATTCCTCCCACTGGCCCTCCATTCCACGTCTCCTTGTCGGACGTGCCTTTGCCAGGCTACGGGGCAAAAGGGAATGATTTAAGATGAGACAGCTTAATCAAGGAATGCTTCTCCAAGAAAGTTCTGGGGACGCCTAATATAACTACATGAGTTTCTGGGCTCCCTTTGCATTTGCCGCCTATCTCTTTCTGCCCTTTGTGTTCTGTTTTGCTTTTTGTTGTTGTTTCCACAGAAAGACCACCTTCGGTCTGGTTCTTCTGTTCAGTCCCACCAGTTTTCAGACCCCAGCTCAAGTGCTAGCTTGTCCTTGAAGCCTCCGCTGAGCGCCTCACCTGGAAAAAGCAGCCCCCTCTCAAATGGTGGACCGCTCAGCTCCGTGTGCCCGGCCCACACTCAGTACCACGAAGACACGCCCCACCGTGAGATGTTTGCCTGCAAGACAACTCCTGGGTTTATCTTTTGTATTCACCCCAGCTCTACATATTGCGGCTGGGCCTTCCACATCTCTTGAGGAGGAAAGTTTAGTGATTGAAAAGAATAGGTTTTCCTCAGGACTTACAGGCCAAAGAACCAGCTAAAGCAATGGTTCTCAGGTGTGGTCCCTGGATGCCATCAGCATCACCTGGGGACTTGCCAGAAATGCAAATTCTAGGGGCCTTGAACCAGAAACTCTGGGGGTGGGATCCAGTAGCCTGTGTTTTAACAAGCTTTCTGGATTCTGTTGCACTTTATAGTTTGAGAACCACTGGACTAGAGGAAAATCTTAAACTACTGACAGAGGAGTAAATGAGCTTGGTTATCCAAGAGCAGGAATGAAGTGAAGATCGAGGTGAGTTGTGGGTCCTTTTCTCTCCTGGAGGTTGGGCATTTATTCTTTCCTTTTTGCCAACCCTAGATGGGTTGACATGCTTCCTTTCTCCCAAGCTTCTTTACATTTCTGAATTTCTAGATTTCCTTTTTGGCAGAATTAAACCCAGAATAACAGTAGCTCAAGCAAAGAATTTATCAAGCTACTGTGGTGTGCCCGGGGCAGAAGCTATGGCATAGCTCAGTAAAGACAGTGCAGTAATAAAGATGAGGATAGCATTCTTTGGAGCCGTCCCACGAGGCCTGCTTGTGACCCCTGTCTGCTCCATCCCTCTGTGCCTGACTCGCCCTCACTCCAGAACAAGGAAGCATCCTGTTCATTATGCACTTTCATGACTGACCTTGAAACTCCATGGCTCCTGAAATGCCCACCCAGTTACTGTCTCCACTCAGCCACTATGGCCGGCCCATTTCAGAGTCTCACGTGCCCTCACCCCACTCTGCCTCTGTCCAAGGGAAAAGGGATCAGTGAAAGGCGCGGCTAGAATCTTTGACAAAAGACTGGATTTGTGCCTTAATTTTCATAATAATCACAGAGATATCACCTTGTATGCATAGATTTAACTTTACCCTCCATTCCTATGAATTATGAGAACCCATTTAAATATGGTACTGATATATACTAAAAAAGGATCAGGTCAGATGATGTCGAGAAATCTCTACCTCTCCTTTTAGACAATAAATGTACCATCAACCATTTCCAAACAAAAAATAGTTTTTCTTATTTAATACAGACACGTTCTCAAAGATAATCCTTTTTGTTCTGCTCTCAGACACACTGTTTTTAAGTTCAGAAGATTCCTCGAAAAACCTAATTTCCTATGTTATTTTTGTTTAATCATGACAGTGATGTCAAAAATGTGTTGCTTCCACTACTTTAATAGCTTGTATTATGAAAGCATTCGGAAGTTTTGGCAAAAAAGAGAGAGAGAGAGAGAGGTTTTTGAATTAACCAAGAAGAAGAACTCGCCTTTGGGGAGAAGCTAGGATGTGACAGATACATTAGGAACATTTATTCATGTCCCCATCACTCCCGTCAGAGTGGATGTTGCTATCATCATTTTATAGATGAGAAGTTCAGACAAGCTAGGAAACTGTGCTAGAGTCAGGATTTGATTGGAAATGTGACTCTAGGGCCTGGACTTTACTCAGCACCCCCTGCTTCCCCCACACCTCCACCCAGATTAGAACACCCACTGTTTCCTCCTTGCATAGGCCCGTATCTACATGTAGGTGGGCATGGGGCGCTTGAAAATGAATTAGATGGGGGCGGGGGTTGGGGGGGAGGAGAATTTTTGCAGGTGACAAAAACGGCAATTCCACCTGACCTAAAATTCTGCTCCAAATTGTGACTGTTTTGCAAAAACTTCAAAAGGACAGTGTCATTTGGCACCAGATTTGTTTTAATTTGTTTTAAATCCTGATTTCCGAGATCTGAGCATGCTCATTGACCATCAGTGCCCGTTAATACAGGATTTGTCAATTTATTGATTCAGGTCACTCCCAGCATCCTGGATTTTGGTTCTGAAGCCTCACAGCAGAGCAGCTCGTTCAGTTTACCCTTAGCTGGTATGCTGTCCAAAAAAAAATCTCTTACCATTCCTGGTTACTTAAGCTTCAAAAATGAAGCATACCTTTACTTAAGGAAAAGGCTGGAGAAAGGAAATATTAGAGCAGAAGCAGCTCTAAATGCTGTTCTTGCTTTTATCTATTTTTGAATGATTGCCAGATGTCTGTAACTGACACCCTTAACCAGTGGTTTTCAAGTTGAGATGTGTTCATCAAAATGCAACGTGACAGTGGTGCCATTTTATCGATGGGTTTGTTGATTGACTTTTTGCCTTCGATTTTTAAAGAATCTATTTAGCAACTGGAGTACAAGGTCATGGCTATAGTTAACAATACTGTATTGTACACTTTAAAATTCATCAGGACAGTAGAGGTCAGGTTAAGTGTTCTTCAATTTAAAAAAAAAAGGGGGGTTGGAGAGGGAGAGGAAAGCAAATCTAATGACTCAATGAATGTCTACATTATCCATTTTGAAATGCCTGATAGCTTTTCAGCAATTTGCATCCTGGGTGTCATTCTGAGTCCACCCAGAAAGTGGGGATTTTCAACCATTCATATAATCCAAGCAATAACTTTTGACGAAAATCCTCAAATATTTCAGGCAAAAAGATCTGGGGCCTGAGTTACCTGGATAATTACTTCAGTTTTTCTTTCACGTTACTTTGCAAAGCCTTTGCAGATCACTCCTTCGAGTCATCCTGTATGTTTGTTTTCTCTAAGTGTCGAGAGAGCCCTGATGTGAAAGAGTCTATTTTAATTGCTGCTAGGCCAAAATCAACAGACACGAAAAATAACTATTTCCAAAAAAGGGTCTCAATGGACCTAAACGACAAGTGATAATTTGGCCACTTTAAAACCCTCGATAGCTGGGGCGCCTGGGTGGCTCCGTGGGTTAAAGCCTCTGCCTTCGGCTCGGGTCATGGTCTCGGGGTCCTGGGATCGAGCCCCGCATCGGGCTTTCTGCTCAGCGGGGAGCCTACTTTCCCCTCTCTCTCTGCCTGCCTCTCTGCCTACTTGTGATGTCTCTCTGTCAAATGAATAAATAAAATCTTTAAAAAAAACAAACCCTCGATAGCCAAATATGCCAGACAGCCCCTCCTTGTTTCCTCCTGTTCTAGTTCATAAGGGAACCATTGGCTTTGTTCCTTACTGCAGAAAATGCAAACAACTACATATTTAAAGTGCAGCCATTCCTTACGTAAAAACCAAAGTCTAGATACTTACTTTTTAATACCTTTGGTCCAAGAGACGAGCTAGGAGGGCTGGTTCAGCTGTGGGCTCCCCAGGCCGTGTGGGAGGTATTGACTGGGTGTCTCTGCTCCTGGGACTGGGGATTCAGAGAAGTTACAGGGTTCGGGGTCTTTTTTCCACGTTCGGGTCAAAGCACAGCTGGGTCTGTTGCCAGAAAAGCTCCTATCTTCCTAAGAGGGAAGATTCCATGCCCGGGGAACTTCTGGAAGAAGACATTTTTTCCCTGCCCTTGAATGAACCAGGTCATTGCTGAAGCTGGAGAATATTTTTTAGCATCCCTGTGATGAAACTTGAGGGCTGTTTCTGCAGGAGGTGTGACACTTGTTGACGCCGCCGCCGGGGAGGCCCTGGCAGAGGGGGCTGGTGAAATGCAGCTCCAGTGAGCTGACGAAACGCAGACGAGCTGTCCCCAAGGCTCTGTCCCCGAGGCTCAGGACACTGAGTGCCCCTCAGCAGGGCTGTAAGAACCTCAGGTTTGGTGGCTTGCCTCTTAGAAAAGCAGAATCTTGCTGCCTGATAAAGTCTCTGAGGCCGGAGTAACTCGGGCAGTTCTCATACCAAGAATACAAGGCATTTGAAGTACACATAGGAAGGGGAGGGGGTGGGAGGGGTGGAGGGGAGGTGAAAAGAAGAGGCATTATGTTGTTCGTTCAGAACTGGCATCACAGTTCTCTGAAGTTGTTTGAGAAACCCAGAAGCCACAGCAAGGCGGGATCCACCTTCCTCCCCCCTCCTGTCACGGTCCTCCCCCCACACCCCTCCCTCCCTTCCTCTCCCCCCCCCTCACACACACACACACACACACACACACACACACACACATTCTCTATCTTCCTATTTTGACTATCATAGTAAGAAGAGAGGAAGAACACCGTTGAAGAACAACCACAAATTTGTCAAACTGTCAAAAATTGTTCATGTTACATACCAAAGTAGAATTTGTCACACGGGCATTTCTTTTATTGAATTTTGTCCAAAGCCAAGACAGAAGATAAAAAATCCAGAACTGCTCTTCTGTAACTACTTTGCCTCTCTGGAAAAGTGTGTGCCACACCTGGAAACAGACAGCTTGGAAAGAAACTTCTCAGGACACTCACAGAGATGGCTAAAATTAGCAGCTCTGAGTGGGTGACTTTGAAAGGGACATAACTGGATATACTCACTCTGAACCGGGCAGTATAATCCTCAAAAGCAGATTGTTCTAACGTAGTGCAACGTGTGTATCACTACACTAGGATGGAATGAAGTTTTTCACAAGATGAGAAGTCATCATCTAAAATCCTAAATATCAAGTATACGGTTGATGTGTTCTGTCTCAGTTTCCTCTTCAAGAGGAGAAAGATGTTGAATTCCGAGAAACTAAAATAATGACTTTGGGAACACATCTATGAAGTGCAACCAGATGCAGAAACTACCACCCCTTGGTGATGGCGGGCATTGGCTGGTTTTGTTTTGTTTTTTAAAGATTTTATTTATTTATTTGGCAAAGAGATCACAAGTAGGCAGAGCGGCAGGCAGACGGAGAGGGAGAAGCAGGCTCCTCGCTGAACAGAGAGCCCGATGCGGGGCTCAATCCCAGGATCCTGAGATCATGACCTGAGCCGAAGGCAGACACTTAACTCACTGAGCCACCCAGGCGCCCCAGCTGGTTTTATTTAAAGCTGGATCCTCTTCATAGAGGCTCCTTTCCACGTAAAAGGAGAGAACATTAAGTTAAGAGAGCAGATGAGAGGAAGGTGCGATGATAAAAAAGAAATAAAAGTTATCACACAGCAACAGGATAGGATAAAGACAAAAGGGAGCCAGCATCCCAGTGCAGCAGGCAGATGCATAGGGTCATGAGAGAATTGTTGCCCGGGAGTTCTTAAGTGGAAAAGTTGACACTCATTACGAAAGTTACTTTTGTTCCCACAAACAGTCTGAAAGATGGACTCCCTCAGCACCTAGCATTCATCTTCTAGTAAAATAAATTTAATGAGCAAAGATTAAAATATACATTTATATTTACATTTATATGTATTATATATGGTAGATTTGCCTGTATGTGTTTTATTGTTCATCTCATTAACCCGCAGCCACAGAACTTCTGTTTTAATCTTAGGTTTTGGGGAGCAGGAATAGAAGACAATCAGAAACAGACCTTGGGATTAAACTCAATGAGGTCAGGACACTGTTCTGAATTTTCCGTGATTCTTCAAAGGAGGGGATGGAAGGTTTAAGGTGCTAAAGCGAAAAAGGAGGGCATTTATTTGTGCCCCTTCAGTAGCATCAAAAAATACCTGATTTTTTGATTAAAAATGAAGACCTAATGATGTGTAGCATCAGTCCAGGTAATGACGGCATATGAGAAAATATGTGTAAGTTATCTCTTTTTCCGAGGCTAAAGGAGGAAAAACAAAACCCTCCCTTTGTAAGGGGACTGTCCGTCTACAGAGCCGAGCTGGAAATGTATTTCTTATCAGGTGTCTTTTAATTGCTTTTCTCAAAGGCCTTTGGGGCTTAGTTATTTCTTGGCTTCTCAAATGAATGGGCGTCTCACAATTCCTCCTCGGCTACTCTAGGCTCGCTGGGGAGCAGATCTAGTCAGTTCCCAACTAATCTGAATATTTAAAGCCAATTCATTAGGCCCTCAAGCTGCTTTTCACTCCCATAAATTGAGCTTGAATTGGTACGTGAGGAGTTTATCTGCTCATTTTATCCCTCCTGGCAGAGAAGGCCCTCAAATGTTCATGTCTAATGGTAGGAGTGATGAATGCCCTTTCCAGCAGAGCATATTCTTGGCGGAGGCTTGGTACCAATCACATGTTAGGTCAGATCAGATTTTCTGCCAGGGTCCTTGGGCCAAGCTGGGGCTGAGGCAGCCACTCTAGCCTCAGGGCACAGTCAACATTTGGGGAGAGTCCCCCACTACTGAGAGCATCCGCTCGGGTTCCCTCTCTCAACAGTCCATCCCTACCCAGGGTCCAGGGGTTCTCGTAGTTTCTACGCTGTGTGTGGCATCTTGCTCGGTGGACAGGACCCGAATCCAACTCTTGCAACCTTCATTCAGTTCCCCGTATTGCCAGTCAGGTAGGCATTTTGATCCCTTAAGAACCGTGGCAACAGAAATATCAGTGTAAATAGACCTGTGTTCTCTCATGATGTTTTTCCTACCAGGTAGCAGGTAAAATTCTTCGTGAGACTATGAAGTTTAAAAAATAACTTGCAAAAGGGGCTCCTGGCTGGCTGTTAGTGGAGCATGCGACTTTTGATCTCGGAGCCCTGAGTTCAAGCCCCTTGGTGGGTGTCGAGATTACTTAAAAATAAAATCTTCAGGGCCCCTGGGTGGCGCAGTTGGTTGAGCGACTGCCTTCGGCTCAGGTCATGGTCCCGGAGTCCCAGGATCGAGTCCCACATCGGGCTCCCAGCTCCATGGGGAGTCCACTTCTCACTCTGACCTTCTCCCTTCTCATGCTCTCTCTCACTCTCTCTCTTTCCTAATAAATAAATAAATAAAATTTAAAAAAAAATAAAATAAAATCTTCATAAAAAATATTTGCAAAATAATTTTTAAAATGCAATTTTCTCAGAATTCATATATCTTAAGAGGATTTTTCCAAATATATGAATGTTGTTTGGAAGTTAGATTTCATTTTTTCCCTGAGTGTCAAAATAATAAATGGGAATTAGGTTCACAAAAAATTTTACAGAAGTATTTAATCCATCATGTTCCCAAAGTACCACATTTCTGCTTCCTAAAACCACAAGGATCAAAGCTAGGGTAAAATTTAATTTAACTAAATATGAAAGTCTAACTATCTGCAAAAAAAATATCCAGACTTCAACTTCCAAGATAAAATTTTGGCACAGTTTTAGTTTTAAAAATAGACATTTAAAAAAAAAGCATTATGACTCTCAGAAAAGGAGCAAAATTCCAATTTTCATAAATATGTATGCTAAGCCCTAAGCCCAATATCACAATTACTAAGTAAAATTAATTAGTTGAACAGTGCTTGGGAATTTAAATTCTAAAAAATACTTGTGTATGATGCTTGTACGATTTTATAAAATTTTCCTTTTTAAGGTTTTACTTCTGATTCTAAGAGCAGTATAAACTCTTTACTGATAATCTTTGATATTTTGATTTTGAAATCTCCCACTACCCAGAGGCAGCCACCATTTTGACATACTTCTTTCTGTCTCTTTTATTTTCCCTTTCTGGGTGCTTATCCACTCAGAAAATGACTTTAATGGGTGAAAAGTATGAACATTTTAAGGTTTTGAAACATATTGTCAGATAAAACTCTAGCTGTTGTAACGTATTACATTTCCACCAGCAGGTCTGAGCCCGCCCATCTCCCTGGGAAGGCAATGTCTGGCATAAGCATATCACTGAAAATGTCTGGCTAATCTAAGAAACAAAACTGGTATTTTAATGTACATTTCTCTAATTACTAATAAGGCTCGATGTTGTCTCATGAGTTCATTGACCCATTTTCTTTTACAGATTGTCTCTTTAATTTTTTTGGTCAACTTTGAGTATGTTCCTTTGGCACATATAAAAGCATTTCATATGTAATTTGCTGGATATGGGCCCTATCTTCCAATTTATGGTTTGCCCTTTTATTTGTGAAGTTCTGATGTACGGAACTTACCAATTTTTATTTACTAAAAACGATCTCGTAGTGAGGAAGAAAGGAGGAATTGTTTCATGAGTTCTGAGTTTCAGTCTTGCAAGATGAAAAAGTTCTGGAGTTCTGTTTCCCAACAATGTGAATATATTTAACACTGCTGAGTTGCACACTTAGAAAGGGCAAATGCTGTTATTGTTTAAATGACAACAAAAAAGAAAACGATCTTTTCCCTGTGGTTTCTTCCTGGGCTTCTAAAGCCTTCCTCCCTCTACACACTTACGCACTGTCCATGCTACTACAGGCAGAGCAGAAAGTAAAGCTGGGTCTGAATCAAGCCCTTCCCCCTTTTTCATGTTACTTCATCTGTGCTAATGTCCTGGATTAGTTTGTGTCTTTTTCCTTAACTCAGATATCGGAGATTCTTAGCTTCCTTGCTGCTGTCGGGGCTTCCACTGTTTGCAACTAAGATATTGATATGGCTGGGATTTAGATTTGAAAACTAGATTTTCCCCTCATTAAAAATATAATGAAATGGGAGTTAAGACTTTTAGTTGTGACTGAATAAAGAGACTGGAAGAGCTTCTCCCTCGAAAGCAACTATGGAGACGGATAATACAAAAAATAAATAAAGATGGGGAATACAGACAAGTAGCCATTTTGGTGCTCTAGATAAAAACCAAAGGGATGCAATGATTTGAGAAGCACTTATGATTGAAAAAGTTCTCAATTTGGGGCACTAACAATGAGTCTTTATGGCATTCTTACCCAGACTTGCTCCCATTCCCCCACCCAGCTCCAACATCATGGAGGTTCTGCTAGGGGAGGCTGGGAAGCCTGGCATTTTCTCTGCCACGGTCAAAGAGGACTCACTGGATCTAGAGCCGTGGAAATCACCTATGCCCAGCAGTGTTAGCAATGGAAGTAACTCTTGGTAGCAGATGGATGGAGAAGGCCAACAGCTCTACTAGCTTGAGAATGGAATTGGGGTTGGGGCAAGCATCTGTCTGGCTGAGGCTTCAGGCACATGCATGGAGACCAGGGAGGACCCAGCTATCCATCCACACATTCCCAGCATGCATAGAGGATATATAAAAAGACCCAGCAGAAAGTAAGCATCAGGGCAGATTCAAACATGGCCAAAGCTTGAACATGTTCCCCTACCCACACACAGATACATTGGCAGAAGATGAAGGGTTTACTGGCTCAAGGTATTTGAGCACAACCTCTGTCCAATCGTTAGCTGACATAAGGCTATACAGACACAGGAGTGGCCCCTAGGAAGCCAAGATTTTTAAAAATTTAAAGCGGGATGCCTGGGTGGCTCAGTCAGTTAAGTGTCTGACTCTTGATTTTGGCTCAGATCATGATCTCAGGGGCATGAGACTGAGCCCCACATTGGGCTCCACACTGGGTGTGGAGTCTGCTTAAGATTCTCTCCCTCTCCCTCTGCCCCCCCATCCCCTGCTTACATGCTCCCACATGCTCTCTCTCAATTAAAAAAAAAAAAGGAAGGAAGAGAGAGAAAAATTAAAGAAAACTGAGGAGAAATATCTGCGTCCATGCACTTTAGGGGAGACAGATTTCACAGATTTATCTCAGGTAAGCCAATAAACTAACAAATAACCAAGCAGCAGCAACTTGTGTGTTGGAGGAATGATTAAAATTCAGTTACCACACACACACACACACACACACACACACACACACACACACACACAAGAATTCAGTTACCACCATATATTATCTAAATTTTCAAGTTTTCAACAAAAAATTATGTGACATGCAAAGAAATAGGACAGTGTATTCTTGCACAGGAAAAAAGCAGTCAATAGAAACTCATTATTACCCTAGTACCCCAAAACCAGACAAAGACATACAAGAAAAGAAAACCAAAGACCAATATCTTTCAAAAACATAAACGCAAAAATCCTTAACAAAATATTACTGACTGAAATGAGCAATGTATGAAAAGGACTATATACCATGACCAACTGGGATTTATCCTACTAATGCACGGATGGTTTAACACCTGAAAGCCAATCAATGTAATGCACTGTTAATAGTATAAAAGACAAAACTACATGATCATCTATCTCAAAAGAGGTAGAAAAAACAATTGGTAAACTACAACATCCATTCATGATAAAAACTCTAAGAAATTAGGAATAAAGGGCATCTACAAAACAAAACAAAACTTGACAGTGAATATTCTACTTAATGGTGACAGAATTATTATTATTATTATTATTATTATTATTATTATTATTATTTCCCTAATATCAGGGGGAAATCTAGATATGACTCTTGCTACATCTATTCAACAATATACAGGAGGTTCTAGGCAGGGCAATAAAGAAAAAAACATTAAAGCATCCACACTGGAAGAAAAGAAGTAAAACTGTCTTCATTTACATATGACAAAATCCTGTATGTAGTAAATCCCAAGGATTCAGCAGACAAACCACTACAACTAATAAACAAAGTTAGCAAAGTCACAAGATGTAAGTCAATATACAAAAATCAATTATATTTCTATATACGAACAACAATTCAAAAATAAAATTAGGAAAACAATTCCATTCACAATAGTATCAATAACTCTTAACTCTAGGAAACAAACTGAGGGTTGTTGTAGGGGAGGTGTGGGGGATGGGGTACCCGGGTGATGGGGATTAAGGAGGGCACAAGATGTAATGAGCACTGGGTGTTATACTAATGAATCACTAAATTCTACCCCTGAAACTAGTAATACACTATATGTTAATTAAATTGAATTTAAATTTAAAAATACTTAGAAATAAAAAGAAGACATGTGTACTAAAAACTATATAAAACACTGAAAAGAGAAAATAAGATAGGTTAAATGAGACATTTCACATTTACGGATTGGGAGAATTACTATTGTCAAGGTTGCCATTCTCCCCAAATTGATCTATATACAACACAATCCCCATCAAAATCCCAGAAGGGTTTTTGTAGAAATTGATAAACCAATCCTAAAATTTATATGGAAATGCAATGGAATTAGAACAGCCAAAATAATTTTGACAAAAATAAACAAAGTTGGAGGACTTATACCCTGTGGTTTTAGAACTTACTAAAAAGCCACAGTAATCAAGAGTGTAATATGGCCATACCATCATATAGAGGGATAGTCTGTATAGATATATCAGAATTGAGAATCCAGAAACAAACCCTTACATTTATGCTAACTGATTTTTGGCAAAGGTACCAAGATAATTCAACAAAGGAAAGAATAGTCTTTTCAGAAAATGGTGCTGGGACAATTGGATATCCATATGCAAAAAACTCTGAACTTTGAAACTTACTTCATACCACACACAAAATTTAACTCAAAATGGATCACAGGGGACACCTGGTTGGCTCAGTTGGCTGAGCATTCGACTCTTGATTTTGGCCTGGGTCATGATCTTGGGGTCATGGGATCAAGCCCTCCATTGGGCTCTTCACTGGGTGTGGAGACTGATTGGGATTCCCTCTCTCCCTCTCCCACTCCTCCCACCCCTGCTTGTGCTCTCTCTCTCACAGACCTACATGTAAGTAAAACTTCTGGAGGAAAACACAGGAGAAAATTGTGACTTTGGGTTATGCAAAGAGTTCTTATGTCACTCGTCCTTTCCATTAAGCATGATCCATAAAAGTAAAAATTAGAAAAATGAGTTTCATCAAAATTAAAAACTCTTTTACTTCAAAAGACATCATTACACACCATGTATTGGGAGAAAATATTTGCAAATCATATATCTCATAAGGACTCATATCTGGAATATATGTGTGTGTGTGTGTGTGTGTATGCAGATACACACACACACACACATATACACACATATTCAACAACAGCCTGACAAATAATCCAATTAAATAGGCAAAAGACTTGAATAGACATTTCACCAAAGAAAATCTACAGATGGCTAATAAGCACATGCAAGGATGCTCACCATCATTAGTTATTAGAGAAACACAAATAAAGACCACAATGAGATACCACTACATGCCCAGTGTGATGGCTGTAACAAAAGAGATAGGCAATACCAAGTGTCCATGAGGATGTGCAAAAATTGGAACCCTCTTACAATGCTCACGGGAATATAAAATGATACAGCCAGTTTAGAAAAGAGTTTGGCAATTTCTTAAAACATTAAACACATCCTTACCATATAAGCCAGTAATTCCACACCTGGGAATCTACCTATGAGAAATGAAAATACATGTCCCAACAAAATCCTGTATTCTAAAAACTAGAAACAATCCAAGTCCCTGTCAACCAGGGAATGGATAAAACAAATTATGGTACACCCGTACGTACAGTAGAATACTATTCAACAACAGAAAAGAAAGGACAAACTAGTAGATGCTACAACTTAGAAGAAGCTCAATATTATGCTAAGTAAAAGAAACTAAACACAAAGGAATACTTTGGAATTACTCCTAGGCAAATTATAGACACAGAAAACATTATCTGTGGTTTTCTAAGTCTGTAGGTGGGTGGGGATTTAGCTGCAAAAGGCCATGAAAGGGGGGCACCTGGGTGGCTCAGTCGGTTGAATGTCCAACTCTTCATTTTGGCTTGGGTCACGATCTCAGGGTCTTGGGATCGAGCCCCATGTCCAGCTCCACACTGAGCGGGGACTCTGCTTGGGATTCTCTTCCTCTCCCCCTCCCTCTGCTCCTCTCCCAGTCATGCATGCATGCTCACTCGCCCACACTCTCTCTCTCAAATAAATATATCTTTTTAAAAAATGAATATATGAGGGAACTTTTTAGAATGATGGAAATGTCCTAGAACTGGATTTTGGTAATGGTTGTACAACTTTAGATATACTAAAAATTACTGAATTGTATACTAACAGTGAAATAATTTTATGTAAATTATACTTCAGTAAAGCTGCTTAAAAAATAGACTGAATCAGTTAATGGATCCTTTGCCTTTCCTTTTAAAATAACTTTTATTTGTACTTTATTATTTTTCCATTTTTCCCAGCTTTATTGGGGTACAATTTATATATGGTTTGCAAATATTTTCTCCTATGCTGTAGGTTGTGCCTTTTTACTCTGTTGATTGTTTCCCTGCCTGTACAGAGGTTTTTAGTTTGATGTAGTCTTTCTAGTGTATTTTTGCTTTTGGTGTCATATCCCAAAAAGCACTGCCTAGACCAATGTCAAGAAGTTTATCCCCTCTGTGTTTTCTCCTAGGAATATTATGGTTTCAGGTCTTACATTCAAATCTTTAATCCATTTCAAGTTACTTTTTGTGTATAGTGACAGATAAGGGTCCAGTTTCATTCTTTTGCACGTGGAGATCCAGTTTTCCCAACACTGTCCTTCCCTCATTGTGTGTTCTATGTCCTGGTCAAAGATGAGTTGACTGTACTTGCATAGGTTTCTTTCTGGGCTCTCCGTTCTGTTCCATTGGTCTCTGTGTCTGTTTTTGTGCCAATATAGTACTGTTTTGATTACTATAGCTTTGTAATATAGTTTAAAATCAAGACCAGTGACGCCTTCAACTTTGTTCTTCTTTCTCAAAATTGCTTTGGCTATTCAGGGTCTTCTGTGGTTCCATATGAATTTTAGGATTGTTTTTTCTGTTCCTATTTAAAAAAAAATGTCCTTGGGACTTTTACGAAGACTGCATTGAGAGGCACCTGGCTGGATCAGTCAGAAGAGCATGAGCCTTTTGATCTTGGGGTCATGTGTTCGAGCCCCACGTTGGGTGTAGAGATAACTTAAAAATAAAAGCTTAAAAAAAAGATTGCATTGAATTTGTAGATCACTTTGGGTAGTATGGATTTTTATTGGAATATTTAACAATATTCATTCTTCTAATCTGTGAACACTAGATGTCTTTCCATTTAATTGTGCCTGCTTTAATTGCTTTCATCAGTGTTTTATAGTTTGCAGTGTACAAGTCTTTCACCTCCTCAATTAAATTTACTCATAAGTATTTTACTTTCTTTGGCTCTATTGTAAATGGAGTTGTTTCTTCATTTCCTTTTCAGGTGGTTTGTTATTGGTGTATAGAAATTCAAATGATCTTCATATGTTGTTTTTGTATCCTGCAACTTCACTGAATTTATTTATTAATTCTAACAGTTGTGGGTTTTTTGTTTGTTTTTTGTTTTTGTTTTTGTTTTTTTGTAGGAGTCTTAAGGGCTTTCTACATATAAGATCACATTATCTGCAAATAGATAATTTTCCTTCCTCCTTTCCAGTTTGGATGCCTTTGACCTGACCTTTATTCTAGAGTCATGTCAAAGAACAGAGGGCCTACTGCATAAACCTGTGACTTTGAATGATTACTTCGGATCTCAATTGCTATGAACCCAAGAAACAGATACCTAGTGAATAAATCCTCCCGAACATGATATTCCTCATGACGGATACCCGGAGAGCCAAAAGTCTAAGACAAGAATTATCACCAGCCACCTGATGTAACACTTGCTCTTTTGACAGGGTCATTATGCCACTCTCTTATGCAACAAGGCAGCATATGAGCCTGTCCTCCAATAAACATAAAGGTAGCAGGGGAAATAGTGTGCTCTCAAGGGGCTCTGCAAAGGTCAGGAGAAAGAGCTCCTGTACTCCTTTGCACAGGTCACCTCCAGGGAGGTAGCTTTGCAGACCTGACTGCCCAAGATTCTGCATTAGTAACAATAATTTTTAAAGCATCTGGATCAGTCAGAAGAGCATGAGCCTTTTGATCTTGGGGTCATGTGAAACTTACATGATCTTACATCAGGGTTTTTGGCAAACTATTATGTTTCCTATTCCTACCACTTACTTTTATAGTTGCGTGGTCAGTTGAGGGACCAGTCAATTCTACCTAATTGATAAATGAGCAGGAAACATGTAAGTTCCTTACGGGGAGCAAAATTTCACAAAAGAGGTTTCCTCCAAATCACAGCTTTCTGAAGCAGTCTACCCCTGTTGCCTTCTCTCCCTTTCTTTAACTCCAGTGTCCTGTCCAAGCTTCATGCAGTTCTATCCCTGTGTGTAAAAGATTCACGTAGCTGAGTTCTGAGCTTGGTTTTGCCAGCCCAGCAGGCTCCCCTCTTTGCTGCCCCCATCAGAGGGCTTGTGGCTACATCCTTGAAAACATGGCCCTTCTTTTTATCTCACAGATACTTTTCTCTGTAAGGTGTCCAAAGGGGTCTTCCCGAGGACACAGTGAAAACTTTCCTGCAAGGTGAAAAATAGTCTCCCTCTCCCACTCCCCTTGCTTGTGTTCCCTCTCTTGCTTTCTCTCTGTCAAATAAATAAATAAATGTTTTAAAAAATAAAAAAATAAAATAAATTAATTCCTGACAATGAGCAAACCCTTTGACCTGCTGCTGACACAATCCTTACTTGTGCCACGACGTCCCATCACCCATTGTCTGGCCAGTCCCTTTCACTGCAAATACGATGTCTCAAACCCTAAGAGCACTGAGGATTTCCTCATTTTAACTTTCCCCGTCCCCCCGTACAGGAAAGCTGAAATACCGTAACAACATAGCTTTCCATTTTTATCATTGATATAACAACTTATTCCTTCACTTCACTCAAGTGTTGAAAACAGTGATCCCCGTCAACCCCTTAGTCTTCTTGGGGGTTGACTCTCCCCCAATCCGGTCTGTAAGCTTTATGAGAAACACCTGCTTGCCCTACAGCTCCAAAAGTTAGCACAATGCCTGGTTGGCCATGGCTCAAGCCATGGTCGTTGACCGAACGGATGGACGAGTCTTAGATATCAGAGCCTTCTCATGACGGTATGTTTGCTCATGCTCTCCCAAAGGACTAACTTCCCGAAAGGGAGGTAAAATCAACTACGGTTATTCTGGGAAGCCTTAGCGGGCCCAGCACCACCTCCAGGAAAGACTGAAAGTTTTGAAGTGCCAGTCCCTAGATCTTTTCTTTTAATTCCATTTTCTCCCTCATTCCAGTATTCCCTCTGCCCTTACCATGCAGTGTTGGGGATTCCTCCCCATAATTTTCATACCAGTATGGAAGTAGCGATCAGAGCAAAACATGCAGTGCAAGATATTTTCATGTCATTCTCTCTGGCATTTACATTGACCCTTAAAGCAGTTAGTCTTGAATTTCACCAGGCATCTGAATTTCTTGGGGCTCCTGTTCAAACGCAGGATTTAGGGGACTATTTCCAGAGATTCAGACTAAGTGGGTCTGAGTTCAAGGCCAGAAATCTTCATTTTTAACAACAACCCCTCCCACACACCCCATGCAAGTAGCCAGTGAACCACATGATGAAAATCACGAAGACACTGAAGGACAATCAACCACCTTTCACCATATCATGTAATTAGATTTAGCCCCATATTTCTCCATTCTGCTTTAGGCTAGAGTAGAAAAGTCTGTGATAAACTCATACCCATTACAGAGATAGGAATTCAATGCCTTAACTGTGGAGAATATTTGCATTTTAAAGAGAATGCCCAAAGAGAGCAAGTGTTTACCTAAAAGATGGGAAACTCAAAGGGTCTGCTTTGAGACATCACCATCATTGATTAAAATTAGCATTATGGGGAAAGGGGCAGTAAGAAGACACTGTCTTTAATATTCAAGGTACTCCTGTACTTCTGAAGTAAAAGAGACCCTCAGTTACCTGGTAGGAGAGACTCTATTTCCTTAAGTTTGCTTATACCAAGCTATTTCAAGTGTGGGCTTCATAATCTAATGTTATGTCTTAGGCCGCTGGTAAGAATTAATTATGCATCAAAATGTTAAACTCAGTCCACTTTATTAGCATATCTGCCTCTAGATGGGTGGCCCTGGACACATTTTTATCTCCCTGAAACTCCTCTGGTAAATGAGAATAATTACAGCTTCTTCCTTAGGTTGATGTGGCGGCGAGTTACTTATGGAATGTTCCTAATACATCACTTGCTATATGGTAAGTGACCAATAATGGTTAGTAATTGACACTGGTGGGGGGGTGCCGCTGGGCACACAGACAAGCAGAAAGCAGAACCTCTGCCCTCATACAGCTGTGCACAGGGAGCCAAGAAAGTACACAGGAGGGGCTCTCGGAGGGAAGAGAGGGGGAATGGGGTGAAGGATGCTCCAGGGCAGTAACGTATCGGGGGTTGAAGGATAAGGGGTCTGCAGAAGAACATTCTGATAGAAGTAAGAGCTTGTGCAAAGTGATGTGTGGAAAAGCTTGGTTTATTCAAAGGAACTACAAAAGGAGTTT
Source organism: Nasua narica (assembly GCA_028533885.1). Lineage (NCBI taxonomy): Eukaryota > Metazoa > Chordata > Mammalia > Carnivora > Procyonidae > Nasua > Nasua narica. Next base: position 65,306,327 of record CM052808.1, read on the forward strand.
GGGATAGCTGGGCTGTAGTCAGCAGGAAGGCCTCGGGTGGGCTGTGACCTGCGGGGTCACACGGGGCCTCTTGCTCACATTGACCACATGTTTGATTTAACGTTCTGCTAATGCCACCATGGAATTCTTAGTTATTCCTGAACAATGGGCCCTACATTTTCATTTTACAGTGGGCCCTGCAAATTCTGGAGCTGGTCTCAGGAGCAGATACGATATTTGCTTCATCAGAAAATATAAGTGTGGAATGATGAGCAAGTTACTCGTGGTGAAGGAAATACAGGTCATTTTTGGAGGGGAATTCATGTAAAAATTAATGTTGGTCCCAGAAGGAACCTTGAGGATCTCTCTCTCTCCAACCTTTGAACTCAGCAAGCAATAGTTTTTGCCGCAGTTCAATCTTTTCGACCACCCATACAGATGTACATATACCATGTCAGACGTCGGCTGAGGGTGGAGAATTTCTTTTATCTTAGTTAAGAAAGTGTCAGATGTTTTCCTCTTCCAATAGTCTGAAAGTCTGTTGTGTACCCTCTCCTGCCAGAATAAATGACTTATTCTAGAATGTTCCCATGGCATCCTTGTAGGATTTTTCAGATAAATTTCTAAAATGGAATTGCTGTATCAAACGGTAAGTGCATTTTCCATTTTGATAGATATTGTTAAATTGTCCTTCAAAGAGTTATACAAATTTACATTCTTCCCAGCTATATATGAGATACCAGATTTGAAGCACAATCTAGTACCAGAATTTTTTATTTGCAAATCTAATAGTGGAATTAGCATTATTCTATTATTTAATTGCAATTCTGTTATTTAAAAAGAGGTAAAGTATCTTTTCATACATTCAAAAGCCATTTGAATGATTTTTTTCTATGAACTGCCTATTCATATTCTTTGCCCATCTTTCTGTTGATAATCTGTTTAAATTATCTTAAAGAGTATTTTATAAGTTAAGAATAATACCCCTTATCCTTAATATAGTGACTAATTTGTCACTTGCATTTTTGTGCTCTGTGTGCTATTTCTCCACAAAACAAAATCATTTGTATGTGTACAGATTCACCAGTCTTTTAAGTCATCTGAGATTTTTCATATTCAGAAACCCCTTCCTACTCTGAATATAAAGACATTCTCCCGAATTCTCTTCTTGTATATTTATGGTTTCATTTTTTTTAAGAAAGATTTTTTTAAAGATTTTATTTATTTGACAGACAGAGAGAGATCACAAGTAGGCAGAGAGGCAGGCAGAGAGAGAGAGGAGGAAGCTGGCTCCCCACTGAGCAGAGAGCCCGATGTGGGGCTCGATCCCAGGACCCTGAGATCATGACCTCTGCCTAGAAGGCAGAGGCTTTAACCCACTGAGCCACCCAGGTGCCCCTATGGTTTCATTTTTAAAAATATTATCTAAAATGTTGATACAGTTGGAACTCGCTTTAGTGTGACGTATAAGTTAAGGAAACAAATTTTTTCCCCATTTGTCTCCACACCCAACTCTCACTGATTCAAAATCCCATCTTCATTATAGTTTAAGTTCTCATCTGTTTTGGGTCTCGTTTACAGTCCTGTATTCTATTCCATGGATCTGCCTACCCACGTGTGACATAAAACTATTTTAGTATTTATGGCCTCTTTAATCTATTTTTATATTTGAAAAGGCTCATCTCTTCTCATAACTCTTGATTTTCAAAAACTTCCTGATTGTTACCTATTTACTTCTCCATATGAGCTTTATAATCACTCTATCTGTTCCATTCCACCCAAACCCTGTTGGGGACACGGTCAGATCTGACCTTCAGAAAGATCATTCTGGCTACAGCATGAAGATGTGTGCATGGGGAAGGCCAGCAAGAAATACCATTTGAGGAGTTCACAAGAGAGACAAGGATAGCTTAGACCAGGACGGTCACAGCAGAGATAGAAAGGAAAACAGACCAAGAGCCAAGGAGTAAAAAAGGTGGCAGGACTTGGTGATGAATATGATTTGGCAGTTTTCAAAGAGGGAGCTGGTTTTCTAGTCTTGCCTGGAGAATCTCTGAGATTTAGTCCAGTTCTATAAAGGCCCCAATCTGGAGCAACCCGAGGATGCATGGTTAGTTTTGGAGTTGCCTGAAAATCAGGGTCCTCTTGAGAAAAGACATAGAGCTCTTCTGTAAGGAAATATCATGGGTTCCGATAAGATTCCCCAAAATTAATTGCCTCCCCCCACCACGCCCTGTAGCAGGAATCCCAGACCAGCTTCTAGAGCATTTCAGGTGCTGTGGGGTCAACCCGAGTGGCAATAGTGTAATCTGAGACATTCCGTCACATCACATCTGGCGCCTGCAGATACAACTTGTGGTTAATGAAGAAAAAAATAGGATAGTTCATAGGTTTTCCTTTCTTCAGTTCCTCAAAAAGTTAAACATGATTACTCTTAGATACATACCCAAAAGAATTGGAAGTGGGGACTCCATAAGCTCCTTGCACAATAATGCTCATAAGAGCACTGTTCACAATATCCAAAAGTTAGAAACAGCCCAAATGCCCATCATCAGATGCCTAAAACAATGTGGTCTATACATACAATGGAATATTATTCAGCTTTCAAAAAGTAACATTCTGAAAACATGCTAGAGCATGGATGAACCTAGAAATTGTTATGCGAAGTGAAATAAGCCAGAAATAAAAGGGCAAATACTGTATGATTCCACTTATATCAGGTACCTAGAATAGACAAATTCATAGAAACAGGAAGCCAAATAGAGGTTGCCAGAGACCAGAGGGAAAGGGAGGAAGTGTATCTGTGTAACAGAGAGTTTGTATTTGGGAGGATGAGCAAGTGCTGGCAATAGATGATTAGTAGCTAGAGTTGCACAGCACTGAGAACTTGATGTCACCAAACTGCACGCTTATAAATGGCTTAAATGGTAAACGCTTATATTATGTATATTTTACCAAATTTAAAAAGAATATTTTTTTAACAATCTCTTTCATTATGAAAGAATGTGTCACCATTGAGAGACACCCTACGCTTGCATGATTATGACTATAAGTTGTGTTCGCTCTCTGAGATCTAGGTATTACAGAGTAGACAATACACTCTCTCACCCAAAACAATGCAATATATTTTGGGAAACAAACTATATAGCCCACATCTCCGGAAATCCCCTCCCAAGTAGGTAACCACAAAGGGAGGAAACATAACAGGGCGAAACCAAAAGTTTGCTGCCAAATCTCAAGGGTCCACGTTATTTCATTCGGTACTAGGTAAGTGCAGGGCAAATGTGCACTCAGGAATGATAGGACAGGAGCATTTAAGCTTTCTTTGCCTTAATCTTTCCTTACCCCATATTTTAAGGATATGCATGTCCTCAGATATCTTTTGAAGCAAATGGATCTAAAGCATTCAGTTAGACAGAAGATACTTAAAACTCATTTGACAGATCACCTAAATATTAAGTCACCAGAATCAGGGAATATCTACTGATGAGCTCTGAAGACAGTTGGGATGAAGCTGAGTCACTGTTGGTCAAACTAATGTTACAAATGACCTCGGGCTAGGGGCGGCTGGGTGGCTCTGTCTGTTAAGTGTCTGCCTTCAGCTCAGGTCATGATCTCAGGGTCCGGGGTCAAGCCCCACATCGGGTTCCCCACTCAGGGGAAGTCTGCTTCTCCCTCTGCCCCTCCCCCCACTCTTGTGCTTGCACTCTCTCTCTCTCTCTCTCTCTCTCAAACAAATAAAATCTTTAAAACAAAACAACAACAATAAAAATGACCTCAGTCTAGAAGCTATTGAGCTGACAGTACTATTTCCACACACACAAAATATTTCTTCCAGAGACGCCCTTAATGGAATCTGTCATAAAATATAGGAACATCTAAGTGGAACAATAAGCAATCCATAGCGTGATTTCTATCTAGAAAGAGAAAAGCATAATTGGTTAATATTGTGCAGTTAGGTGGATGTGAATTATTTACAGTGATAACATTCTTTGGCAGAAATCTTCTAGAAGGAAATTTTTCTAGACACATAGTTTTCATATGATTGAAGAATGTGCAAAGGTTCAGTGAGGGTTCAGTGATAGTAAATGAATCTTCATTCATTGCTGGTAGCAATCAAAAGTATTCAGCCACTTTGGAAGAGTTTGGTGGTTTCTTACAAAAGTAAACAAACTCTCACATACAATCCCACAATGATGCTCCTTGGCACATACCCAAAGGAGTTGAAAACTTTTGTCCACACAAAAACCTGCACACGTGCTGGCCAATTGGACATAATAATAAAAAATATATAAATAAATAAAAACAAACAGAAAAAAACTGCACACGGATGTTGAGAGCAGCTTAATTCATAATTGTCAAAACCTGGAAACAAGCGAGATGTCCTTCCATAGGAGAGTGAATAAATAAACTGTGGTCCGTCCAGACAATGGATTATTATTCAACAGTAAAAAGAAACGAGCTACCAAGCCACAAAAAATCATGGAAGGACCTTAAATGCATATTGCTAGGTGAAAGAAGCCAATAGGAAAACACCACATACTGTATGATTCCAACGATATGATATTGTGGAAAAGGCAAAACTATGGAGACAGTAAAAAAAAAAAAGAAATCTGCAGGTGCCAGAGATGAACAGGTGGGACATGGGGGATTTTTAAGAGCAGTGAAAATACTCTGTATATATTATAACAGTGGATATATGTCATCATACATTGGTCTAAACCCATAGAACGTATAGCACCAAGAGTGGATTTGAGGGTAAGCTATGGACTTTAGGTGCTGATGAAGTGACAAAGTAGATTTCATCAATTCTAACAAATGCGTCATTCTGGTGAGTGATGCTGGTAATAGAAGCCATATATGTGTGGGGACACAGGGTATACAGGAAGTCCATATTTTGCTGTAAAATCTCAATTTTGTTGTAAACCTAAAACTGCTCTTGAAATATGAAATTTAAAAATAGTATGAACTGATCATCTAGCCACTTAGAAAATAAGGTAAAATAGGGGTGCCTGCAGGGCTTAGTCAGTTGAGGTGTCCAACTCTTGGTTTTGGTTGGGGTCATGATCTTGGGGTCCTGGGATCTAGCCCTGTGTCTGGCTTCGTGCTCAAAGGGGAGTCTGCTTGCGGATTCTCTCTCCCTCTCCCTCCGCCTCTTCCCCCCACCTTAAATAAATAAATCTTTCAGAAAAAAAAGAGGAGTGCCCAGGTGGCTCAGTCAGTTAAGAGGTCATGATCCCAAGGTCATAGCAGGGAGCCTGCTTAGGATTCTTTCTTTCCCTCTCCCTCTGCCCCTCTCTCTGCACGCACACACGTGCTTGCTCGCTCTCCCGCTCAAATGCATAAATAAACAAATAAAATCTTTAAAAGAAAAGAAAGTAAAATAATTAAAAACTTTACAAGGTGTTTTGTTAAAGCGCCTACAGAAAGACGTTGTGAAGTGAGACATAGCATCTAGAGACAAATTGGCTTCAGCCATTAAGGGGATCAGAATATGGCACACCGAAATATGCCACTTTGGCGTAATGATTATTTTAAGCTGAAGACATTTTTGAGACTCAACAGATTGGGGGTGGGGAGGGCAGCTCTTGGAGCTTCCCTTATCTGACTAAAAGCAGCGACTTCTGGGAAATGAGGCTGCCATAAATTCCTCTTCAGAGCTGATCTACTCTGAGAAGGGAGAACATGAATAAAACCGACCCCAAATCCCTTTTCCAGGACAGTTTTATGACCCTGAAGATGGAAAGACCTCTCATACCTATGTAGACAGACGTTATCACAAACATTCTTATCCTCCTCTTTTTTTCCTAAAACCCATTTACCTTTCCTAAAGAAACCTATTTGCAAAATTACAAATCTTTTCTAAGAGTGACTCAACATTTTTGGTGCTAACATTTTCTCTCATTTTCATATTGTTTCTACTGTAAATTAAAAAAAAAAGGGAGGTAAGGGCGCCTGGGTGACTCAGGGGTTAAGCCTCTGCCTTCTAGGCAGAGGTCATGATCTCAGGGTCCTGGGATCGAGCCCCACATCGGGCTCTCTGCTCAGCGGGGAGCCTGCTTCCTCCTCTCTCTCTGCCTGCCTCTCTGCCTGCTTGTGATCTCTCTCCTCTCTGTCAAATAAATAAATAAAATCTTTAAAAAAAAAAAAAAGAAGAGGGGTGCCTGGGTGGCTCAGTTGTTAAGCAACTGCCTTTGGCTCAGGTCATGATCCTGGAGTCCCTGGATCGATTCCCGCATCGGGCTCCCTCCTCAACGGGGAGTCTGCTTCTCTATCTGACCTCTTCCTCTCTCTCATTCTCTCTCTCTCTCTCTCTCTCTCTCCCAAATAAATAAATAAATAAAATCTTTAAAAAAAAAGAGAGAGATATTAAAAAAAACCCGATTTGTTCTTCCCATAAGAAGGCTCTTCTTCCCTCCCTTTCTTCTACTAAATTAGGTATATAATCCTTTAACTCCAACCATTTAAGAAGCTAGCTGCTTCCTTTGATGGTTCTCTTGTGCATACAAAGAAACTTTTTCTCCTGTTCATCTGTCTTTTATCATTGTGATTTGCAGGCCCCAAGTACTCAACATAAGAAGGTAGAAGAAACTGTTTTTCCCTCTCCCCTGCTGCATAAAAAGGAATTTGTTGGCTCAGCCGGCTGACTCGCTGAAAGGGTAGGTATGAGCCAGGCTCAGAGATGACCACAGCCAGGGACTGGAGCATCACCAATCCTTTCTCCACCTCTCATTTCTCCTTCTCAGTGTACCAGTCACTTTTTCCCACCACCTTACTGGTTTCTTCTACATAGCCAGTGGGGACACGCCCACCGGACAGCTCAGATGCATAGCTCCCAGTTTTGCCGCCTGACGCAGCCAGAGACCCTCTTCATCTGGTTGAAGGTCAGAAATCCCCAGGACTGGCCCAGCTTGGAGGACACGCCCACCTCCAGACGATCATTGAGTTAAAGAAACAGACTGGTACGAACCTGGGGGCTCTCCCTGGACCGCACATTGAGAAGCAGTATTTCTGAGATGGGAGCTCTACTCTAGGCAGACAAAACAGTAACTACTCGCTGCATCGTCCTTCCAGACAGCATTGTGAACACCTCAGAAACCCTGACCTCACACAGCTCCCTTGGCATTCCGCATCCTCAATTTCTTGGGCACCCCAAATGCCTGGATTTCTCTGCTAACTGGGTTAGCCAGAGTAGGTGGGGAGCAGTAGAATCCTACCAGGAATCACAGCCAGTCCACCTGGGGCCTTTTTTTTAGCTTATCAACGGTGCTCAGCTCCCAGAGGGCTGCACCCTTCTTGATTCTATCTTGCTTGTAATCAGAGAATTTCTGGGACAATGTTGGCCAATAAGCTAGATTCCCATCTTCTCTACCATGTAGCTCTTAAGTTTTCTCCCCACTTTGTACTCCCTCGATTCCGTGTTATTTGTCTTAGAAACACAGACCCCCAACTAAACTGGGCTGTGCTCCTCTTTGGAGTGGATCTTGGATTACAAATTATCAAATAATGGTAATAGGGAGGGGGTGAAGATCAACCCTTGTTTCCCCAGTCTTTGCCCACTGCCAGCGCTGTCTTCCTCTCCCCTCTTGGCTTGGTTCCCCTTTGCTGAGACCCATCCTGCGCTCTTGCCCACAAAAGAACGTAAGAGAAGTGTCTCTACACTTGTGAAGACTGTGTGACACGCCCTTCAAAGCTTCAGAGAGATAAATTTAGACATAAAACAGGAAGTAAATCATTATGTGGCTAAGAGAGATCTAAGGGAACTTATTGCCTCAAGATATTTTAAAGCTGACGTATGGGGGAGTATTTCTTAAACATTCAGGTGGATCAGAATCACCTGGAAGGCTGGTAAGCTACATATTGCTGGTCCCATCCCAGAGTTTCTATTTAGTCGGTTTGGGGTGGGGCCTGAGAATTTGCATTTCTAAAAAGCTGATGCTGTTGGTCCAAGGACCACATTTTGAGAAGGGACAGAAAACCTCTCTGGGCCACAGGGCTCTCATCTGAAAGGGAAGGTGTTGGGCTAGGTCAGCCAAAATGCCCTTTAGGACTGACACCCGTGCTTACAGTGTTAAACAAGGGCTACTCATGTCAAACTTTTCCCATTACCATGAAATAGTTATTGACTACCTACATTAAGGTACCATAGGGACGCCTGGCTTAAGTGTCTGCCTTCAGCTCAGGTCATGATCCCAGGGTCCTGAGACAGAGTCCCACATTGGGCTCTTTGCTCAGCAGGGAGCCTGCTTCTCCCTCTGCCTGCCGCCCCCCTGCTTATGTTCTTTCTCTCTCTGACAATTAAATAAATAAAGTCCTTAAAAAAAAAGATACCATAAAAATTTATAGGAGTTTAAAAGCTCTGATCTATATACAACAAAACCCCATTAAATAAAATTCATTACTGTCACTTATGGCAAACTTACCAAATATTTTAAGTAAATGCCCTTTTATCCATAATGTCAACTAGGCTCCTACAAAAATGTTTCAAAGGAAAGTTTTCACTGAGATGGCTTTACAGAACAAATTATTAATTAGCATATAAGGCTTAGCATCTAACTAATGTTTAAAGGCCTTAAATATGACTTAAGCTACTGGTCAACGAAACATGTACTTCTCTTCTTTCCTCTAACAAATAAATATTACTTGCATTTTAATTTACTACTGTGTCCATCCTCCTGAAATAGCCATGCTTGTTCACAGCATCTAATTTTAGCAGATAACTAATATGCGAAACTTGAACTGTCATTTAAATATTGCCCCTCTGCTTCACACAAATAAATTGTATTTACATGTTAATTTGCTTAACTCAATCCTGGAGCAGCTGCAGTTACCCTCCTTGGCTGGTCTTAGATCACATGCCCTCCTCCCTCTGGGACCTAATGCCTTTCTACTTAGAGCCTTAGGATTGAAGGGAACCCAGAGTCCAGTCCTCTCCCCTAATCTGATCCACCAAATGTGTCTTCAAGGTACCACGCCAAGGAATTCCCAGAAGGGACAGCCCACGCAATCGATCACTAACACCTTGTGAAAGTCTGCTGAGGTCCTCCATCAGTCACCCCAGAAACCAAAACAGGTCACCTTTGGAGGCATGGAGTTGAGCCTCACAAACGTATTTAACCACCTTTCTACCTGACCGTGTTCACATGCAAAGGTTAATGTCATTAACTGGGAATGGCCACAGTTGCAAAATATATAAGTTATACCATTATTAGCCAGGAAATAATCATGCCTTCATTGCTCAGTTTCCTTTATCTCTCTAGGTCCACCATTCCTAATCCTAGAAGTTTATTTCTCTTTGTTCTTGGCCCATCTGTAGGCCTTTGATAAGTCTCGGGAAAACTAATGAGCTTTAATACATTAACAATACAGAAATCCCAAGGTTCAACATGATGCTCTGCCACTTCTTCATGTTTATATAATTTATCTCCTCAACAAGATCATAGGTTCCTAGAAAACACAGGATCTGTTTTATATTTCATGTCCCTTTTCTACTGTGCCTGAAGGGATAGCCAGGATCTGGAACCCCAAGTCCCCTTTCCAGAGTCTGGTTGGTTCCCTGAGGGCCATAAAAATGGAAGAGAGGAATATTATATAGAGAACATTAAAGGCACTTACCACCACTGGGTAAGTGACCAGCCCAAACCCTTATGGTGGGATTCTGCCATGATGAAATGATACAGATTAATGGGGAGCCACTACTTCACCTCAAGGCCTAGAGCAGAACTGGCGTTATCTTTAGGGGCCACCCTGATCCCACATTGCCTTTCAGCTGCATGACTAAATCCCCACCCTACTCCCTCATCTAGTTGGCCTTGGTTCCTTACACCTGCTGGAGTAAGGCATTCCCAAACAAGAGAGCAGGATGCAACAGGACCTAATAAGCAGAATGAGCCAAGATTTATACAGAAGAACAGAAATACAAATACCACAAAAGATGAAAGTGACAAAAGACTGACTGAAGGTAAGTCAGGATCACTCAGAGGACAGTGTATGTCTACAATCTCGATGTTCTTTTAAGGTAAGCTGGCCAGTTTTTCATGCACCAGCAATATAGCCCCTTGATTGGGATACTTTTTGGGACCCCAGTTGAGCAGATCAGTTCGAGCCCCTCCTGGGGCTCAGAGGAGAGGGGAACTCAAAGGGGGATGGGGGTAGGACGGGGAGCACTGCCCATGTTAGAAGCTGTTAGGAGCTAAATGCCTATAAGAAGAATAAAGAGCCTTTCTCTCTCAGAAGAGTGAGCCTAACATATCTGCACCCTTTTCTCCTGGGCCCTCTACTGGTCTTTGCTTCTCCGGATTTTTAACATTCTGACTCTGTGGATGGAAAGAGAAGGAATCAAGTGGCCTTTGGCCCGTCGATTCTCATCAGAAGCCCCTCCTGCCCTCTGCCCCTGATTACATCACTGACATACAGAAATACCGGTTCTCCCAAGGTGTAATGAAAGGCAGAGATCCCAGGTATCCCCAGAGCAAAGGTTCTCGCCTTAGCTTGCATATTACAATCAGATGGGGGACTTCAGAAAAAATCACAGTGACCAGGCAGAATCCCCAAGCCAGTGAAATAAAAATAAGATGGATGTAAGATCGGATATCAGTGTATTTTAAAACTCACCAAATGGTTCTAATGTGTAGTCAAAGCTGAGCCTCACTGGCCTGGAGGTTAAGCATCCTTTCTGTACATTAAAATACTCTGAGGGATACATTAAAAGCTACTATTGCCCCATTTGAGACCAATTAAAATTAGAGTTTCTGAGAACTATAGTCCAGGTATCAGTATGTTTTTCAGGTTCCTTGGGTGATTCTTTTTGTGTGTGTATGTGGTAAACTACATAGAACATAAAATTTACCATTTTCGCCATTTTTAAGCATACAGTTCAGTGGCATGAAGTACATTCACAATATCGTGCACTGTCCATTTCCAGAACTTCTTTCCTCACTATGCCAAATAAAAAGCGTATCCACTAAACAATGATTCCCCATTCTCTTCTCCCCTGCAAGCCTTGGTAACCTCTATTCTACCTTCTGTCTCTGTGAATTTGTCGCTTTTAGGCACCTCATCTAACTGGAATCATACAGTATTTATCCTTTTGTGACTAGTTTATTTCACTTAGTGTAATGCTTTCTAAGTTCATGCATGTTGTAAACCTGTGTCAGCACTTCCTTCCTTTTTAAGGCTGAATAATATTGCATTGCATGTACGTACCACATTTTGTTTATCCATTCATTTGTCAGTGGGTACTTGGTCTGTCCACCTTTTGGCCGCTGTGAACGAGGCTATGCGTATGGGTTTACAAGGATCTGTCTGAGTGCCTGCTTTCAGTTCTTTTGGCTATATACCTGGAAGTGGGATTGCTGGATCATATGGTAATTCTATGTGTAATTTTTCTCCCATTTCACTGAGATGTAATTGATGCACAGCATGAGTTGATTTACATATATTGTGAAGCGATTATCACAACAGTTTTGTTAACGTCCATCATCTCATACAGATACAAAAAAATATATATGGAATGCTTCGCAAATTTGCTGTCATCTTTGCTCAGGGGGCATGCTGATCTTCTTTGTATAATCCCAATTTTCATATATGTGCTGCCAAAGTGCACGTTTAACTTTGTGATGAACTGCCATGCCCTCATGTGATTCTTTTTTTTTTAAGATTTATTTATTTTAGAGAGAGCAAATGAGCGGGGCGAGGGGCAGAGGGGAAGGGAGAGAATCTCAAGCAGACTCCAGGCTGAGCACGGAGCCTGACACAGGGCTTAATCCCACAACCCTGAGATCATGACCTGAGCCGAAATCACAAGTAGGATGCCCAGTCGACTGAGACATCCAGGCGCCCTGCCCTCATGTGATTCTTAAATAGAGTCAAACATGAAGAACACTGATGTTCCTCCTACATCCTAAGAGAGTACTGATTGGTAGTTGGTAAACATTATGGAGTGACCTCCTTCATTAATTGTATTGCAGCCCAATGCAATTGTTTTTGTCACAAAGTCTGAACACTACTGGGTGGATGAATAGTACTCTTTTGAAAACCCCAACAAAGCGTCTTCTGGCCATGAGAAATGGCACCTCAATTGCAGTTCCCATTTTCAGCTGAAATGTGTCCCCAGTGGTTCGTTAGTAATGATCATTTAAGTATCAGAGTTTCTGAATGATTTGCTTTGTAGATAATAAATTAGACCTGATTCGTGCTTACTTTGGCAGCACATATACTAAAATTAGACCTGATACAAGACTTTTCCTATCACAATGCCATATCCATCATGATACCTAAAATTATTTCTGTCATCATACCAGTGCTCAGATAGGTTTTCTTGAATCAGAAAGAAAGGTGGCGATAATGAAGTGACTGTGTTGCACATGAATGTCTTCCATCTCAAAACACTGCTCAACTATCTGTTGATAGTTTCATGGGAGTTCAAGGGCAAAGGGATGAATAGATGACACACAGAGGATTTTTAGGGCAGTGAAGATACCATCTGTGTGATACCATAATGGTGGATACATGTTAGTATACATCTGTCTGAACCCACAGAATGTACCACACCAAGAGTGAGCCCTAATGGAAACTATGGACTTGGGGTGGTTATGTGTCAGTGGAGGGTCATCAGTTACAACAAGTGCACCACTCTGCTGCAGGATGTTGATAGTGGGGGAGGGGGTCGTGCATGTGTGGAAACAGAGAGTGAGAAATCTCTGTATCTTCCCCTCAATTTTGCCATGAGCCTAAAACTGCGCCCTCCCCCCAAAAATCCTTAATAAAAACTATCCTTTAACAGTATTCGGCACGGGGCCTGGCATAAGGTAGACATCAGTAAATATTTGTTCATAATTGAATGAATGAGTGAATGAATGAATTTAGACAAATAAATGTATGGATGCTATGGATGATTCTATTACGATGAAAAAGTATGGAATACTATTACAACACTTAGTTACTATTCCAAAGTTGAAATCAAAATGGGAAAATGCCCCTAATCCTTTGGGAGATGGCAGCAAGAAGGGGCAGTGGATGTGGGGAGCCTTGTGTCTGAGGGTGCACTGAGTGGCCTCAACACAGAGCTGAGTCAGAGGACATGAAGGGTGCTGGTATGGAATAAGGGTGAAAGACAAGGGGTACCACTTAAGTCACAAGACGACTGCTTCCTTCCTCTCTTTTGTATACCAATCCCAGGACCTGCAGGTTTTCTCCTGCACTGGGCCTTTGGAAAACCCGTCCAGCTATGAAATAACATGTTCTGGCATTTTTAGTTAAAGTACCATCTAGAGCCAAATTGTGTAAAGGAAGAGAAATCTATGAGTCAGTTTCCAGATTTGTATTTTGAAGGTTACATCAGTGGATTTCCATAGAAAGAAACCACTATCTTTCCAGACTATCTGGATTCACAAAGACCTATGTCACTTTCAACTAATGAGGAAGGGCCTCCGAGTATATCATCGAAAGATACGCATGAACTTTTAAGGTGCATTTAAAAGCCAGATCACCACTCTCAATGTTTCTCCTACCTGTGTATAATTGTAATGGTTGGTATAGGAAAGGAAGCTGAATTACTGTTTATTATTTTGTTCCCAAAATTAATGTGGTAATTTTGAGAGTGCTAATATACCCTGCATTTAAGCCTCCCAAACACTTTTTATATGTATACATTATCTCTCATTTAATTGTCATAATATAATTTGAAGCAGGTAGTATTATCTTCTGCTTTTTACAAATGTAGAAATTGAAGCTGAGAGGTTAAGGAAATTGCCTAAAGTCATGTCTCTAATAAGTGGCAGCATCAAGATTCAAATTCAGGGCTCATTCTAAAGGTCATAACTTTCCCTATGAAACCATTATGCGCCTTAAGAGAATCACAGCTGGTGAAATTACATAATAAAAATATTAATATTTGATTAAGAGAAGAAAAAGACCAATCATAAAATGTAATGTCAGTCCATGGTAGAGGATGGTGGGTGCAGTTATCGAATAGGTTATAAAGCTGCAAGGTAAGAGACACCTGGCTGTCTCAGACAGTAGAGCGTGAGACTCTTGATCTGAGATCATGAGTTCAAGCCCCACACTGGGGGTAGAGCCTACTTAAAAAATTATAATAATAAAATTGCAAGGTGGAAAACAGGACCTAGACTAGAGTGAAATGAGGCAGGTAGCCCTTCTGGGAGAAGAGGAGAAGCTGAGGAAGAGATGGGAGGGGATGGACACCGTTAGTATCTAGTTGAGCTGTACTGGACAAAGATCAAAGTGGTAAGGATTTCCCCAGGGTAGATGAGATAGATGTGCATTTTAACCCCTAGGCACATATGAGAAGCTGTATAAACAACACCTTGTACATAGCAGACACAGAATAAAAGAAGTCTGAATCTCAATTTTAAAAGACCAGTCAACTAATAAAGACTAGACCAAAAAAACTAGAAGACTTGATTTCCATAATTGGCACATGCAGGTAATAGACTGTCATATCCGTTCAATGACTAAGAACAAAACAGGAAGGCACCAGAAGTGATTGGGAAAGGTTTACCAAGTCAAACTGTGTGAAACAAGCTTCTGCATTTCTAAGGATAATAGCTTGCATTTGTTATCAACTATGAGACAGGCAGAGTTAATGCTTTACTTATATCAAGTCCCTTAATTCTGGTAACAATTCTATACATACTACTATATTTTCGATCCCATTTTAACAGATGAGGCAGAAAATTAAATAACTTATCCAAAGTCATAAAACGAGAATCTAGCAGATCTTTCTGGATCTTAAAGGTTGTGCACTTAGCCATTATACCGCATTCTGAACTCTGCACTTAACACCGGATAAAAAAGTATAGTGACTGTGCTAGAATGTGATGGGAGAATGTATGGAGCAACTGACCACCTCGCTAGAGGTCAGGGAGAATTTGGGTCCCCAAATTGCTACAGAAAATCCTGTTGTCCCGTGTGATGAAAAAGCTAATGGCACTGGAAATTGGGCAAGGAAGCCTTCTGTCTGAGAGTACCAGGCTGCTCACATTCCATAAAACTGCTTGCTTTTGCCCCAAACTACTCTATAGTGTTCAATGGGTGGCAGTCTGACTCGGAGGAAACCAAGCAATTCCTGCTAAAAACGATCATTTCCAAAATCTGCCGCCCAGTTAAAAGAAAAAAAAAGTCTAGGCACAGATTTCGAGCAAATTTCCATCAGGTATCTGATGTCTAGGAACCACTTCCCCTCTGCCATACACATCAACCCCTAAAACGAGGAAGCCTCGGCTGAGGTTGCCCAACGCGGGCGCTGGCACAAGCAAGTCACTGAGTCAGCTGAGCGCGGCGGGGGGCGCAGGCGATGGAAAGCCGCGAGCTCCGGTCTCCGGCTTGAGGCAATCCTCCTCCCACGGTCTCGGGAAGCCCCGACGCCGCAGGCTTCCTAGCCGAAGTGGAGCCGCCCGGGCGTAGCTCCTCCACCGCTTCCTCCCCCAGCTGCAGCCGCCCGACGGTTCCGGCTCAGCCCGGACTCCACCTCCCCAGCTCCGAGGCGCGCGCCTCCGCGAGCCGGCGGAGGCCGGGGAAGGCAAAGAAGACGCGCGCACGCGCGCAGAAGCCCCGCCCCGCCAGAGGCCCCGCCCCCTCGGCGCAGCAGGCGCGGCCAGCCCGCCCGGCTCCCGGAGGCAAACCTGTCTCGGCCGGGCGGGGAGCGGAGCTTCCTCGTCAGAGTGCGGTGCGGCGTCGCCGGATTTTTCCTTCCGCCCTGCCTCCGCGGCGCCGGGGCGAGCGAAGGGGCGAGCGGAAGGTGCGCTCGAGCCGAAGCCCGCGATGCGCCCGGGGGGAGCAGCGCAAGTCGCGGGGTCGCCGGCGTCGGACGGGTCGCTGTGCGGGGAGCTGCTGCAGGCCCCGCCGCCCCCGGCCTGGCAGCCGCCTCCGGCCGCGCCCTCGGGGCCGCCGCTCCT
Source organism: Nasua narica (assembly GCA_028533885.1). NCBI lineage: Eukaryota > Metazoa > Chordata > Mammalia > Carnivora > Procyonidae > Nasua > Nasua narica. The sequence goes on from CM052808.1 coordinate 65,322,223, forward strand.
CGCCCCGGCGGGCGCGACCCTCAACCGCCTTCCGGAGCCGCTGCTGCGGAGGCTCAGCGGGAGCCTGGACCGAGCGCCCGAGGGCCGGGGCTGGAGGAGGCTGGCCGAGGTGGCGGGGAGTCGGGGGCGCCTCCGGCTCAGGTGAGGGACGGCGGCGCGGGGGGCGTGGGGCCGGGGCACGCGGGGCGGGGGCGAGCGGGCCCCGGGGAGTGGGGGGGGGGGACCGATGCTCGGGTGCCTGGAATGGGGCGGGGCCGCTGCGGTGAAAGGCGCGCGGAGGGGGGACTCGGTCGGGAAAGCGTGGGAATGCCAGAGATTCGAGGTTGGACCCTCCTTGAGGGCTGACAGCGAGAAGTGGAGGCCGACCCAGGAGGATCTGGAGAGAAGGCAGGCTGCTTAGAAACCGCTAGGACGGGGCAGTCATTCCAAAGGACCTAGGGTACAAAAGAACGGGACGTGGGCGCAGACCGGGAATGCCTAAGGAAGGCTAGGAAGCAGAAGTGCAGGTAAAGAGATAATGAAAGCGAAGGGCTTGGGTGCAGGATTTCATGGACGTTTTTATATAGGGGAGTATGATGATGGGAAAGGCTGAAACTAAAACTACCGTCTTCCTCCGTCAAACGAGCTTACCAGATGCTCTTCTTGACTTCACCGTGAGCACTGAGCTCGAAGTAAAACTATTTTCCTCTTCCCAGCTAGGAACTGCGAACTTTTGGTCTCAGGACTTTACACTGTTAAGAATTATTAAAAAAAAATTTTTTTAAAGAATTATTGAGGACCCCAGAGAGTTTTTCATGTGGGTTTTATGTATTACACACATACAATGTATGCTGATAGTTATATTAAAAATTAAAACTAAGAAACGTTAAAAATGTTAGCTTATTTTAAAAGAATAACCTGTTACATATTAACAGAAATTACATGTTTTGTGGGAAAACTTTTCCAAAACAAACAAAAAAAATTTGTTAGAAAAGTGGCATTGTTTTACATTTTAAAGATCTCTTTGATGGCTTGTCTCTATTGCAGAGAACTGGCCTCTTTTACGCGCCTCTGCATGTACTCCACAATGTACATTTCCTCAGAGAGTGAATGAAAACGATAAATAACATCTCAGTGTTACTGTGAAAAATCGTTTTGACCTTGGAGATCCCATGACAGGGTCTCAGGAACTGCACCAGGGATGCCCAGACCCCACTTAGAACCACTCCTCTATACTATTGTTAGGATTTTGGCCTGCCAGGCTGGGAATCCCTTAGACGTTTTTTGTTGTTGTTTTTGTTGTTTTTTGTTTCTTTGTTTTTTTAACTTCTCATATGACTAAACTTTCTCTTGTACTATAATTATTTATACACTTTCTTAATGAACTCCTTGTGAACAGGGGGCATCCGTTAAGATTCTCTGTGTTATGCATAGAACCTATCTTAGATACCATACTCTCTAATTGAGAAGGGAGTCATTCATTCACAATTGTATGTTTACTGAGTGCCTGTTATGAGCTAGAAGTTCCAGAAGATAAAAAGATGACAAATACTTAGTTCCTATCTATTCACAAGGACCTCTCTAGTAATGGACTGTTATTCTGGGACATTAACAAATAACATGTTAAATGCTATGTTGGGTGTGAATAATAATAACAATGGATTGTTATCACTTATTGAGCACTTAGTATATACCAACACAGTAAGCATTTACATGCATTATCTACTTTAGCTCTCGCAGCAACCTCAAGTTTCAGAGTTTGGGGTTAAACCAGGATCATGATGATTTAGCGTTCTTTGGCCACAGAGAGGAGTAATGATGTGAGGTTGAAATTAACAATTGATAAACTTGTAAAATTTTGAGCAGACAAATGGCACAGTTTTCTGTTCTAGGAAAAAACGTGCTTCTCTTAGGGAGAAGGGGCTGTGCAAAGAAAATCCAAAATCTTATTACACTAGGTAGATTTCTGAATTTCTAGACTTAATAACAGTGTAAAAAGTTGTCTTCTTTGGGGATCGGATCATTAGATCTGTGATTGGTTAGTTTGTGATTAGTACACTGGTTGGGGAAGGCTCTGGACTTTCCTGAGGAGGGCCTGGGAGTGAGGACTCCTAATTTGGCAGTGGAAGACAGAAAAGAAAGGAGAGCCCTGCCACTGAAGAAGCATGGCCGAAGCAGTGGATATACCTGACATCAGGTGCTCAGTGTTCCTCCCCAAGCCTTCAGTCAGGTTTCGCCAACGGCTGCAGAATGGTTCGTGTGGCAAACAGAAAAGTCTGAGGCCACATCTCTGGTGAAGGTAGTATAAGAAGGGCAGGCACCTCGCAGGCAACAAAAAGCAGGCATTCGTGGAATCTGGCAAATTCCAGGGTGGGTTGTCTGAAAAGAAATAGGTGGGATTTCACCAGTCTTTCAGGATGGTGAAGATTAGTTCAGAATAGGTGAGTGGTGGTGGGAGTCGGGGCACCCCTGCAAGTTAGAAAATTGGGGGATAGTAAAGTCATCGACCTACTGAAATCAGAATTAAACTGGCATAACAAAAGGTTAGCACTGGGCATTTAGGGGCTGGAGAGTGACATCTGAGTGGGCAAGGTAAGCTGGTGCTGCTTACTCTATTTAAGACAAAAAAGCTATTTCAGAGTAATTTCATACTGGTGCTAGAAGAGCATCTATGATAGCAGAAAGTCCCAGAGGTGTTTTTCTGTAGTGTCAGACCAAGGAACTGAAGTGTGAGGGTCCAAGTGGACAATAGTTTCCATGAGGTTGTGGACTTTTTCCCTAAAATCTTCCAAGGTTGCCTATTGTTTCTCTTCCCTTTTTTCTGACTCTATACATGTTTCCTCAAATAGATGAGAATTTAATGAAAAACCCCAAGAGTCCATCCTGAACTGTCCCATGAGGGATTAGGAATAATTGTAAATGTTTTCGTATGATTATGGGTGACTCAGGATCAGTCCTGGCTTATGGTTTGGTTTCCCACAACCGCATGCATACAGGAGTGTCCTAAATACAAACTCAGCCCTCATTCCATTCCAGACCTCCCTGGTACTGAACAGCCTTTGCTGTCAGCCCTAATTCCGTTCCAGACCTCCCTGGTACTGAACAGCCTTTGCTGTCAGTGCAGATAGAAGCAGGTTCTGAATGTCTTGCCCAAGCTACATAATCTGTGTCGTGGTGTCACCACACCCTGAAGGTGACAGAGCTTTCAGGAGGCTCTCAGGCTGCCTGGACTCCATGCAGGAGGGAGCTTAGGAAGGGGGCGCTGGGACTCAGACCAAGGAAGACCATCACTGCACACCTGCTGCAGCTGCAGACTTCTGCCCTCCTGCAGTGTCTGATAAGAATGAGAATGTGTGCAAAGCTGAAACAAAGGCTCTCCTCCTGTCTCTGTCCCTCTGGCCTGTCTCTTCAGTGTCTGAAATTTGGAGTGCCATTGGAGCCAGGCTTTGTGTCTCTTTATCTACATGTCTTCACCCGATCTCCTTCTCAGTGTATCCTTAAGTCTCAGGACTATACATACTGAGGTGGATTCCTCTCGGTTCACGTCTTCAGTCTGTATCTTTGCTTTGAAACCCCTGGATTCGTACCCGTAGATGCCGATTTGCCATCTCCTCAGGAATAACTAAGATATCTTAAGCTTAGCATGTCCCAAACTTGGCATGTCTTCCCCTACAGACCTGTTTTTCATGCAGTTTTCTTTATCTCAGGAAATGGCAACTGCACCCCTCTGATTGCTTAGGCCCAAAACTTCAAAATCATTCCTGACTCCACTTTTATACACCACGTCCGTTTTATCAACAATCCATGTCTGGTATGCCTTCAGTGTGCATCCAGAATCCAACCTCCCTGCCCCAGCCTGGGCCGACCACTGCCCTCCCTCACCTCGATCATTCCAGTAGCCACCTAACCCCCCCCCCCCCCCGCTTTGCCTCTGCCCCCAGGCTATTCTCAGCATAGCAGTGAAAATTATTACTCTTTCGAATCATGCAGTCGGGTCTTACCTTTCCTCTGCTCAAAACCCTTTAGTTGCTTTTCTATTTCAGGATAAAAACATCAGTTAGTTACCAGTTATCTCTTGGACCCTGTTATCGTCCTCCCTTTCTCTACTCTGTGCACACTTGCTTTGCTTTTGGCTTGAGCACAGGAGGGTCTTTGGGCTTGCTTTTTCCTCAGTCTGATAGTCTCCACAGGGGAACTGTATGACTTTACCTCTTCAAGTGTTTGCTTATGAGTCACCTTCAGTGAGGTCTTCTCTGATCACATGATTTAAAATTACCCCATACATCTGCTCCAGCATTACTTAGCCCCCTGCTTTGCTTTGTTTTTCTCCAGAGCACGTAGGACCATTGGATGGATACACACCACACACACCTCTGTTTGTCGGCCTGTGTGTGCATATATATATTTATATCTTGTAGGAAAATCCAGGATGATAGGGAATTTTGTCTTGCTTCAGTATCCTAAATACCTAGGGAAAATGGTAGGCCTGTTAAGATTAATAAGTAGTTGCTGAATTAATGAATAGAGGTTTCAAAGAGTAAATGTTCCAAGAAGAGAAGCAAAAGAACCTAGGAGCAGGGCCGTGGTTTGTACCCAAAGGGATGTATGATGTGTTCTATTTGATTATATATTTTTTGAAGTGAAGAGAAATACAAATATATTTTCTTAAAAACAAAGCCCATTTGTTTCTGTAATAGTCTTTTAACTTAAATGAGAAATTCCAAATTAGGGCTGGTAGAAACCACTTCAAAGCACAGTCTTACAGGAATGTAACTAAAAAAGGAAAGAAAGTCTGGGTATACAGAAGCATCATTGAGCTGAAAGCCAGTGCCTAGGCGGAAAATCAGTAAAAAAGGAAAGGAGATACCGAATCTTGTTTTTCTCTTGTGCGTCTTGTATTGGAAATTTTTGTCTACTTCAGTTCGACCTCTTTCTTCATTTGGAAGAAAGAAGTCAAATTGTTTTTCGCTTTTTTCTGAATCCGTATAAACATCAAGGCATCACTTGGTTGCATTTGGTGAGATGGCTTCTGAATTTTATGTACAGAATTTTGACCACCTTTCTGAGTCATTAAAAAACGGACGTATTTAGCATACAGCATCCTTGTTTTTGTAGATCTCATGTTCTAATGATCTAAAAGAGTGCTTATACTTCTGTCGTCTCTAATACTGGTTTCTGGACCTGGATGTCACAGGGACTGACGACAGAAAAGTTTACTGACTAGACGAGCGGCGGGCCTCTGCAGCTTTCATTGTTGCTGTCGTCACAGTCACCGTTATTCCATAGGAGAAAGGACGCTTTAACACTAAAACAATAGGAAAGGCCATCTCAGAGTAAAAGGCAGTCTTTTGTCCTTATTTTTATCATTTTACCATGGACTTCAGATTGTGCTGCCACTGGCCTACCATCCAGAATTTGGGCACAGTTGACATATATTATGATAATTCACATTTAACAAAAATAGAGTATTGAATATACACATTTAACTGAGACATTTAGAAAAGAATACCTACTGCGTGTAGAGACAGGAGGCCTTGGAGGAATGATCAGGTTACCAAACTCGTAACTACCCGAAAACTTTTTTTAGGAAAAGCGAAAACAGGGGCGCCTGGGTGGCTCAGTGGGTTAAAGCCTCTGCCTTCGGCTCAGGTCATGATCTCAGGGTCCTGGGATCGAGCCCCGCATCAGGCTCTCTGCTCAGCAGGGAGCCTGCTTCCCCCTCTTTCTCTGCCTCTGCCTCTCTGCCTACTTGTGATCTCTCTCTCTCTCTCTCTATCAAATAAATAAATAAAATCTTTAAAAAAAAAAAAAGGAAAAGCGAAAACAGTTTCAGAAATCAGCATAATTAGGAAACTATTATTCTTTTAGTAGCCCATATTTTGTATAACTCACTTTTATTGAGTGCTTATTATTTGCCAAGCACTGTGCTAAGTACTTCTAGCGTGGATTATCTAATTTAATTCTAACAATCCTATGAGATAGATGATACTAGTATTGAAATTATTTTGGTTGGATACATTTTTTTTCCTAAAGTTATGAGATTACCAACTTCACCACAGAATTATAAATCTTGACTGACCCTTATATAAATGCTATGGTAGCCTTTTAATGAATGTGGATTAACTGTTCAAAATGAATGTGGATTAAGAATATTCCAGGAGCACCTGGGTGGCTCAGTGGGTTAAGTGTCCTACCCTTGATTTTGGCTCAGGTCATGATCTCAGGGTGGTGAGACTAGGCCCCATGAGGGACTCTGCACTGAGCATGGAACTTACTTAAGATTCTTTCTCTATGGGATGCCTGGGTGGCTCAGTCAGTTAAGTATCTGCTTTCGGCTCAGGTCATGATCTCAGGGTTCTGGGATCGAGTCCCACATCAGGCTCCTTGCTCAGTGGGGAGTCTGCTTCTCCCTCTCCCTGCTCTGCCTGCCTCTCCCCCTGCTTGTGCTCTTTAAAAAAAAATATTTTCTCTCTGTCCCTCTCCCCCGGCCCCACTCTCTGTCTCTATAAAAAGAAAAGAATGTTCCAAGTCATAGGAAAACTTGCTCACCTTGCATCTGGCACAGCTGTGATACTGTTATGTCTGACCCTTTGCATCTATCCATCCTCCAGCCTTCTTAGTTACGATTGAAATTCACACAGCAATCATTCAGTTGTGAAAAATTAATATGCGCAAGACAGATTTTAGGTATTGAGGGGTTAAAAATACAGGGCTTCTGTTTTCAAGGAGTATTGTGATCTAGTTAGGTAGAGAAAAATGCCTGTGAAGGAAAAGCTCATGGTTTTCAGGCAAATGGTGTAAACTGAGAGAGAGCAGGGATCTGCAAACAGCAGTTCCTGAGCCAGATTTGGGCCACTGCCCCTGTTTTTGCAGTTTATGGGCTAAGATTGGTTTTCATATTTAGAAAATTGTAAGACAAAACAAAAGACAAGAAAGAAGAACGTGCAATAGACTGGATGGCCTGTAAAACCTAAAATATTTTCCCTGTGGCACTTTACAGAAACTTGTCAACCTTTAATATATAAGATAAGCACCATCAGGATACTATGTGTAACATGTGCTTGGGGGACTTGTGTGGTCTGGGTGAACCTCACAGAGAAGCTAGAGTTTACATTGGACTATAAATTGGAAGGAAAGGGAGAGGTGGCTTCGAAGTGCAAATTCTCCAGTGTATCATGGAGATTATCTAACGGCTTTGGTTGGCTTTTGTGGTTGGTTATGTCCCTTTGGGAAGATTTTTGGGGGCCATTTTTTTTTTCTTCTCTTGAATGTTTCATACTTGTGCTTTCCCTTTCTATGAAATGGTTGAAGTCCATACTCCTTGTCCCATTATTTAGGGCCTTCTGCAGTCTGATCTTAACCTGTCTTTCTAACCTTGTACATGCCTACCAAACACAATGACATTGAAAAGGAAATACATAGTGATAGTAAAATGTGTAATACACATTACATAGTGATAGTAAAAAAAAAAATAGTTTTAACAAAAGGACAGTGAGACAGAGAGTAGATTCTTTGGAGCAGAGGTCAGCAAACTTTTTCTATAAGGAGTTAAATGGTCCATGTGTTCAGGTTTGCAGGCCAACGACTCAGCTCTGCTAGCAGGAAAGCAGCCATCCACCTTTGTAACCATGTGTGTGAACGAGCGTAGCTGTGCTCCAACAAAACTGTTTACAAAATCAGATGACCCACAGACCAGCATGCATCTTACCCATGTGTTAGGGTATTTCTAACTTTGAATGTCAGTACTTTGTTTCTTTGTTTTGGGGGGGGGGTTGTTTTGTTTTGTTTTGTTTTGTTTTGTTTTTAAAGATTTTATTTATTTATTTGACAGAGAGATCACAAGTAGGCAGAGAGAGAAGGGGAAGCAGGCTTCCTGCTGAGCAGAGAGCCCGATGCGGGGCTCGATCCCAGGACCCTGAGATCATGACCTGAGCCGAAGGCAGAGGCTTTAACCCACTGAGTCACCCAGGCGCCCCTGAATGTCAGTACTTTGAATGTTAGTAGCACTGATAGTCTTTTACAAATTATTGAAAAAATGAGCACACATAGTAAAAAATTCAATAGTACCAAAGGGTTTATATAGTGAAAAGTTGAATCGTCCAGCTGTGTGCTTCGCTGCTCTGGCTCTCCTCCATAGGAAAATCACTACTGGTAGTTTCTTGGCTGTCTTTTCAAAGTTAATTCTGTACGTAGAAGAACAAACACATATTCTTACTAATAAAAATGGTATCAAGCAGAACAAACACTGTTCTGTGTCTTTATTCAGATGAATACGTGTGTAGGCACATGCCTTTGCTAATACTAAAAACGATATGTTAAAAGTTTTTTTCATTTTTCAAGATGTCTCAAAGATCTATGCCCTTTTTGGTTAATTATGCTTTATAAAAGCATAAGACAATAGAGAAATGTACCCGATCTTTCTAATCCGTATTCCCAAATTAAAGGTAAAAATTTTGGTCAGTATCGAAGCCAACTTTCTTTCACATCCTGTCTCAAGATTTCTCTCATCTTCTGATTTAGTAGTCTCGGGAGCTGAGTTGGAGAAGGGCATAAAGAGAAATTCCCTGTGGTGGCAGAAGGAGGAGGAAAGGACAGTAGCATTCATAATGGAAATAACTTTTCACCACTCAGCGACTCACGGTTTATCGCTATAATATCTGCAATCATGCCAGACATAGAGCAGGCGTATCATGTTGGAGAAAACTGGTGACTTGAATTAAATCTGTTTGTTTGCAGTTGTCTGGACTTGGAGCAGTGTTCTCTTAAGGTCTTGGAGCCTGAAGGAAGTCCAAGCTTATGTTTACTGAAGCTGTTGGGTGAGAAAGGTTGCACGGTCACGGAGCTGAGTGACTTCCTGCAGGCTATGGAGCACACAGAAGTTCTTCTGCTTCTTAGCCCCCCAGGTAGGTTCTCCCCTGGGGTCTGTTCTCCAGGAGTTCGTGGAGACAAACTTAGAGGAAAATATCTCATTTGCCAGTGAATTGTATTAAATATTTTTGGAAAATGTAAACGTATGGAGACTCATTTGTTCCCTCCAGGTCAAGACTAAAGAATACATAGAAAGCAAATACAACACATAAACATTGATTGAATTGTGGTTCAAAAACATTTTGGAGGGGCACCTGAGTGGCTTGGTGGGTTAAAGCCTCTGCCTTCAGCTCAGGTCATGATCTTAGGGTCCTGGGATCAAGCCCCGCATTAGGCTCTCTGCTCAGCTGGGAACCTGCTTCCCCCTCTCTCTCTGCCTGCCTCTCTGCCTACTTGTGGTCTCTCTCTCTCTCTGTCAAATAAATAAATAAAATCTTAAAAAAAAAAACATTTTGGAGACAAGTAAAACAATTTGGATTTAACGTGTGTATCAGACATTAGGGAATTATCACGTGATAATGGTGGTGTAGTCTAGAAGAATGTCTTTGTTCCAGCGAGGTATGTGCTAAAGTATTTAGGGGATGAGGCTCCTGGCTGGCCAAGTAGGAGAGCCTGCAACTCTGATCTCAGGGTTGTGAACTCAAGCCCCACATTGGATATGGAGCCTACTTTAAAAAAAAAAAAACGGGTCACCTGGGTGACTCAGTTGCTAAGCATCTGCCTTCAGTTCAGGTCATGTTCCCAGGACTGAGCCCTACATTTGGCTTCCTGCTCGGTGGGAAGCCTGCTTCTCCCTCTCCTACTCCCCCTGCTTATGCTCCCTCTCTCGTTGTCTCTCTGTCAAATAAATAAATCTTTAAAAAAAAAAAGAACAGAATATTTAGGAGTAAGATTTCTTTCTTTCTTTTTTTTTTTTCTTTAAGAATTTACTTATTTGAGAGACAGTGAGATAGAGAGCACGGGGGCACGGGGTGGGGGGGGAACAGAGGGAGAGGGAGAAGCAGAGTCCCCGCCAAGCAGGGAGCCTGATGCGGGGGTTGATCCCAGGACCCCAGGATCATGACCTGAGTCAAAAGCAGATGCTTAACCGACTGAGCCACCCAGGCGCCCCTCGGGGTAGGACTTCTATAACTCGTGTTAAAATAGTGCAGCCAAGACTCAGTCAGTAGAGCCTGTGATTCTTAATTTTGGGGTTGTGAGTTGAAGCCCCACACTGGGGGTAGAGTTTACTTTGAAATGAAGGAAGGGAGGGAGGGAGGGAGGAATAGTGCAGCCAAAAAAATAAATATGTATTTATTAATATGTATATATGTATATAAATGAGATAAAGCAAATATGACCGATATTTATTATTTCAGTAACGTCATACTTTTGAAATGTTGATTCAACCATGATTTTTTTCTGAGTATACCAATATCGAGTGAGATTTCTCCCTTGCAAGGTCAGGTTGAGGAATAGGAAACAGCCCCTTGTCTGCAGGTAGAGTTGGTCCCCCGCGGCAGTGTCAGGCAGGAGAGACCACGTGATATAAGTCGCCTGATTACAGCAGCCCTGCGGACCTCCTTTCTCAGGGGTCCAGTTCACCACCATAGGTTCCACTAGAAGCAGAGAAGCCAGTCGAGGTTGGGAGGGCCATGGTCTAAGGACTCATGCTCTCTATTTTACATGGTGTAATGTATGCAGTTTTTATTACGTAACCAGCATATTTGTGATAACATTTTGAAGTTAATGTGAGGAACCTAAAATTATAATCCAGATCATATTTTTGTCAGTTCCGGGGTTCGGGAATCTTCTAACTGAAAAGTCTTGAAGCAGGTTGGGCTTCAAGAGAGGCTGAGGACAGCCCTGTTTTCAAAGAATTGGCTTGTTTTCACCTTTGCTCCTCCTTTCTTTTTACTGGTTTCCTTCTTAGAGTGACTTTCTGTGTAGTTGCAAGGTCTCTACTGACTGTTCCTTGCGTTCATCTTTGTCCCAGCAAAAATCATAAGATTCACTCTAGTTAATTAATTTCAGTGACATGCCTGTCCCTACACCTGTCACTGTGGCAGGGGAGATGGAATGTGCCCATTTGCTGGCTTAGAGCTAGGAGTGGAGTTGGGTTGAGTCAGCTTTTCAGAAACTACAAGGATTACCAAACAGAAGTGGGCCTGTTGGAAGGAGAAAGGGCATAAGAGATACTGGGGAGGTAACTGAAGAGTCTGCTGCAAAGGGAAAGGACCTAGATTACAAGTCAGGAAATTTGGACTCTCAGCTCATCCTCTGCTTCCCAAGGCCTAATGTAGATGATAAAATACGTCTCCAACAAATGCTTCCTTTGAGTTACCCGTTGCATTGGATGCTTGACTTCTGTTCCTCAGTGCCTCTTCATGCCAAGAGGTCTGGGGTCAGAGTAACTACTGCTAAAGCAGCCCCTGTCTAGTTGGAAGTGTTATCACCAATCAGTGAACTTCTTCATAAGATGACATTTGTTAACTTTTATATCCGCAGTGCCTTGAATATTACCCAGGAGTTGTGACGATTGAGATCTGCTAGTTAGGGCACTCAGTTAGCTACTAAGTCATCATACTTCCTAGCATACCATACCAGGGCCTCCGAAAACTTAAGAAACCTCTCCAGGAAGCAAATACAACTTTTATATCTCATTATCTTTTTCAGTAATTACACTAATCATTGGTTGCCAAGTCTATAAAATGAGAGTAAATAATCTCTACCTGGCAGAGCTGAAGGAGTTACAGGAAGTGATGCTGTGTGAATTTGCCTCTAGGTGACCGCAGGGGCGCTTCCCATCTCATGATCTGTGCCGGGATCACTCGCCTCCGATCTCGGGCTTCCACATCTTCAGTTTCCCATGCGTGACACTGGGCTTTCCTGAAATTGAGTCACATGTTTGTTTCTGTGTAACAATCTGCCTGAAATTTTTGACAAACCAGCAGTGAATACGGAGCCAACCTAATAAACATCAGTAATCTAATCCCTTGACAGATCCATTTCTGCTCTTTGTGTTTTTCTCCAAATAGCAGGATTAGCACTTTACCATCAGTGTTTCCCATACAGATCATTCTGGTATTTGGCCTACAAGTTTCTTCAGAGTTATCCCCTAGGACTTCCTTGCATTTGAGGGGAAACCAGGAAAAGGAAAGCGGTTTCTATTTAACATTTCTATATTAACATTTATTCAGTATTTCTGTGAACTTTTATGTCATATTAGCTGTATAGTATCCTTTGGGAATCAGTTGTTTCTTGAATATTAAGTATTGATTTTTGAGGACACACTTTAGGATCTGATAAAGTAATTTATCAGTAATTAGTAATTTCAGGAAGAAGTAATTTACTGTTAGCTTTTCTATGTGCATTTTATATGAATAATATAAAACTCACCGTATTTGCAGATACTAGAATAAAGAAAATAAGAATTATAGAGAAAATCTTAAGTTTTATTAAGGATATTGAGAATAAAAACTATTGTAATTAAGAAGGTAAGCTCTGATAGAATCAATTTTATTTGGGACTTTACTCATTCATTCAGTAAACACTTACTGGATTCCGATACCTTTGCTGTTCCAGACATTGCGCTTGGTACTGTGATTCAAAGATGACTAGAACCAAAATTCTCGCCTAGGAAAAGTTCATAGTCTAACAGGAAAGACAAACCTGTAAATGGTCACATCCAACACAATCGTAAAAACAAATAGAGCAAGTCTTATCTGATCTTTGGGTTTTCCTTTTCAGTGTATTCCTATTCTTGGTGAAAATACAATATGGAAATATTCTCATGTTTTCTCTCTTTTTTGCAGTAAGATAGTTTTCATAGGAGGATATTAGTTCTTATTCCACAGAAAGTCCAGTGACTTTTCTCGCTGGAGAGGTCTGCTTTTGGTGAGTAGGGTGAGTTCTCAAAGATGTCGTGAGTCTCTGAACAGACCTTTCGGACCCAAATGCAAGAAAAAGAGGGAACTTGAGATTTATTATAGTTTTATTTTGCCACATTCCATTCTGGTTGTTTGTGGACCGACAGCCAGAGATAGCCATAGGAGATGGCTATAATAAGTTTCTCTGTTTTTTGAGAAACTGAGTTTCTTTTATGTATGTGTTTGGTGGCCCAGCGGTAGCTGGGACAGTGTCCCCTGCCTCTGACTAGAACGATCCCCTTGACTAGGGGGACCACCGCCAGCCTCAGTGGTCCCTCACTTACCATGGGATCTAAGGGGAACTCATCCCTAAATTCTTGCTCTGACACTTAATATATTTTCTGAAGGAGCCCCATAGGATTGAGGTTTATCCTCTTCCGCTTTCTCTCTAATTGGGCTTTTATCATAGCACGTGGATGGCTAACTGCTCCCATGCCTATTTCCCAGCACTGATTGTTTCCCTATTTTACTCTTTTCATCATCTCAGTGGGAATTCGAGGGGAGTGGGAGCACTAAGTGAGTGTGCTGAAATTGCTTGAGCCAGAAGTCGGTAATGATTTTTTAGACCTTTATTTTCTCATTTAACGATCAAAACTCCTGACCCCAAAGCAACTGACGTTGGTATCTCTGTCCTTCGCAAATGTCATTGAGCCTAGATGTGCAGTTCAAGATGTTCCTGTTTTTCTTAAGTGAAAATATTTTGAGTGATTATAAGCTCCATCAGTTATGTAATTATGCAGATCACAAAATGGCTGCCAAGGAAGTAATGCCCTGGCCCAGAATTGGTTAAGCGGAGGCCAGACGATAGGAGATATTTAGAGAGAATTAACATTTGATGTATGGGTTTCGTTAGATGAATCCCAGGGTTCCAACTTCAGTTCTGTGATGTTATCATTTTATTTCCGTCTTTATATAAAAGGTACTTCACTCTCCGTACATTCTAGACAGGTCTGACTGAGATCTCTTCAGTCACATCTTTTCCACTTGCCCCACACCTTTTTTGTCTTTAAGACAGGAGCCAAGGGGCCCCTGGGTGGCTCAGTCGGCTAAGCATCTGCCTTCGGCTCAGGTCATGATCCCAGTGGCCTGGGACTGAGCCCTGCATCAGGCTCCCTGCTCAGGGGGAGTCTGCTTCTCCCTCTTCCTGTCATACGCTCCCTCACTTTTTCTTGCTCTCTCAAATGAACAAATAAAATCCAAAATCTTAAAAAAAGACAGGAACCAAGATTGTTGAATATTATTCTCTAATTTCTAAAATACCTTTAGTTCAGAACCATCTTATCTTTGCAGTTCTGTAAAGGAACAGAAGTGTGCCGTTATGAACATTTAAATTTTATTTTATTTATTTATTTATTTATTTTTAAAGATTTTATTTATTTATTTGACACACAGAGAGAGAGAGAGATCACAAGTAGGCAGAGAGGCAGGCAGAGAGAGAGAGAGGGAAGCAGGCTCCCTGCTGAGCAGAGAGCCTGATGTGGGGCTCGATCCCAGGACCCTGAGATCATGACCTGAGCTGAAGGCAGAGGCTTTAACCCACTGAGCCACCCAGGCGCTCCCGAACCTTTAAATTTTAAATGTGAGCGGTTTAGCCCGAGTGACAGTCACAAAAGTGAATTAGACCCAGGTCTGCTGACCCCGACCTGAACTCGATGGCATTTCCATCATGCTAGGAAATTTCTGAGTTATTCAGAAAACTTGGTGATGAGTTATTCCCCCAGTTGCCTCTTTGACCTGTGGACTGCAATTTTTTGTCCTTGCCAAATTAAAAAGTACTCATATTAGATCTCATTTACAAAGGACTTTTCTTGTTGCGTGAGTGACAAAAATTTCTGAAAGGAAAATATCAAGAAGCAGAAGAGGCAACAATGGTATGGATGGGAATAAAGGACAAAGGAGGAGGAGAGACAAAGGGCGTTGTGAGGTCTGAAAGAATGTGCGTCTGCGCTGAGGTATTCGGGGTCACTGGGCAATGTGGAGGCATATGGGATATCATGAGGAGACTAGGTTTAGCCACAGGAGATGCAAATGTAAACTGACTTGTAGGAGGGACATACATGGACATGCTTTGGTTGCACTTGGGGGAGATTGTTGGAGGAAGAGAAATTGTATTTATTCTGGGACAGGATGAGGCACTTTTCAATGATAACTTAGAAATTTTCAGAATAACTCTGAGGAAGAGTTTAAGATAGAAGCTGATGGAAAGAAAGTTTGGTTCGCAGCCTCTGAAAACAGATGTACTGTCATGTATACAATAGATTTGTTCCTGGAACAGCTGTTTGTAAATTACATCAGTATTTAAGTGCACCCATGGGCCACCTGGGTAGCTCAGTCAGTTAAGCTGCTGCCTTTGGCTCAGCTCATGATTCCAGGGTCCTGAGATCGAGGCCCACATGAGACTCCCTGCTCAGTGGGGAGCCTGCGTCTCCCTCTCCCTCTGCGGCTCCCCCTCTTGTGCTTTCTCGCTTGCGCTCTCTCTCAAACAAACAAAATCTTTAAAAAAAAATGTAAATGCATCCTGAGAGAGGCTAACTTAAAGGAAAGCTATGTGGATCCTTCTGTCAAGAATCACCCTAACTTACTTGTTTTGAAATTCCAGCAGGTTTTTAGTTTTATTGTTCAGTATCACAAATCTGTGATCTACATAGGTGTGTGTTGAATGAATGATCCTCATGTTCCATCGTACCTAGTTCAGATTCTCCCCGGTTTACAGGAAGTCAAGTAACCTCTTTGACTTCTTTGCAGATATTATCTGAAAATAGGCTTGTTTGCCAGGAAACTGTGCATTCACCCTTTAAAATAGAACTTTCATTTGTTATGCCTTGGTACACCCTCCATAGCTCCGTGCCATCTTCTTTCCTTACCTTTGTTCGGCACCTTCTGACTAGTGGGCGCCCTGCGAGGGTGGTTACAGGTTGACCATGGTTCCCTGCCGCACGACACTATGTGGGAGGAAGGAAATTTGTGTGGTTAAGGCATGGGAGGTATTGCGACTTCTTGTCTTTACTACTCACTGAGAGCGGTTTCCAAATCACATTGTGCCTTTCAATTCTCAGTCTTTGAAGCACTGAGTAATAAATATGTGTATTTATTTTCTTGCTTATTAAAGACTAGACTACTGAAATGGATGGTCCAGGACAGATGTGCAAACTGAGCTTAACATACATTAGAAATCATGTAGTCTTGTCTCCCACACAAAGGAAGGACACTTTTTAGGATATCCTGGCCCTACAGGCCCTTTGTCCATTAAAGCTATTCATTTCTTTGTAAGACACTATAAGGGGAAAGCCTTTTTTTTTTTTTAAGATTTTATTTATTTATTTGATAGAGACACAGGGAAAGAGGGAACACAAGCAAGGGGGAGTGGGAGAGAGAGAAGCAGGCTCCCCACTGAACAGGGAGCCCAGTGTGGGGCTCGATCCCAGGACCCTGAGATCATGACCGGAGCCAAAGGCAAATGCTTAACTGACTGAGCCACCCAGGCATCCCAGCATGTGATTCTTGGTTTCGGAGTTAGGAGTTTAAGCTCCATGTTGGGCATAGAGATCACTTAAAAATAAAATCTTAAAAAAAAAATCACTAGAAAACGATAACTATGTGAAGTGATAGATGTATTAGGTCAACAGTAGTAATCACTTCACGGTGTGTATGTACTGGTGATGCTATAAGTGTATAGAACTTTCATTTGTCAAGTATACTTCCATAAAGGTGGAGGGAAAAAAATCACTAGATTGACAAAAGCGTGGGGATTTTAAAGCCCAAGAAAACCCAGGTTTGTCTTCTGGTTCCGCCATTTTATGATGGGAAAAAAAAAAATTGGTCTCAGAGAGGTTAAGTAGCTTATTTAAGGTAATTTGGGTGACCTTTTTTGCAAATTACTTCATTTTCTTCACTGTCACATAGATCTAACTAATATCTAACTCATTTGGTTATTTTGAAGGTTAGGGATCAAAACACCAAGCACATATAAAGCCGTCAGTAAATTTCTGCCATGGTAGTTTTTATTATGGTGATGATACACAGTAATCCAACAAATACATGCGGAACACTCTCTGTGTCACCATATTCCAGGCACCGTGCTGGGTGTTGGGTAAACTGGTGACTAAGACAAACAAGGTCCTTGGTCTCATGAAGCTTCTGTTTTAGTAGGTGAGACTGACAAGAAAACACGAGATTTCAGATGGTTAGTGCAGTGAAGAACACAAAGTGGGGTAAATGTAATCGAGAAGTGGGGGCCAGGGTAGCTGGTTTAGAGATGTTTCCCAGAGAAGCTAGAGCCTAGACTATGAGAAAGAAAGAGGCTGCCGTGAAACAGCAGGGGGTTGGAGGGGAAATCCGGCAGAGGACTAGTAAGTAGGCAAGTAGAAAAGAGCTTGGCTTCCGAAAAGACGACCAGTGTAGATGGAGCAAGGGGGACAGGAGGGGACAGGGTTAGAGAGATCAGTTTTATGTAAGACCTCCTGACCACGATGAGGAGTATAGATTTTATTTGAAGTATAATAGGTCAGTCAAGGGTTTTAATCACAGGAGTGGTATGGATTAATTTATGTTTTATTTGATTTTATTTATTAGAGAGTGTTAGCAGAGGGGAGGGGAGAGGCAGAGGGGGAGGGAGAGGGAGAGAATCTCAAGCAGACTCCCTACTGAGTGTGGAGCCTGTGGCAGGGCTCCGTCTCACAACCCTGAGATCATGACCTAAGCCAAAACTAAGTGGAATCCTCAACCAGCTGAGCCACCCAGGCACCCCTGGATTAATTTATGTTTAAAAAAAAAAAAACATTTGGGCTGCTAGTTGGAAGCAAGGACACTAGTTTGCAGGCTGTAACATGGCTTCATCATAGCTGACAGTGGCTTGGGTTAAGATCATGGCATTGAAGATGTGGAGACTGGGAAAAGCAGAACTAGCAGGACTTGCAGAGAAGTTACATGTGGAGAATGAGGAAGAAAAGAGGGATTCGGGAGGCACTGCTAAGTTTTTGTACAGAGTAACTAGATGCATGGGGACAAGTTGAGATGGGAAGACAGTGGGGTCTCATGCAGGACATTTTGTTTCGGAGGAATTTGGGACACGTTAAGTTGGAGTTGGCTAGGAGACATTCACATTTTAAAGCCCATTTAGCTACATATCCTCTATTCAGATTTATATTTGTTCCCTTCTTTTGTTGTCACAACTTTTTTTCTTTCTTATCACACGTAAACTTTGAAAATCAGAATCTTTGTATCTTGAAGTTGTGGCCTTACGTCTCTCATAGCTAAAGAATCGCATTGGGAGGGACGCCTGAGTGGCTCAGTTGGTTAAGCAGCTGCCTTCGGCTCAGGTCATGATCCCAGGGTCCTGGGATCGAGTCCCACATCAGGCTCCTTGCTCAGCAGGGAGCCTGCTTCTTCCTCTGCCTCTGCCTGCCACTCTGCCAGCTTGTGCTCTCTCTCTCTCTCTCTCTCTGACAAATAAATAATAAAATAAAATCTTTAAAAAAAAAAAAGAACGGCATTGGGAGCCTTAAACGCAGTGCTGTGAATTTGCCGGCCCAAGTGAGAGTGCTCATCCCATTTTGTCTTCATTATGTCCTTTGCAACCAACACATGGTACAGGTTCCAGAACTGTTAACTTCTTCCATACTGTACTAACTAGGCATCAACACAAAGAATTAATGAATAGGAAAGTTCTCCCTTGGCAAACGTTTTAAATTCTTTTTTAAGAGGGTCTGCTTTCTTTACTAAAGATTTTCTAGGGTTTCTCCAGACCCTCAAATGTAATAGATATGCAGTAAAATATTTATTCATTTTGGATTTTGGTTTTATTTGGTATCTTTCTGGAATGGCTTTCACGTGTCTGTTTTACCTTATATACTACTTTTGTCCTGGAAAGGTTAGTATCTTTCATGTACTAGAATTGCTGTTATTCGACTAACTTCTCTCCAACTATAATCTTGCTTTGTTCCTTTGGATTGGAGGCTTAGAGAGGAAAAGGATACTGTTATGAGATCATATTCAGGATAGATGAGGAAAGAAAATAAAAGTAGGTGCAGGGAATTACATTCTACAAGTTTTAATGATCTTTTCTTCCTTCCTGGAAGCCAGCTAACCCAGTTTTAAGTACCTTGGCAAACGTAGAATTTCCTAACTTTGGTTTCTTTTGTGTCAGTTATCTGTTGCCGCATAACAAATTACCCCAAACCCCAGAGCTAACCATTTATTACTTCACACAGTTTCTGAGGCTAGGAACCTAGAAATGGCTTAGTTGGCTGGTTTGGGCTCGGGTTTTGGCATCCGATGCGGCGAGGGCAAGCCAGTGGGGCAGGGCTACAGCTGTCCGGTCTGACTAGGGTTGAACCATCTACTTGTCGGATGGTCCACTTACGTGGCCACTGGCAGGAGGCCCAAGTTTCTTTGCTTACCACTCAGGCCTCCCGCAGGGCTGAGTGTCCCCATGACGAGTCAGCAGGCTTCCGCAGAGGGAGTCACTGAGAGGGAGGCGGCGGGGGTGGGGGCAGAGAGGAGGCAGTTCCATAATTGACTTGGGATTTTCTTTAAAGCTGTCCCAAGCTTTGGTGCTGATAGTCATTTCTCGGATGAAAAGTGTTTGTATCCCGTGTGTCGGATTTATACCCCGCTGTTCTGTTTCTCTGCCTTTCCGCATACATAGTGATTTTCATTTAATGCTAAATCAGAGCACTGAAATAAATGTATCTTGAGGACATTTTCAGTGGCCACCACTTGCAGCAGTGCCCCTCAGTCCGTTGAGGTGCCAGCCACATGAGCATTTATGACCCAGTATTTGAAGAGCTGGCACCGAGAGCTGCATCGTGGCTGCTGTCTAGCGGACGTCTGCTTGAAGGTGCATCCTGATTTCAGAGGGCTTAGAACATGAAAAAAATATTTCTAAGAATTGAAGAAAGATGACAAACGTTTTCTCCCCAGCCATGGGAAGTACAGTAGATCAAAGTCTTCTGTGGATGAATTTCTTTCCTCTTGGTTTTACAAAGCCTGGAACTCGCAGATGCATAATCTGACAGGGAAGGAGCGATGAATGGGCAGTTTACAACTAGGATGAATATACAGGTTATTTCCGAAGTTATAATTTTTGGGGTTTTTTTTGGTTTCAGAAATATAAACAAGGAAAACCTCTTCGGTGACTTTATTTAACTTTCTTTTTTTTTTTTTTAAGGAATAAAGATCACCGTCAACCCAGAGTCAAAGGCAGTTTTGGCTGGACAGTTTGTGAAACTATGTTGCCGGGCAACTGGACATCCCTTTGTGCAATATCAATGGTTTAAAATGAATAAAGAGGTAACTTTTTAAATGTATTTTACTTCCCTTGTCATAAAAAGAGCATGATAGCAAATTATTTAGGATCATTGTCCTCAGTGTGTTTCTTGGAATTTTGATCTGATAGACATGACTGTGTTATTACTGAAGTAGTAATCATTATTTTGGTAAGGCAATTCCAGAAGTTGTCTTATAAAAAAATGGTAGGCGGGGCACCTAGGTGGCCCAGTCCATTAAGCATCTGCCTTCGGCTCACGTCATGATCTCACGGTCCTGGGATTGAGCCCCACGTTGGGCTCCTAGCTCACCAGGGAGTCTGCCTCTCGCTCTCCCTGTCCCTCCCCTTGCTTATGTGCTCTCTTTCTCTCTCTCACTCTCTCAAATAAGTAAAATCTTTTTTAAAAACTGGTAAGCAATAATAAATCAATTCTCTGGACTCTAGAAATTATGGAAAATCAGGATTATTTAGATCAACAACATTAACAAATAGTATATATCAACAGTACATTCTAACGTACACACACAAAAATCCTTAACAACAAATTATGTTCCAACCAAAATCTCTCTCTTTTTTCTTTTTGGACAATAACTTTATTTTCTTTGGTGGTGTGTGCCCTCTAGTCTCAGGACTTCAGGAATTGCTTCTTGGTGCCAGCAGCCTGTGTGACTTTGAGCACACCGAAGCCACAGTCTTGCTGAAGGGCCAGCACTCACCCACTGTGACAGTGTTGCCCATCTGGACATCCCTGAGGCAGGGGGACAGGCGTATGGGCATATCCTAGTGGTCTTTCTCAAAACAGCTGTACTTGAATATGTGGTGGAGGGAGTCTCAGTGGATGACAGTGGGCTTCTGTGTCTTCATCCTGATCACATAGACAGAACCTGCCCTCGGATAGAGACATTGCCAGTAAAAGGGCATTTCTTGTCGGTATAGGACTCTCAATGACCTCCTTGGGCATCTTGAAACCCATACCAAAGTTTTTATGGTATTGTAGGAGCTTCTCTATGCCAATTTCTCCAAGCAAGTCCCTCTTCTTATTTTTTTTTTTTTAAGATTTAATTTGTTTGTTTGACAGAGAAAGAGAGATTGCAAGTAGGCAGAGAGGCAGGCAGAGAGAGAGGGGGAAGCAGACTCCTTGCTGAGCAGAGAGCCCGATTTGGGGCTCGATCCCAGGACGCCGGGATCATGACTTGAGCCGAAGGCAGAGGCTTTAACCAACTGAGCCACCCAGGAGCCCCCCCACCCTTATTTTGAAAGGTGGTTGGCTGCTTTGGGTAGGCACACTCAGTATGAATGTCCACCATCTCCCAGGACACCTGAAAAAAGGAAACCAAAATCTTTAATTAAAAGATTTTTAAGGTGCCATGGGAGACTAATGGAAGATTCCATTTAACTTTTTTTTTTTTTTTTTTTGACAGAGAGAGATTACAAGTAGACAGAAAGGCAGGCAGAGAGAGAGGGGGAGGGAAGCAGGCTCCCTGCTGAGCAGAAAGCCCGATTTGGGCCTCAATCCCAGGATCCTGAGATCACGACCTGAGCTGAAGGCAGAGGCTTTAACCCACGGAGCCACCCAGGTGCCCCCTCCACTTAACTATTATATCAAAAGATTTAGGCTATCGTGCTAGATTCCAAAGTAAAATTCAGGCTGGTGGAGGGGAGCATTATTCTTTTACCACCCAACAAATATTTCAAATCACATATTGGAATTCTTTTTTCTTACAAGTTCTTTGAGCTACTCTGCCACTGGGTGTTTCCCACTGGCTAGCTCGTGTTGTGTCTCACTTTGGTCGGCTTCTCTCTCCTCCCACTCCACCTTCCCTCCTAGATTGTACCTTGAAACTACTCTTTTCATCCTGTTAGTCAAATAACTAATCTTTCATCCAAACTCAGTGCTAAGTCTACATTTGCAAACCTGAAAATAAGTTAAAGGGCCGTTCTAAGATCATGATCTTTCCTTTAATGGGATCATCCTGTGCCTTAGAAGAAATGTGTGGTTTTATACAATTTTTTATTTCCATCCCTCATACACAGGTAAGGTAGAGCAGCTGAATTGTAGTACAAGGTTGCATGTAGGCTATGGTGCTAGACAGGCCTATGTTGGAACCCTGAGTATCATTTTTTGTAATATGAATTTCTGTCATCCAGGGTTATAAAAATTTAAAAGACAGGATGTTTCATGTACCTAGGCTTTCAGGAGATGGTAACTGAGGTTATTTGTAACATGTTCTCAATTGCAAAGTTGCTTTTATCTTAATAAATGCCTTTCGAAAAGGGAGATATAACAGATAAAACTTGCTACATTAAGCATATCATTTGTAAAATATGCCCTGATTTGAGAAAGGTAAAAATGTAGGGGGTGGGAAGTACTTCTTAGATTCGAAGAGTTGTAATAGATTTTACAGCCCTCACAAGGTCGAGTTTTGTCAGACTACCTTTATGGTCATGGGGTTATTTTAAGAAATACTCATTTAACAAGTACCTGATGAGCGCCTGTTTTGTGCGAGGCCTTGATGTAAGGCAGTAGTGAGGAGGCACTGACACACAGGGTCCTGTCCCCACCCCGGTGGGGAGAGACAGCAAAGGAATGGGAGAATTCTTTGAGTTATGAGGAAAATCAGTAGGGTGATCTAAAGTGAGAAGCCACTAACCATCTTAAGCAGGAGAAGTAACGTGATAGGATTTCTGTTTTTAAAACACAAGGTTGCCTTTTGAAGAGAAGCACGAGAAAGCAGAAAGACCAGTCAGCTAAAGCCTGTGCTAGACTGGAAATAGCGGCAGGGCAGTGGAGAGGGAGCAGAGTGCTCGGGTCAGGTGGTTTTAGTGGGGGAGTTGACCACACCTGATAGTAGGTTAGAGGTGGAGCATGAAGAAAAAGAGAGAACAAGGGGAACCCTGGATTCTTTACAGAAGCATCTGGGGACATGTCATATACTGAGGTGTTGAAGATTGGGAAGGAAAAGGATTTAAGGAGAAAATTCAAGGATTTAGTTTTAAATGCATTAAATTCAAAATGCCCTTAGACATTTACATGAATCAGGTAGGCAGTTTGGATACCTGGAGAGTCTTTGAAAGTTTATGTTACGGAAGACAAACCAGTAAAGAGACTAAGAAGAACCTGTAAGAAAGATGGGAGGAAATCCAGCAGAGGATGGTATGAAGCCTAAAAGGAAAAGTATTTGAAGAAAAAAAGGGTAATTAGCATTTCCAGTGCTGCTGAGAGGAGAGGGTATGGGTGAAGGGAGGCTTGGTTGGGGTTTTTTCCTTATTTAAGATACAAAGGACTAGAGTATGTTTTCGAGAGTGATACAATAGAAGAGAAATGGTAAAGCAGAGAGAAAATTGCAGGAGCAAGATCAGAGAGGATGGAATTGACAGGAGAGGAAAAAGTTTTCCTCTGCCCTCTTATGTTCATTCTCTGGGGGCCTGTGAATAAACTGACAAAATACAGATTGACAGAAGAAAAAGTTTTGAACTTACAAAGGAGGTAGCTCCATGACTAGTTAAAGTTAGAACCTGCATACCAAATTTAGTAGGAAAAAGGGAGGAGGGAGAAAGACCCCTATTAGAGGAACAAATGGGTTTCTTTAAGAAATACAAAGGGGTCTCTAGGGGCACCTGGGTGGCTCAGTGGGTTAATGCCTCTGCCTTCGGCTCAGGTCATGATCTCAGGGTCCTGGGATCGAGCCCCGCATCGGGCTCTCTGCTCAGTGGGGAGCCTGTTTCCCCCTCTCTCTCTGCCTGTCTCTCTGCCTACTTCTGATCTCTCTCTCTCTCTCTCTGTCAAATAAATAAATAAATAAAATCTTTAAAAAAAATAAATACAAAGGTGTCTCTAGAAGAATAAATGGGAGATAAGAATGTTTGACCATGTTATTCATGCAGGTGCAAGTAGTCTTCCCATCTTCATCATGGCCATAAAACTCTCCTGGAGAAGGGATTTGTGGTAGGTTTTTTCTTGGTCTCCTTCCTGGATAAAGCCTGAAGAAGGAATTTATGGTAGCCTCATTTCCCAGAAGTGTCTAGTTTTCATCAGATAGGGGAGTGTCTGAGAAAGCCGCTTTCTGCACCTTTCGGGTAGAGAAATTACCAGTTGATCCCAGATGTCTGCAGCTTGAACTGCAGCTTGAACCTCAAGTCTGAGGTTCTGAGTGGATCCCCACAGATCCTAAGCCCAAGTAGCCTTTGGTAGGTAGATACATTTTCCATTTTAACGGAGAGAAGAGAGCAGTTATAAAGGGATACATAGATAGCTCTGTGACTTGGTGGCAGGAGAGGAGAGTTTCTGTCTGAGGTTGGTGGCTAAGAAGCAGAATTGATTGTTGGACGTTTGAGGAGAGACAAAATAAGCATTAATAGTCTAGTAGGACAGCAGACCTAGTACATTAACATGGTGTCAAGTGCGGTCGGCCATCCTGCTTGTCAAATCTTCTGCAGAATGCTCTTGCTTTGTTGCCGGTTCTGAGGGGCGAGAGTGGAATTCGGTTGGTTGGGGTTTGGAGAGAGAGGGATACTTTTGAAAGGGAGCTAATGTAATCTAACAAGGCACTCGACCGAGCCCCTTGGCAATGTCCCAGAAGCAGGTGGCACTTACAGCTTGATGAGAGCAGCAAAGGTGAAAGAAACCTTCATGTGGTGACCAGAGTCCTGGGGGACAGCTTGGGAAACGCTTGGGTGGCCGTTTCTTACCGTCACTGGCGTCGGTCCATAGCCCTTCTCCGCCCAGACCCTGAAAGAGTGGTGGTTCAGGAGTCTGTCCTCTTACGGAATTTCGCAGATGAGAAAATGGGGTCTCAAGGTGAAATAACTCGCTTACGTGCTCACAGCTAATTGGACCAGAACTGAAATGAATAACCAGGCCTAACTTTGTGTGTTACTTATAAATTCGCCACTGCAAACTCTTTCAGTACTAATGATTTGAACAGTTTTAAATGACAGAACAGATACTTTTCTGTTAGTTTTTGGACAATCTGTGGGAGAGAGCTTAACTCTCTAGTTAATAGATTTGTAAAGAGTGTGGATTTCTAAGACTTCAGTCTTAAATTACTCAAAATGTTGTTTTTGTTTTGTTTTGTTTTTAAAGATTTTCTTTATTTATTTGAGAGAGGGAACATGGTGGCGGGGCGTTGCTCAGAGGGAGAAGGAGACTCCCCACTGAGTAGAAAGCCAGATGTGGACTCAGTCCTGGGACTCCGGGATCATGACATGAGCCGAAGGCAGTTGCTTAACCAACTGAGCCACCCAGGCGCCCTGTTGTTTGTTTTTTTAAGTAAAAAATATTTTAGAACTTGGGAAAATATGCTCTTCAGTGCTCCAAAGAAATCGACATTTTTTTGCATGCCACATTTTTTATAAGGCATGTTGTTTTGATGAGTCATTCATTTCCATTCTCTTACTGATTCTTTCGCAGATTCCAAACGGAAATGCATCAGAACTAATTTTTAACACAGTGCATGTAAAAGATGCAGGCTTTTATGTCTGTCGGGTTAATAATAATTTCACCTTTGAATTCAGCCAGTGGTCACAGTTGGATGTTTGTGATGTCACTGAAGTAACAGGAAGCTTCCAGGGTAAGTGATAAATCAAATTGAATATTGGGGTGGGAATTGCCTTATTTTATTTTGAATGTTTACTTGAATTTCACGGTATCACAAACGGGGCCAGAAGCTCACATACGTACTTACCAGCAGTGGAAGACCACCCGTTGTTCAGACTTCATCCCGTGTGCTTTGATCCCTTCTCTGCGATATGTACACATGCAGATGCTTAGGCCGGCCTGCCACTGGCCTTTGGGAACATCCCTCCTGTTTCTCTCTACACTATGTCTTTGTCCCAAACTGCTGTATTACTCTGACAAAATTGTGTTGCAGAGTAAAACCTCTAGAGTTGCCTTTGACATGAAAGGGCAGGTAGTATATCATTCCCTGCAATAAAGCATTTCATCAGACTGGTTTTCTCCAATGTCCTCCAGCTTCTTAGGCCAGTAACTACTACTGATTTTAAAAATCTACCTGTTCTAAAGAGTAGCCATCAGATGTTATTTTCTGTATTCACACTCACAGTCGAGAACTATATTCTTTGTCATTTTGCCAGACAGAATAGATGGGAAACAAATTTTCTGTTCTTCTTTCTCAATCTAGCTTTCCTACACATAAATAAGTAATCTCTAAAAATAGTCCTTTTTAAACAAAGGAATTACTTAGATCCTTCTAGAATATTTCTGTGTGTATAATGAACTTTTAATATGTTTATAAATTAAATCCTGTTCATTCCGCAAAGACTGGTCACCTGCAATGTGTGAGACACTGAGTTTCATGATGGAGACTTGGTATCGCGTCAACACTGACAAGTGCTCCTTCCTCGAGGACCTTAAAGCAACACATGAGTGTTCAATAAATTACACTTTCTGGGGACGTCTGGGTGGTCCGTCAGTTAAGCATTGGACTCTTGATTTCGGCTCAGGTCATGATCTCAGGGTCGTGAGATCGAGCCCTGTGTTGGGCTCCATACTGAGCGTGGAATCTGTTTAAGATTCTCTCTCTCCTTCTCCTCCCCGACCCCCTATGGGTGCACACTTACACATGCGCTCTCTCTCTCTTTAAAATAAATAAATCTTTGGGGCGCCTGGGTGGCTCAGTGGGTTAAAGCCTCTGACTTCAGCTCGGGTCGTGATCTCAAGGTCCTGGGATCGAGCCCCACGTCGGGCTCTCTGCTCGGCCGGGAGCCTGCTTCCCCCTCTCTCTCTCTGCCTGCCTCTCTGCCTGCTTGTGATCTCTCTGTCAAATAAATAAATAAAATCTTTTTAAAAAATTAAATAGAAATAAATAAATAATTCTTTTAAAAAATACTAGTAATAATGCTTTCTGATGTCTACCTCAGGAAGAAATGCTAGTGATCCTCTATCCATATTTATTCCATGCTAAAAACAAAACTCCTTTTCTTTTTTCTTATTTTTAAAGATTTTATTTATTTATTTGCTAGAGATAGAGCGAGAAAGAGGGGGAGAGAGCGAGTGCACAAGCAGGGGGAGCAGCAAGCAGAGGGAGAAGCAGGCTCCCCGCTGAGCAAGGAGTCTGATGTGGGGCTTGATCCCAGGACCCGGAGATCATGACCTGAGCCGAAGGCAGACGCTTAACCGACTGAGCCACCTAGGCGTCCCAAAACTCCTTCTTTTAATAAGTTAAATCAAACAGCAGAGTGTAGAACTTTCCATGTTGAATGTGAATATCACTCAAGATGTTAATAAGTTGTTTGCCCCCACCAAAAAGAATCTGTGGCCAAACGTGTGGAAACCACCTGAACTATTTTGCCCTTTTAAATACACCAAAGCATACTAACACTTAAAGCTCTGAGAAGTCTTAATACACACACACACACACACACACACAAAATCTCTGAGAAGTCCTACAATAGAAAATATCTGTTTAACTTTGTTTAACCCAGAATTTTCTAAACGTACTTGTCTACGGCATCTTTTTATCCATAGAACATCTCTTAGTATTTCTAGAAGTGTCACAGTTTTATGAGACATAGTTTTAGGAGGTACAATTAAGGATTATAAAAAATATTAACTTGAAAACACCTTTTTTTTTTGGTTTGTTTGGGTTTTTTCAGCTAAAAGGGGAAAATCTTTCTTACTAACCTAGAGATTTTATTTATGTTCAGTAATATTTTTCTTTTAATTTAAGGAAGCGTGGACGGTGTCTCTGAACCCAGGTTGCAAATCTGTGTTGAACCACGGTCCCAAAAGCTGATTCCTGGCAGCACATTGGTCTTACAGTGTGTTGCTGTTGGAAGCCCTATTCCTCACTACCAGTGGTTCAAAAACGAATCACCATTAATACATGAGACCAAAAAGCTATATATGGTAAGAAGTTGGTTATTTGGGTATTTTTTGTGTTGATATATAAAATAAGTAGTATAATTGAAAATTAAGACAAACGTTAAAATTTATATTTGCTGGGGTGTTTTAATGTTTTCCTTATTTTCATTTCAAGTCCCTTGTTACTCAGTATTAACTCATTCTTATATTTACAAAAGTTCTGGAATGTAACACTAGCCCACCTCTAAGGGCTTACACTAAAGTGTCAGATGGGGGCACCTGGCTGGCTGTCAGTGGGGTCTGCGACTCTTTATCACGGGATTATGAGTTCAAGCCCCACGTTGAGTCCAGAGATTACTTAAAAATAAAATCTTTAAAATGTCAAGTAGTACTACACCTAACTCGTCATTATTGGAATCATTGTATCATTTGCCTGCTAATGTTTAATCTAATAAATGGAAATAATCTAAGAATGTCTGAAGTCCTCTGAAATGTTCCAGGGTTTTTCCTAATTCAAAATAAAGTTTCTCTCCAAGCCAATTAAATTTAAATTGAAGGGAAATGTGTGTGTGTGTTCCGCCATTAATAGGTACCTTATGTGGATCTGGAACATCAGGGAACCTACTGGTGTCATGTATATAACGATCGAGACAGTCAAGACAGCAAGAAGGTAGAAATCATCATAGGTAAGCAATCTTAGTGTTTTGACAAGTGGAATGTAAGTTACATAAAATGAAACATTAAAGCAATGGCAATTCTCCTTTTTACCCCATTCTGTTTAATGTGTTAAGTACCCAGAGTTATATTGTTTATATAGAAATTTGAGAGAATACGTACTAAATTCATAATCAAAGTATTACAATTTCAGTTACAAAAAATTTGATTTAAGTGGGAAAAGGTTTTTAATAAAATGCTTTTAAACAATGGGGTGTGGGGGAAGAAAAGAAAGAAGGAAAAAAATGCTTTTAAAAACCAAGCATCACAGACATAGAAAGGAAAGAATGATCATTAACCAACAGTCCCTATTACAAAGTTCGTAATCTGGGAGTTTGCTCTGTTTAAGCTTAATGCATTTATAGTTAGGTCGTTAGCAGTAGGAGGGTTGATGCATATGTTGGGGTGCCAACATATTTCTGTGATACTCATTTCTCTGTTTACCTGATGGCTGCCGTTCCTAAGATCATGAATTACAGTATGTTCACATTTGTTTTCTCTGGAACAAGGAAGAACAGATGAGGCAGTGGAGTGCACTGAAGGTAGTGTAACCCTTTGGTTTGAAACCACACATTCTGCACGCTGGTTGCCCTGGGGATTGGTGGTGTGCTCTGGCCTGCTGAGCGCAGTGATGGAAAAAATACTAGCTAGAAGAAAGGAATTTCATTGAGTCTCAGGATTTGTAAATTGCCAGGGATGCTGCTAAACCAGCACATTATTAAAGTAACTGATTTTCCATTGAATTTTCTATTGCATATAAGAAGAACATTTCTGTACATCTTCTGAATAGGGAACATTTACAATTAATTCTTAATGTTAATTTTTATCTTTATAAAATTTATTTAAAAATTGGATAGCTATACATCATGGATAATTGTTTAAATGATTTTAGTTAACCTTTTAGCCGTGATTATATGCTATTCAAAAGCAAATGTGGCTTCTTTGAATGTTTCAGGACAAGTGATTTCTTGTTAAGCACATGTTTTATCAAGTACCTAATATTACTATTTCAGTATAAAATTGGTATGATCCGTTTTTTGAAGCTACAAGTCTGTAGATTAATCTACCATATCACCTTTACAATAATATATATAAAGAGAACTGGAAAATCTATTTCAACGTAAGCTTTTAAATTTAATTATTCAAAGCATGGTACATAAGTTTGAATGAGTAAGTTTTAATACTTAAGTTACCTTCCCTTAGTATATCATATTGTTTTACAGAATTTGGTTTGTAGATAGCAAAGTATTTTTTCAATTTCTGCTTCTTTAAACTATTATATAATCTTGGGCTCTACTTGGGTAAAGTAAAAAAAAAAAAAAAAGTTAAATCTTTTGTTTCCTGGGTTTTCTTGTCTTGCGTATCGCTGTGGTGTCACATCGAAATGCTGTCATTACTGGTTTTGTCCTGCTGCACACTTTGGAACAGGAATTCTCTACCGTAAAGGGGATTCCAGTCCTGTTGTCTATAGAGGTCTTACACGGTGGAGGCTATGTGAAGAAATCCTTAACAAACTCCTCTTCCTTCTCTTACTTCATTTTTGCCTAATTGCATGATTTTTAAATTTTCCAAAGTCGGGTATCTCTAAGAACGAATATAAACTAGCATGTTTGGCTTCAGGGTGGTGCATGGAAATTACCGCCTTGCTGTGCTGCTGCTTTACCTGTATGATTATCTCTATGGTTTTTACAGTAGCAAACACTCTGTCAGATTCTAATTGTTACATCAACCTCTCAGCCCATTCAGAGATGAAGATCCAACTGTGGAACTACTTCAGAAATTTCAAATGGGAGATTTAGATCCAACTTTTCTTTCTAAAAAAGTATAAAAGTTGAGATGTTTTAGAATTAATAGATTGACACATACCATTACCAGTGTCCTACATCATATCTTTTTTACTTATTTCACTTTATGTATTTTGTTAAAGATATTTGGTCAGGACCAAAGGTGGAGATTAAATAAGTGAAGCTCGGGGGACTTTTTTAAGGCAGTGAAACTCTTCTGTATGATCATTATAATGGTGAATACTTGTGTGCGAGGTTTTAAATCATTTAGTCGGTCAGGGGAGGGGGGATTCCCGGATGGAATGCAGAATGCATTACAAATGTATGCAGCAGCCTCAGTGAAGAGGGGAAGGAAGAACTAGGTGCTGACCGAAGTAACTGGAAATGAATGCGGTCCATAAGGCGAGGCAGAAGAAATTGTACAGAGCCCTGTATTCCAGTGGATGATGCTCTTCCGTTGACCTGACATCGCAGATAAGAATAAGCTCCTCAGTGACAGCTTATCAGGAGCATAACATTTTTAATTTACTGTTAGTGTTGATTTGCATTTTAAGATTTGTAAAGGAAAAATAGATGGCTATAATGTCATGGGTATTTGCTTAGATGATTTTATCTGTCCTTCAGCTGGAGAGTACAGGTTAATAATTCTGAAACCACTGTGCCTCCAAAAACACATTCAAGCATCAGCCAATCCAAAGTGAGAAATATTCCACAAAATCCCTACCAGTAACCTTCACAACTGCCAAGGCCATCAGAAATGGAAAGCCTCAGAAACAGTCACAACAAAGAACCAAGAGCCCGAGGAGACATAAGAAAATACTGTGGTGGTCTGCGTGGGGTCCCAGAGGAAAAAAGGACATTAATGGTTCCTTAGTTGTGACAAATACACCTTACCCTTACTAAACTAAGATGTTAGAGTAGGGAGGCTGGATATGGTGTGCATAGGATCTCTACTGTCATCCCATTAATTCTATAAATCTCAAACTATTTTAAAACTAAAAGTTTATTAAAAAAGAAAAAATGATTCAAGATTGTTTCTTAGTTTCACGAAGTTTACCATTGAGGCCACAGACCTATCCTTTGACTGTTTCTGTTATAAAAGGCCAGAATATCTAAAACTGAAGAAACGATGAGTGAGTCCATTCAGCTTTTTGTCATTTAATGAAAGTAGCAGTAGCTCAAAAGTCCTACACGATAACAGTAGTAGCGTTCTTCCGTGCTTAGTAGTTGCATGGCTTCTCCCTGAAGGCATTTGGCAAATTCTAAACTAATGAAATACTATAACATGATTTAATAGCTCGAAACCTACTTCTCTGATTAGTCTTACTATTTGTGCTAAATGGGCAATTCAGTTATTTAAAACTAATCTATTTTTTCTTATCTTATTTCATTTTAGATGAATTAAATAATCTTGGACATCCTGGTGAGTAATGCAAACTAAACATTAGCTTGAATACAATAACTAGATATTCTTTTGCTATAGTAATACTGGTAAATTTTTTTCTTTATTAAAATAATACAAAAAAATAATACAATTTAGGGTTGAAATTAGTACTTACATGAAGGATAATTTCATGCAAGTGAAAATATTAAAAATATTCTAAATTATAAGACTACAGAGAAGTAAATACACTGCAGCTACAGAAAATCTCACTGTATATTTTTATCATTGTGTATGATCTATGTCATAAAAAAGCAGTTAATGGAGTGTCTTTATCTGAAGTTAAAGGTGTATGAGTGAGCATCGTTGGCACTGTACAGAGAAACAGGTGGTCCTGGACCACTAAGAGTTGGACTGCAGGGACGCCTGGGGGGCTGTCAGTTTAGCATCTGCCTTCGGCTCAAGTCATGATCCTGGGGTCCTGGGATCGAGCTCCACTTCGGGCTCCTCGCTCAGCTGGGAGCCTGCTTCTCTCTCTCCCTGACCCTCCACTCACACTATGACTATCTCCTTCTCACTCTCAAATAAATAAAATCTTTTAAAAAAAGAAAGAGAGTCTGACAGCAGAAGTATTCATCACTCTGGCCAGTTTTAATCTGATTTCTGAGCAGGTGAAGCCAAAGGGAAACCTCAGCTGTGATGAAAGGCATAGTAATACTGAGGACCTCATAAAGACAGGGGACATCAGCATGGGCCTGAGATCCTGAAAGGTAGTGATGGAGCCTGGGAAAATATCTGAAACTAACCCTTCCACAAGCAGTGGAAGAAGGCAATTACATCATTTAATATTTGCAGCGATCCCTCGTATTCTCAACATGTTATTTCTCATTATTTTAGCACCATAACTGGTCTGCCTAGTTTTGTGCCCATAGTTTACTAATAAACATCTATTTTCGTGAGTAATAATAGGGCTATGCCCATTACCCAGATGCAAATGAGACAACCCGGAAGGCCTCTGTTACCCGTGTGCCATCCTGCGGCAGAGCCTCATGGGGATGTGTGCTTCAGACATCCAAACCCATGCAGTGATGTAGCTAGTTGTTTCTCTTAGTCTCTTAGAATCCTCCTTTCCTAAGTTGGTCTCTTATTACTTGCTGTTCAGCGAACATTGTGAAAAGTTATTTCAGGAAAACTTTCGCAAGAAGCCACCACTAAGCTTCTAAGAGTTTCCTGGCCCCCTCTTTCATTATATCTTTATACATCAGGAATTAAGAGATTCCCCCAACACTAAGTTTTTGGGGAAAAAAAAGTTTTAATTAACTTTTCATAGACTCCATTAATTAAATATATTATTAAGAATGCAAAAAGAGTTACCCTGTCTATAATAGAAGACACATTATTGACTCAACTCCCACCTTTCCCTGCACCTTTTCCTGCATGGTCCTCGAGACGGTAGGTTTTTCATTTTATGTACATAGATGGCAAAGAACGTGGACTATAGAGTGAGACTTACTAGCTCAGTTACTTCGAGCAAATGATTCAGTGTCTCTGTGCCTCAGATTCCTTATCTCTATAGTGGAGGGAGTGCATAAAGGCGAGGCTTATTTAAATCCATTACATTTACAGTGCATAGAATAGGCAAGTCTTCAGTAACCGCTCACCACTCCTGCTACTGCTTATTACCAGCACCCACCATTTCCAGACTGATTTCTCCCTAGCATATTAAGGATTACTGCCCCAGCTGTGGTCATTAATTACTGAAAACATTCCCCTGTCCTGATTCTACTCTGTCCGTGCAGGTATGTTTATCAAGAATCTGAAAATATTAAAATTATTAGTTAGCTGTTAGAAACCACATTCTGTCTTTTGATGCTGCTGATGTTACTGCTCGTTGTTTCCATCTATCTTTAGCCCTGCAGATATTGGTATCATGGACAGTAATACCTTATCTTTTTTATATTTTTATCTTTTTGTAGATAATAAAGAACAAACAGCTGATCAGCCTTCGGGTGAGTAGAGCTTTAAAATACTTGGTCAAGGGGTGCCTGGGTGGCTTAGTCAGGTAAGTGTCCAACTCTTGATTTTAGCTCATGTCTCAATCTCAGGATCATGAGTTCAAACCCCAGATTGGGCTCCACACCGACTTAATAAATAAATTAATTAAATGCTTGGTCAAAAGAGGGGCACCTGGGTGGCTCAGTCAGTTGGGCGTCCAACTCTTGGTTTCAGCTCAGGTTTCAGCTCAGCTCAGGTGACTCACAGAGTCTGCTTGAGATTCTCTCTCTCCTCTCCTGCTCTCCCCACCCTACTTGATCTCTCTCTCTCTCTGTCTCTCAAGATTTTATTTATTTGTTTGTTTGTTTATTTATTTATGTGTTCATTTAACAGAGATAGTCTGAGAACACAGTAGGCAGAGAAGCAGGCTCTCCACTGAGCAGGGAGCCCCATGCAGGGCTTGATCCCAGGACCCCACGATCATGACCTGAGCCAAAAACAGACACTGGACTGATTGAGCCACCCAGGCACGCCTTTCTCTCTCTCTCTCTAAAATGAATAAATAAAATCTTTTTTTAAGTAAATAAATAGGGGTTTCTGGGTGGCTCAGTCATTAAGCATCTGCCTTCAGCTAAGGTCAGGATCCCAGGGTCCTGGGATTGAGCCCTGCATTGGACTCCTGCTCAGCAGAAAACCTGCTTCTCCCTCTCCCATTCCCTCTGCTCGTGTTCCCTCTTTTGCTGTCTCTCTCTCTTTCAAATAAATAAGAATCTTTAGAATAAATAAATAAGATGCTTGGTCAAAATGCAACTTTATAATGCTTTTATGGTGGTCATGAAGGGATTCAAGACATCTTAATTTGACATAAATATTTAAATGACACTGAGACCAAATGTTTTATTTTGGGTATTTACAAAAGAAATTGTAGAACAGGGAGCTTAAAAAGATTATGAAGTCAGTTTCTGGGACCTAATCACCTTCTGTGGAGTGATTTCTTTGTTTTGGCAGCATGCAGACAAATAACTAGGTCAACAAGAAACTTACACGTGTTACACAGAAGTGGTTCATGCTATCTCTTAGTGAGGTTAGAGATTGGAGAAACGGCAAAGAGGTTGCAATAGCAGCTTTATAGTTTAAAGGATGCATAGTGGGGTGCCCGGCTGGCTCGGTCAGTGGAGCATGCGACTCTTGATCTCAGGGTTGAGTTCAAGCCCCGCCTGGGGTTTAGAGATTACTTAAAAATAAAAAATAAGAAAATCTGAAAAGAAGAGGATGAATAAAAGGACCTTCCTGACAGAGGAAGCATGAAATTGCAGGCACACCGTTGTAGAGAATGAGCCGGCGTGCTGTGTTGTGGGAACTGCAAGTAACACCAGTCCTCTAGAGTACGAGACGGAAGTGGGAGAAGTCGGAAGACACCAGCCCTCGGGGAGCCCCGTTTCTCATGCGAGCCACTGGAAGGAAACATGTGGATAGAGGGCTTGTGATTTGTCTCTCCGAAGGGCCAGTCTTGTATGGACGGAGGAGGTAAACTGGAGAGACACGATGTTTTGGTTAGGAGAAAAGTTCAGAGACTGTTGGAGTAGTTTAGATAAGAAGTCATGGGAATCTCAACTAGGATAGTACCGATGCCGATGCAGAAGACAGCCGACCTTCGGAAGACCTTCAGGCGATGGAATCAGGAAGCTGTTTTCAGTACCTTGCTGTAGGGCATAAAAAGTAGAGAGGAATCACCAGGCCTGCTCAGGTTCCTGGTTGGCCCACAAGGTGGGCAGCAGTAAGAGCCCACCGAGTTAGAGACTAGAGAACAGAAAGCCAGACTCAGAGGCTAGATGACTATGCGTCTGGGACCGATCCCGTATGAGGTGTTTGAGCACATCGAGGCGAATGTGTATGGCAGGCCATTGTGGACGTGGATTGGAGCTCGAAGTGGGTGGCCAGGGTTCCAGGTGGAGTTACGAGCGTCATCAGCACAGAGATGGAAAGGCAAACCAAGCGGTGGCATCGGTGAGGTTACCACAGGCACAAACTGGGTAACGTTTGTAGGGGTGGGGGTGGGAACGGCAGTCCATACAGTATTTTTTAACAGAATCAGTTGTCACTAACCAGGTATTATATCAAAATTGAGATTTCTAGGTTCTTTTGAAAAGTGGTAGTTTCTGAGGGGAAGCTGTGCTAAGTAGCGGCTGCCCCTTAAAAGGAGCTTGTACTCCTGTGCCCTCCTGATCACTGTACAGCCTTGGGCCTACTTCACTCTCTCCCCCTCCCCGTCCTCCCCTCCTTTCCCACACACTCTTGCCGTGTAGCTAATTTTTTTTCTTTCCATGGTGTCTGAGCCTCGAAAGTGGGAGTCGTCCAGACTTCCCTAGGTTTAGACCCAGAACTGGCAAGTGTCACCCCAAACTGTGTTGTTCAGAGAAAACCAATCACAGGGCCGCCCAGACTCGGGGTGGGAGCTGGGGCGCAGGTCTGTACCCTGAGGGCAAGGATAGCGTGGCTCCTTGGAGGTCACTGCCTTCTACCACATCTGGAGAGGTAGGCTTGGACTTTACTTGGACATAGAGATTAAAAGATTTTGTGCAGACCAATAAGGACTGTATATTCAGTCAGAGTTGATGCTAATACTCAATTTCTGATAGCCAGTGATTTTTTTTACTTAACAAATACCTAAATAGCCCTTACCTGTACCAGGTTCTTTTCCAGGTTGTTAATATTATTTATTTTGGATGAGATAAGATGAGTAACACACATAATTGCACGTGTAATTAATACTGTAGCATCGTACCAGTTTTTGAAGAATATATTGCACTAAGCTTTGGAAGACGCCTAGGATCATATAGTTAAAATATCTTTCTGAAGTGGTTTTATTATTCTGTTGCTTAATCAACTAGCATTTTTGTTTCCTTTTTCCAATAAATGGTTTGTGTTCAAGAAGCTGTGGGTGGCTCTTACAGTAAATGTTTTTCTTCAGAAGATTTCTTCCATCTATTTTATCACTTGCAAGCCATCATGAATTGCTTATGTAGTTGCTATTTTCAAATTGTCTTTGACTCCTTGCCCTTATCTCCCCCACTTGGCATTTTACCGCTTCTTTCTCTGTCATATCTCTAAAGTCTGGCTTTTCCTTTTCCTTTCTACAACCAATTCCTGGAATGGCTCTTTGTCATCTCTTGCGTTGACCACTGCGGTCTGCTTCTCTATTCCAAATGCACCCCAGTGCGCCTGTCATTCAGGCACTGTTTCACAAGTAGATTGGGCAAGGTAAGGTTTACTTAGCCACCCTCTTTATTACGTTACACTCGAGAAAATGCTCGAAGACATTTTAAGAATTGGCTGTTAAAAACTGTCACTGGGGAAATTTTTTTTTTTAAAGAGCTATGGTCAACTACTGCTACATATATTTTGAGCCACCTAGTTCTTAAATTGTTGAACCCTGGGCTTCTATAAACTGTACCGACTGTTCTTTCTAAATAGACGACTAAATCCATGAATAAAGAATTGACATTAGCAAAACAATGCTTAGTTTGAAAACTGGTCTTTTCCCCCTAGACTCCAGTGATTTTTTTTTCTGTTGTATTTCTTATAACTGTTTTTTGCCAGTAAAACTTAGTCTAGGATACATATTAGAATTAAATTATAATATTCCATCAAAAAAAAAAAAAACCTCTGTGATTTACAAGCGCTTTACTACCTGTGTAACCTTGGGAACCCCATGATTTGTGTAAGCCAGAGGCACACATTTTCTTACTTTCCCCCAGTCTGAGGTGGATTGCACCAAGTCTGTCACTGTATGGACCGGTCAAATTCCGATGAGGTTGATGGGTTCACAAAAAGTGCACTGAGAATTTTCTTTCTGTGGATTAGTCAGCTAACAGTCTTGCCTTACAGTGGGCACTTTGATGTAAGAGCACAGATCTAGTATATTTAAGAAGAGATTAACAACAAAAACAAAAACCCAAGCAGTGTTAAGTTTTATACTGCCTCCTATTGATTTCTATCCTGAATGTCCTCAACTCTTCGAGTGATTTTTAGAACTAAAGGCAGTTCAATGGAAACTTTATGTCTGAATTTTTGTGTTTTAAATAGTCTTGATGATTGATACCTTTTCTTTTGAATTAAAAGATTATTACTTATGTAGACTTTGAAGTGACTTTTACTAAATTAGAAATGTTCAGGTATCATTTCATTTTTTTTTTTCTAAAATATGTTTACTCATTAGAATAGGTAACTTGCAAGAAGCCTCTAAGACTTGTGAATGTGGAATAAAGATACCAGGACAAGAAAGGATTGCGGCTTCTCACTAAGCAGGGTTTTCCTCCACTCTGAGAGAGCCCCATTCTAGAGTTGGCACTGGTTTTTCTCCAGACCTGGCTTAACACTAAATTCTTCTGTGGAAAGAAATTTTACCAAAGAGTTTTCATCAGTTTTAATGATCTGAAACATCTGAAATTCGATTCCATATCGCAGACATCAAGTCAACAACGGGATTGTGCCTGTTTCAATTTCATGAGCGTAGTCTTCATAATAACTTATAAAGAAACTACGGAGCAGCATTTAGTGACAGAGGTTGGTCACCTAACCCTGGCCCATGTCAGTGGGCGGCTCCGGATCCCGCCTGGCATGGCTCCTCAGCCAGGTGGTGGGACTCTGCCCTCCCGCACGGTTCACATCAGAACTGGCGCAGCCGTCCCCGCCCCCCCCCTTCCTCGTCGTCGTGGCTGATCTCCAGTCTCTACCCACTAACCCCACCCCAGACTAGCAAAGCTGTGGTTGTCGAGACCCGCCTTCTACAGCCATTTCGGGACAAGCTCTACACATGGTAAAACTAACTGGTACTTTCTAAGGCAACGTAAGAAACAGAGGAATTCCTTGTATGAGGGTACATCTTTGAGCAAAGTCACTGTACTTAGGTCAGAAAATAAACTGTTAAGATATTCGTACAAAAGGTCTTCACCTATCCCTAAGGTCAGGGGATTTTTTTTTCTTTTTAAAGAAGCTGAAAGGAGACAGCACATCAACTGACAAAAAGAGATAGAGTTCTTGTGTTAAGTCCCTGCTTTTCTCTCCTCTTTGGTTTTCCCCTTACTTGCTTTGACAAGAATTCGTCCTGTTCCCCTTTTTGGTATTTCTTTTGTTTTTAGCCTCTTCCATGGTCAATAAAGCAGAACCTAATTTGATGGGAACCCAATTACTAATATTGCTTTTTTAAATTTGCTCTAAAAATCTAGTTGGATATTCTTTACTTTTGTTGTAGCTCAATCAAGGTATTAATTTAATATTTATTACCATTAGGCTTCATATACAGCTCATAAATATCCTTTGCCTGGTTCTCAAAAGCATTGATGAGTTTAGTTTCAGTTGTTTGAGTTATCAGCCTGTGTCCCTCAGTAAAGTATCCTATAGAAAGTGGTCTATATAAAGGGTTCTGAAATGAAATTAACTAAGAGTGAGATCTTATTTGTAAAGAATATGTTTTATTATAATTATACCATTTCCACGGGTTTTATTTTAATCTTTATGTTCTCCTCTAAATCCCCCTCTTTTTTCCTAACAGCAAAAGACAAGGTTGCTCTTTTGATAGGAAATATGAACTACTGGGAGCACCCCAAGCTGAAAGCTCCGTTGGTGGATGTGTATGAGCTGACCAACTTATTAAGACAACTGGATTTCAAAGTCGTTTCACTGTTGGATCTTACTGAGTCTGAGATGCGAAATGCTGTGGATGAATTTTTACTGCTTTTAGACAAAGGAGTATATGGTAAGATATTTATGGTCTTGGTTTCAGTATCTACTCTTTATTGTACAAGTTAGGTGAAGAGAAAAAAAATCAGAGAAAGGTATGGTAGACACACCCAGTTGAAGTTTGTAAATGAATTGTTTGTACATGAATTTTACAACTGAAATTGTAAAAATGGATTTAATCTTCGTTCTATAGTTCCATGTGAACAACTAATTAGCTCAGTGTCTTTCATGTCTCTTGTTTTATCAAAACAATATTGTTCTTACTAGAATTTTTTCCTGTCTTAGGTGATTTTGTGTTTTATTGATAAGAGCTGAAGTACAGTAAAGCTCAGTGACCAACTGGCACATTGTGTACTCACATTTTGTATGTTTTATTCTTTTTCTAACTATTACCTGGTATTTTCTAGTCCTTTAACAGGAACTAGAACTTAGCAAGAATATGTTGGTGAATGAAGCTTATGAAAACAATTTATAAACAAAAGTTCTATACAAACATAGTTAGAGGTGGACCTCCACAAAAATTCTTATGGTAAATTTGTAATTGTTTTACTCATTCTCTTATTTAAATCTTAAGAACACTGTATATATGATAAAGGTTTTTTAAAGAGACAGAATATGCTGTCAGTAGTAAGTCATTTCTTTGGTGAGTTACTTCTTGTGACGGGTAGAAGCACATGGGGAAGGCCAGCCGGCGGGGTTCTCGGAGCTGTTTCCCCCAGGCCGGGGCGCTGTGATACTGTGCGGCCACAGCTGACTGCTAGCCGAGGGCCGCCGCGGGGCCTGTTGTTAGGCCTGCTGGCAATAAAGTATCAGTTTAGCTTCTGTAGCTTTCAAGCTATTTTACTTCAATAATTTCTAAATTTGGCCTTTCACTTATAATTAGACTGATACGATGCAGTGAGCTTGGTGGAATTGCTAATGGGTCTCGAAGGGGAATTTGTAGTGGAAGAAAAAAGTTTCATTTTTTTCAGGATTTAACGTGTCACCGTATGTGGGATGAGGAGAATCTTAAAATCTTATTTAAATGAGTTTCCTCTTTAATAAGGATTACAGTTGTAACACAAATCAAAGTAAATATCTCAAATTTGGGATTTCAACTATTATGTTGATTTTGTAATAACTTAACCTTGTCTTTGAGTATGTAGAGTGCTGGCTCTGGGTGAGCACATTCATTTTTCTTAAGAAAATATGGTGGAATGAATGTGCTTCTTGGCAATTGCCTTTATATTTTTAGTCTAGATTAAGATGGTGTTTTGATTCTTTTTATTGCATTTATCTCCATTTATAAAGTACCAGGAAAAGGCTTCTAAAACATCACTGAAAGGAATGAGATAAAAGGGAAAAATATTAACCACCTTAGGGTTTAGGTTGGTGAAGTCGTTTGTAAAGATTTATTTATTTCGGAGAGAGAGGTCGTGGGTGAGGGGGTGCAGGGGGAGTGGGGGAAGGGGCAGAGGAAGAGGGATTCTTAAGCAGGCTCCAAACCTGGTGCCAGCCTCGATCTCATGACCCTGAGATCATGACCTGAGCTGAAACCAAGAGTCAGACGCTTGCTGACTGAGCCACCCAGGCACCCCAGATTGGTGAAGTATTTTAAGAGTGAGGGAATTATATGAAGAACTGTGTACTTGATTATTCTTATTTCTTACTGACATTATCGCCTTAGCTTTAAGCCCTTTGTCTAGCTTTTTATTATTTATTTTTTTAGAGGTTTTATTTATTTATTTGACAGAGAGAGCGTGCACCAGCAGGGGAAGCTGTTGGCAGAGAGAGTAGCAGGCTCCCCACTGAGCAAGGAGCCCAACATGGCCAACATGGGACTCGATCCCAGGATCATGACCTAAGCCAAAAGCAGACACTTACCCTACTGAGCCACCCAGGTGTCCCTTGTCTAGCTTTTTAAATCAAAATTTTTAATTGCCCCTGCAAAGTAGAGAATCAGAAATATTAAAACGTTGTGGCAAGAACAGCTCAGCTGATACTAAAACTTTGCTCCAATATAAAAACATCATCTTGGAATGGAATATGGAATACAAAGGCATATTAAAGCAAAATGGTAGCTGAGGAAAGCTAGGAGGCTTTTTTTTTAATATTTATTTATTCATGAAAAATAGGGAAAGAGAAAAAAAAACAGGGAGAGAGAGAGGCAGAGGGAAAAGCCAGCTCCCCGAGGAGCAGGGAGCCCAGTGCGGGGCCCAACCCCGTGACCCCGGATCACGACCCAAGCCAAAGGCAGACGCTTAACCGACTGAGTCACCCAGGGGCCCCAAAAGCTAGAAGGCTTGTGTCTTAACAGGGTGACTGCATTCTATTTTGAAGTATTGTGAATACCCCAACCATCAGGCACATCTGCATAAAATGTAAGTGTGGTAGAGGCGTGAGGGTGAGGCCCTCCTCCTGCACCTCTACCTCCAGCTGGCAGCCCCCGGTCACGGGTCGTCACGGGTCGGATCTTGCGGGGTGGAGGGGCCGAGGCAGAGCACAGCAATTCCAGCATGAACAGCCGTAGATGTGGAAAGCAGATGCGCTCAAGTTTATGCCCTTGTATATCCTGTCGCCCGTGGGTTTGTAAAAGAAGCAAAAACTGCAACAGAACAGAAAATAGGTAATTTACTTTTAAAACAGATATAAACATAAAAAATACTCTAAGAGCAGGGATAACTGATTACTCCGTGGCCGTGCGGACAAACGAAGATAAAGATTTCCAGTCATCGGATGTAGACGGCTGCGTTAGGGAGAACTGTTGGGCTCGGGAGCTCCCCCACCCTGGCCCTTCGAATAATCGCTCGCGGCAGCTTTGCTGTAATTTTGTGGAGAAGGCTGTCGAAGGAGTCTGGTCAGAAGACGGCAAAAGCCTTACTTACTCTAGAGGGGTCGTTCGGCTCAGCAGGGCCCTCGGGTAAGCTTACCCATGCCCAACGCTCTGGCCTTTCTGCCGACCAGTTGTGTAACTAGAACCAAATTAGTTAACTTTCATAAGCCAAAAAGGATTTATGAAGCGGGTAGACTAACATAATGAGGTGATTGCAGAATAAATAAGATAAAATAATTATCCCTTTGCCTGGCCCGCTGTTGTTGTAATTTCTTGAATTCCAGTTTTCTTTCACCTTTAGATTGAGATTTGAACCAGGTAGAATTCCACTTCAGGCCTCAATTAGAGAAACCCGGCTTTCATGTTGTTATATGTTACAAGTTCAGCCGCAGATTTCATCTTTTTAAAAAAAGGAATTTTTATTTTTTAATTTTTTTAAAAATATTTTAGTTATTTATTTGACAGAGAACACAAGCAGAAGGAGTGGCAGGCAGAGGGAGAGGGTCACACAGGCTCCCTACCGAGCAAGGAGCCCAATGCGGGGCT
The DNA here is from genome assembly GCA_028533885.1 of Nasua narica. Lineage (NCBI taxonomy): Eukaryota > Metazoa > Chordata > Mammalia > Carnivora > Procyonidae > Nasua > Nasua narica. The sequence continues at coordinate 65,365,041 of CM052808.1, forward strand.
TGATCCCAGGACGCTGGGATCGTGACCTGAGCTGAAGGCAGACACTTAACAGACCGAGCCACCGAAGCGCCCCAGAAATTTTTAAAATGATAGTGTAGTGAAGCCATGAAAAACCAGTACGCAGACAGTTTGTATTTCCTGAGAGTAAAGTTACTAGAAAGGCAGCAGTAATAATTACGGGACAGTGCAGCAGGAGCGCGGTCTGGCCGGCACCCAGATTCTGGCTCGGTCCCCTATTCATCAGTGTCTCAATGTTCCCATCTGTAAAAGGGGGGATGGTAATATTACCTCCCTGGTTATGGGAAACATGTCATAAGGGCTATCGGAGGTGATAACCGTATAGGTAAAGCACTTATCTGAGCAGGGCCTGGCGCAGAGGAGGAGCTGTGTAGGTTGAGGCGGTGGCCGAGGTCCTCGTCAGAGCTCAGTGCTCAGTGCACGGTGGGACAGTCTTCCACCGAAGCGGTTCTTTTCTCTGTAGACAAGAATACATAGCTGTAATAAACTATATTCTCGGAAATCACGTTCCCAAGAAGTAAAATTCCCTAAGGGTCTAATTGATAGGATTGTATTTTGACATTAAACTTTTTTGTCATTTATAAAGATACCTATTTTGTGCCTCTTTCCTTGAGTAATGGGAGAGTCGATTAATAAGAAGTACTAGAGATGCAATTCTTAAAATACCATGATTTGGGCTAGTTTATTTCACATAAAAATGTTTAATCTTCGGGGTGCCTGTGTGGTTCAGTGGTTAAAGCCCCTGCCTTCGGCTCAGGTCATGATCTCAGGGTCCTGGGATCGAGCCCCACATCGGGCTCTCTGCTCAGCGAGGAGCCTGCTTCCCCTCACTGCCCCTACCTCTCTGCCTGCTTGTGATCTCTCTCCTCTCTGTCAAATAAATAAATAAAATCTTAAAAAAAATTTTTTTTAATCTCCCACAATGTAATTTGCATGTAGACTTTGATACAAAATGCTTACGCTTTTCATAAATTATTTGGGGGTACACAAAAGATATTTTGTTCTGAAAGTCTTAGTTTGGGTGCTTGCAGAGCAGGACGTATGGCACTGAAATAATGGACCACACATATGTTTCCCTGGTCACTGGAGGCCGAACCTTCCCTTGAAATCGGTGCTTCTCCCAAGTTACAAGTCTTGCTAGAGACAGATGCGTTACGTGATGCAGCGGGGGCAATCCCCAGGCCCCCTGGCTGGCTGGCTAGTAATACCAGTTGTAGAAATGGTGCCGTTTCTACTGCAAATCAGACCTTTTATGAAAAGTTCTTCAGAGCTACCTCTGCCCTGATTGGTTTGCACTGTTAACTTAATGCATCCAAAAAGCATGTACTGAGTTTCTTATTATAGCCATAGTGCAGATAAAGGAGTATGCTAGGTGTTGAAGGAGATACAGAAAATAAAGAACATGATTTATGTTCTCAAAATTTTAAGTCCCTTAATATAATGAGAAAAAAAATGCTTTTTTTTTGGAGTCCAAATACCTATCACCAGTATGATTTTAAGCAAATCATTTGATCTTTTTAATTTTCTCAAGAATAAAATAAGGATATAAATCATTTAAAGGTTGCTCTACGTATTAAAATCAATTCATGTATATGAAGGTGCTTTCAAAGCCATGAAAAAGCTCTACCAGTGTGTAAGATTAATGTCCATTGTGATTTTTAGCCAAGAAGTGAAACCTACAAAGAACCGTAGGGTGTCCCACAGTGGTGCTGCAAGGCTTCAAGGTGGGGGGAGCCTGACATACGTCAGAAAGCCAGAAACTGGGCGATAACCTGCCGAGTGTTCTGAGCCTGAGAAGACCCTTGAGGACTTGTCACGATCTGGGTGGATGGGAAGGAGATAGTCAGCGGAGGAGGATCATGAAGGTCAGAAATGGGCAGAGCTAGCTTTCAGAAGCCGAGAACAGACTGATGGGGAAGAGCGCCCATCCTGTACGCAGGTCCCCCACCACGTGTGCACAGAGCGCCCCCTCACACCCTGCGGTGGAGAAGCACTTACCGTGCGTTTGTATGGACAATTTTTTGAGCATTCTCAGACCCAAACAGGCTTCTCTAATACCTAAGGATGCATCTTACTAACAGATGCACGTACCGAGTGGACGCGAAGCCGGGAGCTCACAGACACAGCTCACGGCGCTGGCGCTGCTGCTGAGCTGCCCTGTGCGGTTCCCAGTTCCTCCCCCTCCAGGCCTCGAGCCCGCCACAGACACACACTCAGGGCTGTTTGCGCTTTTCTCCTTTCCTAGTCAAAGCAGAAATCCTCTTCAGGTTTCTTTTGGTTAACAAAAGCAGATACTGGGGCTCCTGGGTGCCAGTAAGCCTCTGCCTTCGGCTCAGGTCATGATCTCAGGGTCCTGGGATCAAGCCCTGCATTGGCTCTCTGCTCAGCAGGGAGCCTGCTTCCCCCCCTCTCTCTCTGCCTGCGTCTCTGCCTACTTGTGATCTCTCTCTCTGTCTGTCAAATAAATAAATAAAATCTTAAAAAAAGAAAAAGACAGATACTAATGTTCTTTCATAAAAGCAAAATGGTCTGATGCAAACTTAAAGAGCAAGGGGTACCTGTACTTGATAAAGAAATATAAATTTTACACTTTTGAAGTGTATGATTCAGTGGCTTTTAGTATATATTGAGAGTTGTGCATCAGTCACCTAATTGCAGAACATTTTCATCACCCCCAAAAGAAGTTCCATGTCCATTAGCAGTCACTCTTCGTTCCTCCTGATCCCAAACCCCTGGCAACAACACATCCTCTTTCCAGCTTTATGGATTCACCTTTTTGAGACATTTCGCAGAATGGAATCCTTCCATACATGTCCTTTTGTGTCTGGCTTCTTCGCGAAGCATAGTGTTTTCAAGGTTCATCCGTGTTGTTGCAACAGCAAATGCAGTCCAAGGTAATACACCCAAGAGAACTGGAAATGTGTGTCCACACAAGAATGTGTACATGAATATTCACAGCAGTTATTCACAATATCCACCCAGTTTAAGCAACCAAATGTCCTTCTGCTGATGAGTGGTACGCCCATACATCGGGTTTTCACAGTGCTCCCACCAGGGCACCCTCACTTCCACGTACAACGATAATTGGATTCCTTGCCAGGCTGGTCTCCTTTCTGTGAGCTGCCGTTCCGGGTCCCCACCTTGTTTGTTTCTGCTCTTCCTGCCCCATGAACCTCCCTCTTTCTCTGCCTTTCTAGAGCTACCCAGGCTCTTGAGGCCACCCACGGCTGCGGCACCTCACACTGACTCCTCTCTGCGCCCTGCTCCTATCAGACAGGGGATCCTTACTCACATAATTTACGGTGTTTCATTATGTGCTGATTCTCTTTGTTCTTTAACAACCTGAGCAGCACTGAATGAACTGCAAGCTCCCTGGGGCAGGAACTTTGTCTTCCTTTTCTTTTTCATTTCTTTCAGTGCCTCGGTGATTTCATTCAGGGCACAGATGAGATAGAGTAAACCCGCACTGAATAAATGAATGTGTCTGTTTTGTCCTTTTTTACCTGAAATGTTACATATGAAAGAACTATGTTTCTCATTTTAGTAGGAGTTCAAGAAAAGTAGGCCGGGATCCTGCCCTCTCGGACCGAATGAAGCACGTTGTTTTAGTGTTCAGAGCCCCGTTTTCGTGTTCAAAGCCCCATTCTTTGCTAGGAATTGGGGCTATAGATACAAAGGATTAGATTTTCTGTTCCCTGTCTAAATGCCCTCTTACTGTTAAGTGTTAGAGTACCATAGAAAGAAGTCCTATCCAGGATACCGAGAGCAACATCAGGGGGCCCTAGAGATTGTATGCTCAGGAGAGGATGTCTTCACAAGTATTTCTATCAAATATTTTTATAAGGAAGCTCATACTGATGTTTTGGGGGAGTGTTTGTATAGCCAAAACAAGCTTCTTTTCAAAAAATCTTCAGTTGTTGGGTACAGTTTTTATAGTATCATTTCTCAGTAAAGAAATAATGACTTATCTAGGGAATACTAAAAGGAACCCAAATTTTAGATCATTAATTAAAGGGACTCTAGATGGAAAATTTAATGATAATTATATCTCATAAGAAAAATAAAAATTAATAATCCATGAAATCAGATTTTCCTTCTCTGCTTAGAAAAAGCTACATTTATGTTTTTATAGCTCTTACTAACATTCTCTGGAAATGACTGTGGAATTTTTTGTTCTGGATATTGCTGTTGCTAGTCATCTGAATTGTGTTTATTTGTTAATCCGTTAAAAACGTACTAAGTTCCTGCTGTGGGCCAGAAATACACAGATAAAGATAATACTCCCTGCCTTGCAGGAGCTCCTGGTCTCCTGATCTCATGGAGGCGACTCAGGAGTCAACAAAGAAGTCTTTAGCCTTTATCTTTGTTACATATCATGAGATAAAATTGCATTCCATGTTATACCATTGGTTACAAATGTATTATTTTTATGAATTAAAATACACTTTTAAATACACGGCATCTCAATGTTGGTTTAAATGCAGTACTTAAAGACTCTTGTCAAAATAATTTTCTGTATAAATTTAGTTAACATTGTGTTTATAATTGGGTATCTCTAAAATAAACTTGCATTAACTTGAAAACAAAGTCTGGGATTTTTCCTGAAGAGTGCTACCTGTGTGTTCAGAGTGCAATTTAGAATTAACTTCTGCCTCTTTTTTTTTTCCTTTCCAGGATTATTATATTATGCAGGGCATGGTTATGAAAACTTTGGCAATAGCTTTATGGTCCCTGTTGATGCTCCAAATCCATATAGATCGGAAAACTGTCTATGTGTACAAAATATACTGAAATTGATGCAAGAAAAAGAAACTGGACTTAACGTGTTCTTGTTGGACATGTGTAGGAAAAGGTAAAGTACCTCATCTTTGTTAAACAAAGCTCGCCAGAGTTAGGTAAATACCAGCCTTGACAGTGAAGTCAAAGGCAAACCTGGGAATGCTAAGAAGCACTTAAGCTTGTGAGTTTGTAATTACAGATTGAAACTGACCAAGAAGGGAACAGATTGAAACTGACCAAGAAGGAAACTACATTTCTCTATACGTATTTAATTACTTTAACTTTTTTCCTATTTGTTATAGAACAAAAGTGAGAACTAAAGGGTGTGGGTATTTATTCATATTCCAGAAGGTTCAGCTCTTCCGAACGCCTGCAGATGTCTCTAGTCCTCTCTGCATTGGTTTGTCCAGGAACCGACAGAAACAGCACCTGTAGAGGCGGGGCTTCTGTCGGTCCTGGTCTCCCAGATACAGGAAGTGTAGCCAGACCAGGTGTTTGAAGGTGTGGGTCCCGGTTGTTGGTCACTGGGTTCCTGAGGAGCAGAACCAGTGATTATTCCTCTCGGAAATACAGTTTCTGTGTTTGCTCAGCCTGTACCGGTCGGAAACCAGGGCCAGACTTCAGACATAAGTCCAGTTTTAAAGCTAACCAGGGAAAAGATGATGTGCCTGTCTGCTCTCTCAACAGCAGAGGCGCCCTAGATTATTTGGGAGTAAATATGTACCTGATTTGTTAAAGGAATTTTGAATCTCTAATGTTAAATTATGTATAATAGAATAGTGTTATCAGATTTTCCGTTATGTTATTATTTATGCTCTCTTTAAAATGCTATTTAACTTTTTTCACATTTGTATCTGTCCTTCTCCCTCCTCCCTTTTAAATAGAAACGACTATGATGACACCATCCCAATCTTGGATGCACTGAAAGTCACCGCCAATATTGTGTTTGGATATGCCACGTAAGGAATCTTACATTCATGTTCAAGATGCCTTCATTTTTCAATGACTTCTTTTTGATTATAGATTAGAAGTCTAGATATATCCATAGAAATGTAGGCATAAATTTTCATACGTGATATTCTTGAAAGGACAAACGAGTTACATAATTGACTTTAGCTCCTCATGTCTTGGCATCTTCTTTTTACTAAGCCCCAGAGCTTTTAGTTCCTGCCTAAAGATGACCTGGGCAGTGAGGGTGTAATGCAAGAGGCAACGAAGCAGATGAGGCTCATGAGTACGTACACAGTCCTGTGTGGCAAATGTTTACTTTTTAAAAAAATTTGTCTTTTTGCTGTGTTTAAGGTGTCAAGGAGCAGAAGCTTTTGAAATCCAGCATTCTGGGTTGGCAAATGGAATTTTCATGAAATTTTTAAAAGATAGATTATTAGAAGACAAGAAAATTACTGTGTTACTGGATGAAGTTGCAGAAGGTAAATTAAAAAATAAAGAGAAATAATTACTCAGGGTTCTCTGGTAATTATTTTATTCCTATGGTTATTGTGCAGGTTTGGAGTTAGTTTTTTTTTTTTTTTAAGATTTTATTTATTTTATTCATGAGAGACAAGAGAGAGAGGCAGAGGCAGAGGGAGAAGCAGGCTCTGCACTGAGCAGGGAGCCCGATGGGGACTCCATCCCAGGACCCTGGGATCACGATCTGAGCCAAAAGCAGAGGCTTAACCGCCTGAGCCACCCAGGTGCCCCAGTATTTATTTTTATAAAACAATTTTTTCTAGAACGTTCAGCAACACTCCTATTTCATTCCTTCCTTCCTCCTTCTCTCCCTGGTGACTGAGCTTTGCGCCATCTATGCAGCGTGACTCGAGCTATAAGACTGGTCCTGGGCAAGATTGGAACCAGTGAAGTTTCATCCTCCGAGCTCTGTACCTTGTCTCTGTGTCTCATGCCTGGTGTGGCCCTTTCGGCTTATTTGCAGAAAAACTTGACCAGAGAACATCCTCTCCCAGGATCAGATTGATCCAACTTTGCAGAAGTTTTGAGACTCTGGTGGAAAAGGCTGGCTTCATTTTTTTTCTTGGTGGACTTAATGGTTTTAAATTCTGCTTTCAGGGGTGCCTGAGTGGCTCAGTGGGTTAAAGCCTCTGCCTTCGGCTCAGGTCATGATCTCAGGGTCCTGGAATCGAGCTCCGCATCGGGCTTTCTGCTCGGCGGGGAGCCTGCTTCCCCCTCTCTCTCTGCCTGCCTCTCTGCCTGCTTGTGATCTCTCTCTCTCTGTCAAATAAATAAATAAAATCTTAAATTAATTAATTGATTGACTCATTAATTAATTAATTCTGCTTTCAGAACATGACCTAGAGGCCTAACATCATGTGTTCCATTTCCTTCTGTTCCCTTTCCTTCTCGGGATAATGTTATGCTCCTGCCAGGTGCCAGACTAGTACATATCCTACTATGCCAATAGATTGCCAGGTGTTTTTCGAAATGCCATTTTAGAAGGCATGCCAAAAGGCAATCCTTTTACAAACCAGCCCATGAGAAATGGAGTTTCATGGGTGTTCTGAAGATGACAGCTGGAGTGTAAGGTGTGTGTGTTTCACTAGGAGCTGTGAGTCCCCTTGTTTCATGTTCACGTTTTTGTCAGTGTAGACCTTTTAGCTGGATCACCTGACATATCCACTTTCCCATTTAGCATAGACAGCCAGAGCTTGGACCTCCTCCCACCATCCTGCTTCAACCGGAAAAGTTCTGGTTTTATCTGGTTTTTATATTTGGCTTCTCTTTAAGAATCTTTGTTTAACCTTTTTTTCCCCAGATAAATAACCACATATCAAAGACCAGATATTATTACTTTATAACTTTATTTATTAATAATAAATAACATATGCAGAAGTAAGAGAAACTATAATTCGTTCATATTAAGGAATATGATCTATATGGCTTTATAAATTTAAATTGACATTTATCAGTAGTCACAAAACATGTGACTAAAACATGTTAATGAAAACACATTATGGAGCATGCATATAGGATAACATGTTTGTTAAGTTCAAAACCTAAAACATTAAGGACACCTTAAGGGTGGCTCAGTCAGTTAAGTATCTGCCTTTAGCTCAAGTCATGATCCGGGGTCCTGAGATCTAACCCCTCATTGGGCTCCCTGCTCAGTGGGGAGCCTGCTTCTCCCTCTTCCCTGGCTCATGCTTTCTATCACTATCTCTGTCTCTCTCTCTCAAATAAATAAATAAAATCTTTAAAAAAAAATATCTTAAACATTAGCATAAACTATTTACCAATGCCTGTACATGAGTGAAAATTAAAATATGCATGGGATTATATGTACTACAGTGAATAATGGTTATTTTGAGTCGGGAGAGAGGAGTGGTGGTACTTTAACCATATCAGTGGTTGTAGCACATTATTTCCTTTCTTTTTTTTTTCCTCCCCAAATATATGATTGATTGTTACAAGATTGATTGTTCATGTACCACACCCAGTACTCCATGCAATACGTGCCCTCCTCAATACCCACCAGGCTCACCCACCCCTCTACCCCCTCCCCTCCAAAACCCTCAGTTTGTTGCTCAGAGTCCACAGTCTCTCCTGGTTCATCACCCCCTCCGATTTCCCCCCATTCACCCTTCCCTTCCCTCTCACGATTACCTCCATGATTTTCTTTATACTCCACACGTAAGTGAGACCATAAGATAATTGACTCTCTCCG